>CM070735.1:37366281-37966281 GCA_036346245.1 Bonia amplexicaulis
GACACAATTTCATGTGCTTCATAAATCTGAACTTTTTTACGTTGACTATATTGGCACAACCTTTAAGATTTCTAACAGATATTTGATACAACCTTTAAGGTTTCTAACAGATAATCATATATTATTATATTGAGGCTTTATATTCATCTTTCACTTGCAAGGGAAGAATATATCATATATTATTATATTGAGGCTCTATATTCATCTTTCACTTGCAAGGGAAGAATTTATGCATCTGTCTTGCATTGTGCTGATATGATGTCATTCTATTTTGTGCCATAATATTGAACTTTTTGAGCAAATTACAAAAGGAAAGAAAAACCTTCATGGTTGTTCGCATTACCAATTCTTCCTTGCAAGTAATATTATTGGAGCAGTATAGTGATTAAGTTGGAAAATTTAATCTTTTACCCTAATCTGACTCTGTCGCACTTCTAATCAGGTCCAATACATGGGTGATCACTCACATATTTCAATGGAACTCGATGAAGTAAGTCCTTATTGCTTTTATATCGTGTTAGAGAAAAGGTTCAGAACTAATTTTTATGCATGATGACTGGATACTCTCTAGTGAATATTCATTTTCTTGTCTGCATGGTATACAATTGGTGCAATCATCTTTGAATACAAATATATGGATTTCTTATATACTAGAAATAGGATTGTTAAACAGGAGGAGATATAACCAAAGGTCAGCGAATTCTGAAATAGTAGGTCTAACCTACTTAGTAGAGAAAAAAGTAGCACACTAATGTAAATTGAAAGTGGGTCAGAAACAAAATTCATGAACAAATTGTTGGCAAAGGTGTTTTCAGTTCAAGTAGCATCTCAATCCGGTGACCTGATTAATTTCTGAATTCATTCTTGAACCCAGGTTGTGGCAGTGATCATAAGCTGTTATGACGCTAATCAAACTCTCTCAATTAAAGAGGTTGTCAGACTTCAGGATGACGATGATTTGTTAATCAATAGAGGCTTGACAGTGTTGCCAGTATCTGGGCAAAATAGTGCCAAAGTGTCCGATACAACGTGAGCTCTTCTGCTAGTGTAATGACCCCATTTCTAGACCCTAGTGCGCTGTTTTAATCTTTTCAATGGCTTAATGTGTTAGCAGGGCCACATCTGAAAATCCAGCGCATTGGGCAAGGGTTTGCTTGCTTAATATGGCCAATATTGCAAAGGAGGCAACAACAGTGTGGCGTATTCTCGATCCTCTTTTTCGCCTTTTTGATAGCCACAACTATTGGTCTTCGGAAAATGGGGTTGCCCTTTCTGTTCTACAAGAAATGCAGACATTGATGAACAAATCAGGTGCAGCAATTTCCCCCCATGTAATTTCTTCTCTTTGTTTTCCCTTTTCATTTTACTTTTCAATTGGAAGTGTTTAACAGCAGACAGATTTAACAGTGTGTTAAATCTTGTTTTATACTGCCAGGGCAAAATAGTCATTTGCTGCTATCTTTCACTATAAAGCACATAGATCATAAGAGTGTTGCCAAGAAGCCCGTCAAGCAAATCAGTATTGTAAAAGTTGCTTCACATCTTGCAAAGCTTGCAAAGTTGCAGGCATCAGTGACAATAGCAAGTGCAATCAGTGACTTAATAAAGCACTTGCGCAAATGTATGCACTGTGCTATTGAAGCATCAAATGCTCAAGCTGATGTTGACAAGTGGAACAGTGCACTTCACGTGGCCTTGGAGGAGTGCCTGGTGCAATTGACAGAGAAGGTTGTTATACTCTTTTGGTTCTTTATTACTACCAACTATATTTTGCTTTCATCATAGCAATATTTAAGAAAAGTTGTTCATTGCGCTGAATAGGTTGGGGATGTTGGGCCTATTCTTGACATGGTCGGTGTAATGCTTGAGAATCTCTCTCATACTGCCACCATCGCCAGAACAACAGTTTCATCTGTTTACCGCACAACACAAATAGCAGCTTCTGTCTACAAGTCATCGTACAATCAGAAGGCAAGTTCCTCACATTTCCATTATTGCAGGAGGAATATTTTAGCTGTAGAACAACAATACTAATCGGTAATTCCTTGTGCATTTCTCAGGCATTTCCTGAAGCTTTGTTTCATCAGCTTCTCTTAGCAATGATGCACCCAGACAACAAGACAAGGATTGGTTCACATCGTGTTCTATCCACCATTGTTGCGCCTTCATTGCTATGCCCATGGTCAGCCATAAGTTTTCCTATCCCAGTGAAGGTCAATGGTTCGCAGGACATACTTTTGTTGGCTCTGTCAGCTTTCTCTTCTGAGACCATAATGGATGAAGTGCGGACCAAAAGCAGGATCCAGGAATCCTTGCAGAAAACGAGAAATCAGAAGCTGTGGTAGGTACTGAGAATGGATATGTACATACAGAACCAAATACAAGGCAGTGTTCAGGGAGCCCATGTCTCAACGAGTATCATCTTACAGCATTTAAAGATGACGTATGAAGTCCAGCTAGTATTCTTATAGTACTTTGCATTTTTTGCTCTTGGAGTTTTTGACTGTCCAACTGATGTATCATCTTTCTTACATCGAGCAGAACCTAAAGTTTATGAAGTTGAACAACAATCAGCTTGTTCTCCTTCTTTCATCTATTTGGAGTCAAGCATCTCTGGAAGATAACTCACCTGCAAATTTTGAAGCAATGGGCCATACCTACAGCATTTCTTTATTGTGTTCAAAGACAAAAGTAAGTCAAGCTCAATACAATGCATTATTGTTACCCAACAAGCAAGAAGATCATATCAAATATATGTCCCTAGATTTATGAGAAAGATCATATCAAATATATGTAACTAGAATTTGTGAGCTTAGAGGCTACTTTGTTCTGAACACATTGAAATTGTTATGAATATTGTGTGTTGAAGAGGCCCAAAGGGCAATATATATAGAGAGTACAAAGGGTATATGGAAGAAATACAAGTCATATAAGGAAACAAATAAGATTCCTATTCTATTTCCTATTCTTATCCTTAACACCCCCCTCAAATGCAAGGCGTATGCAATAGCATTGCATTTGAAAAAAAAAGGTTGACACTAAAACAAGATAAATCCGAAGTCCGAGTCTTGATGATGTCGTCGTTGCGTGCAGTTTTTGAATAAACTGTCAAATCAAGCCGAAAAGGAATAGATAGATGCATGACGGCGCAGATCGAAGCCCAAGAGGTGGCGGTGCAGTGCACAAAGGACGCGTGGCGGCCTTTGAAGCTCGGGGCGGCTGCTAGAGAAGCGACGGCATCATAACGACTTCTACGATCTGCACGCGGCTCGGAGAGTAGAGCGGCGGCTGCTGCCATGCAAAAGAAAAATTCCTACACTTCTATGACTGACAATAAATTTGTGGACTCGCACGGCTTGGACGAACTAAAAAATTAGAACTACGGACCTAGATGGACGCAACGGAAGACTCAAAAGAAAAAAAAGAAAAAAAAGAACTCAACGCTAGAGATTTTGGGCCGTTTGGCCCATTTTCACACCAGCCTATTTGGAGCCGGTTGCTAGGGTTTCTCCTGACCAGTGGTGGCTGCAAAACCCGCCGCCATGTGCGCACGGGGTCGTCGTCGGGCGGTCGCGGTGCGGCCGAGCGATCGGCCTCGGGCGGAAGGGCCAAGAAGGTTGCGACTCGGCGCGGGTGCGGGCGCCACTCTGACGGGTGGTCGGTGGCGGCCCGGTTCGAATGGTCATGGCACGAGGGAGTCGCGGTCGTTAAGCGCGATGTAGCAGAGGAGGAGGTCGTGGAGGCGGGCGGTCGCCGCCGCCGTGGTCCAGCCCAACGTCCGCCATCTCCACCATGGACTGAGGAACTCCGCGCGGGGGCTTCCGTCGACAAGATTCGCCGCACCGCGTCGTCGTCATCCTCGCGGCGCGCAGGCCTTGCGGCCGAGGCAAGGCGGCGGTGTGGCGGCGCGCCCGACGAGCGGCGGCGTTGGTTGACGGACCTACCGCCGTGGGACACGGCGGCGCGCTTTCGGAGAAGTCGACGATGGAATTGGACTGCCGGGATGCGAGGAAAAGCCGGGGACGCGATGGTCGTGGCGGGAAAAGCGGGTGGGACGCGATGGTCGTGGTCGCCATGCCGATGTCGATCTTCGCCTCCGAGTCGTCGGGGTGAGGGCGCAAGCTCGTCGAGGAACGTCGGGGACGAGGTCGACGCCAGAGACAATGGGCAACGCTGAGGCGGCGGCGAGACGGTGGCGCGGCCGGAGATGGTCGCCGAGGCACGCGCGCGTCGGCGAAAGAGGTGGCCGCCACCCAGGACGGCGGCGGCGGTGCCGGAGGTGCCGGGCGGGCGGAGCGAAGTAGATCTAGGTTAGGGTTTCAAACTAAGCTCTGATACCATGTTATGAATATTATGTGTTGAAGAGGCTCAAAAGGCAATATATATAGAGAGTACAAGAGGGTATATGAAAGGAATATAAGTCATATAAGGAAACAAATAAGAGACCTATTCTATTTCCTATTCTTATCCTTAACAGAAATTATCATAGAACAGAGATAGATTCCATCTGTTCATTTTAAGCAGGCTTTTTTACTTATTTGAAATTTGTTGACAAGATAGAATCTTGCATATTTTATTGATGTAGGAAGCATGAAACACATTTATAGATTTCAGGCTAGTTGGACCCGTGATACCATCATGTTTTTAGACTTCAAGTTGTGTACTATGTGAGTGACCAATGAGTTTTCCTGACAGAGCTCCAGTCATGTGGCACTAGTTCGATGTTTCCAGTTGGTGTTCTCTCTCAGGAGCATGTCTCTGAATCAAGAAAGTAAGTTCCTTCAACATTGCCTGCCTTTGGTTTTTGCTTTTTTACAATGAAAATGATGTTGCAAAAGCTGGTGGCTAGCTAGGGATTCACCAAAGAGGAATTTTTACATTATCTATTATAGACTGCAAGACAATGTTCTTTTCATCTTCCTGTTCAACAATACCATATCGTATGTTCATATGCATCATAATTCATACCAGTATAGCAGTCAAATGCATTGCTTGATTAACTCTTACCCTTTTCCACTGTACATGAAGATGTTTTGCAGCCATCTCGTAGAAGGTGTTTGTATACAATGGCATCGGCAATGCTAATTTTTCCACAAAAGTTGCTGATGTTCCTCAGATAATTCCTCTTGTGAAAGCATCACTGCCAGATGAAATGGTTTGTTGATTCCTACCATGTGAAAATTATTTGAATTTGCCTGCTTTGCATAGATTCCTAAGCAATTACTATGAATATCTAATGTGCTGTGTTTTGTTAATTTTGCAGATTGACCCTCACCTTTGCCTGACTGATGACTGTAGACTCGTTATTACCTCTGCACAGTCATCTAATAGTGAGATGGTTTACGGTTCCGAGGAAGATGAAAGGAAGCACAAGTCTTTCTTTCAGCTGTTAGTAAGGATGATATACAGTTAAAAGAAATTGTGATGTCCCACTTCAAGGAGAAATTTGAAAATTTACCAGAGGTGTATATTTAGATTTACTTGATCGGAATATCCTTTTGATCTTGTTGTACAGAATAAAAACATAACTGATAATTGAGTGTCTTTCCTGCAAATTGCAGAAGTTTAACGGGATAGAGGAACAGCTTCTTCAAGAGTTTTCCCTGGATGATTCATTTCCTCTTGGTGCTCCACTATTCATGGAGACACCACACTCTTGTTCGATGTACGCAGAAAAGGATGACCACTGTTTTGATGAGGTCCATACCGATCCCTTACAATTAGTTGATTTTGTTTTGTTATGACTAGTGCTGCTATGTCCTAACTTTTTGGCTGCATGTCTTGTGCCTTCAGGAAGTTATTCCTTCTGAGATGGATGATGACGATGACATCGTTTTTGAACATAGTGGGTCTCAATCCGACAGGAAAACATCAGGATCTATGGCTTCATCAGATGTTCTTAACGTGAATCAACTAATAGAATCTGTACGTGCCATCTCTACCTACACAATGGCACCTGAAAACTGCTTTGTTCATTTTCGATAATGTGCAGCCTCCTATCTGTTTGTAATTGAACTGCTTGCTTGCAGGTTCATGAGACAGCACGGCAGGTTGCTAACGTTCCGGTTTCTGCCAATCCTGTACCGTATGACCAAATGAAGAGCCAATGTGAAGCCTTAGTCATGGAAAAGCAACAGAAGATGTCTGTTCTCTTGAGCTTCAAGCACTCGAGGACCGATTCCCGTGGCTCAACCGGGAGAATGGACTGGAAACGAACGAGGCATGTACTGATGATCTTATTAGAAAAATCTAGCCATGATCGTTCATATCTTAACCTTAAACTCACCTAAGTCCTGACATCTCATCACATTTTGCAGTCATCTGCTCGATCGGAGCCCCAGTTGCAATCGACAAGGAAGGAATGCATGCGGCGCAGTGATTCAGCATCTAGCGAATTTGACCAGTCGTTCAGGCTGCCACCTGCAAGCCCATATGACAAGTTCTTGAAAGCGGCTGGACGGTAGAGTGGTGCAATGGCGTCAAACCTGACAAACTAGTTTTCAAGTCTGTATACAGAAGCGTTTACAAATTACATGTCTTCCAAGTTGCTCATTTCTTTCCCACCGTTTCCATCTCCCCTTATTTCGGGCTTATATTCTTTTTTGTGTACATTTCTCGACAAGGTGTACAAAATTCTGTTACTGCTGTAGAGATCCAGAATAAATGAAAGCATAGGTATGTTCATGGATGATACCAGCGGTGTTCTTTTGGGCTGTGGCTGATGGTTTTTGGTCACGGCTGATGTCTTTTGGCTGCGCGTTTTAACACGACAGTGGATGACGGAGATATTGATATGAATGATGTATACGGTTTTGGGCTCGAGAAATCGTTTTAAAATACTGTCTTAGTTCGACGTTTGGCCTTTTGACTCCTAGGGTGGATTCTTTTGGACTGTTCACGAGAGACAGTATGGAAAGAGAAAAAATTGTATGTGATTTTGACCGGTATAACTAAATTCAGTGTAATATCTATTACAATCAACTCATAGCCCTTATCTTGAAAGACTCACTATTTAAAAATAAGTTACTGTAGCAAAAAGTGAAAAACAGAAGTTGTAATTATGTAAAACCAATCCTAAAGAAATTAAAAGCTAAAAAAGAACATGACCACTGTATTATTTGTCCTGAAAAGAAAGAGTTCACATTCTTGCCACGTTATCATTCTTCAAGTTTTGAGACAACAAGCCCTGCTTGCTTAAGTTCACATAAAAAAATGTAATTACGTCTAAATGTAGCACAGGCGTGAGCACACAATCCACCTATAAGCTCAAGCTAGTACGCTTTATTAGAGGTAAATTCGATCCGTTGATTTGCGCTTTCAGTTATTGTTTGCAACTTTGCATCACCGTTTCGCTTACGTATACAGTTCTCCGCCTTCTAGTTAAGGCGACTCGTCCCCGTTTCCTCCCTCCTCTCTTCCGCGGTAAGCCTCCGCTTCACCTTCGTCGGTTTCCTCCGGGTAAGCCTCCAAAGTCCAAGGCCACGCTAGGGTTTTGCGCGATGCGCGCTAATTCGTGCGACTTCTAGTATTTTACCGCCCCCTCGTACATCAATTTCACGTTTTGTTTCGTGTTTAGCCGCTTGAGCAAGAGGAGGCCAAGTGCGCACGATCCAGTAGTGTCACCGAATCGTTTGGTAAGTGCAGCACGAATACTGAATTTTTTACTTTGTTTGTTCGGCCGATAGGTTTTCGGATGGCTTCGCGGGCTCCAATCATCATCCAAAACGAGAACTTGCCGATCTTTCGGGGTAACCATCCCATCACCTTGAACTCATGGTGAGCCCTTTCTTGTGTGTAACATGTGCTGATCCGTTGCGGCGTCCGTGTTCTTGATGAGAAGGCATTGATGGGAAGAAGGCCGGGGGTGCGCGCGGGCCCGCGGCCAGGGCGGGGCGGCAAGAGCGGAAAGCCCTAGGAGACCTCGGTAAAGTTGGGAAAGCTCCGCCGGCCAGTGCTGGAGGGAAGGCCACTGCAGCAGCAAGTGTGGGGGATCGAAGAATGTGGTGAAGCCTGGCTATCTGAGTGACGAGGAGTGGATGAAATGTTGCGAGTGGGCTAAGTGTGGAATTGAGATTGCCAGTTTCACGGGAAATGATACGCAGAGACTGATTGGCGATAAGCGGGAACAGCGTATGTTTTTGCTCCACTGAACTGCCTTTATGCGAGTATTCTCTACCGATAAGTTCTTACATTGTGTGTGCTAAATCCTTGCAATGTTTTGTGTTATTTTGGGATCCGGAATCAGGCATAAGAAAAAAGGTGGATAATGCAATGGGCACTTTGCAGCTCTCCATGGACAGTCTCTACAACGTTGATGTACCATCGGAGGTATATTGCAACTTTTGCTGATTTGAAATGTTCTCTCAAGCGTGTGATCAAACGTAGCTGTGCATCTTGGTGGTGAACTAGAATGGAGAGGTCTAATATCACGAGTAACCTGAAGTTAGTAAAATGGCAGTAGCAGTGAAGTAATTGTTAAAAATATTTGAATTGTTCTGATCACTGATGGTTAGCATTTCTCATAGGCTAGCTGATGTCCTGGCGCACTACTATGTTACATACATGGAGTTACGGAATTAGAGTAAGGTTTCTCATAGGCTAGCTGATGTCCTGGCGCACTACTATGTTACATACATGGAGTTATGGAATTAGAGTAAGGGTTAGAATAGATTGATATGCTATTCCCATCCTTTCCTAAAAGTTTGTAACTGTTATAAGATGGTTTAATTAGTGAGTATGCATGGTGATAACTGATAAGTACAAGATGAAATATTTTTCCCCTTGTTCTGTTGATATCATGTGTATGTATAGTATGCAATTGTTTACTTTCAGTTGGTAATTGGCACTGCTTGTCTATTTTAGATATTGGCGGATCCAGATGACAAAGAAAAATTGGAGTTTGATCCTGAGTTTCTTCCTTCAATGACGCACTTAAGCTCAATAATAGGTCCATCTCCCTCCCTTCTTCTGCCCCTCTTACATGCACTGGCACATGTACGTCTGTGACAGGAAATTACACAAATGCATGGCTTTCTAGTAACCTGCTATAAATGAGCTGAATCTGCATTCAATTGCTGTCAAACCAGGGCCCGTTGCTTTTTGCTCCAAAAGAAAAAAAAAAGTTCTTGCTACGAACATTATGCATGCACTCTCCTCTCACCCTGGAGACCTGTAACTGATCAAGTGCAGTTTTATGCAGAAAGTTACTAGGATGATCTACATGTGCCATTGCATGCAAAACTTTTTTTTGGTAACTGATCCAACAAACCTGTTATTTTCTTACAGGTGAACAAGATGCCAGCTATCTCCTTTCTGACTTGGAAATTGAGCACGAACCATTTGCTTATTGCAGTTTCAACCTGGAGCTCAAGGATGATTACGAAAATGATAGTTCTTCTAGATGAACTTTATCACTTCCTTGAGGTCTCATAGTTCAGTGTACTGGTTATCTTGTCCAACTGTTTACCTTTAGTTGTACTGAAAGATTTCTGTTCTTGGCATGACCTTTCTCTTGTCTTGTCCAACTGTTATGGGCAGCCATCTCATAATTATTTCAGGGATTTTGCCCCATGTTTTTAGGCTTTCCTTGTGGTACTGTAACGCTTATGGTGAAGTTCTTAGCACTCATTATTTGCAATCTTTTTCATGATCTCGCAAAAGTTGAAATTGTGTTGTATAACTCCTGACTCCTGTTCATATTGAGCTAAAGACCTATAAAGCTATACTTTGTTAACACATTTTTGGGACACCACTTGCTGGCGTATAATTTTGACTTAACCTTTCTTCATGTTATGCTGTCTATGTCATGTACTCATGTAAATTGCAAATACTTGTTTTTTTTCATCCAATTGTAGGCATAAAATGATAATGTAGGTTTATGTCCAAGCAAATGTAATGCTGCTGGCCCCTCATGGTGCATGAGGGTTCTGACCATGTCAACAATGCTGTTCCAGGGTGTGAACATTCCTATTCCAATCTTCTTTTTGTTTTCTTAATTAAAAGATAAGGTAAGTCTTAAAAAATAAAAGTTAAAATAAAGTCATGAGTCTAAAGCATAAAAGACAGTGCCTGGCAGGTGTGAATGTTTGCTTGCATAGTCAGTTACAATTGTGTGTTAACATGATTGTTGCATGCTGTACAAGCTTGTACTCACATGCAGAGGCGAATTCACCATAGGTGCTTATGGGTGCTTGAGCACCCCCTCCTCCTATCGTAGGTTGAAGAAGACCCGGCCGGCCGGAGGTTGAAGAAAAGTCGAAGTTGGAGGTTGAAGATTGAAGAAAACATGAGGCCTAGTCGGTGTCTTAAGGCCTAGTGCCCCTAACCTGTCCAAATCAGTGGCGAATCCTAGCCCGAATAGTAGATAAGGTCTCTGGGACTCAAAGGACACAGAGATAGAGAGATCGAGTCAGAGAGACTCACCTGATGGCGTCGAGTCGGCAGCCCGGCGCCGCCGAGGGGGGAGGGAGAGGCGGTCAGCGACTTAGCGTGGAGAGGGAGGCCAGAGCCTGCGAGCGGAGGTGGTCGGCACTTAGTAGCCCGGCGCGCAGGGGGGGTCGGAGCCTAGAGGCCGGAGCAGAGGAAGTCAGTAGCTCGGCTGGAGCTGTGGAGGGGAAGGCGGTCGGCCACTCGGTGGTGGCCGGGCGCAGCCGCGCGGGCGAGGCTGAGTGGGGTTGGCGCCTGGTGGGCGGCGCACGGCGGCATGAGCGTGCGGAGAGGACAAGGTGAGGGCCGTGAGGCACATCCGCACATTTGTGATTTGTGATTTGTGAAGGAGTGTGAATCCCCATTCCCCAATTTATGATTATTGTACCGATGCAAATTGTTATACTGATTAGCAAATTTTCTCAGCAATAAAGATTATTAAAACAGATTTTGCGCAACAAGGTATCAGATGAATGACTCAATGATTTGATGGTGTGCTAAACTGAGCGAGAGATATTGAGAAGTCATGATAATAAAAGAATCATTCAACGCTTTCAAGACATGAAAACTCATAGAGTGAAATTGTGTCGTAATTAAATTTAGTGACTTAGTGGTGTATTTTCATTTTACTTTTAATGTTTATGAACATTCATAATTTAATATTGTATTACTAAATTTAATATTTCTTATCTACAGATCATTATTCACATATTTATGAACATTTGATGGCAAATTATCCATTAGTAAGGTACTGAATTTATTGTATATACATTTTCAATTTGTTCTCTTCCTATTTATGTATGAATTTGATATTACAATGGCAAAAGACCAGTAGATATAACTTTAATATGCTTATGTTGTGCTATAGCCTCAACAGTAGAGCTCCTTCTTTATTTTCATCCTAGATTTGCCACTGCTCACATGAGATGTCTACTACCAAAGCTAAATATAAAAGAGTTCAAAAGGTGCACAAAACACATTACCAATTCATGAAATGTGTTTTTCCTATCTTACTGGACAAATGCAAGAAAGATACTTCCAGAGAAACAATGCACTAACCATCTCGGATAAGCTTGCCAGCAGTTTAGCAGATGTTGAATGCATAAGTGTAAAATATGTGCAAACATTCCTTGTGCTACAAAGTCAACATTTTGCTTTCGCAGCCTGAGTTATCTTTTGCCTCTCGCCTATAAATAACTTTCCTCTGGTGAGAAATAGCACTTGAGATTGAGAAAATAGCAGTGATCAAGTGCTGTACTTGTTTGCCTCTGCAATGGAGAAGAATTTTGCATGCTCACCACCAAGCAAGGGAAACATGATCACAATTCTGGGCATTGATGGAGGAGGTGTGAAGGGTATCATCCCTGCTGTCATCCTTTCGTTCTTTGAATCTAAACTTCAGGTTGATCCTACATTTCTCTCATGTATATAGCGTAGCGGTCAGTTACTCAGTTGGCTTGGGTAAATTGTGTTGATGGAATTAGCATGCTTTGAAGAACCCCTTGTGAACTGTTTATCACATATTCACATAAATGGTCATCATATCTACGTTTGAATTTGATTCTAGCCGTTCAGTTGGAAGTATATTCTTTGCACCTTGAATAGTTAAATTTTGATCTTTGCATATTTTGAATTTGATATTGTGCCATTCTATCTCAGAATTGCCCCCACATGATTAAGAGTTCTTTGTCTCCTTGACTGACATCTTTTCTCTGCGCACATGTCTGAGACTTCTTAACTTGTTGGTTCATTGTGCTCTTGTAGGAGCTTGACGGGAAGGACACGTGGATTGCTAACCACTTTGACGTCATCACTGGCACAAGCACAGGTGGCCTCATCACTGCGATGATGGCAGCTCCATCACTGAACAGTGCTAAGCAACCACGCTATGAGGCCAAGGATATTGTGCCATTCTATCTCAGAATTGCCCCCACATCTTTCCACACAGGTAAGTATGTATGGCAGGCTTCGGTTCATCATATATTTGCATTACATATTTGGATGCTTTTCCATCTGAGGTTGGTAGAGAAGCCATGCCCATATTAAAGTGCTTGTCGTTAATTTATTTCTGAGGTGAACTATATTGCTTTGTTGATTAAGGTTTATTAGCTATAACGAATATCCGAAGTACTTTGTCAAATGGGTTCTTCTGATGTCGCAACCAGGAGTGGATTTTTCGGTTGGTTCTTCAAGATCGTGGGAATCATTAAGATGGCCATTGGGCCGAAATATGATGGAAAGTACCTGATGCATATGTGTTATTTTTTTTGTTTATTACATCTTCAGGTAATCATAATATGCTAAATGAAAGAAGTGTAAATGATAAATACATATATCATATATATATATTGTTTTCTCTGTTTAGGATACTTCCAGGTTATCAAAAGTCGAGGACGACTTTTCTTGAAGAAAGGGAGGATGATGCACATACAGATATGTTTAGCATTTTTCAGTTAAATATATCATTTGACTAGAAACAATTATAAAGCCGCACAGGTAAACTCATTTCTAAGTGAATTTAATTTTTATTTATATGAGAATGGTCTACTACTTCACAAGAATATTGTGTGTAATTTCAGGACGCCTCTTAGAACAAGAATTAATATGATGCTATACCAAGGAGTGTATGCATGCTGCATACGCATGGAGAGGAGGCGTCATGCACACTTAGCCGAGGAGAGAGAAATCACATGGAGGCATTATGCATGAACGCGTGTGTTGCATGTGCATCCTTTGTCGTGCGTCATCAGGAGTCAAATGCCCATGCTGCATGCGAGCCATGCACGACTGTTACAAGAGAGAATAAGCCACTGCACATGAAGTCATACGTCTAGAGACAAAGGGCCTGTGCACCAGTTGGGCCGAAATAAATTAGCTATGTAATATCCATTAGTAAATAACTTGTATTAATTAAGCCTAAGTCGTACGTGTGTTCACGTATGGAGATGGGCAGCCGCCGTATATATACTCGTCACCGTCACGCACGGACGAGAAAAAACAGTACGGGCGACTAGATAATGGGAGGCATGATTTTTGCATGTTTTTGAGATTTGGATACCCAAACAATTTCAATAGGAAAATTTGAGAGTTCTTACAAATTGAGATCGTTCAACATTCCTGCTGAAAATTGGGAGCGCGATAGGGCTTCGCTTGGTGGTCGTGAAGTCTGGTGCATATGATCTTGCGAATTAAAGAGTGTTTGTTCTTACATTGGCAACGGAGGATCGCTACGATTCGAGAGGCTACACGTGAGTATTTTGATCTTACGACGAAAAGATCGAGCGACCCGTATCAATACCTGGACAAACTAACCAGTGATCTGCTTGGTGACACAAGAACGAAATAAACATTGATAAATGTTGTGATTCCTACTTTTGATGTGAAATGTGTAGAGCCAACGATATTCAGCACATTCAAGGTTCTAATTCTAAACTAAGTTGGTGCATGGGATGCCATGCTGTGTTTCCTTTAGGGTGGACTATTGTATTTGTTATGGTGTAGGCGAGATCAAAGCCCTTGAAGGATGGTCGTCTTGCTGATGTAAGTATTGGCACATCTGCAGCACCGACCTTTCTCCCTGCACACTATTTTGAAACTGTGGATCACACTGGTGTATCACGCAGCTTCAACATTATTGATGGGGGCATTGTAGCAAACAATTCGGCACTACTAGAGAAAGTCTAATACTAGATGACAAATCATAGACGGTTTGACAAAATCGTCTATGACCGACACTAACACAAACAATTTTAATTTAGACACTGTCTGTGTTGATGGCATCGGAGAAAACTAGTATCACAGATGGTTCTTACCGATGAACCATCTGTGATATTTTATTATCATAGACGGTTTTTTATTAAAAACCGTCTGTGATAATCTAGAATTATCACAGACTGTTTGTATTAAAAACCGTCTGTGATTAGCTGATTATCACAGACGGTTTGTATTAAAAACTGTCTGTGATGATCTCAGAATTATCACAAACATTTTTTAGTAAAAAACTATCTGTGATAATGACGCTAGACATTTATTGCGCCGCTCAGAACTGCATCTGTCTTCATTTCGATCCAGATCTGGCCGGTGCTGCACTCTTTCGCTCAGGAGGCAAGCCAGACGATTTCAGGCCAATTAATTTGGTGGGAGGAGGCAAATATTTAGCTTTGAAGATTCATACGTTTCTGGTTGCTCTAGATATGGTTAGTAATGAAATTTATTTTCTTTGCATTACAATTTAGATATATGTTTCGGTGAGTGTTATTGGAGATGATTTGCATCTACTTGATCATACATGATTAGTTTCCGTCATGTGGGAGGTCAAATTTGTTGGTTATATACCTTCAACATTGCTGGGGAAATAGCTGTTGTGTTTATAATATGAATTAAGCTAGCAAAGCCTCAATGCATGTGGTATATATGTAGTAATAATTAATTAATTTAATTTTTAATACTAAGTTGTTATATATATACATAACGTAGGACCGAAGCTGGATGTATGCCGCGAACCGTGTGAGTGAAGAGTACATTAATGATGTGTCTACTTTTACAAGAGCTGCCGAGGAGGATATGTTGAATAAGGGAGTGAAATATATGTAATGTCCATGCACTGACTGCAAGAATTTAAAGATGTTTAAGAACCGAGAGCAAATTGAAGCGCATTTGATTCGGAGGGGTTTCAAAAAGGGTTATACGTGTTGGACCAGTCATGGCGAAGTCAATGATTATATACCACCGAATGACAGACGATTATTAATTACAAACCGTCTGTGACAATTACACCACAGACGGTTCGAAAACCGTCTATGATAACCTTCGATTATCACTGACCCACAAATTCAGACGGTTCAGAAAACCGTCTGTGATGACATTTTTGAACCGTATGTAATACGGTTTTCTGTAGTAGCGCGGTAATTTTTTCTTTGGCACTGCTATCCACGTCATCGTGTGGTTGGTTTAAATGTTATGTTCCTATGTGCTCTATGCGCTTGTTTTAACTATATTTTTTAAAGCCAGTTATATGCAATATTTTTTTGGTCATGATATCTTATAGTCCTTAAGCATCAACCTTGGTTTGCCATATTGGACACAGGTTCTGACTTGCCATGATGTCCTATAATTTTACAGACTGGTGGCCATGGGTGAGAAGATAACAAAGCAGATCAGGCTGAAGAGCAAGGAGTTCCCTGAAACTAAGCCTTTGGATTACCACAGATACCTGGTAATATCATTAGGCACAGGTCTGCCAGAGGAAGATATCATGTCTGATGCAAGACAATGCCTTTGCTCAACATGTTCTTCCATGGTAGCTCAGATATGACTGATAATCATGTCGCGAACCTATTCAGAGCAATTGGGTGCTCAGACCAACTGTTGCGCATCCAGGTGTGGTCTCTACTCACAAGACTACTGTCATGGTGCCATTTCAAGTTGTGACTTGAATTCTTGACCTGTAAGTTACTTACGTGTGTTGTGTGATGCCTGTTCTAACTGTCGAACTTTGTATGGTTTAACGGTGAAGTTGGTACATGTGCTTCGAGTTATGTCATAGGACAATAGAATACCTAGCTGTGTGTGTCTGTTCTGAATGTCGAACTGTGTGTGGTAATTGCGAGTTGATGTATTTATTTGCATACTACTCTTGTGGATTATGTATAGTCACATTAAAAGTCAATGTATCGATCATGTGTGTGATTCCAGCAATCTAGCTCTGTATTTGGTCAATTGGAATGCTAGCATTGATGACGGTTATCTAGCTAAATGGTTGAGGAAATTGCATATATAAAGACGGCCGGCCTACACCTCCAGGTTTTGCATAAAGTACAAGAAGAGTTTGTCAAAGCATCTACCCTTTCGTTCTTTTCCTTGTGGCTCTCACTCAGTCGGTGCTAGTGCTACCATGTGCAGATAATTTGTGTGTATAATAATACAGGGATAATTCTAGGTCTCCAGCTCAACAAACCAGCTGTTCATCCGTCCTTGGTAGCAAGATGATTACTGCAGCATTAGTTAGAATCTTCCGCATGGATCTGGCTCGAGGCTACGTCCATCCTACCGCACCTTTTCAGAACACCCTGGTCTGAATAATACATTGCTAGTAGTAGCAACTGCTGTGCTAGTAGAGCACACGTACTATTATATGGTTGGGCAGGGCACGGGCTAAACTAACCATGATGCGATTGGCTTGGGTTTGCTAGTATATATGTACGTGCATGGCTTGGGTTGCTGCATGATTTCATCAGCTTTGTGGTTTTGGTTGCACAGCTACACCCAGTGCGGTCGTGCAAGCTGAGGAATGCTATATATATATATATATATATATATATATATATATATATATATATATATATATATATATATATATATATATATATATATATATATATATATATATATATATATATATATATATATATATATATATCATGACAAGTGGGGTCCAATCGAGAGCCAGTTTTTGCTGGCCGGACCATCGATCGCTATAATTCTGCTCGTTACAGATCTCTCTCTTGGCTTGCACGCCACAGCTGATATATATAGCTGGCTCGAGCTCGGCAGTTAGTTCCAAATAGATCTACACTATGTGCAAATGTTTATGGCCGATCGATCGTCCGTTTAGGCCTAATCAGTCGGCCGGTGTTTATGGCCGATCGATGCCGGTTGCAGACTCATAAAGAAAGCATGCATGGGTCATACATGTTAGATGGAGGCCGCAATTGTTTCGGTGTGAGTTTTTTTAGAATGTGGTTTATGATTTTTTGTTTAAAATTTTTAATTCTAGCTGTTTGTGAGAGATATATTCGTCTATAATTTTAACTGATATAGATAAAGTTAGAATAATACTCCGTTTGAAAGTTAGGTACTGTAGCAAAAACCAAAAGCCACCGACTTCGGAGGAAAAGAACAGGCCCTAGTGTGCAAATGTTTTTGGCCGATCGATCGTCCGTTTAGGCCTAATCAGTCGGCCGGTGTTTATGGCCGATCGATGCCGGTTGCAGACTCATAAAGAAAGCATGCATGGGTCATAGATGTTAGATGGAGGCCGCAATTGTTTCGGTGTGAGTTTTTTTAGAATGTGGTTTATGATTTTTTGTTTAAAATTTTTAATTCTAGCTGTTTGTGAGAGATATATTCGTCTATAATTTTAACTGATATAGATAAAGTTAGAATAATACTCCGTTTGAAAGTTAGGTACTGTAGCAAAAGCCAAAAGCCACCGACTTCGGAGGAAAAGAACAGGCCCTAGTGTGCAAATGTTTTTGGCCGATCGATCGTCCGTTTAGGCCTAATCAGTCGGCCGGTGTTTATGGCCGATCGATGCCGGTTGCAGACTCATAAAGAAAGCATGCATGGGTCATACATGTTAGATGGAGGCCGCAATTGTTTCGGTGTGAGTTTTTTGAACCGTGGTTTATGATTTTTTTTGTTTAATTTTTTTAATTCTGATTATTTATAAGAGACTATAATCGATTTATAAATTTTATCATAAAAAGATACTCTATTTAAAAGATAATTATCATATAAAATCAAGGCATAAGCTCCGCCGAACTCACCCTTTAACTTTAGAAAAAGAAAGTATATGTTGTATGTACCTTGAAGTGAACAATGTCAAATTCAGCAAACCCTTTCTCGGTGTTAATTAGGGCTTGATTACTGAGTGAATTGTAGCAAGAAACTGATGTGACTTATACTACTTGTTGCCATAATTCCATTATTTATGTCTATGCATGCTTCTTCCTCTCTTTTCTCTATCCAACGGAGCTAGCTGGCTAGGGCAGAGCACTACGCCTTCGTACTTAGATTCGTGGGACCAAACTATAATAGATTTAGGGCGGCTGGCTTTGGATTTGGAGACTGGGAAATGCATGCAACGGTTTAAAGTATATACTTAAACTAATAGGGTCCTCTTTTTAGGGACTCTTTTTAGCTATGATGATTTTTTATTATAGTTTATTAATTTAATAAACAGTAGTTATTAAAAAAATCGAAGTTAAAAACTAACTGAAAAACTGAAAATAACAAGCCAATCCCGAGTCCCACTTCGATCAGAAAGGCCAGGGTGCAACAGCTAGAACGTAACATACTGGTGCAACACAACACTTGATTATTTTTTTTGAAAGGCAGAAAATAAACACTTGATTATAAATAATTAGTCGTCGAACACTTTGTTTATATATCGCCGGCCACAATTAGCTGCCTAGAATAACGTGTCATAAGTGCGCATGCATGCGGCGCTGTGCGCCGCGGAGGATACAATGATCGATGTTAGCTAGCTTTGCGCTCGGTAAGTACTAGTACAGGACAAAGAAACTAATTAATTTGTCTGTTGATCATGAGACAGCAACTCATTTCGATCGGAGGTTAAATTGCGAGTGTAATTATTGGCACGCTAAAGATATCCATGGTGGCTGTGGAACAAAATATTTTTGAACTAGTTCCCCAAAGCAGTGACCAGTGAGTGCATGGGTGTTTTGTTATGGGAGTATTACGAGATCAAATGCCAATCTATGATTGATGATCACTGCTCAAGTGTTTCAGATTTCAGAGTACGTACACTGTACAGTTGTACTCCGCTACTCTGTATATAGAAGGTGTATGTCTCTTCCTACGGGATATATAACTCTGTCCCATGGAAATATAATTAGCATTTACGTACGTTCTTATCGGCCATTTTCACAAGATTCCATCTCGACGGCCAGCTAATTAATCAACATCACTGGTGATACGCGTAGATATACCTCAACAAATCAGAAAGAATCATTCTTGTCTTGTGTGTATATGCTTCGCTTGATCATGACTTCATGGTAGTACGCGTGTGATAGGGGGTGTTTCGTAGGCCACAAGTCGATCGACTTTTCACAGTCGCTATAGTACCTAATTTTTAAACAGAGTATTTTCTCAAGACGGGATCTACAAGTTAAACGTAGTATACGTTAAAAGCTTAACATCTATAACAGCCAAAATCGCAAGTGAATATCGATCTCTTCATAATCTGTACCGTAAACAGCCAAAATTCACAAATTTCAGTCAAAAATCATAAATCGCAACAAAAAAAAAGACCCATAATCTACTGGTCCTCTCTCGTGGCATATGCATGCATCCTCTCCTACGTGTCCCGATTTCTCTCAGCCTCTCACATACTGGTACATGAGACCAATAGCGACAATATTCTCTTGCGACATACGTACAGGAGCTCACATGATTAACATATAAAATTAAAACAACAAAGAAAAGCATGCACGCATGTAACTGCCATCGCATATTTGATCTTGCACCGTGTGTATATTTCCGTACATACTTCTATTTTTAATATACCACTTAAATGAATATATATAATTATTTATTATTTTCGGTATACCTAAATACCAATGCTAAGAAACTCCAATCTAATTTGGTTGAAAAAATTTTCATCAAGATCTTTTATTTTTGCAATATACATTTTTCAGATATAAAAGGAATATATACATAAATTATGCTATAAAAGTAAACTTTGATAATTTTTTTTATGGAACTCATTTTAGAATATCTTATAATTATTAATAGAGTATACTCAAAAGTATAAAAAGATATGTAATCATTTTTCTATACATATGGAGAGAGATAGATAGATAGATAGAAAATTTAGTTGCCATTTTTGCCGACATATCTTCCAAGTTTGAAAATGCTACTCACCACTAGATAGCTAGAGGTGCAACTTTCATTAATCCATATTCTTGAGATTTATTTATATATTGTGAACACCAAGACATGCACAAGTCTTTATCCATCATCAAACATCACACAATATATATATTGTTCGTGTCTCAAGGTGAAAACAAAAGGCTAAAACCACCAAACGATTTTACGTGGCCCTATGTATGCAGTGGTGGTCCAGTAAAGAATCTTTCGAGATAGAGGAGAATGGAATGTTTTTCCTTTCCCTCCAAAAATGGCACGATTTTAGGCCACAAAAAAAGGGGCTTTGTGGGGGCCAAATGCACACTAGCTAGTTTACGCGTGGTCTAGATGGAAGCTCGCAAGTTTCTCAAGATCGACCGTGACTCCCCAGTGTGCCACTGTGGATGGATCCTTCGTTTTCACTTCATCGTGAAAAAACCCTTCCAGCTGGGTCCCACCAAATGGATTTTACCCACCCAATTTATGCGAAAAACGGCCTTTCTTTTTTTCCTCGGTTGGCTTTCGCGGACGTACCCTAGCTACGTGGCAATTGCAGCCAACTTCCGCGCGTGTTGGCTGAGAGCAATTTCGCTTGCGGTACATATATGTGTAGACGTGAACCGATCCATAATAGTCAACATGAGATAACTTCAGATAAATTTAAAAAAATTGAAAAATATAAAAAATATGTTAGCCCATCACAGACAACGCAAACGAATACGAGAAAAAAAAGAACCGACAAAAAAGCTCAAAAAAAAGTCAAAAATTCAGAAAAAAACGAAATTATGAATAATGCAAAAATAAGCTTAAGCTTTAAGCCATAAGCCATATTGATCACCCCCTGAGAAATGAGCGGAGAAAAATATTACATGTAGACACGTACGGCGACAGTGAGACCCATTCGATTGTCGTAGGCACTGTGTGGCCCTAGCTAGCGCAAGTTGAGACAGCTGTGTGCTTTGCTCCAACAGGGCTATGTACATACAAGGAGGGAAGAGATTCTCTGACCATGAGAAGGGGAGTTAGAGAGTGAACAGTGATATAACTTTGAGTGATTATGAGCTATCTGATCTAAGATGGATGCTACAATATAATGTGACAGTACAGGATAATACCGATGCTACAACGATTTGCAGTCTGTCCTCACTATACATCACCGCTGCCCCTCTCGTTTTGGTTTTTAACGTAAGAGGACTAGGATCAAGAGGTGTTAGCATGTAAGAGGTTGAACATTACTGGGGATCAAAACAATGCCCAGGGATTGGTTGAGCCTAGACCTGGGAGACGTGTCGAGCTTTTCTGGGCCAGCCTGAGGCCCCGCTGGCACGACACAGCCCAAACACGGCACAAACATGACACGTGGGGGACTGGGTTGGCATCCGCACGAACAAAGAGCCATCTTGAGCTCGGAAAGAAGGCCGTCCGACCAAGACGACACAAGATAACTCGTCGTCTTTGTGCTCGGGCGATCCGCACGAAAGTGGCATGGCGGGCCAGGTGGCACGAGGCATGACGACAGCACAACGTCAGTGTGGGGAGTAGCCAGAGGGGAGGGAGAGCAAGGCCATCGCGCCATTCCTTTGTCCATGTCGATGACGTGGGAGTAGTCGGAGAGGCCACCATAGCTACCGACATCGCACATGCATCGACTGCGCCACCGACCCTACACCGTGCGCGCACCGATTGTGCCACCGTTCGATGCCGTGCGCATGGCATCGCTGTCTCCACGCTCACCGTCCCTCATTTACGCTCACCTCCTGCACAGATGACGAGGTCACCGCCCAGCATCGATAGCGGGCGACGACAACTGGGTGGAACACGAGGAGGTGACAAAGATGGAGAGAGAGCCGGGTGGGGTGGGGGAGAGGCGATCGGGGCCCAAGAAGGTGAAGAGGGAGAGGGGAGAGGCGGCTGGGGAGGTGGACTCACGGTCTTTTGGAGAGGAAGAGGTAGAGAGGTGGCGGGGGTCGGGTTTGTCGGGAGACTAGAGTACTAGTGTAGTGGAGTGGAGGCCTGAGGGGATAGTAGTAGCCAGCATTAGCATTTAGCACGGCTGGGAAATGATTGTCTAGGCCGCCTAGCAGCTAGCATGGTACCAATATAAGATGGAACAGAGACCAAGAAGCAACGAGTGGGAAGAGAAAGGGACAACAGTTGGGAACCAATGACAAGACGAAGCAGAGGAAGAAGGCAGAGCGATGGTGGAGGTTGAGAGACAACACGTAGATGCAACATTATCCTCCTCCATGGTGATAAAACCCACCTCTTCTGCTTATTTCTTCACCACCAAAGTACCAAGCTTCTCTTCTCTCTTTGCTCTACTCAGTAGTCTCAATAGTTTGTACAACATAAAGCTCGATGATGGTATGCTACCAAAGAGTCGCAGCACGAAGGCGGCGGCGGGAGCGGCCAAGCTCGATAGCGGTATGCTATTGAGGAGTCACAGCACGAAGGCTGCAGTGGGGCACCTTGCTGGAAGCTCCCATCGCCGCTCCCCTAGTCCTCCTTCAGCTCCGACTTCCATTGATGCTCGTTAACTCTCACCAAGCATAGGAGACTACAGCATGGAGAGCCGTCATATGGACGGTACGAAGGGCTACAAGAAGTACCAAGGCAGTCTGAAGACAATAGGGACATTAGACTTCTCTCCTTGTTCACAGATGGGAACATTGGTTGGTCCGAGTCCAGCGCCGGCACTGTTGGACGAAAGACGCCATGCTGGAAGCACATAACCTGGAGCTAGGAAATTCAAGATGACCAAATGGTAGAGATTGTAACTTGTAATCACTGTAAAGCTCTTAATTGCTCATACAGGTGGAGGGACATGACACTTGAACCGACATTACAAAACATACTTGAGCAAGATGGGGTTTCATAGGAGGGGGAGGAGTACATACATAGCTAGACTTCGAGGATGATGTCTCTATGAGTATTTGGATATACAACTATCTTTTTTGCATGTGAGGAAATTGCTAAATATATTATTTCTAAATATCAATTGATTAGGATGGATGAAAGTCGCGCGTTCGAAAGAATGATCCAACGCGGCTTTTGCCTCATAGTACCAACATTTCAGTAGGATAACTACCACATCTAATATTTTACAGGTCTATCATAGGGAGCTAGCAGAATTAAAAGAAATATTCCTACAATTTCAATTTTCTTTTGCTTTAAATTCAGATATTTGGGCATCATCGCACCAGAGAAGTACCTACTTCAGTGTTGTAGCCCATTATTTAGATGATGATTACAAGCTAAACAAAAGAGTCATAGTGTTTAAGTTAATTAACGAATGAAACACAGGAGATGACATTGCCGAGCATATACTAAATGTGCTTGGTGATTTTAAGATAGATAATAAGATTGTTTCTATAACTCTTGATAACACATCAGTGAATACGACAGCTATAAACATTCTCACCCCAAGATTGCAGACATATATTGCTGGATATGTTCTCCACCAGAGATGATTATATCATATCTTGAACCTCATTGTGCAAGATAATATGCAAGTGATTGGCGAATATTTGAACAATATCCGTGATGCCCTTCATTACCTCAGAAGTTCAGCACAAAGTGGTAGCTAGATTCACGGGATACTGCATAGCCAATGGGAAGAACACAAGAAAATTCGGTCTTAACATGAATGCGAGGTGGAACTCTACATACATCATGCCAAAGAAGGTACAAGGGTATGAATATGTTATGTCTATCTTTGTCAATACTAACTCTCAAAATAATGAATTGGTAGTTACCAATTCAGATTGGCAAATTGCTAATCATTTTTGAGAGTTTTTAAGACCTTTTTTATAAAGCAACTAAAGTTCTATCTGATGTTTACTACCCTGTCTCTTGCTTAGCTATAAATTTTATTTGACTAATTGGAGACAAGTTTGCTAAATCTAGGGGCATCGCCTTTTAGGACATGTTGCAGCAATAGAGGAAAAATTGTTAAATATTTTGTATCTATTTTATACTTTTTTGTTTTGCTATCATTTTTTATCCTACAAAAAATTTAGTAGGTTTGCAGATTGGTATGGAGGGAACATGTGAATGCCTCGGTCTTAATTTCTCTAAAGCTTTTGAACATGTCAAAAAGAGCTTTTTCGTGTGAAAGATCATATGCCTCACAATAGATGTAACAAGGCAAGACAAGCTTGGCAGCCCACTTCTGAAAGAAGCTAAATGGCAAGTCTAGTTCTTCATTCTATCAGCCTCACACGGCCCCTAAGTGAAATTCTGTCTCAAAGCTGAACCACTACTTAGAGCATGGTTTTGCAAATACTCATCCTGATCTTGCTAATGGAGGCAAAATAGACTTGCTCGAGTAGTGAAAGAACAACAAGCGTATATTTCATGTTATGTGCTATTTTGCATGGGATGTTCTACTAGTTCTGGTGTCCAACGTCTCTTTATAAGCGGCGTGCAGCACGGTAAGAAAAATAATTGAAGGAATAAGATCATCCCTCATGCTCAGGATAGTGTAGGCAATCACATGTGTTAAGGACTGGGAATTGACTAAAGAGCGACAACAGTATCAACTGGAGGATCCCGATATCGTGCAGACGTACGCTAACATAAAATGTATGAATGATCTCGACATTGAGGAGTAGTTAGTATGTA
The DNA here is from genome assembly GCA_036346245.1 of Bonia amplexicaulis. Classification (NCBI taxonomy): domain Eukaryota; kingdom Viridiplantae; phylum Streptophyta; class Magnoliopsida; order Poales; family Poaceae; genus Bonia; species Bonia amplexicaulis. The sequence continues at coordinate 37,390,981 of CM070735.1, forward strand.
CGTATGTTGTTACTGTACTCTTTTTAACGAAACGGTAATATTGTATCTAAAAATATCAAAAAAGTTTATTTTTTCTCTCAAATATTTACGTGTCCATATTTTTATGTAATTACTTAATTTTCAACTTTTCCCCATTTCCCCCTTTTTGTCCTCATTTTCCCCTTCCCTGCTTTTTTCTCCTCTTTTTTCTTTTTCCTCGCTTTCTCTCTCCTCGCAGCCTCACTTGCTCCATCGCTCACTTGCTCGCCTTCCTTGATTCATCCACGGGCCACAACCAATGGCCTGCCCGACATTGATCTACCAACGCCATCGCTCGGGTCTATATCCCATCACCGTCCACCACCTGTCAGTCCTCACTCTTTCTCAGTCTCTCTCTCCACTCTCCAGATTGCACTTTTGCTCCTTACCCTGCATCGCGTCGTCGCCGCTCATGAGTTGTCACCTTGCCAGCCTCGTTCGTCGCCCATCCATGGCCCAGCTGCCACCGCTCAGCCTCCCCATCCACCGCTCCTCCTCCTCATCCTCATCCTCCCCTCCACCGCCCCTTCCCCTACCATGTCCCTCCTCTTCCCCTCTGCCTCCCCTTCCTACCCCAGTCCTGACCATCCCCTCCTCGCCCTTTCGTTGTGCCATGTCATAGTTTGGGCTGTCTGGATCCAACTTCAACATAGCCACCTCCCCACTCGCACTAGAGTGGTTGTCACTCTTCATCCTCGTCGTTCGACGTTCGCGGGATTTTAAGCTCGAGATCGAGCGGCAAGAGAGTTTGCTCTACAGCCCCAATACCCGCCTAGGGAGCTCTAGCTAGAGAGCACGAGTTTTGTGCCAGCCCGTGCTACCATTTCTATCTTCATGGCGGTCGAGAACGACATCGGTGCCTAAGCACGACAGCAGGGACACGTCGGAGGTAGCCGAGTGATGAGTCGCAGCGGACGTGGCCGTAGCAGATTGGGGCTTGACAATGATGGCACTGGCAACATAAGATAGAAGCAGAGCACAAAGGTGATGAAGATAACGGTCGTCGCCGCCACCAGCGTTATTGCCGCCTTCATCGATGTCCTTGTCACCACCATCAACCCATCATCACCTCCAAGTCAATAGGGCTGGGCTGGGCTGGCACAACACAACGACGGCCCATTGTGTCCTGAGCCTCGCTGAAGGCGAGTCGTGCCGGCATGACACAGCACGACGGGGTGACCGTGTGGCTCGAAGCCCGCCGGGCCCGTGTCGTGCCAAGTCTAGTCGAGCTCCACCCACGTTAGAGGAAGAAAGATTCTGCTATGGGCCCTACGCGCCACATGCATGCATGCATCAGTTTTCGAGTACGGGACGAGCAGGCGCGGCCGAGGCCTGAGGGGACACCGACGTTCGCAGATCCTCCGGCACAACTTCCCCTACTATTCCTATCCATCCACATAGGCACTTCCCTTAGGTGGGCCCATTGTGTCCACGTGTGTGCATGACAAACAACCCACCATAGTGGTGTACAACCTTGTAATTTGCATTTGTACATGCACACCCTAGCCTCCCAACAATGTCTAAAGTCGTATTTGCAGGTATTTTGTGAACATGGATGTACTATATCAGATACCATGAACTCCATCCAAATTTTTTATGGGAGGTGCTTCTGCGCTTCTCCCACAGTGAATTGCACAACTTTTAAAACATGATTTAATAGTAGATGGTGATTACTTATCCTTCAGATGCTTTGAGGTTAGTGATTACTACTCATTGCTTGAGCTGATGTTACAACTAATGCATCTGCCTGTTCTTAAGTACCCCATCCATCTAAGTTTATAAGACATATTTTTTAATAGTTTTGTCCATAAATATATAACGTATTTCATATTTCAATGCAAAATTAATGTGAGATTTTCTCTATACCTCTAATAAATATCTTGCTTTACTTTATAGTTTCTATATATATGCATTAAATATAGTATTTAGAGATAATAATTAGGAATAATTTAATTATTTTTAATATCTCTTTAGTCTATGTGTTAAAAAAATACCTTTTATAAATTTGGATGGAAGGAGTAATACGGAGCGAGTATGAAGTGCTCCTAGGTGTACACGTGGATCGTTGCATGGATAATCAATGCACACTGGATTTAATCGAGAAATAAGAGCAAGTATAATAAGAGGCTATTAGTAGAATTTGTATCTTTGAGGTGGAGAGAGAGAGGAGAGAGAGAGGGAGGGTGGTAGAAGCTTACAGTACCACCAAGACAAGAACCAAGAAACTTTGTGAGAGGAAGAAGGGTGGGTCATACAATCTTCTGTGGGTGTAACTACTATATAAATAGGCTGAAAAGTGAGCTGTAAGTGTTCATACAGCCAGCTGAAGGCTGTATTATTAGCCTTGCTCTAAGTCCAGGTCACTTCAAGAAATTTGGGAGTAATTATGCTGCTGCGCATGCGGCCACTAGCAGTTAATGCGGTCTGAAAGGGACGAGAGAACGGTCGTTTTCCAGCTCCATGCCGGTGGCCCCACGACAAGCTGCACGCAATTTCCAGTCCACCTCAATTAAATTGCGTGTTCTTTTCGAGGATTAACATTAACTTTTTTCTCTTAAAATGGAAATCGAAGCAAAGGTTCACTGAATTACTGAAAATAAAAAATGCTACTGAAACTAGCTAGATGCTGTAAACACTGAATTTACAGTTGCAAATGCGATTCGTTTTCTCATTGAGATTAAAATGAATATTTCATAAACCCATTGCAGGTCTGTAACCCCATATCAAAGATGGCTACTTGGGTATATCTACGTACTCTGCGTACCTACGGTTTTTGGTATTGTACAAAGTGCACTTTACGAAAAGTTAACAGCTGTAGAGATTAATGATACCGGCATTTATACTGTCAGAAAGGTAGAAAACTCAATGCGCAAGAGTGAGATTTACTCATGAATCAAACTTACATAGAATAATTTGTTTGAATATGAGATGGACCATTTTTTTCCTTATCAACCACATAACTGTTAATGCCCACAATGTATACTCACAAGGAGGTAGTACTGTAAAAACAAGTATTTATATCATGGTGTAAAACTAAACAAAGCATCCTCTTTTAGAGAGAGAGAGAGACAGCTAGGCAATTAGGCGTAGCATGACTAGAATAGAACCACCTTATAAAAACAAAAACCACACACCTAAAAGGTTCCTACAAAATTAGCCCAGCAGGAGACAACCATAAATTACTCACCTAAAACTAATCAAACAATAATAGTACCCAAGAAAGGATTTTTAACAAAAAAAAAAACTACCTCTTTATAAATAGGCCAAGAGCCAAGCCCACCCGAGGAACCAACCAAACCAGGCAAGAAATGGCGGCCATCTCCTCCACCGCCTACTTCTCCTCGCAGCCGCAGCTCCCCGCCCCAACCGCCAACCCTAGCAGCAGCGGCCGCCAGCCGCGGAAGCGGCGGAGCAGCAGCTTCGTGATGCTCGAGGCGGCGGCCGCCTCCGGCGGCGGCGCAGTGGGGAGGACGAGGAGCCTGACGGAGGAGGACCTGGAGGAGCTCAAGGGCTGCCTCGACCTCGGCTTCGGGTTCGCGTACCACGAGATCCCCGAGCTGTGCGGGACGCTGCCCGCGCTCGAGCTGTGCTACTCCATGACGCGGAGGTTCCTCGACGAGCAGAGGGCGCCGGGGCAGGAGCCCGCGGCGCCGCCCCTCCCGAACTGGAGAATCTCTGGCCCTGGTAATTTTTCTCTGTGAAACTTTCAATGTTGGTAAAGTTTTAGTTTTGGGATGATGTGAATAGTGTTGGAGGTAAAGGTGGGATTTTTCTGTCGTTTTGGTGTGAGCTCTGTGATTTTGAGAGGATTAGAGGTGGATTTGGGGATAGAGAATGGAATTTTTGGGGTTGAATTGAGGTGGAAAGTGGGCGAGAGGTTTGATATTGAGATGCGTGTGGCAAACTGTGCTTCATTGTGCGCGAAATTTTTGATTCTCTTATGTTTTTCCCAGGTAGGATGAGAGTATGTTTGCAATATATCAGCTGCGTTCTCCCATTGGCTTGCATGTTGAATTCCGTGTAGATTACACCTCGGCTTAATTTGTTGAATTTTTTTCTGACTGACGAACCATGGAATGCTAATACCATAGCAGTATGTTGAATTCTGAATTTCTGATGCTTGTCGCATGGATTGTTACGAACGAAGGATATCAGATATTCATGCTGAATAGTTTGTATCAAACAATATGCGTCCAGATTGTTGCAGAATGGGAAATTTTGTACGGAATACTGAGCACCTTTTGGTGGATTGGGGTATGGTTGGATGTCTAATTTCAGTTGTCCTGGATGTAGAAACATATTTTCTGCTGTAGCTTGCTTCTCGTTTAGTTATTAACAATGGTTTGCTCAATTCTTTCAATGCACTAGTTGTAATTGTTACAAAGTTACAATAACAATGTTGTTAGGAAAGAATTGTGCATGTACTGTGGATAGCGAAATCAATTGAAAATTTATTAATCCATACTGATTTGATCTGAATTCTGATTGCCCTCTTCAACTCTTGGTCTTAGGATATTGATTCAATCCTTCCATTGTTTTATGGATTTCTGTTTTGCCTTTTGTCTTGATGACACTTGCATGTTGTACTCGATAAGATGTTCGGTATGGGGAATCAGAAACCATTTCTTTTACTTTGTTCATAAAAGGAATGAGAATGATAAACACTCCAATATTCTACCAACTTTTTGGTTGTTCGTATGATTTTTATTATATCTAAAATGATAAATGAAAAGAAGAAAAATTTCAGCATAGCGGAAGGAGGAAAACAATACTTGTATCCTCAGTTATATCACTGAATAGAAGCTCAAAGAACTCAACATGTGCTTTCTTCGTTGATGTCACTTTTTTTAGTTAGTGCGAACTGTCATCTCCACAACAAACTTCACAACAAAGCAAAGCAAGAATAGTCCCCACAGGGAATTATGCTTCTCCCCTTTTCAACACATGTTTTCTCTTCAAAAACAGATACACGGATTTGAAGAAATGCTATTATTCCTACCCCAGATGTCCTTTAAAACAAATCTAGTAGCGTAACGTGTTCTCCATAGCTATTACCTGGATTGTTCATTTAATCTGGAGATTCTGTTCCCTTTGCGATGGATTTCTTCTATAAAATACCTACTGTTCTTTGCTGATCAATATGGACTCTGGCAGGTGATGATCCAGAAGAAGTGAAGGCTAGGCTGAAGTATTGGGCTCAGGCAGTGGCTTGCACTGTCAAACTCTGCAGCTAATGGAGGTTGGCAGACTGCAGGTTCATCTCATAACGTGTACTGTATGCTATGACGGGCTGAACTGAAGGTGGTTGAAGTTGAAGAATCTGCTTATATGGTTTTGAGATCTGGTGAGCAAATATTGAGGAGGTGCTTGTGCTTCGTGGTATCGAGGCAAAAACACCACTGATCAATGCTTTTGCAAAACTTCAGAAGGGAGAGGACTCATGACACCGCGGAACAGTGAGAAAACTCGAGGTGATCTGTGGTCTGAGCTTTTCTGAATGCATCAGAAGCTTGTCATTCCTCATGGAGGTCTCTGCATGATGCAGTGTTTGCAAGTGCGTGACCGCTTTTTTTTCCTGGCTAGTTCTTCCTTGTAATGATCACTAGGTGCTCCAATTGTTGTACTGTACCGGGTGGGGTTTGGCTAATCCATGGGTGGATTAGTTCCAGTATGGCTTGTTCCTCTGTTCCCTTTAACTTTGATTTGTTTCCAAGTAGTAAACAGTGTATGGGATTTGCATGAACAGATCTGTAGATTCTGTTGTATTGCAAGGGTGCATAAACAGTTTGATCTGAAAAAAGATTTATTCATGCAGCCTAACAGCAAACTGCGGCTGCTGATATTGTGAATGTCACATGATCCAACTGAAGTGAATCTATGTAGCTTCAGACTGAAAAAAGCACTGCAGGGAATCCAACCACTAATTGATTACAGATCATATTACTATAATCTTACTAATTTATTCAGTGTAAAACTGAAAGGCAGGAGATCCCTCTACTAATAACACACAAAGTACATGATGTTATTGAATTTACAGTGTCCAATGGAGAAAGGAAGTGATTCAGCTACTAGCAATTGTGTAGAACACATGGTCTTTTTAACAGCTTACAGATGAATTATACACATGATCTCACTTGATACGTGACGAGGATATTACAATTTATTAATTTTCGTAATTACTTAGTTCCATGTCCCGACTGGCTAGATACCTTGTATGCGTCAATTAAATATTGTACTCTTCAGAAGATTTCATAAACATTTGTTTAAACAAGTCGTATTAGTTAAGGGGGTCCAAAAGACCATTGTGGACCCACTTTCTAACCGGCTTACGTGTCTACTCTATATGTGCCACTAACATGCAGGGGTGGAAACAAGCCGAGCTGAGTCGGCTCGAGCCAAGCTTGCCCAAGCTCATTTCAACAGGCGGCTCGGCTAGGCTTGGCTCGTTTTGAGCACAAGCCAGGAGGGTGGCTCGGCTAGGCTTGAAGAAAGGCTCAAGCCGGCTCGCGAGCCCTCACGAGCTAGGAGAAGGCAGTCTACCACCGGCTTGGCGGCTCGAGAAATTCCATAGCAGCAACAGGTTAATTGACTATATTATGCTAATTAATAACATACAACATTACAAAATGGCAAAAGCAACACCCCCATCTAAAATATAGCATTAGTTAGAGAAAAAACTCCAGAACATACCTTCAATGGCTTCCCTAGGAGTCTTGAAACCAAGGACATTGTTCTTCCAGAACCTGTTGCACCCCTTGCCGGGCTTCTTCCCCTTGGTCTAGCCCGTACAAGCCTACGTCTCGAGAGCTCGAATTATATCATCTCGGATCTGGCAAACAAGAGCGAACGTAGGGCGCATGCAGTGGAAGAAGATAGGCGACTAACCTGCTCCGCCATGGCTGATGCTCGAAGGAGGTGGCGGCTCGATGGAGAGAGGCCATCGCGCTGGATGGCAGCGGCGGCGAGAGAGGAGAGAAGGAATGCCTGAAGCCAAAGGATACACTGTTGGCGGGGGTGGGGGCGTGGGCCGACGGCTTGGCCTTCTTGCCCTTGCGGGGGGCATCCGCAGTGGCGTCAGAGGAGGCGACAGTGGAAGCATCGATGTCGGAGAAGGAGGTGTTGGGGTCTGCGGAGGCGTGGGTGTCAGGGAGATTGGGGGTTTTGGCGGAGGCAAGGGTGGCGTCGGAGGTCGGGTATAGGCAGTGGAGACGAGGGTGGGGTGGCCGAGTGGGAGGCATTGGGCGCATCGTGGGCGGGGTGGCGAGGAGGGCGTTGACGTTGGCCATCGGGATGGAAGGGGAGGGCAATATGGCGAATGGCAGATCGGGGTCACGATTTCATGGGAGAGACGCGAGACGAGAGACTTAGGAAGGGAGTTAGTGGGCTGTGCCGACTGCAGACACGAGCCAAATAGGCTCACGAGCCAGCTCGCGAGCGGCTCAGGCTCGACTTGTTTTTTTTTGCGAGCTGCGAAGGAGGCTTGGCTCGTAACGAGCTCAAGTTGGCTTGCGAGTCTCGAGCTATTTTTCCACCCCTACTGATAGGTAATCACTGTATACATATGGGTCTCTGACAATAACCACCTAATAGGCTGCTCCTCCAAACAACGCTTGAAGGATGAGTCGCTGACAACAACCGCTACCACATGAGCCACTTTTTGGAAAAAGAAGACACATTCTCCATAGTACCAACTGACGCTTCTTCAACAATATATAAGGGCTGGGTTCAGGAAAGCTTACGTTTGGCTTTTTCGTCTTTTGTTACAATAACTCAATTTCAAATGGTGTGTTTTTTCAGGCGGAGTATATAGGTAGATTATAGTAGACATTGTACCAAGTTCAGTTGTACTGGTCAAAGTTGCACATGACTTTTTTCCTTTTCGTACTGTCTCTCGTGAACATTCAAAATTCAAAAATTATAAGCCAAAAGCCAAAACCATTGTCTAAAAAACTCACCTGGACCGATCAGACAAAAAATTTGAACAAGAGACAATTGTAACCATACCACGCTCGTTGTTTTCCAAGATCAATGAGCACCCTGTAAAATGTAATACATCTCTAACAATAAAGACATCCTTTTTAATTGCTTGTTGATATGTTCTAGTGTTTTCCTCGTTATTTCATAAAATCGTCATCTAGATCATTGATGGCACATTTATCCTCCAACTCAAGGAGTATTTTTCGCCTGGCCTCAATCAGGCCTCCTTTTTTACAGCAAGATTTATTACCATTTCCTTTGCAATTTGCCAAAGAAACCCCTATATTCAGCACTGAATATATAAGTGTTGAGGAACCGTCGCTGGCGATCAGTCCGATCGATTCCTTTGTTATGCAAAACCAGATCAATCATAGGAGACAGAAATAATAGATTAAAAACACAAAGAGATAGAGAAAACTCTTGGTCCTTCTTTATTGCTTTCTTTTCTGATTCCGTATACAAAATAGCCAATAGTACTCCCTATTTATAGCTTAGTGGTGAGGTGCCCACCATGGGCCAAGGCTTCAAGCCCAAACCCAGGTTTCCTAACACTCCCCCTTGGGCACTCATCCGACATGTTCATGCCTCATCAAAATTTCACAAAAACCCAATGGAAAAAATTTGGAGAAAGAGTACATGATACATGTTATGCTGCGTCGCACGAATTGCCTCATTAAAAACCTTGACCGAGAAACTTCAGGAAAACTCGTAAGGGAAAAAGAGTACAATCCACCCAATTTCATTTAATCTTCAGGATTTATTCTTTGGGTACTCGATCTTCATGACCAAGTTTTAATGACGAGCTTGAGGAAAATCTCCCCCTAAATTCTGCACTTCTCTAAGTCTCATCATTCCAATTCCTTGTACGCATTTTTCAAAATTAGATGCTGGAAGTGACTTAGTAAATAAATCTGGAAGATTTTCACATAACTTAGTATGCGATACCTTTATTTTGTCCATCTTTTGCAATTCATGAGCATATAAAAATTTGGAGTTGATATACTTTGTGAGATGGCTCTTCACATTAGCCCGTTTGCACTTATGCAACACAAGCTGCATTATCTTCATAGATAATTGTAGGAGCTTGCATAATGTTCATCCCACATGACTGCTGGAGGTGGTGAATCATTCGTCGGAGCCAAGCACATTCTCCTGCGGCTTCGTACAGTGCTATGATTTCAGAGTGGTTCGTCGAAGTCGTTACAAGACTTTGCTTAGACGATTTTCATGAAATTGCAGTTCCTCCACACATGAATACATAGCCTGTTTGTGACCTTGCGGTATGCGGGTCTAACAGGTACCCTGCATTTGCATAGCCAGAAGTTGAACCAGGTTTGTTGTATTAACTGATCTATCAAACTCCAACTCAGAATATAAGACTTGACAAGACTCACATGATTCATCATCAGAAATGGAAGCTCTAAGTCTGTTGCTTTTAGAATTTAAGCTCTCAACAATAAAATCATGATTTTTAATTTTCTTTTTATATTTCTTGAGCTCCTCTGTCAATTTAAGCACAACACGAGATAAATTGGTATAAGAAGGTTTTACCTCATCAGGATCACTATAGAGGCCATCATTGTCGAGCTCCTCACTATTTGCCATAAAACACATTCCTATGAAGTCCACCTTTTTTGCCTTCTTGTCGTTGTCCTTCTCATCACTTGACCACCTTGCGATAGTTGTGCTTCTTGTTTGGGACAGTCTTGAATTGAAAGCAACGAGTTGGTGCCTTGTCATCATTGACTTCCTTGCTCTTTAGGAGGAATGTTTTACACATATTCCCTTGTGTGGGACATAACTCTAAGCCTAGAGCATATATATAAAACTTGCAACACAAGAAACCATAATCTCTATGAAAACTCTCTTGAGAGCCTTACTTTCTCAACACACCCAAAGACTTGTATAGTGGAGGCTTCTCACCTTACACCTAACCCTAACAATCAGCATACCCTTAGTGGATACAACTATTTACAATTGGAGAACCCGGTAACCCACTCACAAACGGGTTTTACACTCTCACTCGCATGCTTTTTAAAGCGTGACTTCCTCATGGCTTCAATAACCCAATAAGACATTCCATCCTCTAAGACGTGACCTAAATCACTTAGGTCACCGTCACGGTTTTACAAATCGTCTCTCCACCCGGTATTGAATAATTTTCTCAATTTCCATTCACCGATCTTCACGGTACTTCTCCTTGAAACAATCACCACACGAAGTCTGTGATGCCTAATAACTTGCCACGAAGATCGTATGCCTGCTCTGAGAATTATCACCACATGAAATGCCAAAGTCCAATGGCATACCACATACATGCACCTACCTCATCATGATTCTTATCTTTCTCCTATGCTTCTCCGTTTGAGATGACGTTCCACCCGGACTTACGCAATCCTCCATGACCTTAGAGCACCTCCTCTAGTCTCGGTCTTGCCGTTGACTACGAGAATCACCAAGCGCCTTGCATATCAAAGAACAAGCAGTCGTCCCATGCACAAGTGACATGCACTTAACTCTCAGCAACAAAATCAATGCAAACATACACCACTTGACACCCACGTTAAGATTTCCACAATACATAGACTCCCATCATAACAAACACTTGTATGGACTCACACAACGACTAACACAACCGAAACCAACTCAACTCACTCGATTTACTAGATGCCGGTTTGACCGCCAAATAATGGTCGATCAGATCACCATAAATTGACTTAAAACCTCCCAGTAACAACAGGGGATTGGTCTGATTGTGGCGCCTACGCCGGTCAGACTACCCGACGACCTCCGATCAGACCGTCATTACAGGGCCGGTCACACCGCTCTCAAAAACTCCTCACAATGTAACGAGCACATATCTAGAATAAACATACTGTCAACTAGAAATCAGTCACACCATATTTCCGATTAAACCGCTCTTCACGGCTGGTACCATAGGACCCCGGTCAGACCGCCGCTCACGACCGGTCAGACCATTTGCGCATTGCGGTCTGACTACCTTTGCAGACTGGTCAGATCGCTACCTACTTGACAGAAAAAAATCAAAGAGCAAATAACATAAAATTAAACTCAAACTTTAACAATAAAGTATAAAGAAGATCAAATATTGGTAACAAAACATTGTGTGATGTTCACGCGCCCTCAAGTCCTTCAATCCACGACACAGTAAACGCACTTTCTATCCGATGTAGCTTAGTACTCATGACGAAGTACGCACCGCCTTTCAGACTTCAGACAGAAAAGGCCGATTGTTGTGACACCATCAGGATTTTAACAGCGACGTACTGACATTGGAGTCACACTTATTCAGGTGTGCAAAAATGACAGCTAGATAGTTACAAGTTGCAGTGAAGGAAGAAGATATTTCAGGCCAAAAAGATCTTATTAATCTGGCCTTTCTTACAGCTTATTCCGTTTTACTGGGAAATTTACGGCTGATGAAATTTGGTCAGTTGCAGTTGCAGATTGCTGCCGGCATCGAATCGCATTGCATCCAAGGATGCCCCTACACAAGATCACCTTATTTGTCAGAAACCATTGGTGACCAACATTTATCACCGATGAAGTCAAAACCTCGATCGAGTACTCTAATCCTCGAGGTCATTTCATAATCGATCGATGCGCACTTCTCCTAACAAATTGGCATCAGCTTGGATGCAGATCCTGTGCTGATTCCCTCTACACCCTTGTATCGTCATCGGCATTATTAGTTGTTCGAAGGGGGGAAAAAGTAAATAGCCTAACATTCATCTTCAGTGGAAGCTTTTGCAGTCTTACGTCGATAGCGAGGAAAAATCATTCGCCTGATCTTCTTTTCAGCTGAACGTTCAGAGAGCGCCTGAACCCAAAGGTTCAGAATGATTATTCTGGGTTTCACAAAAAGGCTAGAGATAATGTGAAATGTTTTAAGCCTTAAGAGCTAACCTGTGCATTAAATGAAAACCGAACAGTCCGAGCTTCCAAGCCAGAAAAAGCTCTTACATCAATACCAAGACTGTCAACGCCAATCAATCTTGCCTCCTGTAAACAACATATCATACTGCAAATTTAGCTTACTCTATATTAATCCAATTGGCAATACAAGAAGTAAGGAGCATGAATAAGCCATTAATGAATAGAAACACACCTCAACAGTAAGGCCTTTTTTCCTATGACAGAGGGACTTGAGAGCCATAGTACACTGATCACTATTTTCTTTGATGCGTTCTATAATTTCTGAGGCAGAATTTGCAAGAAGATCTGGTTCTGCATCTTGGAAATCTTGTGGATCAATCGTTAACTGCAGCAATCAACAGAACGAAAGCAATGACGATGACTACCAAGCCAAGAAAATAATGATAATAATCTCCCGTTTCCCCTTTACAAAGGAATACATGGATCAAACTTTCCTTTACTTCAATCATGTATGTATTCTGAATCAATAACGATGTAATACATTGGGTGGAAGAGTGAAGGCCTTACCTGCTTCCCATAGATGGAAAACAGCTCAATTGTCATTATCTCCACCTTGTAGATTGTTGAATCAGTGCTACTTCCCACATCATTGAAGTCAAATCTCGATTTATCATCATCTGAATATTCACTTACCATTAGTCACAGAAAAACTGAAGGCAAGTGGGTAACTGAATGGAAAATCTCAACTGATCAAATTACCAATTAGGCCATAGGTTCCAGAAGCTGGCCCACGTTCTCTGTTGTATTCATCTGTTTGATTCACTCTTTATTAGAACAAAAAAAAGGATCAAAGAATAGCACTGATGGATGTAACCAAGAGCAGGTTAAGAAGTACCTCTCGAATCAGACGAATAACCATCACCATTGCATTCACCATGAAATAAGCTCCTCAGATAAGATTCTTCTTCTATGAAAGCAGGTCTCAGATATCCTACAATAGAGAGACCATTTGATGGACTATCCATCTTTTCCCCATGATTATCATGAACAGCCTGCATAACAAAAGAACACATAATGTGATTGTCAAGCTCTCTGAAACTTGAGTGGTTTGATGAATGATGGGCATAATGTAGTGTTCCTTGTGATAATTCAGGCTATAAAATATGCTTGCTAAGGCATTTTACTCTTTAATGAACAGCTACAGGAATAATTTAACATAATAAGTTCAGTTTTGCAGATTCAAAATTCACTCTGTTCTTTAAAATGATCTATCTTCAGCACTTTACTCACTTTTGTGCATGACTTATATCCACCACCAGTACTAACTGATGGAATGCATATCTCAGAGAGACACAAAAGTGCTGTTTGTCTTTCTTTTCTTTGGCTGGCTGAGTGCACAATTTTTTTTTTTGGTTCGGTTCCAGTTGACAGAGAGCATATATGTATCTTGAGATAAATGCGACCATGTCTTGAATTTTCTACTTGTTTTTTGGGTCTTGATGTATCAAGCTGAGAAGTCAAGGCTGTTACTTTTTTAAAAAAATTAGAAGATCAACTTTGAACCCTTCATAACATATAAGTTTAATAGATCATTTTAAAGCATAGGATGTAAACACTTAACAGTAACCACATTGCTCCTCCATCACACTGATGGAAGCTTTCCTAGTTAAATTGTTGTCTGTTTCACTATATCAATGGTTGCTGATATGTGTAATAACTATTGATGGCTTACCTTTGTCAAACACTTTGCAAAATAAATTGGATGAATTGCACGCATTGTTGCTGGCATCCCCCACTCTATAAGAATATCAGTTATTTCTGTATCAATCTGTGACATTTCACAATGGAAACATCAATAATGACAGGACTAGCAGCTAAATAGAAAACTGACCAATAATACCAGCTGAAAGCAGCTAAAAACTTTCTTAGCAAACCTTGCTGCAGTTCTTGTCAGGCATGTCTATAAAATTTTTGATATCCATGTAATCGCTAAAATCGCTGATTACCACACTAGTTTCTCCAATAATGGGACCATCCATTCCAATCAAAACTGTCTGCAATTTTTTTGAAACGAAAAACTGTGTGCATAAAATGTCATTTCAATAACAACTTATCAAATACACCATTCCCGTCAAAACATTTGTGCACAACAGTTTACACTTGAGAATAACACCATTGTCAACAAGGCAACATTATGACAACTAAACTAGGTGGATGGTATATCCCAGATTCGCAGGGCCCACATGATGCCAAATCTCAATGGAAAAGATCAACAACTGTGATCCTTTTGGTATAGCACTAGTGAAGTAGTGATAATACAAAAACATCTGTGCTTGTCAAGAGACACATCAACAGAAAAGAAAACGGGAGTGATCTTACCACAGGGTTGTTTGCAGCATCATCTTCCAGGATGTTCCCATTGTCAGGTACTTGAAAGAAAATGTCTACATAAGTTCACAAAGTGTTAGATTCACAAGAGGAGCACAATGAAGGCTAGATTGTAAAAGCTTTGCTTTCACATTAAAGCATTACCTCCATAGTCATCAACAACATACTGAAACTCTGACCAAGCAACATGTCCATGAGGTTCATTATGCACCCTTGCAGGAAATACAAGCAATCCCTTGCTATTGGACTAGACAAGATGGAAATGTTATCCAGCATACGGTAAGATATTAGGTAAAAATATAAAAATCATCAGTTTACTTGTTGTACAACAGGAGGGATTTGTGCTAGCTTTTATAGATTTACAGGTGTATACTCGGAGTTAGGTTGAGGTATTTTATATTATGGAATTGGATCATCCCAATGCAACATTAACATGACAAGATGCATCAGTAACAAAAGCACTGTTTAGTTACACTAGGTTACCTCCACTACTGTTCTGGCTGTTTCTACATTTGTCAGTGAAAGTTCCTTTTTCTTTGGACGTTCTTTAACTTCTTCAAGAGGATGGTAACCCCGATCTCTCGTGTACTTTGAATCTGGCACTGAGTCTGAGTAATCTGCAGCCACACGAACTTTGGATAGGGATGAATCCTGATCAGTTGCCAACCAGCTAGGTTGAATTGATCCAAAAGTGTTTTGGCATCTAAAACTACAATAAATGGTAACAATTGTAAGTTTCAGGGAGCTATTCAACGGATTCAATTGAAACAATGAGGGAGGGAGGGACCTTAAACTAGAAAATTCATGAAATCTCCGGGTGTCAAATGGGGTTTTAATCCAGTTTAAAGTGGCCCCTGCCGACATTGGTAAACTCCAGCAAAGGACAATCAAATATGTTCTGCGAAAAGAAACAGAATTGGTAACTAAGAAAAGCACTGTTCAAACATGAACACAATACCAATTTAAGATGATACAACATACTTGCCATTCTCAACATAAGCATATTTGCCATTGATTGCCAACTTACAACTAGCTTATATCACAATGATTATTCAAAGAAAGCACGGCAAAAGAGACCCAAACAAATGAAAACGGGTTATTTAGATACATGACACTCTAAAGTAGCAGGTTTTAAGATATACCACTACAAAGTTGCATGTTTTAGAGTGGCATGACTTATCACAAAACAACAGGTTAATTCCTCTAGCAAAGGCAGGGTGCGCAACCAGTATTCTCCCTTCTCCAGCAGTGAGGCCAATTCAGTCTCATGTTTTATCCACCAAAGTACAATAGGTCAATCAACTAGAGCCCCTCAAATTAGAACACAAGTCCGAACCATGCATCCAAATTGAAGAGCAGTTAGATAATGCATGTACATCTTCATCCTTAATAATAGGGAAAATCAGTCTCTCTCTAAATTGCAGTTCTACATAAGGGGGAAAAGAGGAGAGAAATGCACAATGCCATACATAGAGATGGTCTAGTGGATTCAGAATTGCACTACCCGAGGAAACGAGCCACTTTGGAATGTGCGAATACACTCAGCCTCACCAAGAACACATCCAAACGAAAGCAAAGCTCTATTCTCTTTAATCTAGTTAACCCTAATTCCTAAACACCTTGCGTTCTGGTGGGCTCCAGCGGATCAAGAACACTCGCAAACTGAAGCCTTCACTGCGGCATGAAGTCGCACGCTCCATCTCTATCAGACCAATAACGGTGTGAGTCGGCCGAATTCTCCAACCAAAACCAAAAAATGCGGTGAACACTCGCACACGAAACAGTTGCACCGATCAAGAAACAGGTCTCTCTGTCACTCGAAAAACAGTTAAACAAAGAAGAAAAGACATATCTCCTCCTGGTCAGTTCTTTGCCGCCGCTCTATGAGAGTATGAGTATGACCAGACAAGCCAAGATGGAACAAGCGCATCACTCGTACTGATTACAATCAAACTTGCATGGAAACAAGATATTAACAGCACTCACCAATAAGCCGCCGCAAAGGTTGGTCCTTGAAATAGGGAAGCACCGCAGGATCAAACAAGATTAGTCGTGCGGCGGCGAGAACAGCAACTTGGCAACCGGAACACGGCCGAACGCCCCCTAGACGGATCGCGGTGCAGACTGCAGACTGGCCTTCGCGACCTGCGAGGAGTCCTTCCCCCCTTTCTTCTCCTTTTTTTCCCCCTTAATTGGACTTGAGAACAGAAAGGGCAGTGACCGAGTGAGACTGCAGGAGGGCGTTTATGGTAATTTGCGCCTTTTGTGCAGAGTGCAAGCTCTAACCCCATTTTATATTGCAGATTCTTCTCCCCATTTGACCTTTTTTTTTCATTTTTTAAAGAAAGTATATATAAATTTTCTTCAAAAAGAATCAAAGTTACAGCTTGACTAAGGCTCCGCATATTTCGGCTTAAACTTCTGGTTTCTAGTTTATTTTTCACTATTTATAAATTTCATCTTTTTCATCTTTTTTAGTTTTTTTAGCTTTTTTTGCTGGTTCTTTTTTTCCGTATTCGTTTGCATTGTCCAGGGAGGGTTAATCTGTTTTTTTATTTTTAAATTTTTAAAAATTTAATTATATCAAATAAGTCATCATCAGTTATAGTATAATTTTAACTAGTTATAGTATAATTTTAGTCATAAATTAGCTTATTTCAGTTCAACCGAACGGCTCCAAAGCATCTGGACTGGAGTTGGTGAGAACTGGATCTCGAGGTAAATCTGCATTTAGTGTTGGCTGGCCCCATTCTGAATGAATGATGATGATGATGATTGTGGCAGTTTGCTTCCTGCTTTAAATAACGGATAGACGTAGTAGACCACACAGGTGTGCCAGTAGCGACGTCGTCCGTACTGTAACAGCACTCAACTCAAGGTGCACATGCATTGGCACAAAGTTTTATACGGCGTACTGTACCGTATACGGCAAAGATAAGTGTACATTATCTCCAGCTGTGGTGCACAGCTTGTAGGTTGGAGCTAGTATTGTTTTAGGCTGTGTTCAATATGGTAAGCTTATTTTTGTACTATTTATAATTAGGTTTTTTTCTGAATTTTTGATTTTTTTTTTGAGGTTTTTTGTCGGTTCTTTTTTTCTTGTATTCGTTTGCGTTGTCTGTGATGGGCTAACATATTTTTTATATTTTTCATTTTTTTTAAATTTAATTATGTTAAATAAGCCTCTGTCAGTTACAATGTTTTCAGCCATAAACTTTCAGTTTTCAGCCGAACCGATCACCACCTTAGTACACTTCTTCTACTCCTACTAACATCACCGCTAGAATACAGTATTTTAACATTGCTGTGGCACTGGATTATACAGTTTGGGCGATAAGCTTCGTGTCCAGCAGATCAAGATGTATGGATAACATTCGAGTGAGAAGGAACAAAAAGAGAGATAAGGAGTAGCTTGGATTCCCACGGCAGTTGGAGTGGATGTGTCTTAGCCTCAGGCTTCCAATAGAAGCGGCAGAGAATATGTCTGTCATATTCTGTTGGCATCAAAAATTTGGGATGGCCGTCCCGCGACGCCAGCCTCAGGCTCATCGTCGCCACAGAAAAACCGCCGCGAAGAAAACCTTAATCATTTTGCGATTTTATTTCGTCCGTTTGCCGCTTTTTGTTTTTTGGAAAATAATGGGTAAGAGTGCAGGGGATCAGAGAGCATATACGATGTTACATGTCAGCTATTTATAAGTTTCTTGATTTGCTAATCTTTTGTGTTGAGTTTTCATCCTAATTTTTATAGCATTGTAGCTATCGGAGTGAAGAATCGATGAATATTTGAGAAAAAAATTTAAAGACATCATTCACCCTCCTTTGTTCCTATACCTGTTCTATAACTATTTAATGGACGGTATTATAGATAGCTTTCTACTACGTATACCATTGTATAATAACCCATTAATTGTATTAGGCCATTACAGGTAGGATTAAGAATAAATCGTTGCAGTGTATTATAGATAACCACCGTCTATATCATTTTACATCCCTTAATAGGATCTCCTTGATATAGTTCTTTCTGTTATTAGGTCCTAGACTTGTACAGAAAAAAAGAGTAGAAATGGCTTCTAGAGCACACAGAGTTTATCATGCGAAATCGTTAAGAGATAACTATGTTAAAGATAGAAAATAAACCTTTATCTAAACATTTTGTAAATCCCACGGTGATGCGAAGAGCGATGCAATGTATCATGCCTTCGTGTGCTAGGCAGTCGGCACATCGTGCGGTGTGCCGCATGCGTGCTGCAAGTTGTGATGCAGGAAGCCAACCGCCGAGAGCGACGTCACTGCGCAGTATACGTGGGCCCAATGGCCGAGCCCAAATCTAGACCCAATAAAACGCCGCTTTCGTAAGGCCCAAGCCCACCCCAACTGCTCGGATCTTCTGCGTCGGGGGGATCCGCCGTCGCGACTCCCGGTTCCGGTAACCGCAGACCCTGAGCGCCGCCGTCTCCGGCGACGCGGGGCCACATGATACGAGACCGCTGCTTCCACGGCCACCATCTTCTTCTCCGGTGAGTTCTTGGAGTCACTTGCTAAGTCCTAGATCGTGTTGATTGGCTGCGTAGGTATCCTTCCTCGCTCACAGACGAATGGATGATCCAGTGTAGATACCGCGAGATCCGCGCGAAAGATACAATCTTTATTGCTGTTTTTCTGCTTTAGCATCTAAGTGTCCCTGAAAATTGCGGTACCGCTGAAGGATGTGACTTGCGGCGCGTGGTTGGGTGCTGGATCTTATGGGTTTTTTTTTTATCTAGGAACCGCACTGATTTACTGGCGATATTATACTTTGAGGTTATCAGTAGTTATTGGTGTGTACGTTGTCTAATAAGCTCAATTCTGATTAGTGAATATAATTTGAGCCATGGATTTTTTTTATGGTGGAGAGCTCCCTTCTGGATTTGTTATTCCTAGCATAGATGCCACAGTATAAACTGTGGAATAAAAAGGAGATAAGTGTAGTAGCCAGTGAAGCCACAACATCCCTCTGGTTTGTTCCATTTTCTTGAGAAATAAGTGCACACACTAGAAAAGATTTTAGAGCTTAAGGAACCCAGACCATATATTGGATTCAGCAGAGAACTAGAGATACTAACAAAGCTCATCGATCTTATGATTACATTGCTGAAATAGCTCTAGGCAATGGAATGAAAGCTGAAACAACTCTACACGCTGCGATAAACAATTCTAGACACTGAGATGGAAGCTGACAACTCCAGCTACCACGCTTCTTCCTCTCGAAACCGACTTCAACTCTTCCGTTTATTCTGCTCACGCCTGATGCTGAAAGGAATGGATGAAATCATATGGGTAACATGCCATGTCAATGTACTTTGGGAATATAGTTACATAACGATCATCTCACAAATGTAGTCCTATATATTGAGTTTATAAGAGCCATCATGAAAGGTTGAAAATGTGGATTACTATCACTCAGTTTCAAAGAGATGATGCATAATATGTAAAGTGTCAAATGGTATATTATATTGCACTACATAAAGCTCACAGGGAAACTTACAAGAACCCCATTCCTGACACTTACGACAGCTGATTCGGTGGTGGTAGGGATTGGTAGGAGTTCAGAGACGGTGGTGTTGATGACATGTCATCAAGCTGAGGTGGTGGTGGAGAGCTGTAGTGGTGAAGAGGCTGTGGAGATGTTAAAGATGCTGGTGGAGACATTGCATGAGGAACTTTAGTATGTAGATGTTTTGGAGGTAATGGTGGAGAATACTGGTCAGATCCATAGTTATATGGAGGTGGTGAATACTGGTAAGGTGGTGGAGAGTTATAGTGGTAAGGAGGCGGTGACGATGGTAGAAGTGGTGACATGTGGTTGTAAGGAGGTGGAGAATACTGGTAAGGTAGCGGTGGAGAGACATAGTTGTTTGGAGGTGATGGATACTGGTATCGTGGTGGTGGAGAGCTGTAGTAGTACGGAGGTGGTAAATACTTGTGGGGTGGTGTTGGAGAGTTGTAGCTGTGTGGAGGTGGTGGATAGTTGTAAGATGTTGGTGGAGCTTGGTCGTTGTTTGGAGGTGTGAACTGTTGGTAAGGTGGTGGCGAAGAGTAGAAGTTCTGCGGAGGTGACGGATGCTGGTATAATGGAGGTGGAAACTTGTTAAAAGGAGGCGGTGAATATTGATACGGTAATGGTGGCAACTTGTAGCTGAATGGAGGTGAGGGATACTGGTAGGGGAGTGGTGGTGAATTGTATGGATACATCGGTGGTAGAATGTGAGGGTTCGAACATCCGAAGGTCTTCTTTGATGCAAATGCCATTATTTGGTTGGCTTTGAGGACCACTTCCTCGTTGGACTTGGAGTAAACACTGAGCCCAGACAAATTTAACTCAATTGGCACATTGCAGTCAGATCCTCCTGGTGCTGCATGGAGTTCAACTTTACATGAGTCAGCCCCATAGGTGCTGCCAAGTGGCAAGCCCGCTATGCTCACGCTGTATTTGCCATTGCTTTTGGTGTAGCCAAATCCCACTAGTGCCTGGTCATTCGCCTGACATGTGACCTTGACAGTGGCTCCTGCACCAGAGCAAGAGAAAAAAAGAAATAAAAGTATGAAACACAGGAGGGCGTTTGGGAATTATGAATAGTTTGTAAACATCATCCATCTTGTAAGTTAGTCTATTCTATCCAATGTGCTAGTCTATTCTATCCAATGTGCTTTACTTCAAATTGGTTCACAGTGCATGATTAGTCTATTCTATCCAATGTGCTTTACTTCAAATTGGTTCACAGTGCATGATTTAGATGCACACCCTTAAAATGCTTTCATCGTTTGTCTGCCTTTTGACATGTCTAGTCAGCAACGTGATGTTTTGAGTTCTGAATAAATATGTATATGGCTTCTAAAACACAAAAATGCCCCCTGCCAGGAAGCAAAGTGAAATTGCGCATTCTTCTTATACAGCCATTGACTGATTTTTGTAACTTTGAACAGACAATAAAGAACATAAATCTCAAATTGTTCCTATAGACCTTCTGTGTGATATGTTTCAGTACATTTTTATGTCAACAACTGATGTTTAAGCAAGAAGCAATATTGATATATTTCCAAACTGACTGCATTAGTACGATTAGATCATGAGAACTGGGGTAATAACAAAAT
Organism: Bonia amplexicaulis; assembly: GCA_036346245.1. NCBI lineage: Eukaryota > Viridiplantae > Streptophyta > Magnoliopsida > Poales > Poaceae > Bonia > Bonia amplexicaulis. The sequence goes on from CM070735.1 coordinate 37,412,395, forward strand.
ACTCACCTTTCAGGTGCTCCTTCCCATGGGATTCTTGTGGGTGTGCCGTGTTGAAGCATCTATAGCAGTACACCTTCCCTACCACCTTAATAACAGGAGCATATGTTGGTGATAAGGAAAGAGAAGATGGTGACAAGCTGGTAGCTCCCGCACCGAGCATTGCAAAAATTGCAATCAGCACGGCTAGGACCAGCCATAAGTGACCCTTTGGTTGGCCTCTGATACTCATTTTCATGGCTTGACACTGCTTTCTCAAGTGAGAGCCTGAGGAGAGGGGAGGATGCGAATGGTTTTGCCTTCGGTATGGTGGGTATTTATAGTGTTCAAGGTGGCAAGGTTTGAGAGAGAGCAGGTAAGGGATCGAAGGGGTTAATATAGTCATTTGGACGTTTATGTTTGTCCACACTTGATTTCAGGTTGGGAGAACATGGCATTTTAACATAACCTTTAGTAGTTGTAGTACTAGTTTACATGGTGTGTACAAATCTGTTTCTATGTTTTTGAAATAACATTGTAAATTTCTAAGCAATCACAATTATGTGAGTAGTAAAAATCACTACGAGTCTGATCAGTACATGTAACTCATCTAAAATCCATACCCACTTTATCTGGAATAATTATTTTAGTTTTAGGTTTATATTAGAGACTGACGATCAAGGTTGTCAAGTGGGGTGAATTCAGACAATTGCCTAGTGTATTTCAAGTTGTTAATTGTGCTGTGATGTGTATGTGTGTGTGTGTTACCAATTGCTGTGCAGGTAATATACAAATATGCAACCCGTGTTGTGCGACCCCAGGATTTTTGAAGTCCTATCATTTAGAAGGCTCTGACCAAGGTAGATCGAGTGGTGAAAGCAACAGCCTTGTTTACCGAAACCGATCAATTTCCAGGTGTGTCCACTTGGGAGAAACATGCGATGTCAAGCAACAATATAAAATGAAATCGGTCAAGATTTCCTAGCTATCATCTTCGATGACAAAACTGTAATGGTAAGAATATGGAAGGTTTGTTGTGATGTCAATTCATCAGGCTCCTAATTTGCCGTTTTATGGAATGTTCACAGTGGTGTAATGAAACCGAAGCTATTCTCGAAAAACATCTACTGTGTGGCATCTTTGGTATGTTCCTCTTCCTCATAGTGAAACCTTTTCTGGTCAGTTGAGTGCACAGTTCCTGCAGTGCCAGGGCCTGATAAACATTTGTAGCATTTGTAAAAGGACCTTTGATGGTAAAGTGTCAGTCCATTTCATTATCCATTGATGGCTATTTCGATCATCTCTCAATGCCAGTATTTATAACTGCAAATTCATCCAGTCCAGCTGGGATAATCTAATTAACATAAAAGAAAAATCAACTGCCTCATTTTTATCTTGTCAAGGGAGCCGATGGAGGCGAGTGGTGTGTGTAGCTTCAACTGCTCAAACATACTAGCCCGCTAACCACGACATATCAGCAGCTAACCAGCCTGTCAAGGCAAAAAGAAATGGTGTCCTGGTCAAACCAAGCTCTTGCATGCTGCCTTGTGTGCTCTGCTCCACGAAAGGATTAATTGAGCAGGTTTAACCAACAACAGCATTTCCTCTTCCTTTGTGTACTGCGAGATGAAATTTGTTCCCTTCCAAATCATCTGTGAGATGTTAATAGAGGAGGAAACAAAAAGGGTCAGATCAAACTGAACCATGATGCTGGCCTTTTGAGGTAGCAGGAAGATTGTTTGGTGAGGAAAAGAAGGAAAAAGGCAACTTGCCGGCAGCTAGTTGAGATTTGGGCCTATGGTGCCCAGTAGAAAGCCCAGGATCAAGTAGATTGGATTAGTACATTGTTCGGCTCAGCCCGCCCTTGAATTGCCCAACCTCATCCATGCATCACCGGTGTGGCCTCAGACGCCGCCACCACCAAATCTGACGGCGATCTACGCCTCCGTACAGCTGCCGGCGTCGTTGCCGCGGGGGGCAAGGGCGGCGGCGAGGTCGTCACGGGTAGGCGGTGGGATCGCAGCGAGGGGCATGGGCGGATCCGGACAGCTTTGAATTGCTAGTAACATAGATCAAGAAGAAAACAGTAGCATCGAGAATTGCTAGTAAATTAACATTTCTTGATCACCCTGCTTTGATCATAAGAACGGAATTACGCAAGAATTAGCTAGTTTTCATGTCATGAAGATGCATCATCGTGCATGTCATCGACCCAAATCATTCCTAATTTACAAGCAGCTCTGCAGTTGATAGATTTTATCTGTGTTTTTCGGCACAGCAGCGAACTAACAGGGACGTTGACATAGATAACATACACAGTTCTAGACTTGAAAAGCTACCTCAAGAAACCGCAGAAGCCAAAAACCAAAGTAAAAGCCAAAAAGAATATGCAGCTCCTTTTCTACCTCTAGTAATCAATTCAACAGTTAATGATCAGGTTCATATATCCTTCTGAACTTGAACCCCAAAATAACAGCAACTCTCACAAGCCATTACCTCCCTTCAGAAGAACACCTTCCAACTACGTACTAATTAATAGAACACGACAATAACTTAATGGTCTCTGTCATCTCATGAACAAGTGTTATGTGATGCCAGTGTTTGACCGTACGTGAAGCCCGGCCTAGCTAGCTAACCTAGTACCTATGTATCGCTCCAGACGCTGAAAAGCTGTGCCCCACCATGGCAGACCCCGGTCATGTCGCTGCTGCTCGTCGAGGCCGCCGCCGGCTGCGCCGAGGCCGCCGTCCAAGAAGCCATCCTCAGGGCTCCACCGTAAGCCTCCGCACCTACCAGCAAGTTCTCGTACCCCATCTTCCCGTCGTCGTGATCCCTCAGGTTGCCACCACTAATCCCCTGAGGCGCCCGTGCATGGCCCTGCAACACCTGATTGTGGCTCACCATCGCGGTGGTGGTAGCCGCCGCGGCGCTTATCGGCATCATGTAGCCGACACCGCCGCCGCCGTTGCTCTCCCCGACCCCGTTGTACACGACGGAGTTTGACCCGGTGCTGTGCTCGAGCGAGGAGTTGTCGATGCTGCCCAGGCCGCCGTGTATCGCGTGCGCAGGCGAGAAGAAGTCATGCGCGCCGGTGACGGCGCCGGCCCCCAGGTTTAGCTGGTGGAGCTCCTGCAGGCTGTGCGCGGCGGCGATCACTGCGTGATCCTGCTCCTGCTTGCACCACCCGCGCAGTTGCTGCGCGTACGGGTGGTACAGGCCGGCGGCGGACGCCTGTGGCGACTGGAACGCGATGGTGGGCCACGCGGCAGCGGCGGCGGGGTGGTAGTGCGCGCCGTAGGCGAGGGCACTGTCGTCGAGCTGCGAGGCGATGCGGCCGATGTCGTAGCTGACCACACCGACGTGCTGCGCGGACGACGCGGCCTCGGCCTCCTTGAGGCGCTTGGCGGCGGTACCGATGGGGAGCGCGCTGCTCTCGAGGATGCTCTTGACGTCGTAGCGGCTCATGTCGAAGTTGGTGACGGCGTTGAGGCCGCGGAACTTGATCGCCGCGATGTCGTACGCCTCCGCCGCCTCCTCCTGCGTGCCTACGTACGTGCATTGATGCACACGGTTAGTATACTCCACTTGATGCACGGTTGTCTTGTGCATGCAAGATGTGAGCTTCAGTTAGTTTAGTTAGTTAATTTACTGTCAGTTCATACAGCAGCCTGTAGGGCTCTATTTCTTATTGAGTATTTTGAGACTGTTGCACTACTGAATTCAGACAGAAGTAGCGCTAGACATGGAAGGTACGTTTCAAAAGCTAGCTACATGAGGAGCATGCACAACGTAATACTGTAATACAGCTTGACATATGACATGCTGGTCGCATTTTTATTAAGTCTTATGTACATGCATGCATCCATATTCAGTTCTTAGTGGAATAGCTTCAGTTTATAACTAGAAAGTTTGCCCCTGAAGGAATATTTGTGTGCACAAAATGGTTCTTGTAACCTCATTGAGATGGTAATTTCAGTTTAGATGATATATGACTTTTGTGATGCAAATATATTTACTCACTGAAGGTGCCCAAGTAGAGATCCTTGTTCCCTGCAACTCTTCCTATCCTTGCTTGCCATCTCCCATGTTGGTGATGCCTTTGCAGAGTTAGAGCATCATGAATACATATAGTTTCAGTTTATCATTTATTTTAGTGTTTTTCCAAGAGCACATGTATATATATAGATGCATACCTAGTTACTCCGCGATAAATGGACGCACCTCTAGAGAAACCACTGCTCTTCCTGCACTCATATGGATTGGTAGGAGTAAGAATCAAATCACATTGTTGATCGATGCTAACCATCTATGTTAAGTAATTTAATACATGCGTTTTTCATATGCTGACCTTCGCAAAGACGCTACAAACTCCTGCCTTGTCATGTGCTTCATCTCCTCCAGCTCCTTTTCGTAGTTACTAACCTAAAAATACAGAAACATGTGTCTTTTAAGTATAATATCAGTAAGCACGCAACCAAACAAAAAAAAATGTGATCATCATTCACCCTACATCTATAACCAATAAAAGAGTGAGCAATAACAAAGACTCAATTCTTCATAAATAATGACAATAAAGTGTTCAAATATATACGTACTGGAAAATTCGTTGTCGTCGTCGGACCCCAATACTTGAGAGCAGCCAAATCATAAGCTCTAGCAGCTTTTTCCTCTTTGTCATAGCCACCTATCAATGTTACGAGATGAAAATAAATTAAGAAACGGGAAAGAAAACCCAGGAAAACAATGATTCATCAATACAAATGTCACCAACAAATTAAATTTAGCTCGATCCGAATTTAGCTTACCTAGATAGACTGCGTAGATTCAAAAGTTCAGTTCGATCCCACAGACCAAGATCGGCCGATCCCGAAATGATCAATGAAAGAGAAACATAATTTCAATTAACAACAATTGAAAAAATCAATAAATTCGGTGTAGCAAACAGATTTGGAGATCTCAATCTAGCATCAGTACCTTGACGACCCTTGCGAGTTTGCCCTTCTCTTCTGCAGCTGTTGTCCCACAGATGAGCCTCATACCTCCCCGTCCATCTATGCCTAAAACCAGAAAAGATTAATTTTCTTAAACTACAATTTCACGATCATTTCTCACATAATAACATCCCTATACATCTATATTATCAAGAGCATGCATATAAATCCCCTGGCCTACTCATATTCGCTCCAAGAAGAGAAACATAAAATCTTCTCTTCTTTCATTGATTATTTGTTCTGTAGTTCGATCCATTTCATGCATGATTGCACCCTACCTGGTCACGCCGCGGTAAATCGACGTCCGCTGCCCGAACGTGTCGACAGACTTCCTCGCCGCCGCCGCCTCCACAACCGCGACGTTGCCACCCTTCTCCGCACCGACGGTCACCACGGCACCGGCACCAGCACTGCCACCGCCATCCCCCTCCTCCTTCCGAGCAGCCATTGCCCCTCCTTGCGCCGACGTGGACACGCTCTCCAGCACGCGGCCGCGCTCTCCGGCGAGGAGAGGCATGCTAGCGCCCTGCGTCGACCCCGCCATGCTCATGGACAGCGAGAGACCCTGAGACGCCTGCGCGCCCTCGGCCACCTCCATCCTCTGGTGCGGCGGGGCCGGCTGGTTCCGCAACCAGTTCTTGATCATGGACAGACCGATGCCGCCGCCGTTGTTACTGGCGGCGCCACCATTGGTGGTGGTGCTCACCATGCCACCCCCTTCGTGGGCGCCGGCGCCGGCCGAAGAGGCCACCATGATGGAATCGGCGAACTGGAGGGAGAAGCTGGAGTACGGGTAGCCAACGCTACTGCCCGAGCTCACGTAGCAAGCGGCGCTACTGCTAGGGATCATGTTACCAGACTTTTGGTGCTGCTCCAAGAAGGCGATGCCGCCGAGGAAGTCCTCCAGCTTCGGCTCGGCGACGAGCGCCGATAGCTCCGATCCCCTCATGCTCCAATCTGCACAACAAATTATATCGAGATCTCAAGCCCCAATCAGTAGTTCAGTACTACTGCATGCACTTATATAAAGTTATAATTATCTGTTCGTATCGATCGACATGTACCTTGGGGGATGTTGAAGCAGACATCGGCGGAGACGTCGTCGGTGGCGGCGGCGGAGATGAGGGTGGAGTCGGTCTGGGAGGGCGGGAGCTCCTGCGGGGAGAGGGAGAAGGCCAGCCAGTTGTTCACAGTGGCCATGGCCGTTTGATTAACTAAAACAAGATGTTGATGTGATTAATTGGCTTCTATGGTTTCTACTTAAGCTTGTTGTTACTTGTTAGGGAAGTAGAGGAGGAGATCAAGAATCCATTTTTGTGAGTAGAAGGTTAGGGAAGCTAGTAGGGAGAGGTCAAGAGAGTTTTGGAGCCTTAAGTAACAGTACTACTGGGGTAGATATTTATACAAACTATAGTACTACTCCTTAAGATCAGTACTATGTGAGACTACTACTATAGATGGATATGATATATATATATATGTAGTGGTAGTCCTTGTGCAGGCCAGAGAGCTTTTTTCAAAAAATTTGTATTTTGTAAACGTGTGTGCAATACAAAAACAGTGGCATGGTTTAACTGAACAGAAACCACTTTCTGCTTCTGCTTTTCTGGGGGAGAGTCCACTATATTTTGTCTCATTTTCTTCAGAACATGTCTATACATGCCTACATGAGTACATTCTGAAGCCTGCATGTACATGTGTAGTACTAAAGCGAGGCCTTTTACTCGATAATAGTTACGAGTTGTCACGGCCTTTTGACTAGAAAGTCGATAATAACAAACGATTAAAAAAAATCTTCCTTGGGAAAAATAAATGTCGCAAGATCTAAGCTTCATTCTATTTTTTTCTAGGATCTCAATACACAAGCAGATGTTCTTGCATCTCTCTTTTCAAATGCAGGATCGATGCACATGCACGGCTGGGTGCCGGACATATATGCATGCAGTTGACATAGCATATGTATGCATCCAACTGCAACTAGTAGTATTATTCCTAGCTATGTGCCAAAACACTGTTCAAGACTGGTGAATCCACATATGAACAACTATGGCCTGCCCTGGTCCTCTCCTCAGCCCCTAGTATTATTCCTAGCTATGTAATCTGGAAAGTATTTTCCTCTATAGACATGTAGGAGATAGCTGTGATTCTAGTAATGCTATGTGGTTAATTAGCACAACCAATATATACATGGGGTTTTAAAAAAGACACACTCCAATCATGTACTGATGCACCTTTTCCAATTAGTCTCCTTTACAATAGCTCCACATCGGGATTTAGGTCGGCCCTAATCCTAGTTTTACTAATTAAACATCAAGCAAACTTGGCTAGAGTGTTTGGCTGTTGGGCTTCATTTTTTTTGAAAAAAAATAGCATCCAATATATCTTAAGAAACAGAAAAGGGTTTATCAACACACTGTACTGGTTACGGCAGGAACTTTTCTAGCACTACCATATAAGATTATGCTGCCAAATGATTCGATTTGAACAAAACTTCATTTAAAATTTCATGAAAACTCTCCTCATCGATCAATACATTTCATCCCCAAAACAAATAGGAGCATATATACAAGCAAGGTACTACGGATGCACAATGTATAGCTATTATTTGTTCATACTAGCTAGTTTCAGGTACCCAGAGACATTGCAAGCACACTCATACCTTGATTGATATAAGTAAATACGAAGCTCTTTTAGTTCAAAAGAAAAAGGACAAGCAGAAAAGCCTGAAAATGAAATGGTTCCTCTCGTGCATGGAAGGAGAGGAGAGGATGTGCTACCTGCACCCTAGAAGAGGACATGAACCCTTGTCTTCCGGCCATATAAAAACTTTGCGTTCCCAGGTCCATCCTCACCCAAACGCATATAGAAACGGGCGAAACCCTAAAAACCTCACATAGGATCCTCCATGACAAATTGTTAACAAGGGTAGTCTCTCTCTCCCTGCTATCAGGCGCCAGTAGTACAGAAAAACTAATGCTTTTTCTTCTCTCTTTATGGGGGAAGGAGAAGTGGAGGTTAAGATAAGGTGTGCGTTTTTATCTTGGTAATTGCACTCCTTGCCTCCGTCCCCTCCGCCTAAAACTTTGACCGTCAAACTGCTAGATGGGGTACAAACAGCATGAGGTGTCCCTACCTATTCATATGGATGATCATCTTTTTACTAATTACTAACTGTCTGGTTCGGTTAACCTCTCTTAGTAGTGTGAATATCTTTATCTTTATCTTGGTATTCTCTTGCTTGAGCCACACTTGGGCCCGTGTCATCAGTCCCTAAACTGCTCTATCACTCATTCTCACTTAACAACTTTACCATATTCCTCACTTTTCACACCATTCACATACAGCGAGGAAGCAACTACCTTCGAATTTGTTCTCTCCCCTCGGATCCTCCACTACTCCTTCCTCCTGTGTGTTGCCATGTTGCTGCTACACTAGGACAGCGAAGAATAGGAGAGAGGCGAAGCGGTACTCAGTGACGAAGAAGAGGAGCACACCGGTGCAGAGACGAGGCGTTGGTGTACACCGAGGACGACAACGAAACGGAAGTATACACCGCTGAGGTCGACGATTGGGATGTGGAGTATACCGGCACGGATGACGAATAGGGAGATGAAGTACACCGGCTCGGACGAGGTGTACACCTCCAGAGGTGAGGAAGAACCGCAAAGCCGGCGGGGTCAGGGAGGGTAGATCCGGAGTGGCGGTCTCGACAACACGAATGGCCGATCAGGCAGTGAGGGCCTCAGAGATGGGGTATCCGGCGTGCTGACATTGGGGACACTAGATCCAGTGGTTGTGGGCTAGGTCACTATCGGATCCGGTGCCCTAAACCGAGGAAGACGGCGGATCCAATGGCTGGAGGCGATGAAGATGTCGGATGGCTGTCTCCTGCCACGCCCGTCGCGGATCCGCGCTCTCTTAACCTTGCTCACCTGCTGTGCTGCTACCCGCCACCAACCGTGGCACCACCACCCTCCGTTGGGCGCTATACCGCCATCCGCAGCGCCACAACCCACCGTCAGATGCCACACCACTACACACCACTGGTGGGGGGGAGAGAGGTGAGAACGAATGGGGAGAATGAGGAGAGAGGGGGGTTAGATAGATAGGTAGATATATAAGTGCAATCTACTTAATTGTTTCGCTTTTTATTTTGGGATTGCAAGATGATATTTCACGATGGAATGCAACTATGCATAGCCACTTGACAATTATTCTACTTGCTTTATTTGCCATTTTGCTTGTCATATCATTTTTCGTATCGGGGGTGTATTTTAGATGAAATAGTAGAGTTGAGTTGTTGTTCGTAGTTTTACAGAAGAATGCATATAAACTTGTATTTTAAAATGTTGTTATAGATGAGAATTAATTCAGCTGCCTGAGAGCCTTCTTCACATGTTCCTGTATTGCCTCCCTCTTTTTAATGTTCATTGTAAGATTTGAATCATGTTTGATGATATGTATCACCTTTTTTAGAACCCAATGTAACACATAGGCATCTTACTAGTCTAATCATAAGGTGGAGACTGGGGACAATGTTTCATGGCTTGCCAAAAATGCATACAAATGTTCGTACGAAAGATACGTCCATGCTCATATATACGATAGATGTTTCTTTTCATGAAAAATTCCAGTAAAATTCGTTGTTCCAAACATTGGCTTAATAATTTACTTAAAAATTTTAAACTATTACTAGAGGTAAGTAATTTACCTATATACAATAATCTAGCCATGCTAATTTTCAAATAGATTTGACTATTTTTGTTTTTTTGCAGTAGTCCTACGTACCTTGCTAATTAGGCACAGGGTATGCATATTTTATTTCTCATCTCATATATATGTAACTGGTGATGGAAATGGCGTGAAGCAAGTATTCAAGTGTTGACTAATACAACTAGGTACGCCTATTTGACGAAAAAAAACGATCATGCATGTATACTTACACGCATGGGTTGTTCTTGCAGATTAAACACACACATGATATAGAAAATCGAGGGGTGCTGCCCTTCTCACGTGCACGCACTGATCACAGTCTACTATTGACTGCCCAATCTTCTCTTGGAACGATAAAGCGCATGTGCGAGCCCATTGGCATGTGCATGCGTGCTTTTCTTCTACTCAAGTCGATCTCTCTAGTCTGGACACTCACACGTGTGGGTCTTGGATGCAGTACTAGATGGGTCTCTTATGGCTTACTCCTAGTCCTATGATACGAGAGCAGCTAACCCACGTGCTCGCCACTTCGCTCTCGATCGATCGATATCCCTCTCTGAAAACTTGCAGCCATAAACGAACACCAGAAGAAGTGGATGAATGAAGCAAGTTTCAAACGTTTTTTTCTTGTGCTTATATATCCAACAAGAATCTTCTTCAGGTGAAGATGCATGAGATGTTTTTCTCTTTTAAAAAACTGCATCTTCGATTTAGTATTTTGGTAAGAAGTATACCGTAATAGTTCCTTTTTTAAGAGAGAAAAAAAACAGTTCTATTTGTCTAAACATAGAATTGCACATAGCCTATGAACAATTTGTTCATGGTGAAATCTCCATTTGATGTCTTGGCAATAATATAGGATAAAATTAGACTGACTAACTGGCAGCTATGTCGGCATACCAACAAGTGAACAAGAGATGCCTCCATCGGGGACAGACGACGTGGCTTCATCTTTTAGTCTAAGTATTTAATTATAGCATTTTTAGTCATACTTACACGAAAAAAATACAATTATATCTGCAAAAAAAAAGGGAGCACATGAATTGCATTACATTCATAGTCTTGTACGTATATAGACTTCGGACGGAGCATACACTTGGAGTACAATACGGAGTAGTGCACCTTGTTTTAGGTAACATTATAAGTAACATTATAAGTAACATTATAAGTAACATTATAAATAGCAACTTGTTTTAGGTAGTTTGAGATGCAAGCCGGCCGTAGTTCAGGGAAGAAAATGCCGTAGGGAAGGACCTCACGTGAAGCCCCCGTTAGATCACGGTATCCCCATATATAATTCCCTTCGGAGTTCAGCTAGTGGAGGCCGGACTGCATGCAGGTAAAAAGATATATAATAATAAAGGGTGCATGCATGGCGTGGCTATGATTCAAACCCTAGCAAGCAGCATGCACTGGCCTAGGAGAAATCAACGGAGCGCCCGTGCCTCCTCGGTAACACTGTAAAGATGACTTGTGTATATTAATACCCCATAATTACCTCACTTTGCATTCGCAGTTGCCCTGCATGACCGAGAGACAGAGAGATAGAGAGAGAGAGAGATAGAGAGAGAGAGAGAGAGAGAGAGAGAGAGAGAGAGAGAGAGAGAGAGAGAGAGAGAGAGAGAGAGAGAGAGAGAGAGAGAGAGATGGATGCAAGCTAGGAGGAGGAAGAGAGTAGCTGAGTAGGGAGGCAATCCCACTGAAGACACTTGCATTGATTTGGGCAGCTTTTGTGGGACTAGGCTCACTGAGCCGTTTGATTTGAAGACTGCTACACGTAGCTACGTAGACCGGCTCACATTCTCATCAACGCGCGGCTGCCGTGCTGAGTGTATACAAAACCTCGTAGCCCTAGCGCTGTCACGGTCTAACCAAGTCTATGACCGCATTTCCTGATCACCCGTGCTCACTTTTTACTTCTCTAATTGTTCCCTTCTTTCTGACAGACAGTCGTCTTGCCAGTCCATGCATGCAAGCAGTTCTAAGAATGCCATATATGCGAATTCAGCTTTTAGTTAGTTTGGAGTTGCAAATTAAGTCCTAGGTTACAAAAAATGCGTGGCAGTTTCTACTTTGGGTCTGTTTGGCAACGGCTGCGGCTTATGGGTTTTGGCTGAAATTTTTGAACTTTGGCTGTTTACAGTACAGATTACGGAGAGATAGATACTCACTTGCGATTTTAGATGGTACAGATGTTGTGTTTTTAACGTGTACATCGTTTAAGTTGTAGACCCTGTCTTGAGAAAATACTCCGTTTGAAAGTTAAGTATTGTAGCAAAAACCAAAAACCGTCAGTTTCAAAGGAAAAGAACAGAGCCTTTGTAGCCAGCTTGAATGGTTGTCGCACATGCATGCTTGATGTTTCTTTGGAAGAGCGAAGGAGACACGTTTTTATTCAGACTAATCTTTGTCGTTGTTGTAGTCCGTCGCACATCATCGATGCACTAGCTAGCTTAATCAGCCAGTACGTACACGGTGTACCTGCTTCTTTTCTCCCTAAAAGAGAGTGATTAGCTAGCTAGCTAGGGCGTTAGCTAGTATTATTATCCGCGGATCGGATGCGAAACGCGCGCCCTTGACCGTCTGATCGTGTGGCGCAGCTTTGGTGTACGTAGGAGGTACTCCCTCCGATAATACAACACGTATAGATTAAGAAGATATTAAATTTTAAAAATTAACAATATTGAACTATATATATCTTTATTAAATCTTATACTGTAATTTCTCACTTATTTTTCAATATTAAAGTAGAAGTGTATGATAAAATATTATAATAACTATATATTTAATCTTCGTAGTGAACGAGGACTTGTATTGTAAGAGGGAGGGAGTAGCTAGCTAGGCATCTCACGCGACCTTGGCCTCTTGCTCTTGCATGCGTTCCTTAATTTCCTTCCGGGCCTGGACACAAAGGACAAAAACCGGGTGGTTCTTGGTCAATGATAGCGAAAAAGCTTAGATTCTTCGTGGTCCTGCTCCTACGTATATTGTACTATGTTTGTAGGCCCACTAGCTGGCCTGCATATGTAATGTACGTTCTTTTTTTTTTTTTGCGGGGATGTATTGTGTATTCATGTGTCTCGTTTGTGCATGCAATGCCGTTGCAGTGCACGGAGGCAAAGCAAAAGCCATCTTGTCTCGTACTCCCAGCTCGTATTACTACTCTCTCTCTCTCTATCTTTTTTTTTTTGAGAGAGAGAGAGAGAGGAGCTCGTATTACTACTCTACTAGTATTAGGCAGACTGAGTCCACCGTGGCCCATTAAGTCAAAAGAACTCGGCGGCCGGAGCCGGGCTGCATGCGCCGAATGCCCGGCGCAGACAGCTCCGCCACCCGTTAATTTCTCCGCGACCAACGGCCCAACAACGCCTGTCTCGTCTTGTGCGGTAGCCTCACAGTCTCACACGTCCCCCTGCGGACGCCGCGCGCCCGTTGCTATGCGGCCCTCGGCTCGCTGCTCCCGGCACCGTGACTGAGGATGGGCTGTATGGCAGACCGGAACACCACGGCCGGCCGGCCGGGAGGGAGGGAGCCGCGCCGGTGCATGCTTGCGTACGTGCTTCGTTCTCTGAGAAGGGATCCGTCCATGTCTGCCTCTGGCTGTTTCGGCGTCACAGTGCGGTGCAAACGCTTGCCCGACCGGGTCTCGATGGGCATTGTGCGCCGTCTGCTCCTCTTAGGAAACCGGCCCCACAAGGGAGGTGCGGTTGGGCTGTGGCCTTGCACAGTTTCTTTCCTAGTCTTTAAATAGGAAATATTGGTGTGTACCAAATGGACGCTACACTACAAGAATATGGAAGGGACTTTCCATGTAAATACATCCATTCATATCAATAAACAAGCAAGATCGCTTGTGTCGATTGTCTCTTCACTTTTACTCTTGCTTATTGTGTGATTGTTTTTGCTTCTAGTTATGTCGTTTGGCTTTTAGATCGCTCGACGACACTAGTTATTCAACACGTCATCAGTATCGACTGCTCTACAGGCCATAGTGTGTTGTTGAACCCACCTTCTAGCTAGTAAGTTATTTTCTAGATCATTTGCAAGAATCGATAGTTGTGCTCATTTCGTTTGTCGTGCAAGTTCGATTGTCAGCTGTGCGAACTCACGCACCTGTTCAATCTAAAAGAAAAAATCTGACTGGCCGACCAGCCCATACGCTAGCATGGCCGCCGACCCGAATGCCGGCATGGTTGTCGGCCTATCGCCGGCCACCGACCGCAGACCCCTCCATTCCCAAGCGCACCGACGAGCCGAGGCTGGCGCCATCATCGTTGTTGTCACCGAGTGCCTGGCGCCCGCTGAGGTCCTCGCAATCGCAACCCCCAGTCGCCGCGCCAGAAGTTGCATTGGGCCAAGATGATGCAGTCGCCGGTGCCATCTTAGGCCAGTGCGCCTGAAATGAGCCGGGATGAGTAGACACATCACCGTGGAGTTTCTGGCTGTTGCGCCATCGCTGCAACTACGCCCGAAGCCACCACCAAAAACTGCGCTTGGCTCGAAGTAGCGCTTGTCACCATCGAGCATGGACGCCTTCCCTCACCACGCCCGAAGCATGAGCCTTACAGTTGGCAACCCACACTCAATGCGCAAGCCCTACCATTGGTGGTCACCGTCGTTTCGGCCGCTTGCACCCAAAGCACGGCCACACCGTCGACCGCCCGTGCCCGAAGTGCTAGCCTCACCGGCGGCAACCTGCGCCCAATGTGCAAGCTCCGTCATTGCCCACACCAGACATGTGAGCCTCGCCTTCGGCAACTTGCGCTTGATGTGCAAGCTTCGCTGTCGGCGGTAGTCGTCAATGTTGGGAATAATCCAGACTTTGCGCTGGTGTTAGTCTGAGTCTTAAGGTATTTTATGAGTCGTGTGGATCATGATCGAGTATTGCGGATTCGATCGTCTGTTAGCTAGTTTTTAGTGGAGTTTGTTATTCAGAGTTGTGTGTTGTTTTCTTCAGAAAGAAACATTCAGTTTTACTATAGTTTGCAAGCACTTTGTCGGTTGAAAACATAGTAGAGAAAAACTTGCCCCAAATCTGAGTGCTTCTATTGTGTCTTCCTGAAGGCGATTTCTTCCCAATTGTTTCTTGATTGTTGCAGATTACTGGGCCATGATCAACACTTGGTATCAGAGCCTCGTGCATGCCCAAGTATCCTCAGTTTAGAAGTATGTCAGCTCCTGAGCGCACGGCGGTTCTGGCGACAAAGGAGGTCGGGGTGTCCCTGCAATACCTAATGTTGACGTCAGCCAATTACTCCACCTGCAATAGATTCAATTGATGGGTTTGCTGGCAAGATGAATGTTATTGCAAGCAAGATATGAGGCCTTGGGGAGATTATGGAAGATGCAATCCTCGTGAAGAAGTTGCTCGTCTCTGTACCTGACAAATTTCTGCACGTTGTCGCCGCGATAGAGCAGTTTGCAGATGTGGAGACAATGTCGCTGGAGGAGGCAATTGGACACCTCAAGGCATACGAGGAGCGTATATGCGGCAGGAGCGAGGGAAATGAAGGGAAGCTGCTGCTCACTAATGCTGAGTGGCAGGCCCGACAGAGAAATGGTGGTAGAGGACAGTCATCAACTGGCAAAGGGCAAGGCTTCGGCAGTCCAAAAGGGAAAGACCGAGGAAGAGGCTGCGGCAGATGGTATGGCCATGGCAGGGGAAGCTGAGGAGGTTCCAGTACACCTCGCCAAGGAGCTTCAGGCAGCAATGGCAGTGGTAAGGATAATAGCCATATCAAATGTTATAATTGCAAAAACATGGGGCACTATTCTTCTCAATGCCACAACAAGCGCCAGGAGGAGGATGTTAACCTTACTCAAGCAAAAGAAGATGAGCCGGCATTGCTCATAGCTGCATGTGTGGAGGAGTCACACAAGTTTGTGCTGCTCAATGAGGAGAGAATGGTGCCAAAACTGCAACCGAATGAAGTACTGCAGTCTGATTCAGATGTTTGGTACCTTGACAACGGGGCAAGTAACCATATGATAGCCAACGTTCCAAGTTCAATGAACTAGATGAAAGCATCAGCGGGCATGTTAAGTTTGGTGATGGCTCAATAGTGCAAATCAAGGGATTATCAGTAGACATGGTTTTTGTGGTGCGGCTCTGATATCATTGAGAGACCATGTGGAGGTCATTCCGTGTGTATGATGAGTAATTGACATTGGTTTAGGAAAGTCGAGTTTGAGTTGGTTGGTTCGGACCTTGACGTTGCGTGGTGTAACGGGCTCGATTGAACTTGGTCAAACTTGGTCGTATGGGATTAGGATGCATATTCTGATGATTCAATAGGTTTGGACTCTATTATGCGTAAGTATGATTTGTTGATGTTATTATGCTTACATGTATCGAGCGGTGCTATGTGATGGTTTGCTTGTCTGTGTGACTGCAGGACTTCGGAGCTAGGTCATGGTGAGGTGTAGGAGGACCGGGACTAGGCACAGGAGGTGTTGAGGTCCGGACAGTCGGAGACGTTGAATATGATTGGGGCTGCTGAGGTGGTTGCGAGTCGGAAGACGAGGAACCGGAGCTGGAGCTACCGGAGGTGGACACGACAGGTGACGGCGAGGAGGATCAGGACTAGGCTCAGGGAGGAGTCGAGATCCAGACGGTCAGGGTGCCGGTTGCGGTTGTGCAAGCAGGAAGCTTTCGGGAAGGAGCATGAGGGGCAATTCGGGAAAATTGACTCAGGCTCGCGGAAGCGGATTCGGTTGGCGCTAATAGATAAAGCACAGAGTTGTTGAGAGTTAAATGGATAAAGCAAATGTGGAACCCGTTAGTAGAAGGCTATAAATAGAGAGATTGTTCTCTAGAGCCACTTGATGATTTTTGTGCATTTGCTCTCCATGTGTGTGTGTATGTTTTTTATGGCTTTGGGAGAGAGTTAGGGAGAGTCTTTTCTGTTTTTCTCTCCATGTGTATGTGAGCTGTAAGGGGTTTCTGAGCAGCACGAGTGGTTCTTTCTTTTGTGTGTGTGTGTGTTCTTCTCAGATTGAGAGATGGGGTGAAATGGATGTAAACATTTGCTTATATAATCATTCATGTCCCTGTATGGATCTGAGATGCTTTTTGTTTGAGATGATCTGTTTTTCAGTCACTTCATGTGTTTTGGTTTGGTTCTCTGTTCTCTGCTCTTTGTATTTCTTTCTCTTCGGTTGATTAGAGTTTCTTGGTTGAAGTAGCTGCAGAATCTTATGCTCTGAACTGAAAATCATCTCAAAAGCCTCTCTGCTGGTTTATTTCCAAAAGCAAAGATTTCTTTAGTAACATCCTCTCTAAAAGATTGCTGGCTCAAGATTTCCTCTGTTTACAAAGGTTCTAGGGTTTACTATTCCTTGAGCGAGAGGATGTGTGCTTTCCGTTTCCTTGGCGGTATGTTATTACAGTTCTCGGTTTTCTAGGTGCGAGGTTATCCCTTGCTGAAATCAAGGTCCCTTGATCATTAAGATTTGAGTCTCTCGAGCAAATTGGAATCTTTACGTGCAAGTATTTTCGGTTTTAAATGCATGCTCATTTCGGTAGAAATCATTTGTATCGATAGTCTCAGTTGGTATGATTTCTTTGCGACTTGTAATCCTTTGAAGTATTTACGCACGATCGTGAGACCTCTTCAAGTCCGCTTTTGGTTGGGCTTAAAATTTCTCGATCCTCTGTCAACCCACTGGATTCGATTCTTGTCATTGCAGTTCCTTTTTGGCAAATTCAGGCTTCTTGTTTTGTGTTTGATTTTTTCTCGCCTTCGGTCACCTTGTGTCCTCTGGTCATTTTCTTCTTTTTGATCTATCTTTCCTTTTCACCACTATCTTGAGCATGCTTTTGCGCTTTTGCTTTCGATTGAAAAGTAGTTCTTGTTTCTTTTGCTTTGCCGATTGCTCCTTCGGTTTCTTGTTCTCCCTTGGTTTGGTATCAAGCTTTGTGTCTCAAACAATAATTATTCTCAGATTACTTTGGTTTCTGAAGAATATTACCGAACCATTTGATCTCTTCTGCCGTCGACTTTCATCCTATTTTCGGTTTTAGTTTTCGGAAAAAAATCAACAAACTCGTTCATCTTTTCTTAGTCAATTGTTCTCTGTTTTACGTGTTTCTATTGCATGACTAACTCGGCCAAATCACAGCAGCTAGATGGATACTCTCCTGCGATGCGAATTTTTCTAGTCGCTCACCGATTTGTTCTCCTCCTTCAATCTGCTTTCTCTGCAAAAAACGTTGTTCCCTGCAAGTTCGGTTGTCGGTTGATAGCGATTTCAGCTTCCTCAGCTCTCAGTGCATGCAGTTTTCAGAATGTTCTTTCTTGGGTCATCTACTCTCTGTTTTCAGCACCAATCAGGGGTGTAGCCACCGGGGGGCTTAGTGAGGCTTGAGCCTCACCTCCCCCGGTGGCAACTTTATACAAAGTAAAAATATAAAAATAGAGAGAAATAAAGAGAGAGATTAACAAACTCAAAGAGAAGCTAACTCTTCTTGATGGGAAGGTTAACAACAATCATGAAATTAAAGAAGATGAGGAGGAGAAGAAGAAGTAAAAATCATAAAATTAAGAAGTGAAATCATAAAATTAAAAAAGAGCTAATCAATCAATCAAAGAAAGAAAGAAAGTGAAATAATATATGTAAATCATAAAATTAAAGAAGAGGAGGGGGAGGAAGAGTAGTGAAAATCATAAAATTAAAGAAGAGATAATCACTCAAAGAAAAAAGAAGAAAGAAAGTGAAATATGTATGAATCTTCTTGAGTCCGGGGATGACGATGGAGAGATCGATGAACCTCTAGTTGATCTTCTCCCTCCGCCGTCGCTCCGTGATGATGTGGTCCTGCAAGTGGAGAGCTCGATGAACCTCTAGTTGATCTTCTCCCTTCGCCGCTGCTCCGTGATGATGTGGTCCTGCATGTGCCCCGAAGGCACCGCCGCCACCGAGCCCTCCACCGTGAAAATGATAAGAACATTGGATAGAGTGTGAAAAAAGATGTCACATTTTGTTTCTATTGTCTCGTGATTTAAATTAACTTAATTCTGGTATGTTTCATATGATCTAAATTTTCATTGTCATTTATAATTTTCTATTATATTACTAATTTTGATATGTTTATACATAAGTGACTTATCGCTACTCCGTACTCATGACGCTTTCTATTATCGAGGTATCTACTTTCTATTTCTCTATTTTTTATTGTTTGTCTCCATCCGATTTATAATTTCTATATGAATTTGAAATTTTATAAGAGTAAAAGACTAATTTTGTGTCAACTTAGTTTAGATCTATAAATAGTTCAGCCCACCCTCAATTTCATTCCTGGCTTCGCCACTGGTAGCAATGTTAGTGTTTTCTGTGCTTTTTGTTTTTGTCTTCTCAGATGTTGTGCAGAGTTTGGTATTATGTCAGCCGAAGTTGGTTTTCTCTTTGACTAAAGTTTCAACTTTCGATAAGAGCTATTCCCTTGCTTCATAGCTGCTATAGCTATCAGAGAAGAAAATGTGGATACTTCGGGGCGATTTTTGAAGGCACCATTCACCCCCCTCTGTTGCCGTTTTCGATCCTACAATCATATAAGAAAATGGTTTTGATTGAAGGCTTGAGAGTAGATCGGAAGAATAAGGATAGGTTCGACGCTACAAACAACAGGAGATCGCTTCATATATATATATATATATATATATATATATATATATATATATATATATATATATAGGAAAATCTTTTCTACACCCGGTGTAGTTACTCCCACCTCTAATATACCACCTAAACAAACATAAAATACTCCTTTATCACTTTAGGTATACTCGTATAGTAATTATAAGATACTCCATGTGAACCACAAGAAAAATTACAAGGAAACCATAGTTTTACCATATTTTAGAAATACCTTCATATACACACATAAAAGGAGTATGTCTAAAAATGTACATACTACCTCGAAAAATTTTCATACCACCTAGATAGTCTTAAATACTCGTATACTACATGTACATACCCTCCGTTCGCGAGATACTTCTAACGTTGTGAGATACGACATAGAGAGTAACTACACCGGTGTGAAAAGAGGCTTCCTATATATATATATATATAGGAAAATCTTTCTACACCGGTGTAGTTACTCCCACCTCTAATATACCACCTAAACAAACATAAAATACTCCTTTATCACTTTAGGTATACTCGTATAGTAATTATAAGATACTCGATGTGAACCACAAGAAAAATTACAAGGAAACCATAGTTTTACCATATTTTAGAAATACCTTCATATACACACATAAAAGGAGTATGTCTAAAAAATGTACATACCACCTCTGAAAAATTGTTCATACCACCTAGATGGTCTTAAATACTCAGTATACTACATGTACATACCCTCCGTTTCGCGAGATACTTCTAACGTTGTGAGATACGACATAGGGAGTAACTACACCGGGTGTGAAAAGAGGCTTCCTAATATATATATATATATATATATATATATATATATATATATATATATATATATATATATATATATATAATACTAATTACATCTGGGTGTAGTTACACCCTTTGTATCCACCGTGTTTGACGTTTTGAGATTCGTGCTACACTAGAGTCTAACGGAGTCAAAAGTATTGGGTGTTTTCCACGACCCGATCCAAATGAGATTACCAAATACTTAGCCATCTAGCATCTTCTGTGAGTGTAGATATGAATCGAGAAATTCCGGGAGTTTCGCTCTCCATGGAACAATATCCGGGATTTTGGCCAACGGACCGGAAGATTTTTGTTGTGACCAGTTCGCCGACGGCCTGGACACTGTCATCTTGCCGGGGCGTCGTCGTGGTAATTGGTTCTCGAACAGTGAGGTGATCTCTTGACTGCATGCTCGAGGTAAGATCTTCACCTTTTTGTTCCTGATCAATCCATGAGTAGAAGTCTCCCCTACATGTAGTTCTTAATGTTTTCTTTTTTGTTTCTTCATCCTACTAGTCGCCCACTCTTCCTGGTCCTCTATTCTTAGTTCTGATGTTTTGCTTTGGTTGGAATTACTTCCTGCTAGCTGTTCTAATCAATCATCTACAAATCATGTTAATGTGAAGTTTTGAGGATTTTGATATTGGAGCATATTTACTGTTCCTGATCAAAATTTAGGAGAATACTCCCACTCATCTGCAATCTATGTTCTGAACCGAAGCCTTCTTGAAATTACTTTATGCTAGTTGTTCAAATTATCTATTTCCAAATCGTGTAATTTTGAAGTTTTGATATTTTTCAGACAATGAAACATACTTAATGTTCCTGATAAAACGAGAGTAGAATACTCCCTTACATGTTCAACTTAATGATTACTTATTGTTTTTTTGATAATACTCAATGTTACTGATTAATCCATTTGGAGAATACTCCCTTGCATGCATACCCAATTGATTTCTTTTTTGTTTACTAATCGCCCACTCATCTGGCATCTCTGTTTTGGCCAGAATACTTTCAGATGGATTACATCCTTACGAAAGCACAACTAAACATGCAGTCTTGGCGCGCATATACTACAAAGTAATGATTTTTCCAAAGGAGTATGATCTAGTTCACAGGGAGTATCCAACTATGTGCACATACAGGATACTTTCAGAGGGAGTATCTAGTATGCTTTCAGATGGAGTATGCAATATCCCATGGAATACAGGATGCTATTAGTTGTACTATCCGGCAATACATACTACAAACAAAAGGAGCAATGTTTTTAATCGGGACACTACTGCATGCTCGCTTGAGAGCCGAAAACACTATTTTGCCATGTAAGTTTGTACTGTAGCAGTTCCGAAATTGAATAACATAGAGCTCAAATCTGAAACCTTGCGCATAATTTCATTCTGCACAACAACTGAGCTTTTCATCTGTGTGTTTTCCAATTGTGTTCGCATCTTTTTTATCAATCTCTTACAACATGCAGTAGTATCCGGATTATAACATTAATCACTTTGGTTTCTGTCCGTACATACTACCATTCAATCTCAATGTATTTTGTTGCAGACCATTTGTTTTCGTACGCACATACTTCCATTCAGTTCCGAGCCATTTGGTTTCGTACACACATGCTTCCATTCAGTTTAATGCCATTCAGTCTCCAGTAAGTTACAAAAACCATAGCCAGTGTCGTTCCAATCAGTTCTCACGATGGGCAATATGTGTAATGCGATTGAATATTACAAATGTCATACATCACCTGGTGACCATGGTACAAAACGCAACTACTCCAACCATTCAGTAGTATCCGGCTCGTGTTCGCATCATTCTTTACCTATCTCTCTGACAACAATTAGTAGTATCTGAATGAAACCATTTCTCCCTTTGTTTTCGTATTCACATACTACCATTCAGTTTCAGTCCCTTTGGTTTCAAACTATTTATTTTGTACATACATACCTCCATTCAGGTTCTAGCAAGTTGGTTTCGGGCCATTAGTTTCGTGCGTAAATATTTCGATTCAGTTTGATGCCATTTAGTTTCAGGCCAGACACAAAAAACAATGTCATTTTCTTTCTATTCAGTTCTCATGATGGGTAATATGCGTCTTGCGATTGACTATTCCAAATGTCAGACAACACCCAGGTTTCCATGCTACAAAACGCAACTACTCCTAACATCAGGGGATGAGATAATTACGGCACTAATTACTGCAGCCGGTACTGCACGGGTATGTTTGCTACACGGATGTGTTTATGATGGGTATCTGGCATCACGGGTTTGCTTTGATCTCTATAGATCAACCCAATAACCCAAGTATCTGGTAGTATCCCGAGTTAGATGGACGGTAGATATCATGGGTGTAACTACACCTGGGTGTAGTAAATAGTATATATATATATATATATATATATATATATATATATATATATATATATATATATATATATATATATATATATATATATATATATATATATATATATATATATATATATATAAACCTCTTTTCTATTCTCGGTTGTAGTTACACCCTATGTCATATCTCATAACATAGGAAGTATCTTACGTAATGGAAGGTATGTATATATAGTATACGAGTATTTAAGACCATCTAAGTGTATGGACATCAGGTGTATTAATTAGTGACATGCATACCTAAGTTGCTTGTACTCGCTACCTCATACTATTCGAAATAGTTTCATTTTATTAAATTCAAAAATTATGTATGCATGTTTTGGAAAGAAAATAGAGCGTGCTATTGAATGGTACATGAATTAATTAAGAAATGCACTTATGGTATATGGATTTTTTAGAAAAAATTTGTACTCTATTACATCAAAAATGCACTTATGGTATATGGATTTTTTTAGAAGAAACTTGTGCTTAAAAGGTGTTCTCCTCCGTCATATACCACAAATTCCTCCGTCATATACCATACATTTCTAAAATGAGTATATACTCACAAAATATCTAAAAAAAAGGTATATACTCAAAAATGGATTCAATTTACCTGTTAACAAAAAAAATCAAAAGAAAATCCCAACGTACCATCATAAAAAGGAAATAAATTGCCTAGTTCAAATAATTGCCAAAAGAATCCATTGTCAACCGTATGAATGATTTATGGAAGCAACCTCACTTACCAAATCAAAATTCTCTAACGGGTTGGATCTCCAGTTATCTCTAGAAATATCCATCATAATTTGCACAAATTTCAAAGCGATCAGATGGTTCTTAGGAGTGGTGCCTGGGCACCATAGAGCCCTCATTATTTATACTATATATATATATATATATATATATATATATATATATATATATATATATATATATATATATATATATATATATATATATATATATATATATATATATGAGAGAGAAGCATATGTTTCAATAATAAAATAATTGTTGTCTAATGGCAATTCTAGCTGCTTTAAGTTTCTAACCTTATCCTTTATTATCTTAACTAATTTAATATCTTCAGAGTTAAAGTATTTTTGACCATTCTTTCTTAACTTGGCATATAATTGCCCAGCTAATCTTGCTAAAGTATCTATATAATTTCTAGCATAATTTACAATTCCTAAGAATTGTTGTAATATTTTTTTATCATTCATAGTATTAGAGAATTGTAAAATCTTTTTAGCAATATGATCTTGTAAATATGTTTTACCTTCTCCTATTTCATGGTCAAGAAATTGATTTTTTTCTTTGCAAATCTCCATTTACTTTTTAGATAGTTTTAACCCATTATGCTCTACCTCTCTAAAAAATAGATCAAGATGAGCAGTATGTTCTTTATAGGATTTTGAAAAAAATTAACAAATCGTGTATACATACTAGTATGAATTCCTGGTTTTCATTAAATATATTTTGCATTTTTCTTTGAAATAATACAGGTGCATTCTTCAATCCTAAAGGCATTACAAGCCATTCAAAATGTCCTTATGGACATGTGAATGCTGTCATTCTATGAATTCTTCTGCCATCTTTACTTGCCAGAATCCAGCTTTTAGGTCAAACTTAGAAAAATAATTGCTTTCTTGTATTCTATTGATTTATTCTTGTTTGTTTGGAATATTGTAAGCGTCTTCTATGGTATTATCATTTAATCTTTTATACTTAATCACCATTCTTGATTTGCCTCTAGCTAGTTCAACATGATTTCTTACTATCAAGGCGGCTACTATTTAAAATATTCTAGTCACTATTCAAAATACAATGGATTTCAATAGTGAAATTCCACTTTGTGAACAATGTTTTTGCACTATGATGGTGGATATACTATTTTGTTACTATTCTAATTACTATTCATTGAAATGGACTTCTCCTTTCATGATTATGTTAATTGACTTTGAATAGTAATTTTTCTCAGGATCTTGCGGGTTGGCGAAACCAATAAGACAGTCGGATGTGCACCAGTGATGTAAAAGTCCTACTCGGTACTCACCATACTTTTTGCTAATTTGCTTCAGAAGTAGCTAAACTTTCCTTAGAAATTCATAGTCATGATCATATGAGATAATTTTTTATCGTGTCCCCAGGCAGTTCCACCTGAGGGGAACACTTCTCTACGGCCTCAACGCCTCCTCAGCCAGTCTCAGGGCTCAATGGAGAATTGCCGAAGAGTTTTCTCCTGTAGGGTCCCTAGCATAAAACCTTGTCCCATATGATCTGACTTAGAATGACAAGGATTAAAGAGGAACTACTTCATTTCCACAAAATAGCTTACATATGGTTTTCTCTTTCAGGAACAACGACAATTAACACACAAAGACAGAAAATATAACTTACACTGGAATATTACAATGCTCTTCTTCTAGATATATTTTATAGTGGAGTTCTAAGACTAAGAAGAAAACAAGTGGAGACTGGGTGCTCTTGCTGGTAGGAAGTTTTGAAGCTCTAGTGTCTTGCTATGCCGATTCCTCGATGTCCCCTGAGCTGTTGGCAGGCAACCCTTTTTATAGCCACGAGAGAAGCCTCCTCCTTTATTAAATGGGACTAGATGTTTTAGGCTTCACTGGCATGAGGAATCCTTCCTTCTTTCTGCTTAGTCATGATGTCTTCAATCTTTCTGCATAGCTATGATGACATCAAATGGTTTCTTTCGTTGGCTTCTTTTGTGCTTGTCCTTTTTAGTCTTTTGGTGCGTGAACCTTTGCTGCATAATGTGCGTACTGGCTTGTACGATGTCTTCAGTTGGTTTGTATAATTGATATGGCATGCATAATTAGTGTCCTTTGTGAATATTGTATTGTTCTTCGCGAATATTATGCCGGATGATGAACAGTGCCAAACGGCACAGCTGTATTGTTACAACAGAGTGGCTCTCTCTAAGTTATAGGAACTAACTCTTAGTTAAGATGTCAGCATCACAACTAAATACAGGGTAACTACTACATTTTTTAACACCGCGGACAATCCCCATGGCCGCCGGCGTGCTGGCCATCGTCCAGTGGGCAACCGCCTGCTCGACGCTGCTCAACGCCGCCGCCGCCTCCACCGGCGCAGCCGTCGCGGCCTTCGCCCTGCGGCGCCGCTGCTGCACGCTCGGCCCCGCCGGCTGCGAGGCTCCTTGCCTCCGCCACGGCAGCCGCGATTGCCGCCGGCGCCATCGGGGCACACGTCGACAGCGAGCGCGACCTCCGCCATCTCTCGCGGGTAAGCTCCGAAGAGTAATGCAGTCTTGTGTTCAAGCTAGTTACTACTCCTTTCCAAATCTATGCCTAAAGTGTAAAACATGTAATCGTTGAAAAATGGGTTGGGAAGCTACCGTATTTGTAGCTCGTGGGTAGCGGTAATTTGCAAAAGAGCAGCTTTTTATCGCAAAATTTGCAAGCTTCGTCGGGTCTCGCCAATTGGGCTTCCAGGCGTGGCCGGGAAGTGGTGATCATGCTGGATGCGGCGGCATTGGTGGTTCCGTACCTTGGGTCCCTGCTCTGGGCATCCGTGGCGCTGGGAGCTTGCAATGCCGTGTTGTCCGCTGGGAGAGCCCAAAGCGCGGTGGCTGCTGCGATCGCTGGTTCTGCCTCTGCAGGTCGCGCCATCAGCGTAGCTGGGTCTTTGAAATGTCTGACGATCCATCATAAGAGAAGGGATTCTGAATTAGTTGAATGATTTTATTCTTGTGAAAAGCATGGCAGTGAATTTGTCTCAGTAATTTTACATTTTTATCCGTATTCGGGTCAACGACACTTTCTTTCAAGGGAGAACTTTATTACTGATAGTTTGGTTAGCACCTTGTAGTGTTAACACAATTCATATCGGACTTGGATTCAAGATGGTTTTATAATATCTGAACCTGAGGATATTATTTTTTCTGGACAGCTGAGATACAAGATGGCTTTGGTAGACAAGGTTTGGAATGGCCATTACGTGCTGCAATTTGTGTTGGCACTTTATTTGATGTGTATTATTATGAAGGATTTCTCAGCTGGAGGGTCTTCAAAACAGTGCTTTTCAGGTACATGCACAATGTTATAGACGGACTATGTTGTTTGAAATAGGATAGTGAGATGTTTCATGAGATTTTTATATATGCTCTTAGACCCTGGAAATTATTTGACACCATATCTATGACTTGAAGGCTGGCTTCTGAGCAACAGTGCATTTTACTGCACCAATTTTGCATATTTGAAAAGAAACTGATGCTGAATTTGCATAAAGTACAAAGAACTTAGTTCTTCATTTACTCTATCCATGTCCTTCGTGCTTAAATTATCTGAATTTTCAAAGAGCGAAGCTGATATATAACTTAGTCTTTTACTTACTCTATCCCTGTCCATCGTGCTTAAATTGTCTGCATTATCAAAGAGTGAAGCTGATATATACAACAAAAGGCTGTCTTTAATTATTCAGTTTGTTAGATGCAGGGTTTTGGGGAATTCCTATATTATAATGCTAATCACCGATTCATATTGTGCGGATTTTACCAGGACAGGAACAGGACAACAGTGACTGGAAGCACGTCTTGTTAATAATTTTTCTTGTCATCATGTGGGTGGCAACTATAGTTCAGTGCGCTAAAGGTTCTGATGTATTTACATGGAGGTCGTGTTATGCATCCCATGATATTGCGTGGAGGGCTCACTACAGGGAGGTGTTTGATCATGGCATCCGTGAGGTTTTATGTTGTCTAAGGTGGGTTAAGTATCCGTATGTTTCTATCTGGTGCTTAGTGGTATACCCTAGCTGCATTGATATTTGAACAACCTCAGCAGTTTGTTTTTCACCTTTCTCTAGGAGTGTATTGGAAGATGGTGATGTGTATGTTGTGGCAAAAATTATTGGGTGATCTTATGGCTTATCGTGCATCTGGAACTGGTCATCTTGAGCTCATAGCAGGTTTGTTTTCTATTTACCTTGTGATTCAAAGCTCAGTCCTGTTCAATCTTGGTGATTATTTGTGAATTTATCTTGGACTCCTAATGTTGTGGATCATTGTGCTTCTACTGGGGCTCTTCAGACAGTGAGGCAAAGCTAAGTAATGTTCAAATCCATGGAAAGAATCTAATGCATACAATTAGAGGTAGTGTATTTCTCTTTGGTCAAGCGATATCTTACTTGATAAATACTCCAAAACATCAAATTAGCTCCACTGCGGCAATTAACTATGATTTGGGAAGATCTAGAACTACTGTCGTTGGTAATGGATATAAATGCATGGTTGCTTCCCTCAGTGTTCGGGATGTTTCGCGCTCTGGAGAACCTAGTAATGCATACAGAGATGGCAAGTCTGCAGAAGATGACTTGAATAAATGTGGTAGGGGATACAGGTCACCTCATTCAAATAATGGTACTGAACTCTCATCCGCTCCTAGATCACATGTGTACAATAAGTTTGCCTGAAGGGCAATCACCAGAGGTGTATCTCCCTGGCCCCATTATTCATATTATTCCAGTAAAGAAATGGTACTTCTCCGTTGCAGAAGACACTTGTAAGTTGTAACTCATCATAAGAACAAGAGTTACAAAGCATTTATAGCTAATCGGCAAGATTTCATGGACCTTGTTGTGACACCTCGCATGTTCCTTAGTCATCTCCCTTGGAGGTATATCCTAAAAAATATACTCATCTGGAAAGTCATTCATTAGATCAAAACTACTCATTTGAAAAGTTCATTAGATTTAAGGGCTATATTTCTGTGCTATTCCAAATGAAGAATGAGTATGAATTTAAACCATTCTAGATTAGCTGGATTGAAATTACACCGAACTGCAACATTGTTCACTGGTGTATTTTCTGAACTAATAGAATTGATCTGATGCTTTGTAGGTGTCACTATGCCATGCAAAGGGTTATAGAAACACAGAAACGGAACCAGCTCATTCATGATTTGTTCGCTAGAGAGGATGCTGTGTAAATCTATTATGCAGCTTGCCTTCTTTTTGTACATAAGTTAGGAACTTTGGATCATCTGCTCTTCACATGAGGTCGGTTACATACATATTATTGACTGTAAGCAGAAGAATCAAGTACTGAAGCAGGCCTTCGGCCCATCCTGATGAAAATTGCTTGATCTCAGCATTGTTGTATTGAGCTTTTGACAAACTTACCCAGAGATCAATGGTATCTGCCTTTACTATTTATGAAATCTTGTAGTAGACTAAATCCTCTAGTATCAACTTTTGCTTCAGGCAGAGTTGTAACTTTCATAGTTGCACAGTACATGTAAATATCCACTGTAAAATCTGAACTGCCATGAATTATGTGCTCATTGAATAAAAACTAGTTTCTGTAGAGGAGGAGGAAATTCCTTCTTCATATTGCATTTACTTTCTGTTGGTCTGAACTATGAAAGCATTACAACCTTCTTGTACCCATCAAGTGCAGTTAGCACAGCATTCATTTTACGGTGCATTTTGACTTGTTTGCCATAGAGATGACTTCTGAACCAGGTGTATATGATCGAAGGTGAAGGTTTTTGCTGACAAATATGTGAAATTGTGAATAATTCAGTCAAAAAGCTTACTTACAAGTACAAGACTTTCCCTCATTGAATTGTCCGGCATATATAATTTTAGAGATTTCCCATGGAGACTTGCATTCAATTCTCTTTCCTCTCTGTCAGAAAAGAACAGATCTAGTACTAGTATACTACTATTCGAGTGCTAGTGTGTGACAACTAGAAGGTGATGAGGATACAGCCACATGAGTTGAATGGACAGATTTAGATCGAGCACCTCAACGACCTCATCCTACCATAATAAAACACCAAAACAAATGTCGGCCCCAGCAAGCAAGCAGGTCAAGTTGTCATGGACCTTTTTAAGGGACCCAAGCTGCTATCATCATCGTCATCATCTCCTGGAAAAAAAATCCTGGAAAACTAAAACCTAGAAAGATATGCCATCAGATTGGAAAGAACCAAAGAATCATGATGACGAGAAAGCAGGCACCCAAAGAAACAGTTCTCTACTCAACTTGCTGCTTGACATGTTGGACTATATATCGAGCTGATGCGGACAAACCAAACCAAAGTTGCAGATATACTCGATGTGACCGTCGCTATTCCCTCTCGATCGTCTCGTTCCTTGTTCAGGGCAAGATCAAGCTAGACGAGTCCAGCTTTGTTCCAATCTGACGTAGAAAACTGAAACAAGTTGACAGTTCAGAAATATTCAGGCGCACCCCCTTTTTTCTGCACCGGTCGATCAGGCGCCAAGAAGCTTCACGAATTACCTCTCCATAACGAACACCGCATCTCTGAAACTGGAAAGCGATGGCTTTTCAGTTGAAAAAACGCCACAAAACTTTCACCATCCGAGCTCTCTCCTCTTGTCCCATCTTTGCCGTCCGGCAAGCCGGCGGCCACGGTGGTGGAGAAAAAAAAATCCCCCAATGCGTCAAGCTTTCCTCTGCCTTTCAGCAATGTGTGGGTTCAGTAACCCAAAGGAAGAACTTAGGCAGGCCTGCAAGCTGACAAAAGTTAATTGTCAAGCAAAATAAAATCAGGACGTACGTTTGATTGTCTTCTTTGGCAAACCGACGACGCTGGAAGTTGTACACAAAGTGGACGGTGTTCGTAGTCTACAAGCGACGCCCCTAGCTTGGCCCTAGCCTGGCTAGACTCACCACCAATGATACGGAAAAGTCACACTTTTAGTACCGGCAGGATGGCCTAGAGTACACGTGAGACGTGCAGGTGTCAAAAGCGCACACAGAGAGCCCGGTTCTTTTTGGGTTTTTAGGTGGCTTCCTGGCTTTGATTTTATCAATTAATACTATTCATTAGAGATATCAGTAATATATAAAATCATCAACCGCAGTCCAAAAAAGTATAGAGCGACGGTTAACCGAGAGAAATTCCTCGGAAAATACGTTCCTTTTTAGTTTCGATTTTAGGGGCTCTGTATCTTAAAGAAGGAGTACAAAAGCATATTTAATTAACGTACCATAAGATAGGGCAATGCGACCGAACTCGGTGTCTGCGCGGTTCCATCAGCTTGGAGAGGAGTTGGATCAAGGCGACATAGGTCGCCGTCGTCGAAAGGATCTCGGACGACGCACCCAAGCACGGAGATGTAACGTGCGAGAAGCAGATGCGGCTAATTAACGTACGCTGTGTGATTCCCACACTGACTGATGAATGCGTCTCTGGTATCAGTGCCTGACAGGTAGTGGTGCTGATACAGTGCATCGACGAGAGTACGGCTCTGTTCTTTTCAGCTTTTAAAAGCTGTTTTTTTTTATTTTTCTATAGTAATTAACTTTTAAACGGGTTATTTTTTTAAGATAGAATCTATTAGTTAATTATAGTACATACTTTACTGACTTCATTTATACCAGCAAAAACCGTATGTAAGTTTCTGTTACTCTGTAATCTCTCCTACAAACAGCTTAAAAATCACAAACTGCAATAAAAAATTATAAAACACAGCTAAAAAGAACATACCCTACCCGTGCTGTCCAGGGGCGCCGGCGACGTCTTGTTCCCGAAGTCGTCGTGAGTTTTCGTCGATTTCCGATGCATCCGAAAGAGAGCCGAGCAGCTTGCTGCTGGAACGCAAACATCCTCCTCGACGGCCCGCACGCGTGGCGCTTTTTGAGGCGCGCTTTTGAGCAGGAGAGGCCGACGGATCCATCGCTCCGCGCATCCGTCGGATTTAATACACTGCATATATTGCGCTACAGCTAGTGCCTGCTGCCTCGAAGGAGGCCATTAATACAAAACGCCGCACACGCTTGGACAGTGCTCGGCGAGGCATTTACTCAATCATTTGCTCTCTTCACGGCGCTGCTAGCGTTCCAGCGACCGCTCGGTCCTCACGAAAATAAATTAAAAATAAGGTATACATGTATATACATATCCAGTAGAAAAACATGGCATCTATTTATATCTTTGTAAAAAAATTTAGTGGATGAGTTTAGTGTGCGCCCGTCTTGTCCCCTTTCAAAAAAAAATCAATGATCTTTATGATGATTGAATGAATCTCTAAATATGACTTTAATTAAGATCAATGGACTCTGTGGTCGTAAACCTCTAGAGGTTGCTCTCCGAGTACATTAGTCGGAGAAATGATGTGTGTGTTACCTGACCAGAAGACTGCTAAGAGAGTTTATGTATTGATCCCTAGACCCAATTCCAGAAGAGTTTATGTACTGATCCCTAGACCCAATTCCAGAATATTCCTACCGTGCGATGGATGGAACATGTGTCTTATCTACTCCAAATAGCATGATGCTTCGGCCCAAAACCTCCGACAACAACGCCATGCGGCTGTTGCCCACGTTCATCTCCCACTGACAACAACCGACAATCAGCCATTCACTCTTTGACAATAATTACCTTCCCAATCAGACGTGTTGGTTCCACAAGGCATCTTCCCCAGCAGACAAATAGGTGTCTCTTTATTGGTATTTAAGGTTGGGCGAGAGAAGGCCAGAGGACAATAAATTTCACACGCAATCAATCAGTTTTAATCCTAGACGAATTGACATCTCATTCAATTCAGTGTAATTAGCGCTAGTCTCATACCTTATTAAAGGTATTCTATAACTAGTTCATAGCAATAAAGAACACCCATGTTCTCTCCCAAGGATTCTAGCCATTTTTTCTCATATTGTTTCATAAGATCGGTGACTTGATCATCAAAAGCTGGCGCTCTCCGTAGGGATCAAAGCGTTGAATCCTTGAAATTCTTCTTCCTTCAGCAATCATCATCCTTCTATATTCCCTGTTGTCATCGTTCATGTGATCGTAGTAGGGACATGGGATGCGGAGAACTGGTTCGACTTGGCGAACAATGTTGATCTCGATATGGATGCATGCATCCGCTCCTGAGACATGATGCGTCGTTACCATCCTCTTCCATCCCATGCTCGCCGCTTGCTGAAACCGGTGAGATCGATCGGATGGAAGAAGATTCGTCGCCCCCATCAGCGGCACTCCTAGAGGAATCGGTTGTTCTGACCAGATCGGAATGCCCCATACCTCTGCAAGCCTGGTGCTTCCGACTGTCAAAAATAATGATAAAAGCTCAACGCCGTAATCCGAGGGATAGTGTACTCTCTATACAGTCATGGGAGACCACTATTCGCCGATGGCTCCTACATATTTCAGGAGCCGACCGACATCTGGTTGCAGTGTTGATAAATTTACCACTAGTAGAAAGTTGGGCGAAAATGATTGCGCTCAACGTCCAATTGGTAATCCACCAGATCAGGCTGAGTCCACCACAAAGCCCACAGGCTGATAATTTCCAACCATTCCCTGTTGTATAGGCTCCTTGACAAAGTGGTGGAAGGCTCTCCATTAGTTTCGATGGGAGCTCATCGAGAGATTTGTGCTGGAGGCACGAAGTTAACGCAATTGGTGGTACCGATCGAGATGCCACGTACGATTCTTTATGACAAAACCCGCCAGGACTCGTTGGTCAAATGGTGCAAACACTCATGCATCACCCCAAGACAGCGAAGGCAATGGAACTGGTGGGCATCAATTGGCTAGTCCACCTGCTTCTACCCCATTGTGCGTGACGGGTCGAATGGGACAAGCGAGAGGCTTAGAAGGAAACTCAAGTCATCGTACACCTTCCACCAACAGGAATCCTTCGAGACCCTCAGTAACAATCTAGAACTTACAACAAGTCCATGATATTCTAAACAACGTGGATCATGCTTTGGCAGAAACTCTGGGATATGCTCAGGTTACAAGACAGATGTCGGAGATCCTTTAGCAGACTATGCGGCATATAGAAATGTATAGGGAATAAATGAACTTGCAGAGTCACATGTCGACTTCATCCGAGCGTTCCTCCCTCGGTAGAAGCCAACGTGGTTGGGTGGAAATAATCCGATGTTTGGCTCTAGACCTCAAAGATTTTGACGAGTCACAAAGGAAGATGACTCTTCCATGAAGCCACCCCCCTTGTTATGCGGAACGAATACTCGGTTTGGGTGATCTGCGGCATCACTTGAACTAAGCAACCGGTCCAAGATACCATATAAGTGTCCATGACTGATTCGAAGCACCAGTTCCTCGGTATGACTACCGAAGGAACCAGTCTCTAACCGGATATAATCCGGCTCCTTTCCAAAAAAAGGTGCCATGAATCAATCACAAATTGTTAGGCATTCTTGGGAGGACATCAAGTAGTATGCTAGTCTGATAGGTTTTGACCAGCAAATCCAGAAAAACTCAATGAAACTCAAAACCATCAATCCAGAACTTCTAATGTAGCGTGATCGAATCGTACCAGACTGCACTGCACTTGCGTGTGCCTGCTTATAAAACTCGTAACTACTGGCTAGTACTAATCAAACGAAATGTTCCACGTACGTATGCATGTACGTATGCATGTATGTACGCATGGATACGCAAGTATGTTTTGAGTAGTAGTCCACGTTTCCGGGAAGCAGCACGCATGCATGCGCTGCCCGCCCAATGATTGGTTGGAATCGAACCTAACGAGATATTCGCACTCTGCGGGTGGTCCCAAAGGCTTCGATAAGGAAATCGGATTCTGCCACATGCCTCTGCCCGGATACATTGCAACCAAATCCCAATCCGTCGTGGATTCAGGCCCTGCTTCAACGAGGTTTATTTCTAGCTTCTTAATTTCGTATTTTCTAATTATTTATATTTTTTACTTTTTTTATTTCTTTGTATTCTATGTGGTGATATAATTTTTTTAATTTTTTAAATTTACTTAAGCTGAAAAACTAACGGTAGCTATAGT
Organism: Bonia amplexicaulis; assembly: GCA_036346245.1. Classification (NCBI taxonomy): domain Eukaryota; kingdom Viridiplantae; phylum Streptophyta; class Magnoliopsida; order Poales; family Poaceae; genus Bonia; species Bonia amplexicaulis. The sequence continues at coordinate 37,446,699 of CM070735.1, forward strand.
ATATTTTTAATCACTATAGTAAAAAAAGTTTTAAGGCTCTCGACTCATTAGCCTCAGATAAGTGCTACCTAAAGCGGGTCTAACATGTAAGCGTGATGGAACCGTAATCGGAAAGGAAGTCAGAAAGGCTTTTCAAAATTTGGTCGTGGTGGCCATGGACCGCGCTGCATGCGTCGAACCAACTTCGACCGGGAGACGGATGCGGACGACGACGACCAGACGGCGGCGGCGGCGACTCGCCGATCCGCTTTCGGCCGGTCAATTCCGCCTAATTATTAACTGACCAGGCCAGGCCACGTTAATGGCGATGGATCGAGCGATCTCTTTCGCGGGGAATTACGAACAAAGCTTAGGGCCTGACGGGCTTGGTTGGATGGTAATCCGCCATGTGGACGCAGGCGACCGAGTGTCAGCCTCGGCAAGTCAGCCATGTCCACTCGCACCAGTCTCACTAGCTCTCTCCCCTCCCCTACCAGATGTGGATTGAGCAAGCCATTTTCTTGCCACGCTCATTAACCCGCCCTCTAGTCTTCGCATTATCACATATGCAATGCGAGGCCTGAAATCTACAGTAAGTTGTTTTGAGATGTGGTTTATGAATTTTTGTCTGTTTGCGAGAGATAGTACGTAAAGAAAATAGTCGCATGCAATTTTGGTCGATACAGTTAAACTCGATACGGTTTATACTATAATTTACCTATAGACACTATCTTAAAAAAACATATCGTTTAACAGTGAGTTACAATAGCAAATGGCATAAGCCACAAGTGTTACCAAACCCACCCGAGCATCAATTGTGATTGGCGGGCGCATATCAGGTGAGAACTCGTTAGGCAAATTGGTGACGCGGCTGCAAATTTGTGTCGATGTGAACCAATAGTTCAGATAATACATAAATGTTAAGTTGTCACGAAAACTTTATAGCGTGTTTGTTAAGATAGTTTTTCTACAGAATATGATACATTAGAGGTCTTTCTCTATACAAAGTTTCCACAAAAAGTTAATGGGCAGTTTTGCTGAAAGGATCTGATAGATAATTTTCAATAATAAATGGGCTTGGTTAAATAGAATTACATAATGGAATGAGCTTAAATCAACAAAATCAGATCTAACGGGCTTGTTTACACAAAAACTGAAATAGCTGAGGATCCCAAACCAACAAAATTGGACTTTGTGAACTTGATTGCACAAAATTGAGATAGTCTGTAGGCTTACAGCACAAATTTGCCTCGTTCCCCCTTCTAAAATGTAACCTAAGTTCCTCAAAAAAAAAAAAAGGTAACCTCTGATAAATATCTAGCGAAGAAAAGGTACATGTTGCGGTAGTTTCTTGCTAGCATGTGACTCTTTTGTTCGGCTATCTAGCTTTGCTGGTTCGGTGAGCTCAGTGATGGGGCAAGGGAGAATATCTAGACACTCAAAAGAAAAAACTAAAAGAGGAACAGCTGGACAAGCAAAGGTGGCAAGCACATAAATAATTAAAGATAGAGAGAGAGAGATTAAAAAAATATGCTTAAGTAATTATTAGTGCTTCCATACCAACGCAGGCAGTACCTTCCTGACATGGAGAGGTTAATTGGAGTCGAGATAGAGGCCACATACGCCAAGTTTGGTTCCATGGGGGTCACCCTCTTGTACTAGTAGCAATGCATCTGCAAAGCGCACCTTTCTATGATCAGTGTATCGAATGTTCACTCACGACCGGAGAGAAGAAAATGTCAACGGCGTGATGACCGATGCCTCCACCGCAACAACTACGAGATCTCCAACCACACGGATGCCTACACTCTAACAGCGTTCAGCGGAAAGTCAGCACACGAGCTACATGCCTGCATCTTTATATTCCCTTCGATTCCCGTCTTAAATCCTGGCAGTAACCGCTAATCAATTCTTCGATCGCGCTGGTAATACCTGCTTGATCCAGCTTACACTGACAGTTTTTCACGTCGGACCTGACCAGACCAGACCAGTTTATCTAGGCAGCCCCCAGCGATGATCTGACCGTGTTTCTCCTGCCGGATGACCTACGACATGTCAGGCCTCGCGCGACCGCCACATAGCACAAAATCGGCCCCAGACAAGCCTGGTTCGTTGGATCCAGGCATCACCCAATTTAATGGCCGAAAAATACAGGGGACGGGACGGGGACACGCCGACGGATCGTTGACCCTGGCCAAAACGGCAGCATCACGGGCGCTAAACGTCCCTCCCGCCCCTGAATCCTCGCATTATCGTCGTCCCTAACTATGTCCCGCCCCTGACGCTGTCTACTATTTAACGGCCGATTTATAGACGATCTTTTGCTGTATATATCATTGTATAGATAACTATATATATAATTTATTAATTATTTAAGATAATTACAAACAATTATATATATAACTTACTGTATGAGTTATCTTTAATTCTATCTATAATTAATTATAAAAACATATTATAAATAACTACTATATATACAGTCCTAGGCACCAGGTCGACGTCACCAACCAACCGCTAATTGAACCCAAAGGCGCGCGGCGGGGGTGGCCACGTAGAGCCGTGACGGGCGGCGTCGGCGTGGCCCCGGTTCGCCCGCATATCGAACGGGGCAAAGGCGCTGCCTTCCAATCAACTCTTTAATTGGCCATTAATCAGGCCAGATTTCGCCACTTTTCGGCATAAATATCTGGGTTACTTGTGTTCTTGGAGTTGTAGTGTGCTCCTAAAACGGAGTACGTCTTTGCCAATGTAGCATTCACAGTGCGAACTCGTACAGGCATTGGTCCACTGAAATTTCAAGGCAGGAAATGGAGTGCTGCGCAGGGATCTGCTTTTTGTCGGAATATGAACCAGGAAAACTAGTCATTAGGGTCACTATAAGCGTACGACTATTCCTTTCTTTACAGTGGGTCTTATACAAGTTACAACCCCCGGTAACACGAGCTCTTTCGGATGGGCAGGAAGTATAATATTTCTACTGTAAATCCACCTGACGACTTGGTTACAGTGTTTAAACGAATGATGGCTTATGGCTGCGGATGGTGGCTTTTGACTTTAGCGTGAATATTTGTACGAATGAATCGAACACCGATAAACTACTTCTAGAACCGTCATTGTTACCACCGCCATCGAACCGTCATAAATACAACCACGACGCCACGGTAGCGCTTGGCACAGATGAAGAGGTAGAAACAGAGCACCTCCAGCATTGTTACCACCGCCGCAGCCATTGTCCTTATCACCGCCATCGAACCGTCATAAATACAACAGGACCGGGCTTGAGCCAGCAAGGCACGTCGGTGGCCATCATGCCCTAGGCCATGCCTAAGCCTCGTCGGAGATTGAGTTATGTCGGGCCAGCACAACCCGACGTGGCTCGGAGCAAGCCGCACCCATGCCACGCAGGCACTGCCCAGCCCAAATCCAAGGTCTAGGTCTACCTGCAAGGCTGAATGTTACCGATTGTTCCTACTACCACCACTTCAATTAGGGAGCTCTATACTGCTCTGCTTCCACTGAGGTAGCATCCATCTCCCTGCAACGTTTCCTTGCCTTTTTTTTTTCCCTCCCGCTCCTCCCAGATCTTCAGAAACCCAGGATCCGACCAATGATGAGATCCCATTCCTCCCGGTCTTGCATTATGATGATGACCATCCCCAGGAATCTCAGCTCATCAACCAACCCCAACCAAACCAGAAAAACAAACAAACAAACAAACAAACAAAACTGAAAATAAAACCCATCGACCGGTCAATGACTTGCCAAACAGATATGCAGCCAGGGTCAGAGACAGAGCAGAAGGTCACCCTGGCTACTTTTCCCTCCCTTTTCATCTCAGAAGAAAACACCATCACTCTCCATCCAATTCCAATTCCCAACCCATTTTTCTTCCACAGCAGTAAAAAACCACAAGAATCAGTGAATTATTACTCCACGAATCTGTCCTCCTCTTAATTTTTTTTAATTTACTTCAGACCAGGCAACTAGACGAGGGAAGCGCGCGGCTGCAGCGGCAAGGCAGCTTCGCGCCCCAAATCCAAACTCACTCACTCAACTCAACAACTGTAGCTTGGCTCGCTTCCCAAAAGATTTGAGGGAGACATGCGTGCAAGCCACCCCAAGCCAAGTCACTCAGCTCCCGCCCTTTATATGCCTCCCCCGCGCGCGCCCCATGCATCCCCCGTTCCTCTCCTCCTCCCCTGCCTCACCCTCTCCCTCTATGGTCTTCGCGTTCCCACCGCAGCTGGATCATGGTCTTCGCAGCCGCAACGACTGCAATGACGCTCCAGCCGCAATGCCGCGCCACGCTCCCGAGCACGTCCCGCGCCCCAAAGGCCTGCGCCGCGCGCTGCAGAGCCGCCGCGGCAGGTAGCACCACGGCGGCGTGCGTGTCGGTGCCGGCGGTGGATGCGGCGAGGCGTGGGGCGCGGAGGGCGGCGGCGTCGTCGTCCGTGGCGGGCATGTGGAGGCGGGTGCAGGGGTGTGATGATTGGGAGGGGCTGCTCGAGCCGGCGCTGCACCCGGTGCTGAGGAGCGAGGTGGCGCGGTACGGCGAGCTGGTGGACGCCTGCTACAAGGCGTTCGACCTCGACCCGGCGTCGCGGCGGTACCTCAACTGCAAATACGGCAGGGAGAGGATGCTGGAGGAGGTAGGCATGGCCGGCGCGGGGTACGAGGTGACTAAGTACATCTACGCGGCGGCGGACGTCACCGTGCCCACCATGGAGGCGTCCACCAGCGGGCGCGGCCGGTGGATCGGGTACGTCGCGGTGTCCACCGACGAGATGACCCGGCGGCTCGGGAGGCGGGACGTGCTCGTCTCGTTCCGCGGCACCGTCACGCCCGCCGAGTGGATGGCCAACCTCATGAGCTCGCTCGAGCCGGCGCGGCTCGACCCCTGCGACCCGCGCCCGGACGTCAAGGTCGAGTCGGGCTTCCTCAGCCTCTATACCTCCGCCGACAAGACGTGCCGCTTTGGCGGCGCCGGGAGCTGCCGGGAGCAGCTCCTCCGCGAGGTGTCCCGCCTCATCGACTCGTGCTCCAAGAGCCACCCCGGCGAGGACATGAGCGTCACGCTAGCCGGACACAGCATGGGCAGCGCCCTCGCGCTGCTCTCCGCGTACGACCTCGCCGAGCTCGGCCTCAACCGCGACACCTCCGGCCGTGACGCCCCAGTCACCGTCTTCTCCTTTGGCGGGCCGAGGGTCGGCAACGCGGCCTTCAAGGCGCGCTGCGACGAGCTCGGCGTCAAGGCGCTCCGCGTCGCCAACGTCCACGACCCGATCACCAAGCTCCCGGGCATCTTCCTGAACGAGGGCACCACGGGGGTGCTCCGCCCGTGGCGCGGCTCCTGCTACACGCACGTCGGCGTGGAGCTCCCCCTCGACTTCTTCAAGGTCCGTGACCTGGCGGCCGTGCACGACCTCGGCACGTACATCGCATTGCTCAGGAGCGACAAGAAGCCGCAGGCGGCCAAAGCAGGGGACCGGGACGGCGGCGGCGGCGTGCTCGCCAAGGTGTTCGAGTTCGTGGATCTGCAGCGCGCCGGCGCATTGCCGTGGCAGGACGTGGTTCTGCATATGGGCGGCTTGGTGCAGACTCTCGGGCTAATCTGAGCCTGAAGGGGGCTAACCAAGCCGCTAATAGGATTAACCGGCCACTAATCCTCTTCGATATTTTTTTTCGAGGAAAGGTCGTTCTTTTGTTGGTTTCTGTATAGATTAATCAACATAATAGAGATCACAAACAAACAATTCTTTTTGTTCTTTTCTTCTCTTCTTTTTGTTTCTTCACACACTGTATAGTGATCATGCAAGGAAAGGAAGCCTCGAAACAGGGCATACAAACAAACGCACAGGAAAAAACTCATCTGATCTGTTCTGTTCTGTTCTGTTTTGTTTCATGGACACCGTTCACCTATACACTACTCTTTGTTGGGCTATGGGTCTGTTCTTTTCCTCCGGCCGTGCTTTTAACTTTCTTCTGATCTAACTTTCAAACGGTATTTTAAAGCGGGTCTACAGTAAAGCGATCTACACATTAAAAGCCCAACATCCGTACTCATCTAAAATCGCATGTGAGTATCTGTCTCTCCGTAATCAGTGCAGTAAATGAAGCCAAAATTCAAAAATTTCAGCCAAAAGCCATAAACCGCAGCCGAAAAGAACAGGCCCTATATTATATGAGTTTTCTATTCTAAAAAACATACATGAGTTTTCGTTACACGTGTCAATCACCGGTGCAGATGTCCTGGCATGGCACGTCAGCATGGCTCGATCCGGGTCTTAGGCTTTACACAAACGCAAGGATTACTAAATCTCGAATCCCATTCGACCGTCCGAAACGGACGGCTAGGATCACACTTTCACCAAGGCGGACTGCTAGTTTTCTACGAATTCAGTTGTGTTGCCAAAAATATGGCGCGGCATTGGCGCATTGCAAGTACGTCACCGTATATCTGTTGCTTGGAAACATAGGACTCCGGCGATCCGGCAGCGCAGCTCACGAAATTCTCTCTCTCTTTATTTTTATTTATTGGCTCAAGCAGCATGTGCAAGGATGCCCGTAGATCTCTGGCCCATTTTTCTTTTTTTTTTTTACCCTGAAAATGACATCCGTGGAATATCAAGTACGTTACCAGATGATAGTAATCTCATGGCTAAGATAAGCGGGCCGTCAGAAGCTGTGCTTTGCAGGAATCGAACATGCTTAGCAGCAATCTCGACAGGAAATATAATTGCCTACCCACTGGTCTGTTAGTACTAGTTTAAGGCACTTATTCCTCGTTCGGTTGCTTAATCCCTCGTCAGATATTTTGCAGGGCCAATGCTGACAATCAGAAAGGGTACGAGAGTCACTAAATTCAAATTACAGTAACTATGCTATACAAAGCAAAGCTCGAGGTCTAATCCAACAAAGACAGTAATTCTCTGCCCAAGGTCGACCAGGGCGTCATAGATGGACCGGTCAGACCGATTGTATCACAATCGGTCTGACCGTAGGGCAAAGGTCCATGTACTTGACCTATGTTAGTCAAAATCATACATCATAAAGCTTAACATAATCTAACAAATGGTAAGCATGCCATGCACACACTTATACAACTCAAAATCTAATTTCATTAATACCCCAGATATGTCTTAAGTACCCCAGATATATCTATCCCTCTAAAAACTCTCTGGACTGCCCTCAAGAAGCTAGTTAGACCGTCGTGTCACGGCCAGCTAGACCGCCTAGAGCCGGTCTGACCGCTCTCTCCATAGGGGCTAGACCGCCAGGCACATAACTTGACGACAAGCCAATACCAGTCTGACCGCCATCTCATATCCGATCAGACTGTCTGAATCTCGATAGAACAATCTAAATTTTCTGAAACATTTGCAAAATTCAATTTTAATTCAACCAAAACACCAATTATCCATCATAAATATATTCTAAACCTTCACATGGTATTTTAGATTCCCGCCCATCCGATCGATGAGTTCCGAATTGCTTTCCAGTGGGATTTTGTTCGTCCTTGTCTTCCAAGCTTCCTTTATTTTGCTTTTGATGAAATCAAGAGAAGCCTTAAGAATTGCAACTCATCAACCGTTCCCGACCAAATCAAAATGCAAAATTAATTGAAATTGGGTTCCCACAGCTTTGGTCAACCACTCGATTTTCCTTCCCCTCGCCACCCATGCAGCTGCATTTTTCTGCTCTTTTCCCACTTCATAGGAATATGTTTGTTACTTGCAAAATGAAAAACAGCGAAGACAAAAGAGAAATAAATGGGACAAAAATGTTGGGTTGGGCAAGGCCAGCAGTGTTGCTTTCAGAAGGTAAGGAAATCGGTTAATATTTCTCATTCTTTGTTGGTCTTGGACAATTTAAATGGACAAAATAGATGTAACGGTTGTTATGGATGAACAGTCAATTTTCTTCTTTTTTTTTAAGGCGATGAAAAGTCAATTCTATTACTATTCAATTATATATTTTTCCACTATCTGCTTTAGCTTTTTGAGAAGGCGTCACAACACATGAACACTAGCGGGTTATGTTGGAGAACAGGTATGCTAATCTAGCACAAAATCAAAATTTCTACCACAAATCATAGGAAGCCATGCAAATAAGGGATTATAGATTGTTACAACTAGATACACAGTGTAGCGAAAAAAAGTTGAAGTAGCTGGTCCAACGAAGCGCGTCAACGAAGTCAATCAATCTAGCCAGTCTTCTCTAGCGGCAGCGATTTGCTCAACCTAATTAGCACCGCAATAGCAGCAGTGTCTCTACCGGTATCCACACTTCCCCGGTGAAATGTCGCATGCCAATGTGCTAGCACCAACACGTATATCTAGGGTTTCTCAGGTGGAGACGGTGACTAGGGTTTCTAGATTTTACACATGTCTCACGTGTATTTCACATAAAGCTCAAGTGCCCTGCATGTCCACCATGTCTCCCTTTATATAGAAACTTCATTCGGATATTCATCCAATATGAGTAAAGATCATATCCCACTCATACTCTTACAGATCCTTATCCGCTATAACCCCTTGTTATTTCTACCTATTAAGTGTGTGACCCTGTAGATTCATGCATGTTCGGCCGGAAACCTTCTTTCATATCACAAGTCAGTAGCAGTTCCTAGCAGGACATAACGACCCTCGAGCATACACAAAGATCAAATTGGATGAACCTTATGCAATGTGATGTGCTATCATGTCCTAGTCACTCATGATGAGCTTATAACTCTTTATGATTAGTTCGTATTTGATCACGACCAGATAGTAACCCTTTACATCTAGTCGAGGCACATATTGACCAGCTCACTGTTCGAAACACATGTCAACTAGCTTACGATCATTTTGATTAGCCACTGGTTAGGATACATGTTGACCAGCTTAGAACCATCAAACTGAGTGACCTGCTTGCATACTCTCCTGTTGCCTCATGATATCTGATTGAACTCCAGGTGAGACACGTGCCATCTATGGACCGTTATAAGTTCAAACTCCATTAAATTGATTTTGATGATTAATGATAAATCTAAATATGAAACTAACTCATTTGTTGAGTATGATATTGTTTAGTGTCATTTGGATAAAAATACAAAAATCATGGAGGTATGCACTCAACATCATATTCTTATATCTTGTTACATTCCTCAGATCTAAAATATATGTTGAACTTCATCAAAAGTCTAACTAAAATACGGGCATATGTTTTTATTACACATTCAGGTATCCACATATTTAGGGGAGTTCACTCTATGTTTTGTGGTTTCATTAGTATTGATCTATTTTTATCCACATATATTAGAGATCTCTACTTTGAAATATATCCTTTGAGTATATAAAACTTGTGTAGTGTTTGACACAATAAATAGCTCTCGGATTTCTTGTCATGGGTATAAGGTGCGGGCGTGCCAGTGTACTAAAGTACATAAAAAATAAATAACAGAAGAAAGATAGGGAAAACATGTATTTTATTCATTCATTTGAGAATAATAAAATTATAGATCAGAAGTCGGCCGTGGTCGAAACCCATTAGAAGTTGGTCGTAGTCGTAAGTCGGGAGCTATCGATCACCACTCGTGGTCGTAGTTTGGAAGCCATTGACCATCTTTCGGCATCGTAGGTCAGATGGCATCAACCATCAGTCGTAGTCATAAGTTGAGAGCTATCGACCATTGCTCGTGATCATAGGTCGGGAGCCATCGACCATCACTCGTAGTCGTACGTCAGAAGCCATCGACCATCGCAAATAGTCATAGGTCGGAAGCCATCGACCATCGCTCGTCATCATAGGTTCGAAGCTACCGACCATCGCTCGATCGATTATTGTAGCAAGGACGGTTACTGTGGCACGCCTCGCCTGAGTACCGCAAGTGATCGGCGGGCTTACGGGTACTTCGGGGGTCGAAGGTGTACGAGTACAACGAGCGGTCGAAGACAACCGAGTACCAAAGGTGGTCGACTCGCTAGAGTACAATGATTGGTCGGGGATGGGAGCATTAAAGGTGGTCAACGATGTTCGAGTATGACGAGCGATCGAAGTCGTTCGAGTACCAAAGGTAGTCGGAGATGCTCGAGTATGATAAGCGTTCATGAACTACCGAGTATTGAAGTCAGTTGAGGATGTCCGAATACGACAACCGGTCGGAGGTGTTCGAGTTCAGCAATCGATCAGAAACGTTCGAGTTCGACAAGCGATTAGACTCACTAGTGTACGACAATCAACTTGAGGCGTCCGACTTCAAGAAGCCATCGAAGGCATCTATATTCGACAAGCGATCGGGAGCATCTGCGTTTGACAAGTCGTCGAAGGCGCTCATGTATGAGGCGTCCAAGTTCGACAAGCAGTCGGAGTCATCCGAGTTCAGCAAGTAGTAAGAGGCGTCTGAGTTTGAGAAGCGATTGGAGGCATCCAACTTTGACAAGCGGTTAGAGGCATCCATTTTCGACAAGCGGTCGGAGGCGTCCGAGTTCGACAAGTAGTCGGAGGCATCCGAGATTGAGAAGTTGTCAAAGACGTCCAACTTCGACAAGCAGTTAGAGGCGTCTGTCTTCGACCAGCGGTCGGAGGTGCTCAACTTCGACAAGATGTCAAAGACATCCAACTTTGACAAGCGGTTAGTGATGCTCGTGTACGATAAGCGATGTTCGAGTACAACGAACAACCGGTGATGTTCGAGCATGAAAGGCAACTAGAGACGCCCGAGCATAGCCAGTGATCATAAGTGACCAGGTACCAAAGGTGCTTGGCGCCACCCGAGCATGGCAGGTGAAACACCAAGATCGCAAGGGCAAGGTATCCTCGCTAGTTGGAGTGGTTGTCGATGATGTCGCATGTCTTAGGCATCGAGAGGGTCCATGCGAGTAGCACCATCAACCTCGCCTTATGGAGCCATGATCAGGTCAGAGGTATAAGCAGGACAAACTTGGTATATGATAGATCATCGTAGCCGCGCATCTTGGCCGGGGCGCGCATCACATGTAAGAGTGGGGGGACTTTGTGCTTTAAGCCCATGGGATCAAAGAGCGATCAACAATCTTGACAGCCCCTTCGTCGCGGCCATGGGCTGCACAACGGCGAGCTCCAAGGTACTTAAACGACGGTATTACCGGCCACTACCATGGATTTTGGCAATCTTCCAGACACACCGTCGTCCATTGACATGGAAGATGGCTAATAGCAGAGAAAGAGAAAAGGGGGGTTCTTTACCATCCTGAGCATGATACGGCATGACTTGGGCTTGTACATATTGCTCTTTGGGTTCCTCCGCCTTCTCCTCCTTCTGGCCATGAATCCCACGTATGCCTTCTATGTGTATGTATGCCTTCGTCTCTGCCCAGCCTCCTTCTCCTTGAGTCCATCAGAGTCTTGACTGTCTATGCGTGTCAGTGCGTGCATTCCTCTCTGTCTGCTTCTCCTCCTGCTGGATCTCCTTTTATAGGCACGAGCAAGGGCCGTCGGCAATTTACGCGACTCCCACACGGTGCTAATCATTCCCTGGTTTTTGGGATCGAATTCCTAATCTAACCGCTAAAACTTTCCTTCCAAACCTTTGCTTTCTATGTCAAAAAGATCTATTGAGAAGTACTTCCATAAAATAGAGATACGGTGTAATTATCTTTCCGTTGTAAATATGGTTCGCGTGCTATTTCATGACTCATACTTAAAGAATTTGAAAATTGATAGCACGTGCACGTATCGAAGTTTCCTTCCTAAACATAAACCTCTGTATTTGCTTTGACTTTACGTATTTGTACAAAAACTCATCAAACATGTAGTTCATACATACTCATATTGCTTTATATCCAATTATTTATAATTGTTGTGGTTGTCATCAATTGAAATCGAAGAATCTAAACCCACCATTATGAGTTAATTGTATGTTTTGGTAATTAATGGTAATTATATTGTGTAACTAATATTTTTCATAAGTTTGATGAATGATTATGTTCCATGATGATGAAGATTTTGGATAACATCATGAGTTGATCGTCATCAAGTCAAGGTTCAGGATAAAAGATGGCATCATATGTTATGAGCATCAAGTCAAGATTCCAAAAAGAAGACGATCATAAATTGATCATCGAGTCAAGAGAAGACCTATCATGTGTTGATGGAGGGCAAGCGATGGATGCATCATGGGTTGATGCAAGACAATAACCTAGACTTGTAGCGAAGATATGCATCATCACGCTTCAAGAGGATACTCAAGAAAAAGGTATAACTAGATAGGGCTAAAGATATATTCATAGTCTTTTACTGGTCTTGGTGTTTGGTTAAAAGATCGGATTGCTAGTATAGATTGTCATACTATTAAGAGGGGGTCCTATCTAGTATATTGAGTCTCATCATGTGTTGGTACCCTAATTCCACTTGCTCTATCTCTTTGTGGCATAATGCTATTATTTATGAATGTATTTTGCAAATGGTTGTGGCTCATGCATCTCTCCTTGTAGCATGTGACTATACTTTGCAAATATATTTACAAATGTTTGAAGTCTATGCACCTAATCTTTATGGCATGATCTAACTTTGCAAATTATTGGAGTTCATGCATTTTTCTTGGCATTGTCTAAGATTGCTTGTTACTAATCTCTAGGACTTAGATCATGGTAGTGAATCTTTGAAGTTTTTATACTTTCTGTACTGATCTAATGTGTTTAAGATTATTCAAATAGGTGAGTTGTGTAGCCCACTGAATAAGTTTTTTACAGAGTCTAAGATCACTCAATTTCAACATCGGAGTTAAAACTTATGACCATTTTTTCGAGTGTCATTTGTACTGAAATTTAGGACCGGTACTACCGCCCTTTTACCTGCGGTGTGATCGTCCAGGCCGGTACCACCACCCATTTGCCTATGGTACTACCGTATGGTATGATCGACCGGTCCGACGGGGGTCTTCGGTATGACCAGGTTTTGTACAACAGTTATTTTTTCAAATAGTATGTTTATTAGCGCTCTTCTCATCACTTTAGGCCAGTATGACCGCACTTTGTGTGGCGGTACTAACGCACCATTTGTAACAGTTAGTTTGGAGCATTTAATACTAAAGTTTATAGCTGTTGACACTATAGTATGGTACTACTGCCATGTAAATTGCGGTATTACTACTAATCTTGATTTTTGCTCCCAACGACTAGTTTCTTTGTGTGGGTATAAATACCCCTTTGTGGCATGTTGGAGAGGTTGTTGCTGCATCCATTTTCACTCTCTTGAGCTAGTGTGAACCTCTCTTCTCAATTATGCATATGTTACATCTTATGAGCAAGGTGATAAGTCTCCAGTTGTATGTGTTGCATCTAGAGGTGAATTTTATATCCACTTGAGCTTATGCATTCATTGCACGTGGTGAGAGTTAAGCAAAAGGCTTGACTTGTTACTCTTAGATGTTGTCGACTCCTAGGCGACGTAGAGGCATCGTGCCCAAAGAAGTTTGCGAGAATTCTCGACGTATTGTGAATGTTGGAGTTTACCTACCCAGAGGGAGAGAAATTTGACGCTAGTGAAATTGGGGTGTTTGGCTTAATTCGTGAAGTCGGTCCAATTCATTTGGGTTTACCTTAACGTGTACTAAGGGAGACTGGCAAGTCTCCGAATACCACGGTAAAATAGGACTACGTCAATTGTAGCTTGATTTCTTGTGCTCAATTTACATTATTATAATTTATATTTCTAGAATTTAATTGTTCGCTTGTCACCCTAAGATTACAAAACTTGACATAGATTAGGTTGTTGATGTACTAAGTGATACTAGTTGATTTAGGCCTTAAATGTGTAAAACTGTTTTAATTTACGCTTCTACATATAAACTTGATTTTAGCATAAGATAATTTTAAAGGCACCTATTCACCTCTTCTAGTCGACCTTCTTAACCTTACAACTGTTTAATCTTTTTATGAACTTGTGATGGATAACTTTGTGTAGTCGACTTTTCAACCACTTGTGACATAGTTATGCACTTCCTCTATCCGACCATATCGAGGAGCCTAGAGACATTGCTCCCGTTATGTAGGAGGGCAAATCCCATCTTCAATCAGTCACATTCCTTTGTATGCTTCATTGTACAGCTGAAAGCTACATTTATAACTATCCAGTTATAGATTAACGTTTAGCAACCTCTAAGTGTGCTATTAGACATGCAGCAAACCATACTGATTTCAAGTCTAAAAATTATACACTATCATTGCTTGAGACCAATTGATGACACGCAGAAACATAATAATCTCAACACTGTCTCAAAGTGGGGTCAATCCAACATCATACTTCCTAACATGTGTTTGAATTATTGATTAGATATTCTCATATATGTGACCGGTGAAATATGGTCATTAATCAATACACATGTCGATCTTGAGATCACTAGAGTCCCGACCAGTGATGCCCGATCAGAAATCCTTTTAGACTAGTATCACGTAAATAAATGAACTTCACCAACAAGTTATGTACTTGTTGATCTTTATAATGACAACACATCTAAGAGACAAATGACACATTATTCATAAGTGTATAGACACAAAGTGTGATGTGATCATCATTATAATTGTCTCTAGAGCATATCACTGACATGTTAATATTTCTCATTCTTTGTTGATGTTGGACAACCAAAGAGGACAAAATAAATGTAACCGCTGTTCTGGCTGAACAGCCATTTTTTTTTGAGGGATGAACAGTCAATTTTCTTACTACTATTCAACTATATATTTTTTTTCCACTAGCTCGATTAGCTTTCTGAGAAGGCATCACAACATATATTCTCAAGAATTTTCTTATCATAGTGATACCTTAGCTAAACTGGTGCATAAGGAAACAAAAGCATGTACACGGTAAGATTCCGTGTGGAACGTGTGAATTTTTTCTCGAATTTCGTGGGAATTGAACTGTTGAAACATGATCAGGAGAAAATGTGATAACCCAAGAACAAAACATGACAATCTAATAGAAATGCAAAAACAAAAAAGAAACAATACAACAACCTAAACAAGAGATGAACTGGACTATTTAAGACCTGTATGCAAGATTTCCATCCTTTATTTAGGATGACCTAAAACACACAAATTAATGCGCACAGCCTTGGGTCCAGCCAACGAAAGGACCACGGTGGTCTACGTGTTAGTTATGATTTTATCGCTTTTTTGTCTTTTCTTTTTTCTGTATTTTTTTATATTGTCCGTAATAGGTGAACTTATTTTTTATTTTTAAATTTTTTAAATTTAGTTATGCTAAATAAATCATATCAGCTATAATAAAAAAAGTCATAATCTACTATCAAACAGAGCGCCCCTTAGGTCGAGGTTACGGACATAATCCGTAGGATCCTATCAGATCATTATGGCCATGATTCTTCATAGCTATACAAAGATACTACCCTATAAAATAGCGCTTATAATATTCGGAACCATGACCTCCGACGTACAATAATCCTACGTAGACTAAGCTGATCATAGGATCCCACTCTCGTCAACACAGAAACGATCGCGCCAATCCTGGCAACCTTGGTTACATATTGGATTGCTACATTATAGCATGGTGATTAGGCAAGGGTATGTATCGCGTACTGCTACTAAGAAAAATCCTGTGAATCATATCGGACAGTTCACACGTAGGTAGCGCGCTAGACGTTAACCTGTCAACCGCACGATTCCTGTCCCGCGGTTTCTTGAATACATAAAAAAAAATAAAAAAAAACAGAACAGAACCGTGTCGTTCGATTAGGGACAACGGTGTCCTGGTCAGGATCTTGGTGACATCTGACACGCTCCTTGCACTGCCTGCCTGATCCTGACCAAAAGGAACAAGATCTTGCAGGCTCAACGACGTACGTCGTGAGGAAATATAAAGAATTTGTTCTCTCTTCTGCTTCTTATTATATATATGGGGTTCAGTACTTGGGCAAGTTAGATTTGAGGTAGCATGCTGACTTCGAGCGGCCAGGCCAGCCAACCACATGGAGTACTCAATCCAAGCCAAGAACATAAGATATGTAGTTCTGGATATTGGCACTGCCCTGAAAAAAAAAATTGATCACCAGCTTCTGAACCCAATGAAGTCGTAAGATTATGAAAATGTTTTTCAAGATAAACCCACCTATATCATTTTCATACAATTAATTGATCACCAGCTTCTGAACCCAATGAGGAAATGTTTTTTTTCTACTTTTTGTTTTTTACTTTTGTACTGGTTTACTTTTTATTATTTCTAAACACTATCAGTCATAGTGTAGTTTCAATCAGTTACAATATAAATTTAACCATAAAAAATCAGGCCAACAGCAAAATATTTTAAATCCCACTCATTCAGGGAGACAGGCAACCCTTTCTTGATAGGAGAGCGGATGTTACATTGTTACCACTCCGCTAGCACCCACAAACTGACCATTCGTGCATACGTACGAACTGTCTATTCTTTCTCGAAATCGGAATTCGAAATTTGAAGAGAACAGCCTACATATGGGGCTGATGTGGATAGCGCAAGCTGACCATCCATTCATGCGTTATTTCTTGACCTTAATTTTTCTCGTCATTCGCCGGGCGAATTGTTGTACCAATAATGAGACTGCGGGAAGCCCCCCGTGTGGGGCCATATGAATACGATGCGTGCAGCCGAGGACTAGTCCCCCATCCCTTCGTGCCGAAAGCCATCACTCGTCGTCTTTTAGAATTCTTCAGACAAAAGGTCATATCACAGCACGTCTTCACCGATTCCCGATGTCTCTCTAAAACCGTAGTGAGAGCAGCTAGGATTGCATGGAGCATTTTGTTTTTTGGGCACCTTTCAGCTGGCGATCGAGCAGCAGCAGGACATACGTGGAGTCCAGTGTGCACACAACTCGTACCAGTTCAGTACTTCAGCTGTTCCTGAAGCCAGAGGTGGCCTTTAAGGTGGTGTGGTGTCTTACGATTCAAACTTCTGGGAATGATTTTTGATTTATAATTAAATTCGTACCATAATAATTGTTGGCTTTTTTAGAAAAAATAGTAAAAATCTATTATATCGTCCCGAACAATACAAAGACAAGAAGAAAAAAAGACGAAAAAGCCGAAAAAACCCAAAAGTCAAAATAAGTCGAAATTAGAAGTCAACACGTTCCAAGTGGTTTCTAACTTAAATAAGTTAAAAGCCAAAATAAGCCAAAAGCTGAAACCGTTTGGAGAACTTTAGCGTTACCAGATACGCGTAGGACCAATACCGGTAATCAGATGAGGTGAATAATTGTTCAAACTTTTTCTTCCAATGGTATTCAAGATTTTCACTTAAGTGACTGAATCACTAAGTTCATATTGTACCAACTATACTCTGCAAAACCAGACTACAGATATAAAAGCAACAAAATTAGCCACCGATAGCACAAGGTCGGTCCAACCGCTATGGATTGGCCGGTCTAACCGTAAGTACAACGGTAGTTTGACCGTTGAGACCGATCTGACCATAGCCATAGGACCGGTATGACTGATCCCCTATTCCTAGACTCGAAGGCTTCTCGAGACAAAACTCAAATCTCAAGAATTTGTTCAATTCCCATCCAAACACTTCTAAATTTTGCATGAGTCATGTTCAAGACATTAGAAACATATACCAATCAGAATCATAAGCTTCTTAGGCACGGGTTCACTACATTAAAGATATTCAAATCTAGACCACAAGAACACCAAAACCTTAAAATTCAAATTACTTCTTATTAGGTCTTCTATATTTTATTCTCACATGTCCTAGCAAGGTAATTTAAGCAAGAATTCAAGCTAGAACTTTCACGAACACGAAATCACTGATTTAGCTCAAGAACAAGCAAAACTAGGTAAAAATACAAGCAAGAACATGATTTAGACAAATTTTTGATCTATTTCCAGTAGAGAGTGAAGTTTACATACTTATAGATGATTACAAGGTGCAGCCAAAGCACAACTATTTCCTCTCTCGCAACCATGGAAGTAGGCAAAGTGATAGAACAAAAAACTAAACCCTATAATCATTAGACCTAACACTTCCTCTCCTGCTCTTTAATAACCAGCAATAACCCTAATGGATCCAACCTATTAAGACACCAGAAAACCCATTACACACGCTTCTCAAAGCGTTTACAAGATTCAACCCGCTAATACCTTGGTGATTGATCCACTTAGCAATTCTAGCTCTTTTTGACCTAAATCACTTCTCCTTTGCGCCTCTCCGTGTCACAGTTTTAATCAAGGTACTAACCCAGTATTTAGCCAACTACCAAATTACCCCCAACGAAGCTTCTGTGCATCTTTTCTTGATTTTGTCTTCACTTTCACATCAAAACATTTTCACATACTTTTACACGTAGCCTATAGTGTCTAATGAGTAGTCATCATGTCTTCACGCATTCGGACTCCCCTGAAACGTCTCTCTGTGCATTGGCCTCATCACTTAGCTCACCACATGCATCAACTCACCTATTTATGATTATTGTATTCTCTGTACTTTTCGTTTGGGCCACGTAGCCTCACCTGGACTTACACGACCGCTCGGATCTTAGCTCCCCCGTCTAGTCCCGGTCCATTCCCGTCGACCGCTAATTTCTCCAAACCACTTGCACATCTAAAGACCAAACAACCATCTCAAGCACAAGTTCCATGCACTTCACTCATGTTGGTTAAAACCATGCATCATACAACATACGCTAACGTTTTCTAAACCACTAATACATCTAAAGACCAAACAACCATTTCAAACATAAGTTCCATACACTTCACTCATGTTAGTTAAAACCATGCATCATACAACATAACACAACCAATCAATGGTAGCTATGCCGTGCACACACTCTACCAACTCAAAATCTATTTTCACTGCTCATTGGCCACTCCCACCGTTCTGACTGCACTCCACATGGCGGTCAGACCACACCGGTCAGACCACCGGCCAATGGTTAATCTGACCACTTAAGTCCATTAGAAACATCTTCTCTGTAATCTCGGTTAAACTCTATTTAGTTTCAGCTCCAGTTTTCAATTACAGTGGCATTGGTCTGATCGCCCAAACCCTAAAAGCACAATCTAAAATTTGAATTTTCTGAAACTTTTACAAGATTCAAATTCAACTTAAACAAAGTATAAATTATTTATCACAAATATATTCTAGACCTTTAATGGTCTATCAGTACAATGGTCTCTCAGTACTGATAGCATGACTGCTCTCTCTCTCTCTCCATACGCAACAACGAGTAATACAGAAGAAAAATGAAACTAGAAATTCAGCTGGCCATCACTACTTGCTGCCCAATCCCGCGCCTCAATCTGAATCGAACTTACCAGATAAAAAAAATTTGCGGAGACTGTAAAGCACCTACGAGCAGGGGCTTGCTAGCCCAAGTTAATTGGAGGTGCTTTTCTTCTGGCCGGTCGGTTTCGCGCCGGCTGACCCATAATTGATTGTACACATCAACATCGACCCAATCAGCTAGCCATGAATGGAAGAAATGGACGGATGCAGGCATAGGAAAGGATTCTGGGATCATTTCTGTTGACGTTGCTAGTTAATGGAGAGCTTGGGTATCATTTTCAGGCTCCTCATGGGGAAGACAGGCACTCGATGGTCTGGATGGCCGATAATAGGCCATGTCGCCCTGCCTCTGAGTATCCAGCTTGGCCGACTTCGCTCCAGCGACCCTGCACTGTAGTTGTCACCACCCCCACCGTCTAGTTGTCACCACCACTGGTCTTTAGTGAGATAGAGGTAGCTTCTGAGAGGGACAAGCTCTTTCAGACCATCAATGGAAATTAAGCTAGCTCAATTTCTCCCCCGGCCCACTCGGTTGGGCTGAAAAGTTATGGCTTATAGTTGAAATTGTACTATAGTGGATCAAATTTTACTGTAGCTGAAGGTGGCTTATTTGATGTAATTAAATTTAAAAAAATAGAAAAAATATGCTAGCTCATCACGGACAACACAAACGAATATAGGAAAAAAAGAACCGACAAAAAAGATCAAAAAGCCAAAAATTCAGAAAAAGATGAAATTTATAAATAGTAAAAAATAAGCTAGAACCCAGAAGCTGAAACCGAAACGAGCGGGGTAAATCTAGATGGATGTACAGTGCGATGCTGTGTTGTTCCTCTAATTAAATCGATGTGTAGTTCCTCCTAGATATCGGACCTGTTCTTTTTGGCTACGGTTTATGACTTTTGGCTGAAATTTTTGAATTTTGGCTGTTTGCGATAGAGATTACGAAGAAAGAGATATTCGCTTGCGATTTTGGTTGATGCAGATGTTAGATTTTTAACGTGCACTACAATTAACTCGTAGATCCTGTCTTAAAAAAATACTTCATTTAAAAGTTAGGTACTATAGCTAAAACTAAAAATTGTTTTAAAAAATCATAAAGAACAGGCGGTGCTGTGTTGTGCTGTGAGACGGTAGTTCGTACGAATTGCACAACGTCGAATAGCCTTCATTGGACCGAGAATTCTGAAAATGCGCCGCGATTCTGAATGGAGGCATCATATCGTACGGTGGTACTTGCAGTAGTAGTACAACGGCAGTACTGCGATTATGTTAATCTCATATATATTGCGCAAATACTAGCCTTCGTTTGGTCATCTTGATGTTGAGGCTGTTTTATCATGGTCGAAAATTCTCTGAAGCAGTGGTGACATCTCTGTAACAGTCGTCGGGCATTATGGTTGTATGACCACTGTAGCAGTCATAATAATCATGGTCATAGAACCATTGTAGTAGTCATAGCGGCCGTGGTTGAAGAGTTTTCTGTAACAGTCAGAAATGCTCGACACGTGCTCAGTCCATGCGGGAGCATGTTTTCCATCTTGTTAGTGTCGTGTGCGTCATAACCTGGGTCCGTGGGATCGTGCAGATGGTGGCGCATAATAAGGGTGGCTTAACCACTAGAGTTAGATTAGGATTTCCTTTAAATAGGAGGCTAATACGACAGAAAATGCTGCCCAGTTTTTCAGCACCACAAAAACTCTTGTGTTCTTGTTCTGTGTTTTCAACTTCGTGTGTGAGCTCAGGCGTGTTGATCGGCCGAAGTTCCTAACTTTTGGTATCAGAGTCAGGGAACGCTAATCCACGATGCAGCCGGTTGATTCCTCATCATCCTGGCGCTCCTAGTCTTCATCGTCACGTCCCAGAGACCACGCCGACGAAAGCGGAGATGCTCTGGTGGTACAAAGGGTGGTGAAGGAGGTCGGAGGGTTAGCGGCGTACCCGACACTCATGAATACGAACTATGGTGATTGGGCCTTGATGATGAAGGTCATGCTCCAAGCGTGCGGGCTCTGGGATGCTGTCAACACTGGCTGCACTGAATTCCGGGAGGATATGATGGCGCTGAAGGCTATCCTACGCGCCGTTCCGCCGGAGAATATCTCCATGCTTACGGTCAAGGCAACCGCCAAGGAGGCGTAGGATACCCTTAAGACCATGCGTGTCAGCATTGATCGAGTGAGCAAGGTCAATGCTCAGAAGCTCTGCAAGGAGTTCAAGAGCATTGCATTTGCGACGGGGAGTCCGTCGATGACTTCGCGTTGCGGCTTACCAGGCTAGTAAACCAGCTTAGCACCCTCGGCGATCCAGAGCCGCTACACAAGGTCATCGAGAAGTACCTACGTGTCGTCCACTCCAGGTTCTCCTAAATTGCACTATCAATTGAAACTCTACTTGATCTCTCGGTGTAGAAGGTGACCGGGAGATTGAAGGCAGCAGAGGATCGGCTAGACCCAGCGTCCATCACCGGAGCTAGTGGGAAGCTGCTCCTCACGGAGGAGTGGTCTACACGGATGAGGGAGCGACAGCAGGGGAGGAATCCACTTGTGGCTCAAGTACATCAACTGGCGACGAAAACCACTGCAATGAAGGGCTAATAGCGACGGCACGGATGAAAGCAGTGAAAGGCCAGGATCTGGTGGCGGCCGTGACCTCTCAAAGGACAAGAGCTGCAACTGCGGCAAAATGGGTCATTGAGCCAAGGATTGTCGTAGCTAGTAGAAGTGGGCTGAGGCTCATCTGAAGCAAGGGGACGATGACGAGGCTACACTCCTGATGGCCAGGGCCGTCACCATCCCTAAGTCCTCGACGCGGCAAGCCACCATCCCTACAACCACTCATAGTGGCTTCGACCACTACTTCGACTACCTACTTCGACCATGGCTTCAAACGTTCCTTCGACCACTACTTCGACTGCTCCTTCGACCATGGCCTTGACTGCTCCTTCGACCGTGGTTTCGACCACTCATCCCCATTGCCGTGATGCAGTCCCCTCCGACTAGTCAAGGCGAAGGTCTTCGCACAACTAGATCGAGAAGAGGTGCGCGACGGCGGGCTTTGGTACCTCGATACCGGTGTAACCAACCACATGACCGGCTCTCGCGAGGTATTCTCTGAGCTGAGGACCGAGATCATCAACACCGTGAAGTTTGGCGATGGCTCCGTTGTCAACATCGAGGGGTGCAGGATAATCCTCTACGCATGCAAATCTGGGGAACATCGCACCCTTACGGGGTTATACTATATCCCTTGGCTTACCACCAAGCTCAAAAGCGTCGGGCAGCTTGATGAGACAGACTGTCAAGTGCTAATTGATAATGGGATCCTAAGGATACATGATGAGCAGCAGTGTTTGCTAGCAAAGGTCAGCTACTCACCCAGGCGACTGTACCCACTCCGACTCAAAATCGCGCAACCGGTGTGCCTGTTGGCAAGGAGCACGGAGAAGGCATGGCAATGGCACACAAGGTACGGTCATCTGAATTTTCATGCTCTACGCAAGCTCGCACAACACGACATGGTGTGGGGGCTACCACGGATTGATTAGGTGGATCAAGTCTGCAACGGCTGTCTTGCCAGGAAACAGTGGTGGGCCTCTTTCCCAGAGCAGGGAAAGTATCATGCGCGGGATGTCCTCAACCTTGTGCACGGCGATCTCTACGGGCTAATTACGCCTACAACGCCAAGCGACAACAGCTACTTCTTGTTGCTTGTGATGACCCGAGCCGCTACATGTGGCTCAATCTCTTTGCAAGCAAGGACCAAGCTCCAGCATCGATCAAGCGCTTTCAAGTCATGGTAGAGGTGGAGTCAGGGCGCGAGCTCAAGGTGCTCTGAACTGACTGTGGTGGGGAATTCACATCGGTGGAATTCAGCGAGTACTGTGCCGAACGCGTTGTGCAGCAGCATCTCACGGCCCCTTATTCTCCGCAGTAGAATAGGTTCGTTTAGCGCCGCAACCAGACGATGGTTGCCATGGCGCGCAGCATGATGAAGGCGAAGGGGCTCCCCGGGAGGTTCTGGGACGAAGCCGTCTCCACCGCCGTCTTTATTCTCAACCATGCGCCGACACGAAGCGTCAACGGGAAGACATTGTATGAGGCTTGGCATGTTGAGCGACCGACGATGCACTTCCTCCGCACCTTTGGTTGTGTAGCACAAGTCTGGAACTTAAAGTTGCACCTAAAGAAGCTAGATGACTGGAGCACGCTGATGATCTTCGTCGGGTACGAGTTCGGGTCTAAGGTGTATCGCATGTACCACCTAGTCACCTAGTGCGTGCAAGTGACGCATGACGTCATCTTCGAGGAAACATCACAGTGGGATTGGAGAGCTCATGGTGAAGAATGCTGGTGAGTGGTCAAGACCCTTTCACCCTAAAGTACAATACAGTGTATGAACCAGGAATGGCGGGGATCATGGCGCAGACGGAGACCAAGAGTCGCCATGCACGCTCGTTATTGCATGCTATGGAAACACAGTAATGCCAGGGGCAGATGCGGTGACGCGTGTGACACTGGGCACAGTGGAGTTCGCTTCACCGTTGACCAACCCTAGAGAGGTACTCGACGCCAACCACAATGATGCACCGCTTCAGTATCGCACTATCGACAACATCATCGGGCCGGCTTCACCCCGTGGTTTCGTACCACGCGACCTCGACCCTGCTGGGCTGCTATTCCCCATAGCTGACGAACCAGCATCTTTCGACGAAGCAGAGCAGCATGAGTGCTGGCGCAAGGCGATGCTCGAGGAGATGAAGTCGATCGAGGATAACGGCACTTGGGAGCTCATCGATCTCCGTGCTGGCCACCGACTCATTGGGCTCAAGTGGGTCTACAAGTTGAAGCATGATGAACACAACGCCATCGCCAAGTACAAGGCGCGGTTGGTCACGAAGGGCTATGTACAACGGGCTGGTATCGATTTCGAGGAAGTGTTTGCTCCTGTGGCGTGCATGGACTCAGTCTGGTTGCTACTTGCTATGGCGGCGCACTAGGGGTGGCAAGTCCATCACATGGATGTCAAGTCTGTGTTCCTCAATGACGACCTAACAGAGGAGGTGTATGTGGCCTAGCTGCCTGGGTTCATCATCAACAACAGCGAGCACAAGGTGATCCAGTTCCGAAAGGTACTCTACGGCCTTCACCAAGCACCCAGAGCATGGAATGCCAGGCTCGACGCTAGCCTGTCGATGCTGGGGTTTCACAAGAGCGTCTTCGAGCATGTTGTATACACACACGGTGATATAGCGCATCGGCTGGTCGTCGGAGTGTATGTCAATGATATGATCATCATCGGTATTGAAGTCATCGACATTCACTCATTCAAGGTCAAGATGAAGAAAATGTTTCAGATGAGCAGCCTGGGGTTGATCTCCTACTACCTCGGCATCGATGTGAGCCAAGGGCCAAGTGGCATCTCCTTAAGTAAATCGGCCTATGCGCTCAAGGTGCTCAAGATGACCGGCATGGAGGACTGCAACATCTGTCAAGCATCGATGGAAGCTCGCTTGAAGTTGAGCAAATCGAGCTCCTGCCCGCTGATAAACGCCACCCAGTACCAGAGTATTATCGACAGCCTCTGGTATTTGGTGAACATGCGGCCGTACATAGCCTATGCGGTGGACTACACAAGCTGGTTCATGGAGGAACAACATGAAGACCACCTGGTCGTGGTCAAGCAAATACTGCACTACATCGCCGAAATATGCAACCACGGCATCTACTATGCGAGGAAGAGAGACAGTCGACCGCTGCTGTTAGGATTTAGTGACAGCAACATGGCCGGCGATGTCGACAACCGCGGAAGCACCACTGGAGTGCTCTTCTTCCTTGGAAGCAGCCCCCTCGCCTGGCAGTCATGAAAGCAGAGGGTGGCGACGTTGTCATCCTGCGGGCTGAGTACATCACCGCGACGACCGCGACATATCAAGGCATCTGGCTAGCTTGGCTGATGGGAGAATTCCTCTGCTTGAAGCCCAGCGTGTCGGTGCTGAAGGTGGATAACAAGTCCGTCATTGCTTTAACCAAGAATCCTATCTTCCACGACCAGAGTAAGCACATCGACACTCGCCTTCATTTCATCCAGGAGGGCGTTGATGAAAGGAAGATGATTCTTGCGCATACTCTCACAGAGGAGCAGCTTGCGGACATTCTCACGAAGCCATTCGGGCGCGTCAAGTTCCAGGACTAGCGCGCAAGGATTGGTGTTGTCGAGATCACAGGCGAACGTCGCATGAATTAGGGGGTAAATGTTGGATAATCCAGCGTGTTTATTATGGTCAAAGATTCTCTGTAGCAGTCGTGGCATCTCTGTAGTAGTCGTAGGATGTCATAGTCGTATGACCACTGTAGCAGTCATAGTGGTCATGGTCGTAGAACCACCGTAGCAGTCGTAGCGGCTGTGGTCGTAATCGTAGCAGCCGTAGTCGAAGAGTTTTCTGTACCAGTCGGAAATGCTCGACGCGTGCTTAGTCCACGCGGGAGCATGTTTTCCATCTTGTTAGCATCGTGTACATTATAGTTTGGATCCGCGGGATCGTATAGGTGGTGGCGTATAATAAGGGTGGCTTAACTACCAGAGTTAGACTAGAATTTTTTTTAAATAAGAGGCTAATACAACAGAAAATGTTGTCCTAGTTTTTTCAGCAGCATAAAAACTCTTGTATTTTTGTTTTATATTTTTATCTTTATATATATTTATATATGAGCTCAGACGTGATGATCGACCGGGCAAGCAAGCAATCTACAAGAGAAATTAAGAGCGGCCCATAACTAGTACTCCACTACTGCTAGTACAAGCAACCGAAGGTGAGCGAAGAGGAGAGATGCGCAACGAGTGCATCCTCGCCAACGCAAGCGAATCGTAATCGCGACCCAGCTTAATTGCCTTCGGGTTTTAGCTTCTAGTCAGTAGCTTTTTAATTTTATTTTTCTGGCTTTTTGATTTTTTGGATTTTTGTTGCCTTTTTTCTCTCTATATTTCTTTTTATTATCCGTGATGAGAGAATCTATTTTGTTAAAATTTAGTTATGCCAAAAAAGTTTACAGCAGCTACAGTGAAAAAGTCTTAAACGGTATCAAAAGCCGGAAAGACAAAGAGTCTGTTCTTTTTGGCTGCGGCTTATGACTTTTGGCTGCGGCTTGTGACTTTTGGACTGTTTGTGCGAGATATTACAGATTAACAGAAACCCGCGTACAGTTTTTGGCGATATAAATGAAGTCAGCAAAGTATATACTACAATTAACTAGTAGACCTTATCTTGAAAAGATATTTCGTTTAAAGAGCTAATTACTGTAAAAAGGCCGAAAAGCAGCTTTTAAAAGCTGAAAAGAACAGAAATACTTAAGCTAACTTATGCACAACCACATGCATCTGAATGCATCTCGGCGCCATTATCTCTCTCTTAATCTGCATTACCTATATATGCCAGCATTAATGCTCCTCAATGTATATAACTTATCAAGGGAAAAAAATTCAGACAAGCAAATGTAGGCTATGTTTAAAAGTGCGGAGGCTTTTAATTTTTAGCTGTAGTTTTTAGCTGATTGTAAGAGAAATTGAGCGAGTAAGGGGTACTCGTGTTAAAAAGGTACTCTGTTCAAAGCGGCTCCTACAGTGATCCCTATAAGCGATTTATATAAACCACGTTAAAAAGCCCTCTATACAAAAATCGGTTTTTAAAAGGCAAAAGTTAGAAACTATTTATGATAGGTCCTAAGTTTTATATCTGAACTGTTTGATCAATGTGGTTTGTATAGCAAAAGTAGCGAGGAATCTCTGCTGGATTGGTTCGTCTGGTTCCACGCCGACCGAACAGGTGTACGTGTTTGCAAGTCCGCGTTCTCGAATGAAAAGATACGCACCTTAAATTCGATGAGTATCGATCATGGATCGATCTCCAAATGGGATCATATGGTTTGGGTCATTTTCGATCCCTTTGGCTTTTCAAAGGGCAGCAGCTTCTCTCACATCACCAACCAACCCCAATTAAACCTCAAAAGCGAGCGAGGGAGGAGGCCACGTAAGACCAAGGGGGCAGCATCATAAATTCGGAATTAATCGTTATGGGGCATGTACACTAGGGTGGTATGGCCTTTATTCGTGCACGTAGGAGCCATTCTCTCTTGTTCAAGACATGCAGTATTGACTTAGCTTGTTAGGGAGATTCAATTTTTTGCCACTCTTAAGAATAACCAATTATCGCTGTCACTTACATATGGGGTCACCTGAGTCACTGACAGTGGGCCAGGGTGGTAAATCCTTTGCCACTCTACTCATAAGAGTGGCATAGGATTAAATTTTCCAGCTTGTTGGGTTGGTTTATTATTTTCTGGTTTTTGTGGATTTAATAAGGATAATATTATGCCACGTAGGAGCCATTCTCTCTTGTTCAAGTCATGCAGTATTGACTTAGCTTGTTGGATTGGTTTATTATTTTCTGGTTTTTGTGGATTTAATAAGGATAATATTATGCCAGTAGGTACGCGCCGAAGAGAAATATCATACGCGTGGCCCACTTCGCACAGTCGCACGAGCTGTCCCCATCCATCCCATTCCCTGTACTTCTATTCTCATTTTCTGTGCAACCCCGTCTCTACCCCTCCCCTCCATCTTCGATGCCTTGTCGGCACCTGGAGCCAGCCATCGCCAACACCCGCTCCTCTTCTCTACTTCCTTATCGCTCACTCCTCTAAATCCACCCTATCCCCGCTTCAAATTTCCCGCACTTCCTTACTCGCATCCTAGATCTAAGGCCTTTGTTGCTCGCCATAGTGTCCATCATTGCTCTCAATGACCTCACAACCGGGATGGCGCATCGATGGAGGGGGCCATGTATTGGTGATGGGGCTGAGAGCCCTAGCATTATGCGAGATAGTGGAGAGGAAGAGCCATAGCGGAGGATAGAGGCGCGGGAAGAGATCAGGACCCGTCAGCATCGAGGCACTAGTCCAGTTTCCTCCTCATTCGAGCTCGCCTGCACAACCAACACCTTCTCCTCTCGGTTGGTTGTTGAGAGTATTTTCTAAATTTATTGCAGTACACTTTCTCAATTGTTGCATGAACTGATTTATTTTGTTTACAATGTATCTTCTTGGAAAGTTGCATTGAATTATTTTTATTGTAAAGGGTTGTGTGATTTGTTGCACATGGTCATCTTTTTTGTTACAGTAGAGGCTGCGGTTCTCAATTTGTTATAAACATTTATTTGCATTATTGCATTACAATTTTAAAATGCCGCCACTATTATTTTCAAATGTTGCGTGTTGTAAGGTTCTAAATTTTTTATTTGGGAATTCTGATAATGTTTTAGCACTTTGCAAAGTCATATATGTATAGTTATTATGCATTTTGTGAGGAGATGATATCCTTTTTTTAATTTTGTCAATTTTACCTAATGTTGTTATGCATTTTTTTCATACAGTGATTACAATTGTTGTACAAGTAGTTCACCGATGTTGCACCGGAGCATACGATGATAAGTTCTCCATCATACGTCCGAACGCTAGTTGCCCCTTTAATTAATTCCCACTAGTTAAATCAGAATTCACTATGATACATATGTACGATATGAAAGTTCCGCATCAGACGCATCGTCCACTAGACATTAGCACACCACTCCATCCAGTCTCCTCTTTTATCTTCTTCTTCCCGAAATACCCCAACCTCCCCACCTACATCCCAACTCCTCACCCCCTCCGGTGGCTCACCGGCCAGAGTTCCGCCCCTCTCCCATGGGACTTCCTCCTCCTCCCCTCTCTCTCTCCAAGCATCGCTACAGTGAGCTTCGACCAAGCCGTTGCATTAGTGTTCAATCCATGCTTAAGGAAAGCCTTTCGCCACAGGTGGAGCTCATCGGAGGTCTCCTCTTTCCGGGGAGTGGCCAAAGATCATGGGGGTGGGGAGACGACGTGGAGACGGGCTGCACCTCAACTCAATGGATTAGGATTGCTGGAGGGGATCAATCTGTGGACTCTTCCAAGACACCGAGCTTGTCTAGTCGGCGTGACAAAATTACCATTTTACCCCTTGAAGCAGTGGTACCTCCTCCCCTCGCTGTGTTGGCAGGTTATGCCATCTTTGGGCCTGGACGGGGAGAGGAATGTTCGGTTAGTGGCTAGCTTACGGCTTATGATTTATAGTTTGCTCTGAATAAATAAATAAGATGGTTTTTTCATCGTCGTTTCAAAACAACTTATCAGGATAGCTTTTTTCAAAAGGACTTATAGACATTTAATTTATTCTCACAAGCATTCATACTTGAACTAATGCCATCAGTGGATGATATAAGCTATCGGCCGTAGCTGAAAAAAAAACAGGGCCACTGATACGCTGGGCCGTGGCTGTTCGTTACGCAGAAATTTGACGCGGAGGAAGGTTGCGCCGTGGAGGTTGGCGCAAACGGTACGGGCCTGTTAATCCCAGGAGTGGGGAGAGCAGTCCTTGGGATGTTTAGCGCATATGGGCTGTGCGCACCAGCTAGCCCTACTACTACTACTACTACTTGTTAATTTTTCCTGGGCCAAGCCGCGGAAAGAAGAAAGAACAGGACCCAAGTCGCCGCGAACGAAACAAGCAGCTGACTTTCGACAGAGGCCACCCGTCACGTTAGGAGGAGCCGACCGTTGCAACCAGGGCCAGTTTTACGACCAAAGCTCTGTCTGACCCAGCATCTAACCTGGTCAGGCTACTCTGTATCTCTAGAAAGCTACGTCCAGCCGAAACATCCATCTAATCTCGCCCCAATCCCTGACCTCGACTCTATACGTGTCGACAAACAGCTGACGACCTCGATCTCTGCAAGCACTGCATCACCACCAAAACTGCGCCACTTGCTAACCTCGCATCGCGTATGGTACGTACGCCAGGCGCAGGTGCAGACGT
Source organism: Bonia amplexicaulis (assembly GCA_036346245.1). Classification (NCBI taxonomy): domain Eukaryota; kingdom Viridiplantae; phylum Streptophyta; class Magnoliopsida; order Poales; family Poaceae; genus Bonia; species Bonia amplexicaulis. The sequence continues at coordinate 37,476,804 of CM070735.1, forward strand.
GCGACGCAACCTCGAGCAGCGGCGACGGGCGCGAACCCGCCACATGCGCGGCGGCAGCAAGCTGCGCCATGCAAAGCCGCGAGAACAGTGCGTTACCTCGTTGGATTGGCACCGCTAGATTGGGCTGAAAAGCTATGGTTTATGGCTAAAATTGTATCGTAACGGTTGAAATTTCACTGTAGCTGAAGGTGACTTATTTGATATAATTAAATTAAAAAATTTAAAAATAGAAAAAATATACTAGCTCATCACGGACAACATAAACGAATACGGGAAAAAAGAACAGACAAAAAAACCAAAAAATTAGAAAAAGACGAAATTTATAAATAGTAAAAAATAAGCCAGAAGTCAGAAGCTGAAGCCGAAACGGACCCGTGGCTTTGCGCAGCCTCCGTACGCCAATTCGGCGCATAAACAACTTTTTTCTGTTCAAAAGTATCATAGCTTTTAATTGATTATGAGAAAATGAGAGAGTAAAAAACACTCGTATTAAGAAATTATTTTGTTCAAAATAGCTCCTACAATCTTTATAAACTGTTTATAAAAATTATCTTAAAAATTACTTTATTTAAAAACCGGTACCTAAAAGACAACAGTCAAAAGCTGTTAAAAGAGAACCTTTGTGGCTACTAGGCACAAGCATCAGGATCAAAGCCTTAATTACTTCAGTCTAATGTTGTTCTTTGATGCTCGCAAACTGCAAAAGGCCGCGAGCCGGCAGTTGGGCTGGAGGTTCCTGCATGTAAGCATATAAATATAAATAAATGGACAAAATTTCCAAGCGAGGCCTCTTGCTTAAGAGTTACGACTTTAGGAAAAGTTAAGACTACGAAAGTTGTCCTAACATAAAAACGTGGAAAAAAACAGAGTTCAACTCCTCTAAATCGATTGGACCGCTATGAGAAAGCGGTTGGATCAATCGAATGGTCCGACCATCAGGGATGATCGGTCGGACCACAGGCCAAGGAGCGGTCGGATCGCACCCCTATTCCTAGAATTAAAAATCAATCCGATTTAAAACAAAAAAATTATGTAATCTCCAAAATACATATACAAATTATTTGAAACTTTGCATGCACCTTACTGAGGAACTCGAAAACCTAATCCATTCAAGGATTGCATGGATCTTAGCTAAAATTCTAATATTTCCTCAAAACAAATAAAGTTGCATCAAAACCAGGTAAAACTCAAGAACTTGAGACATGACTTTCTTCATAGGTTGAAGATAGCCAAGATGGTTCTAGATGAGTTCCCAGATATCACAGCAAGCAAGAGCACATAAAAATTCGAGACCAAAACCCTGGGAACAAGATATCCCTAAAAGGGCTCCAAATCGAATCAAATCGAGAAGCCTTCAAGATCTTGCTATAGCTGATTCTCAGATAGATGAAATATGATCCTTATGAGATATATCCACCATTTGCATATCCTTGAAACCTAAAAAGATCAAGAGCGAAGGAGAGAGAGAGGACAAAACACCAAGTAGGATGAATAAGATTGATCTATTGCAACTTGTAGATGATGGTTTTACAGCCGCTCCACAATAAAGAACAGAGTTCTCACAAGATCACTCACCCAAAGCTTCCACGACAAGGAGGTCTATCTCTAACCCTAATGAATGAATAGTTGGTTCTCTTCCCTTCACCTTGTTGGCCACATGCCTCAAGTCTTCAACCGATTTTACTTATATAGATAGAGCAATCAGCCCATATCTAACTTTATTTAATGCTATCTATTAGCACAATCGAAAGAACCCATTAGCCACACACACCGGGTTTTACACTCATACTGACATATGCACGTTTTTTAAAGTACATAAGCGTAAACACATTATGGAGCAAGTTTCCTATCCACTTGGCTTCCGCGGTGTCTCATTGACCTAAACCGCTCTCACAACGCCCTTCCAATGTCGCGATTTTGGTCCCATCGTCGTTTTCGGTATTTTGACTTTCTCGCCAAAACACCCTTGTTTTGATCGTGGACCTCATCTCTTTCCTGAGTCTAGTCCATGGTCTTCTCCTCATTTGCAAGTAATCATCATGCCTACAACGTGTAGGTTCACCAATAGCTCATATATCGACAAGTCTCTCCGTATCGGTTCCCCCAACCACGCCTCACTTGCACCAATCACACCATTCGATGAAGCGTTACTCTAACCTTTCCTTCAACCTCCCTAGTATTCCCTGTGTTTTGATTGAGCTCAACTATCCCGTCCGACTTCTTTGATCGTAACTCAGCTCATCCTGAGTTTAGTCCTAGTCCATGCCATCGACTGTGGTTGTCTCCAAGTTTCCTACATATGAAAGACTAAGAAATCATTTTGGACACAAGTTCTTCATAACTTAGCCCACGTTAGTTCAAAAATACTGCATACACCATGAAGGCAAATGACCTAAGACTCCAAAACTTAACCTATGAATATTTTCCACAAATATCTAAAACCTCTCGGATATCTTCAGATAAAACCGATCTGACCGTCACTTAGTGGCCGGTCAGACCTCTAACCCTAGTCGGACTATCCCTATGGCTAGTCTAACCACTCGGGTCAAGCACCTAGAAAACACCTCTCACGGAAAAGCCAGCCGTCAACTAGAAACCGAGAGGGGTTGCTAGACTGACAATAACTCTCAAAACTTGCAAACTCTTGTAGATTTAAATTTTAACTTGACATAATTGTGATATCTTCAACACAAATAAACCATGACAACTTGACACTATTTTAGAAGAGGCTTCCTCACTCAAATGGTGCAGCAACGCCACCCTCACAAGTCACAGGTATCAGCCATCTTTGGGACTCATCCACATGGAATCCAAGGCTGGATCGTCCTCGGATTGCGTTGGAGGCTTGGAGATGCTCTCGTAATGGCAACCGTTAATCCGATCATGAACGGCCTATACTGCTAAACATATTCGTGAGAATCTCGTCTCGCTGCAACCGCAAAAGCAAGGTGTTGTCCAGAACCAGTACTATCCCGTACAAAACTGCCCACCGTGCATCCATGCCAAGCTAAGTGCCCACCATGCATCCAGGCGACCAGGCCAACTATCCTCACATGGGACGGACCGGGTTTGGAAAACCATGGTAACCGAAAATCCCATCCAGCTCCGATAGCAGTAAAACCGGTCGAATTTTATCAAATAAAAATTTGAATTTATATGTCATGTATGTTGGTGCTTTTGAGTATTTTGAAAGGTTGGACAGCATGTGGTGCAAAAGAAACGTTGAATTCTTCATGTGGTGCAAAAATGACAGCAATAGCAGCAGTCATAAGAAATGCTACCAAATTAATTAAGTTCAGGCAACAAGTAATGACTTCCAAGAGGCAACAAGTAATGTATTGTCTACATTTAGCATCCATGAATAGAGGTAATACCATGACAAATTCATTTTGTTGATTGCATCACATAGTTTAGCGGTTTTTTAGCAGTTTCTTCGGTTTTTTATCAATAATCGGTTGGTTTTTTCAGTTACCGATTTTAAATTCAGATTTCTAAAGTTGAAATTTGACTAGGTTTTACCTCGTTTTTTCGATTACCGGTCGGTAACCAACCGAGAACCGATATCGGTCCCCTGTCAGGATTTAGGTCGGTATCGGTTTTCCGAACCCTGGGACGGATGCACGAGGAAAACGGCAAAGTTCCGTGCGTCCGTGCGCATGCAGGATGACGCCTTTCCGCGCGGCTGGCTGGAGCTGAAACTACGTACGACGCGCCGCCCATCGCGCGTCCTTCGGTGGCAGCCGCGAAAAGAACCAACGCTTTTGGATGGCATCAGAGGGTGCTGCCCTGCTGCTGCTGCTGCCGTCGCCGCTTCCGTTTCACTGGGGATCACGTTCTATATATTGAGTTGTTTCTCCTGGACAATTTCTTTGTTTAGAGGAATTATCCTCCGAGCAATTAAAAAAAATGCGTTCCTGTACAAAATCTATCATCAGGTTTCAACTAGCTAGGGAAGACAAATGCTGGCTTGTTTTTGAGCTGTGGCTTATGTCTTTTGATTCTAATACGAGTACTCGTATAAACGAATCAAAAACCGATAAACCGCTTCTAAAATATTAGCCCTATAGACCGTTTTAAAACGGTGACAGAAAACTATCTTGTTTGTTTGTGTAAAGAAAGTCATAAGTCATAATCTATAAACTAAAATAAGCTGAAAAGAACAGACGTCTAGTTCACCATCAATTGGCTGCACGCATGTTCTTCTGCCTGAAGAAACACTAGTATAGTTTGTGAAAGGAGCATTCGGTTGACTTGAATTAATGACATCTCATGGAGTAACATCCAGAGCTCCAGGCACACGCCACCGGATGAGCTACGGACAACCCGCCGGGGCGGAGGCGGAGATGGTCAGACGGACGCGCGGCAAGGAAGTCAACAAAGTCGACGGGAGAGGCCGACTCATTCGTACCATCAGTGCGCCGCACATACAACCGGGCGGATTTTTCGCTATCCAAGAATCCAAGTGGTAGGATTGAGACAAGAAGATGGAAGATGGAGAAGACCCGACAGCCCCGCCGCCCACTGGCCCATCGTGATGCAGGGGCCAGGGGGTGGCGAACAAGAATATACAGTTGCCAACCTGAAAGATACAGCCAGCGCTACGGGGTAATAAACGAACCGATAATCTATGGTTGTCGACCTGTCAGAGAGAGAGAGAGAGAGAGTTAGTGGTGATCGGTTCGGCTGAAAGCTGAAAGCTTATGGCTGAAAACACTGTAGCTAATGAAAAAAACAGAATGGAGAGGCTTATTTAACATAATTAAATTTAAAAAAATTGAAAAATATAAAAAATATGTTAGCCCATCACGCACAACGCAAACGAATACGAGAAAAAAAGAACCGACAAAAAGCTCAAAAAAGTCAAAATTCAGAAAAAAACGAAATTATGAATAGTGCAAAAATAAGCTTAAGCTTTAAGCCATAAGCCATATTGATCACCCCCTTAACAGGGCCAGACGTCTGATGGTTGACCGGTAGACCATAGACGCAAGACAACGCCACCGTCTGATCCGATGAATGATGGTGCATGTGACGTCCCGCTATTACCATCAAAACATGGCACTAAATAATAGATTATGTTTTTAATAAAAACATTGTCTTATCGAATAATAAATCATATCAAAGTATCACAACAAAACAATATCATCACAATCTATGAGTAAGCATCAACTCGTCAAGGTCATTGATATGCTCACCCTTATCCCACATGGCATCCTCTAGGTCTGAATACCCCACATCTAATCTAAGATAATCCCTGGCCAGGCATGGATCAAACAAATAAATTTAATAGTAAGGGTGAAAACTAAAGCAACAAAATACAACTGGATGACTCATCTCTTTATCATCAATTGAATTTCTATCTCATCTCTCTTCACAAAATATATTATCAAATTAAGTGAAATTTACAAGTTTTAATATTTGAAATACTACTAGTTACACCAGTGAAGAGAAAGATCCCCAATCGGTCTCCGTAGCCTTCAATCCAGGAGACGGATATGAATTCATAATTTGATTAGCACTACGCAGGCTTGTGTCACTTTACCCATAGCACTACGCAGGCTTGTGTCACTTTACCCATAGCAACTATGAGCTCTTTGCAACTGGATCATCCGCATTTTCTTAGATGCGGTGCCGAGTTTGGAGTACAGAATATTTTTCCTAGTTAAGTTATTAATTTCCATCCAATTATTCTTAGCTGGTGACCAGGGCGATTTTTCACCTTCACCCGACACCCACCGACCTCCAAGTAGTCGTTGGTTGGGCCAGTCTTACCTTCACCTAACACTCCACTATGCTAATATGTGTGCCTTAGATCCCCACTTTCAGGCTCTATACCGGTTCTGGATTCCTCCAGTTGTTATACTACTTAATTACCTATGTGGAGAGAATAATAATGTAACATAGTAGCATTTTCTGCTCGTCAAAGCGAGAATATGGTTGACACTAGAAATACGGCTCCATACCCAGTGAAAGTTGTTTAGTTTTTATGTTATACCCATATGTAGAGGGCCCCAATATTTCCCTCTCTTTCCTGACTAGGGCACCCTCTACATTCATATTATACCTATCCTTTATCTCTTTTCTTTTCTCATCTTAACTTGTTTCTTTTTTCATTTATCTGTATTCTTTTTAAGAAAAATATTTTAATGTAATAGGTAATAATATGCATGATAAAAGTAATTTTATTTTAATTAACATAAGTAGTTAGAGTGATCAGAGGTAAGCTTGGCTAAAATTTAATAACATATTCGGATTCAGGTAAATAGAGTGAGTATGTATAGGGGAGGGAGAGGCGGGAGAGGGAAAAATTTTGGCGGAATAGGCGTGGGGACGGAGAGGTGGAGCTATAATCTGTGGGGTGGGGGTTGGTGGATTTCTATTTGTTGGGATTGTGTTGGGGAGAATCAACAGATATAGCAATCATGGACATAATTATCACAGATGGTTTGAACCATAAATCGTCTGTGATACATAATTATCAAAGACAATATATGTGTATACCGGTGCAATGTAAATAGTTAGTCCAAAAGATAAAATAGTAAAATTTTATATGGCTTATATATACTTGTTTAAAAGGTTTAATGAGATCTGTAACTTTACAGTTGAGGTGAACCTAAATTCCGAAGAAAAGATCAAAAAAATTTGGCAGTCGTCTGGACCAGTTGTTGCAAAATTGATGTGTTTTGTGATGCAAGCACGGCAGGCATGGCTGGCACGAGAGGAACCGGAAGCTACTCGCACGCAGGCACTGATGCCGCCGGTGCGATGGCACACAGGTGGCTGAGCTCGCAGTGGAGCTTCTCGAGGCAGGACCTGCCGCAGATATCGGAGATGGGGGTCATACCCGACATCGGGGAGAGCATCACCGGCTGCAACAGCTCCAGCGACGGCGCGCCGTCCTCCTACATCCTCTCCAGAAACTTCTCCATGAGCTCGTGGGACGACGCCAACTCCATCATGTTCTCCTCGGCGAGCAAGAAGGCCAAAGTGGACGCCGGCGACGACATGGTCGCTAGCTTCAGCAACATCGACTCACAGGCACACCTCCTTGCTGCATATTGTGGTCACCTTTCTGTGTTAAAGCATTGCATCCTCGATTGGTGGTGATGACCTTAATGGCAAGTTTTTCTTTGTTGCAATGCAGTTTGGCTTGTCGAAGTCATCATTAGAGATGTCCGGCATGGATGATTACCTGCAGCTGCAGCAAGACTCCATCGCTTGCAGAGTCCGTGCAAAGCGTGGGTGCGCAACTCACCCGCGAAGCATCGCTGAGAGGGCTAGTTCCTACCTCATTTGCTTTAACTTAACAACATGGCAATTCCTTTTTTTTCCCCTTGTGTGTGCATGAACCATCTTGATGTTGATGTTAATATTGGAATCTCTTCTCTTTGTGCTGTTTAGGAAAGAAGAACAAGGATTAGCAGGAGGCTGAAGAAGCTGCAAGATCTCATGCCTAACATGGACAAGGTAACTTTATGTCATTGTGATAAGTAATTAATAACCAGTCATTTCTATCAGCAGATGTGGATAAAATTTTCACCAAGAACTACAGAAGTTCCTACTCGCGAAGCAACTGAACCTGACAGTTCGAACCCAGATTGGGAGTATCCCTCAACCAGGACTCAGAAATCCAAAACCTTAGCAATTGTAAATGATTCAGAACTAAATTAGCTCGGACTCTACTTTATGGAAATTCACTTGATCAGTAAACATTGTTCCTTTCAACACACTATCCTGCTATAAAATTTTGAAATTGTCCAATCCTGCTTTTCTGAAATGCATTTATACAGTTGTTCTTCAACAAAAGTGATGTGATATGCTTACTAGTTTCCTCTTGAATATGCAGCAAACAAATATGTCAGACATGTTGGATCTTGCTGTACACTACATCAGAGAGCTGCAGGGCCAAGTTGAGGTATGAGTTGACTACACGCTTCAGAAGTCCTTGTTTAAAAATGTCCTATTCCCACATGTACGCCAACATGTTTCATCTATTTTTGCCCCAAGTGTAACTAAAGGGTTTTTTTTCGATGAGTAACTGAAGTTCTTATTTCCAAAAAGGAAAGAACAGATATTTCTGGGCATCTAAGGAGCATTATTCTTGAGTCTCAACATACTTACAAACAGAATATAGCCCTTACTATGTTAAAATGGATTTATGCAGAAGCTAAAACACGACCAAGCAAACTGCACTTGCTCAGGCAATCAGAACTGCTGAGGCTGGAGAACCAGATCTCAAATGTTATGTTGCACCGATGTGATTGGCGAACCCAAGTTTTGCTTCAGGAAATTAGGTTGTAAAATTGATTCGCATGTCAACTGGCCTCCGTGCCTCAGCTTCCCTTTCTTGGTTGTATTATGGATTAGCGTCAATGGCTTGAAGACTAGGAGATGACAAGTAGATTGATAGTTGTAATTTTATTACTGTCAGTCAGTGGCTTGTGTGTAAAATCTTCCATTTCAACGCGAATGGGATTGCTGCTTATCATCATTGCCCCCACTAGAATTATTGTAGGAATACCTTGTCTACTTTCCTTGACATAAAGTTCATTTTTGTGGATTATTAGATTTGATTTAAGGGGGTGTTCGTATTGGCTTCTATTTCTGGCTTTTGCTTGATGAATGTCTAGCTTCTCAAAATGGCTTCTTCACTCCTCTCGCCCTCGTCTTGCTCCGAGGGTGTCACGGGCACATCACGCACTCCACTCCTCTCGCTCCCATCCTGCGCATGCTTCTCTTCCTCACTTTCCCACCGCTCGCTCCGTCTTTTTAAAAGTTACTTCTTTTAGGCACTACTATTTATTTTTAGCAAAAAACTATCAATCACAGCTAATACGAACACTCCCTAAACAGATCTCTTACTCAGCATGGGGATTAATTAGTACTAGATATGCATATAGTCATATACCAGTCCAAGGAGAATCCTAATATGATAATTGTGCATGCATCTTCTTTTTATGTAGCCCTCTAGAGGAAATCTGGTGTCAAACATAACACAGGAAGATTGTATTCACTTTACTGATAATATGCTTTCTCTGAAGCAATAGCCGCAAGTTGTATGTTCCATTAACAAGATTTATGATGTTAAATGATACAGAAACTTCACAGATTCCATCGTAAGCTGAAAGCAATGTCAAAATATACAGTTAATTTTCTGATTGGGCGAAGAGTTACACATCTGAAGTTTATTTATACATCAGCCTTGAAGAGCAAAGGGTGGAACAGCATAGCCAGGCTGAATTTCATATGTACTATATGGTTTGACAAATTGAGCAAAATCAACTCGTAGCAGATGTAGGCACTTATGCAGCTGCCCTAGAGAAGAAGCTTAGGTAACGTATTCTCTGGCTATCTACATTCCTCTCCTGCAAATTTACAGGGGGGATTGGTTCCTCAATGAGAAGACTGAAGTTGTCAGATTTTGTACAGTACTGCACTTACAGTCTTGATTGTGTTCTTGCAAGAGGTGACTGCAGCGCATCGTAGTGTCCATAACCGTCGTAGAGAACGCGGACTGGATTGTCCTTTCCATACTCCTGACCATATTCTGCTATGATCCTGGGGCTATCAGACCCCTTGGTATACATGTAAACAGTGATAGGCATCCTGCAATCTGACATTTCTCACTAACAATTATGTATAAAACAGTTACACCTAACACAATAAAGATGCCTACCCAAGAACATGGGAGCACATGAACAGTTCAGGCTCTCCTCCCCAAACATGAGGTTTCCTCATCTGACTCACATAGCTCTCGAAATCTCCTTCGAGGAACCTATCCATTGAAGTGAAGATTAACAGAGGAAAAGATCATGCGACTAAGGCTTTTTTTTTCTTAATGTTTGAAGCAACTAGAATAAATGGCAATGAAATCCCAAAGGGCAAACATGCAAAGCTAAAGTTGTTGTATGAGATTGATGTGTATATAGATACTGGCAACAGCAATTGGCCTGTCCATTTTAAGCATTTTTTTATTCCTTACTTCTACTTCTGCAAAAAGAATGTTCAGGGAAACAAATGACTCCGACAGAAAATGGGAAGCGGAAGAAACCATTCAGTATCTCCTCTTCTCTTGACAAACTCATCTGCTACCTGGAGAAGACCAACAGTAGGTAAACAAACACGCAAATGGAAACGCAAGAAGAGCGCGTTAGTAGTTCAAAATTTTGCTAAAATACAAAGAACAGTGATATGCTCAATGAACAGAATCATCAAGTGATGAATTAACAGTCACTTTTGCTCGGAGCTCGTCAGCAAGTTCCTTTTGGGCGCTCTCGCTCGGCGACTGCTTTCCTCTCCTTAAGCAGGCGCTGTAAGCAACGGACCTAAACAGGCATCTCCCGTCCCCTGTAATTCCTGAAATGTGAAGGCAGCGTCATTATTGCTCCTATGTTCAGCAATCCAGAGCATCAACTGAGGCTCAAAACTTCATCAGAATTAACCAGTTAAAGAGTTGCAGAGAAACAAACAGCATTCGTTTAGACTGATGATGCACAGTAGTAGCACATATATAAAGAAAGTTGTTTTTCAAGAAAAGAAAAGAAATCGAAATATGTCAAAGGGGATACCCACCTCTCTGAAACTGCATGCAACCTTAAACTAAACATATATTACATGCACAAAGGGGGATAGCATGGAAGAATAAAAGCAGGAAAGGAACCTTACTACTCGATTAGTTTATTACCACCTCAAATCAACACCGATCATTCCTTTCTCCCGCTCTCTTTTTTTCCCTCGAGCCCAAGCTCAAGATCTCTCTGATCGCAAATTAGGATCAAACGAAGTAAAGAACCCTCTTTCGATCACCGATCACCGCCAAAAGAACCGTCCTTTTTCATATACAGGTAACTTCCCAAAGCCGGCGACAACATTAAACTATCTAGCACTCGCTTACTTCCTCTCCACCATGCAAACCAAAACCAGTAAACATATGCTGCAAAGAATGAAAGAAACATGCAAGAACCCAGCAGAAACAGAAGAGGATCGAAGAAGAAGGGAAAACGGCGCGTTGTATTGACATACGGATCGACCGCAGCGGGCGGAGCTCCCGATCCGACATCCGTCGTGCGGCGGTCCTCCTCCTCCTCCCGGGCACGAAGGAGAAGCGGATGGATGGAATGAGCAGGCAGGCAGCAACGGGCCCCAGGCTCATGGACGCATGAGAGGGAATAGAAGAAAGCGGGCGGGGGAGGATGGGGATGGAATTGGATTCCTGCACAGAATTGCCCACCCCTCTTTTGTCTCCTCCGTTGCTGCTGCCTTTTTTCCTTTTCCGGCTGGAGGCGTACATGGCCGTTGCGTTGCCGCCGCCGCTGCTCTGACCTCTCCTCGCTTAACTGCTGCAGCCTCCTCTGCTCTGCTCTTCTCTTGACCAAGGGAAAACTGTGCCGGTTCAAAAATTTCTATTGGAGGACGGCCGGTACGGCGATTACCGGAAATTTTGAATTTTTTTGACCGAAATTTTTGAATTAAAAATTGATTTTTTTTAAATTTTAAGATAAATTTTAATGGGTCCAAAATTTTTTGTCCGACATAAAAATTTATCAATTCCCGCCGATAAATTTCGCTGCTGTGACCTCGCGTGGAGTGGGCAATCTTTGGGCAACAGATCGTTTCGTGAGGGACAGTAATTATGTACACGTGTTTGCTGACTTGTTGATCTATTGCGCTACACGGCGCTACTTGTGCGGCGCGATTGTCATACCTGGCCGGCGGATAAGCCGGCAATGCAGTAGTTATGACTGGAGCAGGCACAACACAGATACTTAGAGAGATATTTAGTAATAAAATAAGCATGGTATTTAAATAAGTACAATGCTTAGCATGTATTTATATGTACAGCTATATATTATTAATAGATAATTAATATCTAAGTACCACAAAAAATTGTTTATATAGAAGGAAATAATTTTTACATAAGTATTTAATGATACGACTATATTATCTCTCTTAAGTATTTATATATAAGCATCTCACTCACACTAGAGGTAGTAGTAGGCTCTAGAGCGGAAAATGTACCAAAGTGTAAGGTGGAGCAACGTGCAGTTTCGACACAATGGCCAAGAAATTTGCGTCACCTGAGACCTGACCACCATCCTATACACCAGTAATCAAGTAGGATGCATGGAGCAATTTTTGTGTTCGTGTCAAATTTAAAACATAAATTGTGTCTTGCTCTTGAAAGAAAAGCACAGGACAGGACAGGACTCTTGTGAGAATTGAGATACGGGACCTTGTGAACGTGATGTCCCGTATGTCGAACGAGAAAACCCAATTCATGCGTTTCAAACCTCCATTCATGTCGGCCCTTATGTCACTATCTGAGTATTTCATTATCCCTTTTCTTTTTCTTTAACTTGTCACTATCTTCACTAGGCTCACGTCCCCTCAATCTTACCCTGCATCATCGCCACTGCATGTAGCGTCAGAGTGTTCTTTTCAGCTTCATATAACTTTTAAATTAAAATTTTAAATTTTAAATATTTACTCTGATTCTGAGAGACAAATACTCACTTACGATTTTGATTGGTACAGATACTAGGCTTTTAACGTGTAGATCGTTTAACTTGTAGATCCCGTCTTGAGAAAATACTCCGTTTGAAATTTAGATACTGGCAAAAACCAAAAGTCGCCAGCTTTTGACTTAAATAACAGGCCTGAGTTCTTTTCACGCATCAACCGTCAGTAGTGTCTACCATACAGCAGTAAATCTCTGCTCAAGAAAAATGTACCTGTATGAGTCAACAGAGATAATCGACCTTCGGCAACTCGCACCTCACGATCGTGTAGCCCACCTGTCGGTGATCGAGTCATTTCTACAGACAGACAGAATAAAAACAGTTGCTTGCGACTCGTTGGGTTAGAGTGAGAGAAGCATCTGAAAAAAAAAGAGGAGGCAGAGAGTGAGTACAGTGAAGATGAGCTATACACATATCTTGAGAAGGCAAGAAAGGAAAATGCCCTACATCACCCCACCGAGAAGGGGGGGAAGAACGAAGTTTTTTACTTTACACAAGGAAACAACAGCGAAGAAAAAGGCAGAGAAAACAAGATCAAGAAAACAAGAAAGATGAGATGTACATATCCACTGTTCAACTCAACACAAACCCTGCTAGCACTGGTACAGCGAGAAGCTCCTGTTCCTCCACAGCGAGCTCAGCGTCCTCCCCAGCTTCCTCGATTTCGTCTTGCACAGCGGCTTCGACTCCCGGTGGCAGACCACGACACTGTTCCCGGTCTCCACCGCCAGCAGCAGCTGCTGCTGCTGCTGTGGTTGCTGCGGCGCAGCCTGCCCCCCGTCCCGCTGCCTTTGCTCCCGGAACAGCTTGAGCAGCTTCTGGGCCTTCTCCCTTCCCCTCCCTGTGCCAGTCGCCGAGATGGAAACCAGTGAAGGCACCACTCCCTCCTTCAGCACCGGTGCGATGCACTTGTCGTTGGCCGTGCACATCACGAGGAGGCAGGACACCGCCTGCTCCTGCTCCGTTGGCTCGCCGGTGTCCAGCAGCATTGCCAACGTGCTTACCAACCCTGGGCTGGACAGGATCTCCTTCCTGCCAGCCTGGGTTGCCGCGAGGCTGATGAGCACCGCAAGGGCCTTCTCTGTCCAACCAAGGCCCTCCGACGCCGAAGACTCTGTAAGGAGAGAGTGGAGAGCGTCCACAATGCCTGCCGACAAAAGCGATGGGATGCTGGCCTGGTGGTTGGAGAGATTGTACAGTGTGTACAGGGCATCATGCTTGCAGGAGCTGCCCTTTGTGTCGCGGACCTCATGACTGTACAGACGGTCTACTAGGAACGACACAGCCTGGCTCGATCCAATGATGTTCTTTGCATCAGGGAGGCAGGAAAGGTTAAGGTAGAGTGCCGTGGCTGGAGCAGATAGGCGTGGATTTGATATCATCTGCTCAAGTAGGTCGACTACTCCGGCAGACAATAGAAGTCCCTTGTTTCTGAAGAAACAAGCAAGGTTCGATAAGCAAGACTTCTAGAGAAAACATCACTTTGCCAGTTTAAGGTCAAAATGCTGTGGAAGGAAGTACTCAAACTAGTTGTAATTGACAAGCACCAAGATAACTGAAAAGTAAACTTCATACCTGTTATTATTGACTGCAAGGTTGAAAAGAGCCATGCCACCAATTTCCTGTGCCTTCTCATTTCCACCTTGCATGGCATTCCTCAAGAACTGAACCAGCGCCTCAGCAAACCCATTTGAGCCCATCTGGATCCTTGCTTCCTCATCATCCTTCAGAAGATACCGTATCTGCTCCACCAACCTGCACTGGTTGCGTATGTCGTTTCTTTCATGAAGCATAAGCAGCAAGTTCCGGTAACCCTCATTCGTATCGAAATCATAACAAGAGCTGTCATCTAACGCTCCTGATTCGCTGTTTGCTGGCTCTTCTTTTCTCCCATTCTCCAACGGAACCACCTTGACATCCTTCACGTTGCTAGAGTCAAAACTTTCAACAGACACACCACCTGTTGCCTCAGAGTCAGAGAAAGCAAGTCTCCAGTTTACATCAAAGGATTCCGGTGGAGTATCAGGAACTGGAAAATCATTCTGCTCGCACCAGCTGGCAATCAGGGCCTTAACACAGTAGTTCGGAGTCAAAGACAGGTGAACCAGTTGCTGCTGAGTCTTAGGGCATGTGCTGTGGCCATCATTAAACCATTTCTCAATGCAAACACGCTCATAGGTCTGCCCGGATGAAATAATAACTGGGTCATACATCAGCTGTAAAGAAATGGGACACCTGAGTTCCTCAGGAGGGATCGGCATGTTTTCGGACCTTGGACCACTACGTCTACAATTGAATGATCCAAGCCTAGAATTGAAAGACCCAAACCTCGAATTGAAAGATTGAGTGCTTGAAAGCTGTCTGCTGAATGCTCGCCCATTTCCACAGGGCCCATACATATCGTCCATGCCTAATACTGTAGGTGAGTACGGAGACGATCCTTGAGAATCGGTATCATCACCAGCCTCACTTCTGAACAATTTTGAGTATTTCGTCATGAGATTGTACAAGTATGACACAACAAACTCCTTCCGCTTATCTTCCTCAGAACGAGCCTTCTCAATTAGCTTCTTGAGGGCTCTTCTCTCAGTGAGTGCTACCCTAGAAGATGTAATGGCCAGCTTCAGTGCAGCCATATGAAAGACCTCAAGCTCCCCACTATCACTGGAACCATTTAGTTTCCTATTTCTCTGAAGCAAATTGATCACCTCATCACCAGCTTCCTTCTCTGATTGATCAAGTGTAAATACAACTTCCTCCAACTCGCCAACAATCTCTACAATCTGTAGTGCCAACAGGATTAGGATGTCAGGACATAGCTCGCATCGCACTAAATTGTAAAACCATAAAAAATAAACTAAGGCAAGATGTGGGATTTGCTCCTAAGAAATTGACTAGAAGCACAAGTTAGTTGCGCTAATTAGATTTTTGCGCAACATACCTTACAACCAATATCTTCCGTTACTATACTTTCGACACGCCTAAGACTTTCCTGAAGTTGGCTTCTCGATTTCTCAAACTTCAAAAGCACAGTTTCTGCAGTAATGGCCTGGAAGTGAATAATACCAGTGTAAGAGTTCAACATTTCAATGATTCCAATACCACGAATCTTCAAAAGTAATGGTGGCCATGCCCCATGGAAATTTTGCAACCTAATACTATCCAGAGTGCTGTAGGGGAGAGGGGAACAGCAACTTACCAAGTAGAGCTTGCTGCAATCTGCACAGTGCTGAAGAAGGCCTTTGGCTTTATCTAGAGCTACATGCAGTGAACACAGTGCCTGTATGCCAGACTTGCTTCTGGGTCTTAATGCTTCGATGAAAGGGAAAATTGCTAAAAGTTTAGAAACCACAGGATGAAATGCTCTACACATTCCGGCGTGCAACTGCATAAACCACAATTCCCAAATTCTTCAGATTATGTACCGATAAACAAATCCCAAAAAAACGAAGACATAAGGTTCCGGTAATTTCTTAAATTATTTGCTCTACACATTACAAAATAGACCTGCTAAGTACTCTCTTTTTTTCTGAAAAGGCATCCTAGAAATCTGACAGCATTATGATTGTACCATTTAAACAATTAATAATCAGAGAAATTACTTACAAAAACAACATCCTTTTAAATCTACTCGCAAAAAGGAAGAGTAATAGCATGAACAGTAGATATTCTGGCTGCCATCAAGGTAAAACCACTGTTGAGATGATACCTTAGCATCATTAACCATAAAAGGACCCTCCTCGGCCTCCATTGCATCCATAGTTGACTACCACCTCAGCTCCAACATCTGATCGCAAGATTCAGAAGAAAAACATTTCAGATCAGCAGATCACTCCCAACATTACTCACATTTCATATAATTAGATATCTTTTCCCTTAGGACTAAAGAAAAAACAGGTCTGGGTTTGGAGAATGGGACAAAGCAACCTTCCAGGAATTAGTACGAAAGGAAGAGATAAGAATGGTAAAAAATCTACCGGCTGCAAGCCTACAACACAGTGCTCTCCAAGAAGCACCTTTCGGAAAACTACTAACTGAACAGGAACTTTCTTTTACTAAATTTAAGATTTCCAGCTCCTGGAGCCCATGATTTTGACCAAGTTCACCTCTTTTGAACAAATCCAAGGTACCCAAATGTTCCCAGTGTTGTGCATTTGACTCACCTCATGCCCAAAAAAAAATCAAATAAAATTAAGCAGAGGTCGGCAGCTAGCTTAAGTCTTCCCCGAACTAACTAGAATTTAGAGCAGTTTCCTCCCAAGTGGGGCAGGGAACAAGATTAAGGAGTGCTCTGAACCATCGTTTTCATCTTTCCAAATCTCCCATTTGAATTTATTTTTTAAATGACATACCAAAAATCCAGCAAAAGGAAACTCCTTTGCATAAACTTACAGCACACTGAAACTGCACGAACTCGGCAAACTCCCAGAGATCCCCGATGCAAGAACTCGCTCAGAAAAGGAGCAGAGAAGAACACAAAAACAAAACAACCCCGTCGCAGACCGCCCGAAGATCCCATCCCACCAAAGCGAACTCCAAATCCTAATCTTTTGAACCGAGGAGCTGGGAAAGGAAAGGAAAGGAACGATCCATGATGGCCAGGAGACAAGTAAGAACCGCACCATTTCGAGCGAGAAGAGGGAGGAGAAATGCCTCAAGAAGGGTGCGGCGGCGGAAAGATCTCGCCGGTGGGGTGTCCACGAGGCTGCGGCGGCGGCGGCAGGGGAGGAGCGGGGCGCGGTGGGGGGGAGGCGAAGGGAGGAGGAGAGAAATAATGGAGCGTGGGGGGCGGTGGATTTATTCAGATTTCTGGGGCGGGGGCCTGCAATGGAAAACGAAATGCCATTTTCTTTGGGGTTTTCTATCAATTAATATTTGTTTGAGTAAAGGATGTTTTTACCAAAAAATATGGTTGAAGCTTTCCTTTTTTTGTTTTATTTATTTCTCCTTTTTCTCATGCTCTTGGTGGAGTTTGGATAAGTTTTTCATTCCATGGAAATACTTCGTTAGTTGTGGAATATGAGATGTGGACATCTAGGTGCCGCTCGGTTTGAGCTGAAATAAGCTAGCTTATGGTTGAAATTGCACTGTAATTGGTTGAAATTATACTGTAGTTGATGGTGGTTTATTTGTCATAACTGAACTTAAAAAATAAAAATAGAAAAATATGTTAGCCTATCACAGACAATGCAAACGAATACAGGAAAAAAGAATCGACAAAAAGCTCAAAAAAGCTAAAAAGCCAGAAAAATTCTGGCAATTTATGAATAATAAAAATAAGTCAGAAGCTACAAGCTCAAGCTGAAATGAGCGTAGCACTAGTAGTCGGTTAGTGTGCATATGTATTTTTTTAGTGTGTTGTGCAGTTTATAAATTTCACAACGAAACTTTCGTGACAAAATGCTTGATTTTTAAAAGCCAGCTTTTGAAGGGAGGGGTCATTTGTATTGGATTTTCCTGATAGTTTCACTATGACTTACGATTTTTGGCTAAAAATGAATAGCAATAGTTGAAAGAAATGGCTTTTAGAAAGAGGGGACGGGCGGTGAAAAAGGCAAGGAAGAGATACGTACGCATGACGGGAGCGAGAGGAGTTGGGTGCGTGATATACCCGTGACCTCTGCCTTATCCCCAGAGAGAGACGGTAGCGAAAGCAGTGAAGAAACTGTTTTGAGAAGTCAGGTGTTTGTATTGGTTTGGTTTTTCTAAACAGAAGCTAGAAGTAAATATGAACAAGGCTAGAGTGTCTTTGCAAGGTGATTTCTATAAGTAGTTTGTAAGAGTCACTGGAGGAGCCGCTTTAAACGGAGGGACTTCTTAATGCGAGAGTCCTTACTTCCTCAATCTGTTTCACAATCAGCCAAAAGCAATACCCAAAAGCTACAACACTTTTGAACAGGGCCAAATAGAAGGTTTGGCTCTTTTTGTGGTGTTTGTGTTCTTTATTTAGATTGTGGTTTTCTTTGTCTCGAGGTTAATAATGTAATACAAGCAACTAGAGGTTAATAATGTAATGCAAGCAACTAGAGGTTATAGTTAGTTATTCAGCACTAGAAATATTACAAAATTAATATTCCATAGATGTATATAGCTAACTTTCGGGGGAGTGGCCCCCCACCTAGGTCCAATCAGCCTACCAGGGCAAAGGTTTATTATGTGTATAATTACGTGGAAGACCTACTATGGTTATGTCAAAGAAAGGACATACTTGTCCTCATTATTAGATACCCAAATAGGGTATTTATGTAAAACAACATCTCCCATGGCTATAAATATAACCCCTAGATCACCATGGAGAAGATGAGAACATTTTTGGTAAGAAAAGACTTAAAATAAGAACCGAGTGTTGTACATATACTCTACGCTTCTCTCTACTGTGAGTTTTAGGCTCTTGGTATCGCATTTGCAGCCTTCCCGTAGCCCCATTATCCATTGCTTGGTGCGTAACCACAACACTAACCTTTACAAACATTTGTTGTTGAAAATTCTCATATCAATAAATCATTCTAAAACAACTATGATAAAATGATATGTTAGCCATTTGCGAGAAGTCAATCATTTTCGAAAATTCATCATATTATAATTATCAATAACTACTGTCTAAAAAGACCTCACTTGGGTAGGATGCTTGTCTTTCTTCCAAGCAAAGGTAGGAGAAATGTCGCCATTCATGGAGGGTTTATCTCATATTTGAGGCTATGTTTCAAACAACGATTGTTTCTGGTTTAAAAGCCATTTGAAGTATATTGGCTTCTTAACGCGATTTTTTTCTTTGCATTATCCGTAGAGATATAACTGTATTTTTTCCTTTAATTGAATACCTCGGCAAAAGCTAACAACCGCTACAGTGTCATTTTAGCCAAAAAGACATAGCACTTTAGATCAGGGCGGAGTTTCTTCTTAAACTTATAGTTACATATAAAGACATATAAAGACTTGTCAAATACATGTAGTAGGAAAGAATCCACATCAAAGCAAGATGATTTCGATGGCATGTCTTAATTATTTTTCTCTCCCTCCCTCCCTCCCTCTCGTCATGATGTTTAAAACAACTTGTCAAAACTGTTCAAATGTTTTTGTCTCCCTTACCTAAGCAAAGAACTAGTCATCTTGTCAATGTATTCGAACTAGTCTACATATATGTAGAAACAATCAACATAGAGATTAAAACAATTGTATCTAACCACTTTACAATGAAGGTGATCTCCATGAGAATTTATTTGCTACTTAAGTGGCCTTTCTTGGGCAAACCAGCAATGTGATGTCTGATGAGCAGCAAATGGCAAATCTGATCCCAAATTTAGCAATTCGAACCAAGATAAACACACAGATCTAGCTATTGTCAGCATAGTGACCTCCCCAAGTTGGAAGTTTTTTATGCTTCTGCTGGGGATCTTTGATTCATGAGATGCCAAAACCAAACATAGCCCTGAGACAGGAAGAATAAAAAAAAAATCAAATCTTGACATGTCAATCAATTTCTTATGTACTAACCAGCCAATTAATCTGAAGAAATTATGTGTGTGTGAAAGGCCCATCCACTGGCCGATGATTCCATGCATTTCCCATTAGAATTTTAAATCTGTCAGAGTTAGATCAAGCTTTGCTTTCTAGTGGATCCTCACACAAATCAAATCATCAATCAGATTCTATTTTATTCCTCAGAAAAAGGGAGCATTTGCTAGCTCAAATTGAATTTTCCTAATTAGGAGATGCCACGAGGCTTTAAGCGACAAGCTCTTGAGTCATAGGCGATGATAGGGTTGTACGTGTCAAGGAATTATTAGCATCTTTACTAGCAGAGAATAAGGGAAATATGTTACTGTTTGGGTGGACGAGTTTGGTCGATTCACGGATTGAAGAGAAAGGGAGATAGGAAGAGAAATGGCCACTAATTTGCATGATTTAATTGCCCACCCAGTGATTATACTACTGCTTTGGTAGCAGTCTACTCATGATCTAGTGTTAACCCTATCTTTCGTTCTCTCTCCTTTTCTTTTCTACTTTTGAAAGCGCTGGGTGTTTTTGGACCAACAATCTTGACACAGCAAATATTGTCCACTAATCTTGTTTGTAATGGAAAGAGTTAGTACTTTGTAGTCGTAGTTATCTTTAAAATCATTTGTGATGGGAAGGCAAGGATAAATCGAGCGTATATAATGGCTATAAAACTCACTATTGCTAACTTGACGCATGAAAAACGAGAAAGCTAGGTACATTACTGTAACCAAGAAATTAACATGTCTAACCCTGCATTAGTTACAAAAGATATATTTTGTCGAGCATTACTCACCATGAAAAAAAAAGCAGTACTGTAGCTTGTAAGAACCTAAGGGTAATCTACCGTCGACAGTAACAATTGCATAATATCTGAATTTACTGGTAGTACTGTAAGCACTAAGCAGTATATTCAGAATTATTCATCCATCATTGTTGGTGACCCAAACGTCAAGCCGTGTTGGATGTACATTGAAAGGAAAGGAAAAAAAAAAGAGCAATCGGTCGTATAAGACTCCCTGACACTTATATTTTCGTCATGTACAGCTCAATATCGACCTCAACAATAAGTATGTTCTTTTGGACGGCAATTAATGTCTTTTAGTTCCAGCTGATGAATAGTAATAACTGATAGAGAAATCGTAAAAGAGTACAGAATAAGATAAACTTTTACGTGGTTTTATCCGATACAGATAAAGTTGTTATAGCGTCTACTATAATAAATTTATGGACTTCATCTTAAAAAAATACTTTATTTAAAAGCTAATACCGTAGAAAATCACTTTACTGTAGAAAAACAAAAAACTGAAACCGAAACAATGATTCCCGACACTCATGAACATCAATTAAACAGTCCTTTGTTTGTTGTTGCTGACGGCAGTAAGTGCAGCGCACACATGGTAAATACAAACTACTGCATTTTCACCACCAACCTGCCGCATGATTTTCTTGAATATATGGAAGCACTGATCGTTCGGTTCGGCTACGGACGAATACACTAGCAGATTAACAATCAGTTACCTTGAAACTATTAATTCTAAGCTGCGAAACTTGCCTGTAGCTAGTAGTTTAGTCCCACCGTTAAGGCTCCGTTCAAAACTGCTTGATGGTTTTTTTTTTGTTAGGGCTATTGACTTTTGGATAAAATAGGTATTGTAGTGACCGTTAGTTTTAGCTGAGTTATTCAATTAAAGCGAAATGAAAAAATAAAAAATATTATATCTCTATGGATAATACAGAAAAAAAGAGAAAAGATGTGTTAAAAAACCAACACGTTCAAAACAATTTTTGACTTTTAAAAATTAGAAGCCAGAAACTAAAAACCATTTTGAATTGTCCTAAGTCACCGTGTTCCCCTGCTCTGGGCTCGATTGAAGTCTCGCGTTAGCTAGATATATGCTTTTATTTTTGCTGTGATTGATTGCTTTTGGTTTAGCTTTTGTGTGAGTGTTTGTGCAAATAAATTAGATACTGATAAATCGATTAAATTGATTCAAAAATATTATCCTAATAAATTGTTTTAAAAGAAATAGTGAAAAAGACACCATATTTATTTATTTGGAAGATCACAAGTTGTAAGCTTGATTAAATTAATGCATCTCATTGGTTGCTTATACTTTTAGAAAAGGAATATAGTACGTTGTACACACACCAGCTGGTCAGTGGCTGCTTGCATATGTGGAGAGAGAGATGAGAAATATCTTGGGGGGGCCATACGTGAGATGAGAACAAGCAACACATTTTATGTGATTCGAGCGGAGTGGGAGTGGAGCACTGGAGCCAGCCAGCCACGACCACGAGGGAGGGAGAGGACGTGCAGGGGCTGCCGGCCCCGCCCCTGTCGGTCGCCCACCAAGCCTACACCGCCGCGGCCACCTTCGATCCATGGGAGTTTTTGACGGATTTAGCTCTATTACGTGCAGTATTTATAAAAATAGCAGTATACAAATTATATTTACAGAAATATCATTTTTGTTATCCGATGAACCGGCGACAGCGGCGGCGAGGCGACGCATGGCGGGGCTGCCGACGGCAGGCGCCTGCTGCCGAGTGAGGGGACGGCAAGTGATTAAGTCAGCTTAATTATCTGTCCTAATTTTTATTATTTAGTATTTTTTGAATTTTTAAATTTATCAACTAAGGTCAAAAAATTATGAAAATTTATGTACAGTCTTCTGACACAATGTGCTTCACATTGTAATTTTTGGGTAATTTCACATTATACAGCCTTTACGAATATTTCACAATGTATAAAATTACACTGTGGAGTACATTGCGTCGAAAGACTGTACATAAATTTTCGTAATTTTTTTGAGCTCATTTGTATATTTCAAAATTTAAATAAATACTAAATGAAAAAAATTAGGGTAGATAATTGCTTTAAATCACCTACCGTCCACGGCCGGCAAGAAGCCTACCTTATGCCACTGGTTGGGCGGCAGACTGCCTGCTGTCGACGGCCCCGCCGCGTGTCGTCTCGCAGCCGCTACCGTCCGCGCCACGGAACGGCGAAGGTGATATTTCTACAAATACGTTGCGCATACTGCTAGTTTTGTAAATACTATACATAATAGCACCAAATTCGCTAAAAAGTCTGACCCATGGTTTCATACTTCAAATATACGTGCGATTTTTAAAGAGGGAGAAACATAGTAGGATCTGGATCTCTCGACATATACAAGACTGATACGCATTGCCAATCAAGCATGGCCGAGGTGCATCGTGTGGGTTATCTGTGTGCATCTTTCACCACAATTTCTAGGATTTAAAGCCGTGACTTATGAATTGTAGGCCTTTTGGACGACTATACCAACCGTCCCAAAATATATATAGGGTTTGTTTCATATAGGTGAGATCGCCGGCTGTGTCATGAAATAACTTGAAGTCCATTTGGAATGCAACGATTCCGCAATAATTTGTACACAAATCATGTGTTCAAATAGGACGTCAAGGGCAATATTGCAACATCATATGTGCTCATTTGGGCTTTTAAGCCTGGGCTTATGGTTTATTTTGCATATAACAATTTATTTACTGTAGCTACTGTTAACTTGTTTAATGTAATTGAATTTTTAAAAAGAAAAAAATAGAAAAGTTATATCATTACAGATAATGCATAGAAATAAAAGAAAAACAAAAAACAAAAAATTAAAATTAAAAGGTTAGAAATGAGAAGCCAGAAGCTGAAAATCTCACGAGCGGTGCTGCTCCCTATGATGGGGGGATGATACGCCCGCTGCGGCCTGGGCCCACGGCGCCACTCATTTAAGGTCCTCGGATCGGACGGCCGGTGTCGCGGCGTACACGTGGACGGACAGCATCGGCCCTCGCGCGCGATCGTACGAGCAATGATGGCGACCGTGCCCCGCCCTCGCCTGCCGCGTGCTGCGCTGGCTGTGGCCATCAATGCGACCGGTCGGCCAAGCTGTACACGCGGCGGGCTCCCAGTACACCTCGTCCTTTGGAAGCCTGCGTGCACTGTAGTAGGTGTACTATCCACTGTTTGGTGTTTTTAGATGATCCACTGTTTGGTGTTCGAAACCTGCCACTACGTTGTTTTTGTGAGCTGCCGGTAGGGATTCATCATCGAGGGAAAAATGGGATTGAATGCAAGTAAAAGTGCTAATTTAATTTAGTTTAATTGTTATTTTATTTTCATTTCGAATTTCAATACTTTTGTTGAAATTTATATACAAATATAATTCCTAATTTTTTGTTTAATTTTTATTCTGAATTAAGTTATTTGAGGGTTTTGATTTAGAATTAAATTGCTTATTTTATTTTATTTTTATTCAGAATTTTGATTTTTTGTTAGAATTTGTATACAAATTCAACTGCTAATTTTTTATTTAGTTTTTATTCCGAATTATACTTATGCAGAGATTTTACTTAATAATCGTATAACATCAAATTTCTATTTTTATTTTTTTATTCCGAATTTTAGTTATTTTTTGACAAGTAAACGGTAGGGGAGGCCCCTATGGTATAATTTAATTAATAATTAAAAATAATAATTTCAAGTTCAGAAAAGAATTTACAATCCCTAAAAAAGGGTACAAGATTAAAGCGCCAACGACTCTAGCCAGAAAAGGCTTAAATGTTTACGTCTCTCTTTAACTCTACAAACATGAAAAGCTAAATCTTGCTCAAAGACCATTTTTCAGTGTTGAAGTGAAACATGTTGAAGTGAAACATCTTTCAGCCGAACCGATCACCACCTATGCTCCTTCTACATGTGTCAGGCGCCAATAATAAAAACTTCCATAAATAAAGGGTGTAAAAAAAGGAACAATGAACATGAGTCTTCATCAACACCATGCTGACATAGCACACAATGAACACACCGTCGGAGTATACTTGCCGCCTTTGTAGCATTTGTTTAGTTTTCAGCCTGTCCATAAGCATTAACCACGCAAAAACTTTTTAACTTCATGACACGTTTGCTTTTCCAGATGAAATGACACAATCGGACTGTTTGTAATACTTGCAAATGAAGCTTGTAAAATTTTCTGGCCCCGCTCGTTTCGGCTTCAGCTTCTGGCTTATTTTTACTATTCATAATTTCGTTTTTTTCTGAACTTTTGGTTTTTTTTTAGCTTTTTTGCCGGTTCTTTTTTTGTCGTATTCGTTTGCGTTGTTTGTGATGGGCTAACATATTTTTTATATTTTTTAATTTTTTTTAAATTTAATTATGTTAAATAAGCCTCATCATTCTGATGTTTTTCACCAATTCTGATGCTTTTCATTATAAACCACCAAAAATAAGCCAAAATGATCACCACTAGCGTAGTTATCAGCGCTCCAAATGTAATTCTTCTTTGTCAACAAGGGACAGGGACACATTCTCCAGGTCCAGCATAAGTGAATTCTATACTCTTGAAAAGCTCGAGTGGAAAGGGTATGTGAAATTGATCCACGGCCGCCACGTTTGAAATGAACGTTTGAGCCAAGCAATACTTGTACTTCGGAAAAGAATACAGATGTGGATATTTAATGGAAAGGATCTGACCCAGCCATAAATCCTCCCAGAAAAGAGCCGTATTCTCCTCCCCTACTGAACAAGAAGCAATGCCCCAAAATATCTCAGGCCTGTTTGGCAACAGCTATGACTTATAACTTTTGATTGAATTTTTTGAATTTTAACTGTTTACAGTACAGATTACGGAGAGATATTCACTTGTGATTTTAGATAGTATAGATGTTAGGCTTTTAACGTGTACATTGTTTAACTTATAGACTACGTCTTAAGAAAATACTTTATTTAAAAGTTAGGTACTGTAACAAAAGCTAAAAACTATCAGTTTCGGAGAGGAAAAGAACAATCCCTCAAAAGTCAAAGGAGCTCCTTCCACCAAAACGAAACGACTTCATTATCCACATGTGGGAGTAGAAAATAGCTGACAGGCTTTGGTCCTATCCACATCAGAGAATCTCGTTCGCATCTGTATGGATTTGAAACCTCTCAAAGAAGAACCCGTAACACCAGGAGCAGAAGAAACATTCTTTTTCCTGTGAATTTGATACTCACGCTTCCAATTTGGTCCTCCATCTCAGTAAAGATGAAAATGATCTGTGAAATCCTTAGCAACCGCTTTTTGCAAAGAAAAGATCAGGAAATCCACTTTTTTCAAAGCCACTGAGAAACGAAAACTATAAATACGAAGCTTCTTAACATTCAAATCCACCAATTTGCCCATAAGGCAAGATCTGAGAGCCAAGCCCACTGATTCTCCCGTTAGACGGAAGGAAAAATGAGAGGAGGAGGCCACAAGAAAAAATTCCGAAGTGGAAAGAGAACCATGGTTTACCGAAGAGCCAAATCGCTATAGGCTTGAGCAGCGAAACGAGTGCCTGCCGAATGATCCCAACGTGATGGAAGAAGGGGATCCATGAAGGCCTTATTAGATGAGGATCAAGAGGAGGAGTCATCTTGCCGGAGAAGAACATCTTGCCGGAGAAGAACTAGGGGAGCCAACAACGGAGAGGAGAAGCACCGCCGGAAGAGGAGAGCCATCTTTTGGTGGTCGAATTTTAGTTATTTGTGGATTGTATTTGGTACAGTCTTTTTCTTTTAATCTAGACCGTTATAATCTCGATCCACTATAATCAACTACGTAGATCTTTTTTTCTTCGATTAATATGAAAAATTTGTAGCCCCTGAGAGCAAATATGGTGGTTTTTTTGCCTTTACTGTAGTAAGATAATAACTAGTAGGATAGTCCGCGTATTTGTGCGATTAGATTTGTTTTAAGTTTGTGGTATCAAATGGTAAATGTAGATGCTTAGAAATATATTTATGTATCCTGTAGGCTATTAGATTTTTAAGATATCATAAACATTAGAAATGGTAATAGAAGCTTGAAGGAAAATACAACTTAAGAAACATAATTGAAGTACGAGCTTTGATAGAAAAAATTGAGCATAATAAATTGCTGGGTTCTTAGAAATGTAACCACTCTCTATTATACATGGATTATGTAGTTGCATACCCCTATTATTCTCTATTAGTTACTCTTTTTTGAAATATATGCATACATATGTATCTCTTTTTAATGTATATCTTTTTATTCTCAAACAATACATTGATTTATGATACACAAATCTACTGTTGTTAAGTTGTCGAGATATTGGGCTGTTTGCTTCGGTTTCTGGCTATGGCTTCTGGTAGCTGGCTGAATTTGTACTGTAGTGATTGTTAGTTTTTTCTAAATTATTTAATTTAAAAAATAAAAAATGAAAACACATTACATCTTTACGAACAATGTAAAGGAAAAAGGGAATAAGTAAAAGCAAAAGGCCAAGGAAAAACAAAATTAGAAATCGATATATTTTAAGTGACTTTTGATTTAAAATAATCAAAAGTTAAAAAAATTAGAAACTAAAACCATTCGAAGGAGGACCTTGCTCTTGTCTATTGCACGAACCGTGTATCCTGGCCGACCTAAGTATCACGGATTTCCCATATAAAAACGGGTGCAGCAGAGCAAGAGCAGAGACGTTACTTACGCCACATGCACATGCAGCCTAGGTATGGTTTCGTCACCTCTACTCAAAATACAGCACCCTTCCGTGCGTGATCGAGCCCCGAGATGCCAGCCAGCCATGCACGGAGATTAAGGAAGGCATCATCATCATATTTACGAATTATGAGTACTAGTATATAGCTATATATCGATGATGAGGCATCAATCACATGGCCCGGCCCGCCGACAGCCATTAGTAGGGCTTGGGGAATGGGGAACAGGGCATCATCATCATATTTGGGTGTGCCTACGGTTTATGATTTTTGATTAAAATTTTTGAATTTTAGTTGTTTATGGTACAAATTTTGGAGAGATAGATATTCACTTGCGATTTTGATTGGTACAGATATTGGGCTTTTAACGTGTAGATCGTTTAACTTGTAGACCCCGTCTTGAGAAAATATTCCGTTTGAAAGTTAGATACTGTAGCAAAAGTCAAAAATCATCAGCTTCGGAGGAAAAGAACAGGCCCAAAGTTGGTTGCTCTGTGACTTTTGAGTAGTGAGTAGAATTAAGTGTCTCTCTGATATGGCTGTGGATTATGATTTTTGGTTGAAATTTTTGAATTTAAGTTGTTTGCGACAGAGATTACGAAGAGAGATACTCGCTTGCGATTTTGGCTGATGCAGATATTGCGTTTTTAAGGTGTACTACAGTTAACTTGTAGACCATGTCTTGAGAAAATACTCCGTTTGAAAGTTAGCTACTGTAGCAAAAACTAAAAGCCGCTTTTAGAAGCTGTTGAAGAATATACCCTAAAATGGAGATTAAGATGCACAGATTAATCTTCATTGCATAGCATACTTCAGTTGGAGAACAAAGCAGAGATCATATGAAATGTTGTTGTGCAGCAAACATATTTCTAGTGATTTTTTAGCTTATATTTAAGTCGAACTTGTTAGAAGAGAACATTATGTTACTCACTAAGCTTATTGCTATTTATCGAAGAAACATATATCGTCTATTCATGACAGACTCGATCTTACGCGTAACAGGCCCTTGCCAACAGGACCACAGCTAGCTTGACTTAAAGTAGTAGCTTGGTGCACAGGGAGAAAGGACGAGACCAATGGTCGGCTAATAAAAATAACTGATAGAAGCGATTGATAAATAATAGTGTATTATATAAGAAAAACAGTGCAATGAAAGACACTGTAACATTCGAATCGCCATACGACTTACAAAATTATAATATAATAAAATACAAAATATGTTACAATATATGAAAGTGAAAAGTAGTAGCTGATGAATAGTGGTGATTGGTAAAAGCGATTTATAAAAACTGTAACATTTATATTGGATTTTGCTTCTAAAAGCAGAAGTTAGAAACAGAAATCAATATGAACAGATCTAAATTAGTTTCTCGCTCCTCCCTCTCCGCTTATATTAATTTCTCTCTCCTTGCACATTCTGAGGTTTCCATTAATTTAATGTGGTTGTTGGATTAACAAACTCCTGTATCATATCAATCATTGTTTGCACCTCCTCGAGTTCAAGTCGGCAAAAATATTGTACGTACTTCACTATTGTTCCTTCATTAGACTACTAGACTCGATGATCACTAGTATAATTAATTAATTAATTAATTAATATATAGTAGTAGAGTACTAGCTAGATCGTCATGTCATGTGGCCCAAGCTTGGAAATTGGGATGCATATATGGAGAGGACGAGCAACACAACAATTTGCGTGCGCGGGTGCATGCGTGGCAGCTAGCTCGCCACCGTGTCGATCGTCGTGGATGTGTGGTGCTTATTTAGATTTAAAAATTTTAATTTATAATTTATTTTATACTATAGTAATTAAAAATATAATGTAATTGTTGATAGCTCTTTTTAGCGTAATTAAAATTAAAAATTAAAAAAATTTATATTATCATGAATAATAAAAAAGATTAAGGAAAAACAGAAAGCAAAAAACCCTAAAAAAAGGCCATCTCGCAAAAAACTAGAAGTAGAAGCAGAATCTTGGCTCATTTATTTTCCACTAATGATTTATGACTTATAACTTATGTTATAGTAACTAGTTTTTAAATGGTACGTTTTTTCAAGACAATGTTAACAGAAAGATTGTAGTAAAAAAATTATTGTATTCAGTTGTATCAACTAATATCTCATATGACTATTTTTTTATATACTGTTTCTCGTGAATAGTTAAATTATAAAAAATGTTTAAATCATGAATTATAAAGCATAGCTTTAACAGCTCACCTCGTGAGCATCTCCTCGTACGGGCAACAGTTCTGCTGGCTCTCTTGCATGGCCCCCTAGCTAGCTGCTCCTACTAGTGCATTGCTCCTGATGATGACCGCTGGACATATCAAGAGAAAAGAATGGTCGTGTGTGCTATGCTAGTAATATAAAACAAATTGTGCTAGACTTGGATATATGTAGTTAAGTTTGTCTACAGGAGTAGTTGATCATACATGCTAGCTGCTCGGTGAGCTCAGTACATGCGTGCATGTGCCATCGATCCCAGCTAGCTAGTGTACGAGTGATTCGAAAAACGTCTCACTGACGCAGGTCCAGAATGATATGTAGCATGGGTACTGGTAGTACAAAGAAATAAAGTTACTTAGTGCTGTCGTTATTGACCAGATAATGAATGCAGGGCTTTGTGGGGCTAGGTGCTGCTTATTTTGGCTGAACTTTTGACTTCTAGTTTTTTTACTATTTCTAAATTTTATTTTTTTAGCTTTTTGGTCTTTTTAAAGCCTTTTTATCGGTTCTTTTTTTCCGTATTCGTTTGTATTGTTCATGCTGGGCTAATCTGTTTTTTTCTATTTTTAAAATTTTTAAATTTAATTACGTCAAATAAGTCATCATCAGCTACTGTACAATTTCAGCCAACTATATTGAAATTTCAGCCATAATCCACCCTTTTCAGTCCAAATGAGCGGCACCTTAGAGAGATGTCTGAAATCTAAAACTCAGAGAGAGGATTAGTGTACAGTATATCCGATACTTAATCTCAATTCAAGTATGTTTTCTATATTCAAAATACTCTCTATCCTTATGGTGTCTTAGGGGTTATATTTATAGCAATAGAAGAGATGTTTGCATAAATACCCCCTTAAAACCTCTACAAGCAAATACAAACATGTTCTTTCATTGACAGTCTTAATGGGCCAGCCATGTAACCACAAGCATAATGTGCCTGTGTCCTGGTGAGTCGACTAGTCACGATGGAGGCAACTCCCCAACACTTGACTTCGTGTTCACCAACCAACATTTTACCTATGTACATGGCTAGGCTCTTTTTAGCTTTGGCTTTAGCTTTATCATTTTCTACTATAATAACTAGTTTTTAAATGATGTGTCTTTTCAAGATAGGGTCTACAGGTAGATTGTAATAGACACTGTACTGAGTTTAGTTATACCGGCCAAAATTATATGTGACTATTTTTCTCTGCGTACTATTTCTCACTAACAGTCATAATTTAAAAACCATAAACTAAAAATCAAAACCACAACCCAAAAGAACCAAACTCATGTCTAGCCACATATTCCTAACATGTAGCACTATATATGGCTGTTAAGTTGGCCCCACGGGTTAGCTGGAGCATTGACACACATTGATAGAGCTCATAAAACCCTAAAAGCTTCCTGTCTTATTGAAAAGGAGCCGATACTCCTTCACTGCTCTGCTCTTTACAAGTTACTAATGGCATATACAATAGTTTGTCTTTTAATATTGTCTTTAAGTCTTTCACCTTACCTAAAGACAGTATTAGAGATAACATCTTCAATAGTAAATTATTTCTCTAATTATTTTATATTATTTTTATCATAACTTCGTGTCTCACACCCTCTGACTATTTACGTTGGTTTATAGACTTAAATTGTCTTTTACATAAGAGGCATCGTATTTTCTCTCATCACATAAATTTTTTTATATAGTATTTTACTTATTTAATATAATTAAGAGATCGCTAAGATGATCTTAACTACGCATGCATGGACCTAGTTAAGTCCACGTACGTGTACGTGGATCAAACAAATCCATCAAACAATCTCGCGATCAAACAAACGAGTGTCATGCGTCCATGCATCTCTCGCGATCATCTCTTCGATGCACACAGCTCATCACGAACGTAGGTACACACGTCCCATCCCATGGAGATTGGACCGAACCCGTCCCATCCCATCACCTTCTTAGTCATCGACGGCACGGTTAGTTTGACCAAACTAAAAGCCAGAGAAATTAATTAGGCCCTCTGACAGCCTAGCTTTATGCTCGATCGTAGGTTTTGATGATCAGTTTTATTCGAGGGCTTAAGACTGATCACGACCTATAGTTCATGGGTTCAAATTCTGAAAAATTACAGTAAAAATCCACACAAATTGTTAAAAAGTGGTATAAATAAGCCACATTTGTTGGATTAGCTAGCATTCTGGGATGACAACAGGGCTGACTTAGCTTTTCATGAGCGAACGGACGATAACCCTCGCTGGCCATCTAATCTCAAATCCTCTCATGTTACGTGGATTTTCTCTGGATGCATGCATTCCCCAAGCGTGCATACATATCTAATTGAACAACAGAAAAAATAATTAGGATGATGTGTATCTCTCTCTATATATAATATATAATATACTTGAATTCAAAGTTTTTAATGAATTTAAATCATATGCTTTACTGATTTATATATATAATCATTACATACCTACAATCAAAATATCGTCAAAAAAGGTAACTATAATTTGAATTTTAGTTCAAACTTGTTTGGACTAGTTACTATCCAAAAAATCCAAATTTTTTCCCACATGATAAATAGAAACAAAATACCTATTTTAGATCATAGCGATCAAACATCATATTATCGAGTTAAATCACATACACAATTATGGCTTAATTATGCATATTTCGGGGTGTTTGGGGTGGGGTGGGAGGCGAAAGCGACCAATAATAACTTTATGTCAACCTCGATCGTGTTGGAATATTTTCGGGTCACACATGAAAACCGGAGACGTAAGTCGTCGCCACGAGATGGATCGATCCATATTATCCTCTCCTCGCATCACGTCTACCGATCAAAGAACGGGCTCTTGCAACTGTGCTAGCTGCGACGACCAGTGTCGGCTTCAGATTGTCATAGCGTTTCGACGCTGCGCTGTGTGGAAAATTAGGTTCGAAAGTGTCTACTAATCTGTCTTGTTTCGTCAAGAAATATTTTGCGAAATAGCGAAGCATGCAAAGGAATGTAGCGTGCCACTGATCCTGTGTACTAATTTGAAAATCAGGCGGTAATGTTTTTTAGACGAATTTTATGTGCAATTAGCTAGCCACGGCAATGTCAAGAGTCCTCCCGAATTCAGGACTGCGCAAGGACTTATATCGAGGGGAGAGGGCCACTTTATGTGTGTCTTCTCACTTCTTTGATGTCAGTGTTGTAAATAATACGGTGTAAGTATATATTTATATTTAATTTCAATATATTCAATACAAACATAAGCATAATATAAAAGGTATAGAAATGATTTAATCAACATATAAACATACGAATTTTTTTAAGTTATTGAAATAGAAACATATGCCTAGTATATATATTATGTAAGACTTTAAGATCAGCATATCCACATGTAAACAATGCATGTTATTCCAACTAAATGCTGATATCAATATAACATGTATGACCAAATTCAACATGTTACTAAGAGTTTGAATATTGCTCTCAGAATGCTAGTTGCACGAGCCTTTGATCTTGGGCGTCTCCGCACTAATTTTCTTACGAAATCAAATATACATGATAATATTAGATTAGATCTTGAGCTCAACAAAGACATACAATCTTAAACAGACACTAAATCATCAATATCATCTTGCCATATATGTCAATAAAGCAGTATCATCATCAATCTATTAGCCGACTAAAAGAACTCATATACTGAAGCTATATACCTGAATCAGTAATAAAATACAGAGACTGAAGACTAATCATAGTTAACCGAAAGAAAATGCTACAGATGATAGCAAGTATCACAAGATGATTCAACTATTCAGAGAATGAAAAAATTGCAAGTAATCTAACAGCTCAAGATCAGTCTAAACTCAGTGTCAATATCAATTCTTCATCGAGCATTTATCCCTCACAACCTTCTTTTGCAATTTTTCCAGCTAGTGATGACCCACAGATATGTGAAGTAGATCACGAAATTGCAAAGAACCAACTGCCAGTATACTCACAACGACGGTGATACTCGAAATCACCGTAAAGAAATAGAACGAGGCAAGGCACGCACGTGGCGCTGTCCCAGAAAACCAAGCACCTCGCTGCGTCGAGCAACAAGATGATGGCAATTGAAGATACAATGCCATACCTCCACCTCGAGAAATCGAGGGTTGGGTGGACGCCGCATAAGACCGATGAGAGCTCCGGCCGAGAGCACTCGTGAACACATAGCACAAGTCACAAAATCTCCTTCAAACCCTCGACACAAAACCGAGCCGAATCAACCTCTAGAGGTAAATCCCCAAACCTTTCCTCACGGCCAGATTCAAGGAAAAGGCACAAAGAAACCGCACGGGATGAACCCTAGAACGACGATTCAAGCTGCTCAACTGACGGCGACGAGAAAGAACCCAGCCGACGACTCTCAAGACTCAAGATCAGAGAACTGTCAAGGGAGATAAGAGATCAGATGGGGGAAGTGAACTCACTGCTTTTTTCGGTCTCAAGAGAGGAGAGGGAGACTGCCTCTTATAGGGAGGTGGGGTGGAGGTCAGCAGGTTGCAGCCACGGTTGGAGCCAAAGCGCCCACATCGGTGGCGCCTCCGTCGCTACCGCCTGAATCGGCCGCCTAGGATGAAGCGGTCAGAGTCAAAACCTCCCCAGCCGCCACACGCGAGAGGTAAGGTGAAGCCTTATCTCCTCTTCTACCGTCCCACCGACAGGTGGGATCACTCTCTTTTTTTTATCAAATTGGGAAATTCCCAAAAAAGCCCTTAAAGTCCAATAATCCCCACCAATTTATCAAATTGGTAAAGATATTCAAATGTCTTGTTTAATATATAGTTGTTCGACGATGGGTACCTTGCAAGTTTGAACCCGAAGCCTAGCAATAAGGACTATGACTCTGCACAGACAAAGGAGGACTTCGCCTGATCCAATGCCTTGGTGTGAGAATTTTCGCCCAAGCCACATTCTGTACTGGGGGCTTGCCCTTTTCCTCTCAGGTTGGGACGTTACGTCATATCCCCATATCTAGCTCATGAGTGCTTAAGAAAGTATACCCTTGACTTTATTTGATCGCAACCTCACGATCATACTCAAGTAGGTGAATTCTTCTAGGAATCCTATAGGATGATTTCCGAAATCATATAGACATCGAATTCATTAAGAACTGTTGCTCAACCTTCCATACAGAAAAGAGCACTGCATCTAATGGGGCCCATTAGATGTGCTCTCTAATCCCACACAGTTTGTTGTCCTAGAGCATAGTCCAAGGGATCTCCGATCTTCAAAAATAGGTTACCACCAATGTGAGCCTTTATACGGGTATAAGTCTCATTCCCTTAGACGCTGCAAGGATGGCCTTCCGCACCAACCCTTTAGTGAAAGGATCTGTCAAGTTTCTTTCAGACTGGATGTATTCTACAGAAATAACACATGTCTCTCTAACATGCCTTATCGACTTATGTCGTTTCTTTATATGCATTGAGGACTTCATATTGTCCTTCCTACTCTCCGCCTTAACCAGAACGGTTTGGTTATCGCAATAGCTCAATATAGCTATAATAGGCTTTTTCAGCACAGGTAGGTCAGAAAGGAGTTCTCTAATCCATTAGCTTCTACAGCCACTGAATCAAGCGCTACTAACTTAGCCTCCATGGTGAACCGTGTAAGGATAGTCTGTTTTGAAGACTTCCACGAAACGGCCCCACCTGCTAGAGTGAATACATAGCCACTCGTAGCCTTCATGTCATCCGAGTCAATGATACAGTTAGAGTCACTAAATCCTTCCAAAACTATCGGATGGCTAGAATAATATATTCCCAAATTTGAGGCCCCCTCAAGTATCTGAGTACTCTCTCTAGTGCTATCCAATGATCATCTCCTGGATTGGACGTATAACGACTCAAGCTACTTACAACATATGAGATGTCTGGTTTCGTTGCACTAGTTAGATACATCAAGAATCCTATTATTTGAGAATATCTAAGCTGATCCTTCCCATACCCAGTGTTTTCATGTAGCTTTGCATTAGGATCATAAGGTGTGGTCTCAGGTTTACAGTCCATAAATCCAAATCTGGTTAGGACCTTATCCACATAATGGGATTGTGAAAGAGTAATCCCATTCTCACCTTTTATAAGCTTAATGTTTAAAATAACATCAACCTCACCCAGATCTTTCATGTCAAAATTCTGGGAAATGCAAGACTTTGTTCTATTGATTACATCTATGTTGATTCCAAAAAGCAATATGTCATCTACATAAAGACATAGAATGACACCTTCGCTCTCGCTAAACCGATAATAGACACATTTATCGGCTTTGATCACACAAAACCCGACCGAGGTCATTGTATTATTGAATTTCTCGTGCCATTGCCTGAAAGCTTGCTTTAGATCATACAAAGATTTAATCAATCAACGTACTTTCTTTTCTTGCCCTTCAATCACAGAACCATTGGGCTGTTGTATATAAATTTCTTCATCCAACTCTCCATTTAGGAAAGCGGTCTTTACATCCATTTGATGTACTTAGAATTTGTATACGACAGCTAGTGCTAAAAGCACCCTAATTATGGGTAAACGAGCCACAAGAGAGTATATATCAAAATAGTCTTCTCCTTTTTACTGCGTGAAATCTTTAATCACTAAACGGGCTTTGTACTTTTCTATAGTACTATCAGGTCTACACTTTCTTTTGAAGATCCATTTGTAGCCGACTGTCTTACAACCAGGTGGAAGATCAGTAATCTCTCAAGTTCAGTTAGCTATGATGGAGTCCATCTCGCTACGGAGTGCCTCCTTCCAGTTGGAGATGTGTATGCCTCTGAAAGGATTTATGGTTCATCATCCATGACAAAGGTGACATAGTCATCACCGAGTGACTCTTCAGTCCTCTACCTCTTACTCCTCCTCAACTCTAACTCTGGAGTGGTGTTACCGACATTAGGAAAAATAGTGTTCATACGAACCAGCGTGGTCAATGACTTCATTTGGTCTCATAGGAAACACATGCTCAAAGAATGTCGTATCACGATATTCCATCACTATATTTGTAGCAATGTCACTCACCTCGGATTTAACCACTAGAAATATATAAGTCGTGTTATATATAGAATATCCTAGAAAGACACAATCAACGGTCTTAGGATCAAGCTTTTTTTTCTTTGGTAACGACACATGCACTTTTGCAAGGCATCCCCTGTCCAAGAAATGACATATTAGGTTTTCTCCCCTTCCATCCTATATAGGGCGTTTTCTCCTGATTGCGAGGTGGAACCCTATTCAGGATATAATTATCTGTGAGAACTGTTTCACCTCACCAATAGTCCGACATACGTGAACTCTAGAGCATGGCGTTAACCAAGTCACAAAGAGTTCGGGGTTTTCTTTCGGCTATTCCATTCGATTGGGGTGAGTATGGTGGAGTAATTTCATGAATTATTCCGCTTTCTTCACAGAATTGAGAGAATTCATGTGTGATGTATTCACTGCCTTGGTCCGACCTTAACCGTTTGATTTTTTTCTAGTTGATTTTCAACTTCAGCTTTATAGACTTTAAAGTGTTCTAGTGTTTCATCTTTCAACTTAAGTAAATAAATGTAGCAATACTTAGTTTCATCATCTATGAGAGTTAAAAAGTACTGTTACCACATTTAGTTAATATTCCATTCATCTCACAAAGATCAGAATGAATTAGTTCAAGTGGAGAGGTGCTTCGCCCTTCAATGCTATGAAAAGGTTTTCGGGGCTGCTTCGCTTGCACACACACACACACACATCACAGTTTGAACCCTTCTCATAATTATAGCTTGGAATTAAACTCATTTTGCTCAACCACACAATGGCTTCAAAGTTAACATGACATAAACATGAATGCCAAATATCATGAATTTTATTGCAATGGGAAACATTATAAATGTTTACATTATTGAGATCAAGAATGGATAAGCGGAACATGCCTCTGCTATCATAGCCTTTGCCCACAAAACTACCTAATTTGGTCAGTATGATCTTATTGGACTCAAATACAAGCTTTATTCCTTGCCTACACAACATCGACCCACTCAGCAGATTGCGAACCATAGCAGGCACGTACAACACGTATTTGAGGATGAGTGTTTTGCCTGAGGTAAGTTTCAGACAAACCTGTCCAATCCCATGTACTGTCACAGTGGCTCCGTTGCCAATTAGGACGGATCCACCACTTTCACCCTGAAATGAAGAGAAACAAGATCGATCAACACATATATGTCTAGTAGCACCTGTATCAATCCACCAATCAATGGATGGACTTGTCATAAATGCCTGAGGTACATACTCTTCTGAATTGGTGCTAGCTAGTGCAACATTCACTTCAGCCTTGCGGTCTTTATTCTAACCAGGAGAAGGACCCTTGCCCTTGCGATTGCGGCAGTGGTTGGCCTTATGACCAGCCTCCCCGCAAACAAAGCAGATGATGTCCTCCTTTTTCTTCTTTATTTTCTTTGGTTGGAGCTTGACTTAGGGCTCATTCTTGAATTTTGGTTTCCCAGAGCCTCCAAAACTCTTGACCGCCACCTGATGAGCTTGGACTTAAGCCTTCCCTATGCCGTCACCGGCTCTAGCATGCTCTTCGACAGTAATAGCAGCCGACAGCTCATTGAGAGTCAAGCACTCCTTCAAATGTCGGCGAGCGGTAATTAAGTCATGCCACGAGGGTGCTAACTTAGCTAGGATGACATTTACTCGAAGCTTCTCTGGCAGGATGCAGTCGTACTGACTTAAGTCATGTACATAGAGTTGTAGCTCGTAGAGCTGCTCCATCACCGATAGTCCCTCAATCATCTTATAGTTCAAGTAATTAGTAGTTATGAATGACTCATTCCCATTGTCCCCTTTGGAATACTTCTCCTCAAGTTCGTCTCAAAGTTGCTTAGCATTTGTGAAGTTAACGTAGATGTCGAACAGCCGGTTGGATAAGATGGCTAACAAACGAGCTGAGACTGAATTATTCGCATCCTACCACCGCGACATTTCAGCGGTTTCTAATGGGAACACCGGAGGATTTGAAATCACCCAAAATAATTTCCTCCGTCGCCGCTGCCTGAATCGGCCGCCCCAGATGAAACGGTCAGAGCCGAAACCTCCCCAGCCGCCGCACGCGAGAGGTAAGGCGAAGCCTTATCTCCTCTTCCGTCGTCCCACCGATAGGTAGGACCACTCTCTTTTTTTTTATTAAATTGGAAAATTCCAAAAAAAAGCCCTCAGAGTCCAACAGTCAGGACACGGTACGCCTAGCATGGCAGCAAACAGCTGGACCGGAACAAGAACGATTGAATTCTCTTTCAGTTTAATTTCTCCCGGGATGTTTCAGTTTCACCTTGCCGTGCTTTAATTACTGCCAGAAAATGTCAATGGTGATTAAGGTGAAGCAGATGTCTCTCGCCAGAAGAAAAAATACAGTAACGCATATTAGATCCTACACATACCAAACGCAAGTTTGGCACAGCCAACCGAGTTAGGGCAAAGCCTGGAATGTGCGTGCAAATAGAAGTTTGGCATACACCTATATACAAAGATAGAGCTTTCCCTCCCCTCAACACTATCCCTTCGGTCAAGAGAGGCAGGCTTGCGTGCCCCGTCTTGCTGTGGTTCTGCACAGGCTTGAGAGCAAATTTTTAATGGAGGCGAGGTGATGGGTCTCTGTGTGCTGCCTCCAGGCTCATCAGCTCGGGTGCAGCTCATATGGAGCAACGGCCAGCCATTGTGCCGCTGGTTGCAGAGCAAAGGGCTGGGAAGTAACTTTACATATGTGTGTCTACACACACACTATTCTTCATGCATGTGTAAAATACACGTCGAAAAGTTACTACTGTTTGTGAGTAAAGATATTGTCAAACACATATAGAGTTACTGTCAGCACACAACTGGGTAGTAATTCTACATATATTTAATAGTAACTTCAGTACTTCACTCACAAACACAGTAACTTTCCGGCATGCAAACTGGCATGCGCAGATTATCGTAGTCGTGCGTGTGTGTGTATATATATATATATATGTATATATACAGCGCCGTGCCCCACGGGGGTGCGGGCCGTACGACCGTACAGGGCCCCCCAATTTCTAGGGCCTCAAAAAATCAGCCCAGCAGGAGAAGGCACATGTATTCGTGTGAGGCCAGAGCGCCAGATAAGGGTGAAAACGGATCGGATACGGACGGATAATATCTCTATCATATTTATTTTCATATTTTTTTGAATACGGATAACTCGAATACAAATATAAATACGAATAATATCGAATACAGATACGGATCGAATACGAATCGAAACAAATACTGATTCTGAATATTTATCGAACATGAAAACCCCTTAAACTATACATCCAAAATTAACAAAAATACATAAATAGTTCATTTTGTCAAAATATTCATGAAATCTAAACAAGCATAGTCTTTTTATCCATAATAAATATACCCAATAGTCGATCATAACATAACTACATAAGTAGCAACAACGTGCAATTTATGGAATACACATGATGACATAATAGCAATTTGAACAAGCATAAGAATATTTCATTCATCCATTTCATCCACAAGTCCTCCATGATAGCAATTTAAATAAGCATAAGAATACTAGGCTTCTCAGATTAGTATCCGTATCCGTATCCGTTTTCACCCCTAGCCCCGAGCCTAGCTCGAGTCCGTCTTGGCGTCTCCGCGACGACTTCGCGTGCGTGGCGCCAGTATTCTCGGCTCCGAGCCCCGAGGCCCCACGGCGTTCGTATTCTCTCTTGTATTCGTGACTTGATCGGTTCGTGTTTGTCTCATCTCGCCGAGCGGCCACCGGCTCGTCCAATGTCCATTCATCTAGGGTCGTGCGTTACTTAGAGCTTTGCATGGGCCTCCAAATTTCACGACGCGACTACATATATATATATATATATATATATATATATGTGTATATATATATATATATATAGAGTATAAATAACGGGGCACCATGGTGTCTAGGCACCAAGCCTCCCTCCCTTTGGATTGTTTTTAGATGCGTGCTAGTGTGATTGAGACTTTCCATCTATGATTGATTTAGCATGCATGATATGTTATATACCATTGCACTAGCGCGCATCTAAAAACAATTTAAAGGCAGAGAGGCTTGGTGCCCAGACACCATGGTGCCCCATTTCAGCATCAATCACACACACACAACCCAAATTCGGATATGTTTTTTGAAAATATCAGTTTTAGGGTATATACCCATCTATAACAATTCAAATGAAACATATACCTTTGAAAAAATATACTCGAATTCAAAGTTTTGAACGAATTTAGATCACATGCTTTGCTGATTTATATATATAATCAGCACATACCTGCAATCAAACTATCAATAAAAAAGGCAACTACAGTTCAAATTTCAGTTCGAACTTGTTTGAACTAGTTAGTAAACTAGTTAAACTTGATATCCAAGAAATTTTAAAATTTTTCGCACGCGATACATACCTATTTTAGATTTATGGTGCCCGGGCACCAAGGAGCACTCGTTATTTTTACTATATATACGAGTATTTAAGACCATCTAGATGGTATTAACAATTTTTCAAGGGTGGTATGTACATTTTTTGACATACTCTTTTTTATGTTCGTATACGAAGATATTTACAAAATACGTTAAAAACTATACACTCCGTTGCAATTATTTTGTATGGTTCACGTTGGAGTAAAAGGTACTTTTCATATACGTGCATGCATACGTACATACATACGTAAAAGAAAATGATATACCTTTGCTAGCTTAGGTTTTAATTTGATAATACTTGAGAAAATTAGATGTAAATTATATTTCGTGCCTTTTGTTCAGATTTTATAGATAGTCACACATATTTTTTTTCTTTAGCTATATGTTAGCATTTGAATGGTACGACAGTGCTTAGTTTATTTAGGCCTTAGGAAATTATTTAGTTTATAATTAACAAATGAAGTGTCGACTTTTCTATCTATTTGTATCATGGTGACAATCACGATGAGTACAATGATTCAAAACTAGCATTGAGTATCTTATACGAGACATTTTACTTATAAATTTTGAAGCCATATGTGATATAAATAGGCATCAATACTAGCCTACTAAGTATAGATTTACCAAAAACGTATGTGTTTCTCAGGTGGTAGGGTACATGAACTGAC
Source organism: Bonia amplexicaulis (assembly GCA_036346245.1). Taxonomy (NCBI): domain Eukaryota; kingdom Viridiplantae; phylum Streptophyta; class Magnoliopsida; order Poales; family Poaceae; genus Bonia; species Bonia amplexicaulis. The sequence continues at coordinate 37,518,691 of CM070735.1, forward strand.
ATGAGGGGCCTAACGTACTAATAAAAAAGGTGAAATGGATATACATTTGTGATAACATGTTCACATGTATTTAAAATATTTTATTTGTTATTGTTATCACTCTGTAAAATAAGTTGGTTTCACAATTAAATGCTAAAGTAGCCAACTAATTGAAAAGAAAACCTAACTGATTATATAGGGACATTAAGTATGCATGGTTTAATTAACCGGCGCTACCGTTCAATCAACTGATAATCTTTAACAACAATCTTTCATCCCCTCGTCAAGCACCAATTGTGCACATCTAACATATAAATTTTCTAGCTCCACCACCGCTGGAATGGCAGCAACTATGGCAATTAATAGGCTACATGCCGGCTGCACCTGCACGCCTGTGTGTTTGTTAATGCATTGAGATTGGAGAGCGCCAGGTCAGGCTCAGTGTGTGCTTCTGATCAGAATCAGATGGCTATAAAAATTGCATGATTCCCTTGCTGGGGTTGGTTTGCTACTGCCAAGAACACGGGCGGAGTTGCACCTCGAGCAGGATAGACTTTAGTCCGAGGTATAAAAAAATATCTAGTGTACAGTCCGACTTAATTCAGTCTAGCTTGGATAATATTTTCATGGTCCAGCCCAGATAGATTAGATCATTTCACCACAGAGTTTAGAGCGTAATCAAACTCTGGCTCTACCACTGACCAAGAACATTTTGTTGGTCTGAGTGATGCTGAACTGACGACGACGACAATGGGTTATGCTTTTTCTCGCTCTTGTTTTTTTTAGGGAGGGGGTTGGGGGTGTTCTAGAGGATTTGCATAGATCCTTTGGTGAAATTATGAATTGTCTATTTCTTGCCGATGAGTGCAGGTATATATGCCTTTATGGATCGTTGGTTTTGCTACTAGCATTCATTCATTCATTCAGGAAAGAGAGAACTCCCCAAGAGATGGTCAGTTAAAGCACAGGTAGTAGTACTAGCTGCCCAATTAGATAATGCACATGGCGCTCAACAGAATGGATTGTTATTGTCATCTAATCTTAATAAACGATGCTCCTGTAACATTCATTACAGTTGTTAAGACTTGCGAAAAGAATGGATAACCAATGGCCGAGAAAGAGAGAGAGAGATGATGATCACTTGGAGGGAGTACGTTGTCTTGTGGTTTTGTATAAAAAGAAAAAGGCCATGAGGTACCTAAGCCTTTTAACACCGCAGCGAACACAAAGTATTTTTAGTACTGGCAATAAATCATTGGATGCATCAACGGCCACGTGGATGCCGCCTCCTTTTTCTTGGATCTTTTTTTAGAAACTAGAAGGCGTGACATGGTACGATGGTACTATTTCTTTTCATCACGAGGGGATGGATGGCTTCATAAAGGTACCCTGACAAAAAAAATACAGGAAGTGGAGCCGGAGAACTCAAATTGTCGAAGCATTATATTATTATTTATTATATATATACTAAAAATCAATGATATGCTTCTAGAATATCTAAGAGATGATGTGCTTCCAGAGTATATAAGAAAAACAAGAAATATACTAGAAATCCTCGTACAAAAGTAAACATCTAACACTTAATTTGGTGGATCATAATTGTAAGAAAAAAGTCTATATAACATTCCAAATTTTACTAAGTCCATCCAGCATCTTAAACTATAAAATTACACATTTGACCCCTAAACTTTAAAATCCAATTTAAATAACATTCTGACCCAGTTTTGAATGGTGATATTGTTCGCGCGATACAATACGCAGGTCAAGTTTAAATGAATAACATGTGACGTTTATAAAGCCTTCTCTTTTAAATCGAAACAGAGGGAGTGAACTAAAGCCTGAAAAAAAAATGTAAAACTGGACGAATTGCTTTAAGAACTAGAAGTATCAGACTAATTGAATGAGCGAAATATAAAAAGAAAGGTTTAATCAAATAAGTTGATCACCAAGCCCAGCATATTGGTCGGCCCAATGGCCCATTTTCATACATTGGTTTCCTGAAGCCTAACCATTACCGGTTCCAAACAAGAACAAAGCGGCGGCGGCGGCGTTGTTGTAGGAGAGTCCGACGGCGGTGGCTCGATGGACGGCCACGGCAGGCGGCCGCAGGTAAATCGACGCCTGCGACGACGTCAACCTCCATGCGATGGATGATGGCGCGATGATGGATTAATGTACTAAGCAGGGGTTAGCGATGCTTGCTGCTGCAGCCTGTGTCCGGCTTCGTTTTTTGGTCGCCGAAGTCTGATGAAGCTGCCTGTGTCAGGAGGAGTTCAGGGTGGCAACCAAACAAGGCTGCATCCTCTTTATCCCCAGGTTTCAATTGAAGCAAGATCCAACCTCTCTCCGGCCTCCATGTGGGATTCGCGTGAATTCACCGTCTTGTCCGATCGCAAGCTCGCCCAGGACCGCACCCAAAACCATCAAACCCAGTCCCTCAGTTCGGAGAGGCTTGCTTTGAGTGAGCGTAGACCGGACAGGACAATAGAGAAGGGATGAATGGTGTCTTCAAATCTTTTCTAAATATTCACTTAATTCTTTTTCTTTGATAGCTATAGAGCTATAAATATTAGAGTTAAAATCCCATAAGAAAACCAAAGAGACTAGACGAACCGAGCAAGAAAAGTAGGGTGGTCGAAATCTGTCAATGTGGTCAAAACTTACAACGTGATAGATAACCGACAGAGTGGTCGTAAGTCCGACTACTCGACAGAAGTACAACGTGGTCGGAAATCGACTACCGTTCAGAAGTCACTATAGTCGATAACCACCGAAACAAAAAATAGCAAGATCGAAAATGGTTGCAGTCGGAACTGACGTAGTCGTAGACATCGTGATCGAATGCCAACAAGTGATCGAACAATCAACGTTGTTGTAACCAGTCGTAAGCCAACGAGTGGTCGAACAACCAACGTGGTCGAAACCAGTCGGCAAAATGGCCGTAACTAACGTGGTCGTAAGCCAATGAGTGGTCGAACAACCACGTGGTCGGAACCACTCTGCAACCAAAATGATCAGCGTGATCGAAATCAGTGCGATGTAGTCTGAAACTTGACCATGGTCGAAACCAACGTAGTTGTAAAGTTGATCGACGTTCCAGACTGGAACCGCACCGTCTATGACTGCTTCAGTTCAGAATCAACAAAAGGACGAAGAAACAACAGATCTAAACGTGGTCAAAAAGTAAGGCGTTGTGGTGAGAGATTTGACCGTGGTCATAACTGGAAGTGGTCGTAACATTCTTGGAAGAACAGAGAGGAAAGCCAGTGAGGCGCACGACCGCAAGATCCAGATTCCAGATAACTTTTGATTAAAAGATCAATTAGCCATAAAACTTTGTATACAACAAGATTAAGGTCTAAAGAGGTTGCTCTAAACTTTAATTGAAAACTTAGCAAGCAAGGGGAAAGCTTTCTACGATTTCTCGAAGAACACACAGAATCGATACCGAGAGAGTGAAACGATAATCAGACCATGCTCGTGGGAATAGACTAGTCAAGATGGCTTTGAGTATGATTTCTAAACACTCAACAAGTCAAATCATCAACAAAATAAGCAAGAACATTCTCTCATATCAAGAAAGAAAAGAAACAACTAAAGAATAGAGAGGAAACAAGAAAACAGATGAACCAGACCACGCCAACTCAACACCATTCAGACAACAATACTCAAAATATAGATCGAGATTAGATGTATTACTCTAAGGATTGAGTCTACAGCCACTCCATCCAGGAGGACCAAGAGCACATGTGCTCCACACAGAAACCCTAACCCTAATCCACAAAAACACACACACACGAGAGACCTCGGGATGGGTAACCCTCCATCCCCTTTTATAAGTTCCTGATACTGGGGATAACCCGTTAACTCCTTACCTACCACTAGGTTTTCTCATGCACGCTTCTCAAAGCAGCTTACATGAATCTGTTAGTGAATCAATACTTGATCCACTTACACTTTCAGCACATACAGGACCTAAACCCCTTAGACCATCAGAGCAGTTTCACATACCGCCTCTTTCCCGGTATTGGGAAATTTACCAAAATACCCCTCTACCGCTTTCCTTGAAGCTTCCCGCTTCCTTGTTGTCCCGACTTGCAACCACTTTACAAGCCTCAGTCATTTTCAGCGTCTCCCTGACCGTTCTGGACCTCAACACCTCTATGTGCCTAGTCCCGGTCCTTCCACGCCTCACCATGACTTAGCTCCAAAGTTCTGCAACCAACACCAACAACAAAACATCACGTAGTACCGTACAATATACAAGAATCATCAATTTGCATAATCAGAATGTATCCCAGTGAACAATCTCAACAAACCAACTGGTTTAATACAGCTTACGACTACTATGATGCACAAGACATGTGGTACTCGTAGCCCATGAGGTCCTATCAGCAATCTACGACCACTCAGCAAGTCGTTATAACCATCACACAAATTGCTACGACCAAGAAACAGATGCTACGATCATGGAGAACACAGGCTATGACTACCGCACAGAACACTACGACTATCGCTTACAACGGCTACGACTTTACCAAACCAGGTCGCTACGACTTACGACTATCGATCACAAGCATGCAAAGCGCTACGATTATCGATCACGACCAGACAAAGCTACGACTATCGATCACGATCAGATAGAGCTACAACTATCGATCACGAGCAGGTAGAGCTACGACTATCGATCACGACCAGCAGAAATTACAACCATCAAGTCGTAAAAACTCCTGCCGACCATCAAGTCGTAAAAGCCTCTGCCGACCACCAAGTCGTAAAAGCCACTGCCGACCACTAAGTCGTAAAAGCCACTGCCGACCACCAAGTCGTAAGACAGACTGCCAACCACCAAGTCGTAATAAGCAACCTTCTGCATAAACCTTAAAAACCAAACTCAATCTCGACACAAATTCTAATCTAAAAATCAATTACTCATCATAACCATAGAGTCACCTCCATAGTCATACAGTGAGATCCAATTCTTGGACACCATTGCTGCCCGCGTTTCCAGCAAGGGAAGGAGGCCTTTCCCCATGTCCATCTCTCCTCTTCTCGTCCCGCCTGCTCCTTTGCTGGTTGCTCCCGTGGCATTGCGAATTCGCTCGAACAGCATCTTGCGGTGGCGTTTCTGCGGTATGCTGGGTTCACTTCTCTCAAGTTTCTGTGCCCTTTTGTGCTTTTAGTCAAGTAAGCAAGGGCCTTGGCGATTTGTCACTGTCCATGGATCACCAATTCACCACGCTCTAGATACACTGGGGGCTGAAACTGAGGAATGTTTTGCGTATTTGATAATTGGCATGCTTTTGGACCTTTGGATGAGATGAACCCAAATGCTGCTCAGGTGTGAATAGAGTAATCTAGATTGTGTGTTCTTTGGGTTAGAACTGTACAACTTCATGTATGAAATTTTCTACTGCATCCGTGTGCCCTTGCTCAGCTGTTCACTACAATCTGTTTTTGTTCAATTGGCTTCAATTATACATGAAAAGATGTAGAAAAAGTGGGAACACTTACTGTTGAACTTCTTAACATGCTCACATATGCTGCAAGAAGTGTCTGATGTTTGTATGGTTTGACACTGCTGCCAGTTGAAACAAAAGCAACCATGGGTAGCAAGGGTTGTGACCTAAATTATTCCTGTGGTATGGAGAATGATGATCCAGATTTATCGCCTTTTCTCCGCAAACTTTTTAAAGAGGTTGGTAGCGTAATAGCGTTTGCACCTCTGCACATTGTTGATAATTAGAATTGAAAGAAAGCTGGATGTGTTGGAACATGACGAATGATTGTTGCAGTGGGATGGCCGCAAGGCCCGGGGCTTATTTCACCACGACATCGCTGCCTGTGAGACTAAAGTTTTACATTCTTCTCCAATTAACTACACTTAGATTGTCGGATTTTTTTTCTAGCTAAAGTTCCTACAATTATGTTGACAGGTGCTACATGGAGAACACAATTTTGTGACAACGTTAATAGAAGGACGTGACCAGAAGAAGCGACTGACTGAATTTGGAATGACCAAGTCCTCCAGCCATTTGATAGTAGGAAGTTCAATTTCACAAAAGCTAGCCCAGAGGAGGTGATCTTCAGATTCCAAGAAACTGAGAATGATTCTGTCCAGTATTTTGATGGTGCTCCTCATACTGTTTCAGCTTCTCCTAGTGCCATTTTGATCAATGTCAGTGTGTCTCCCTCTCTCGCTGTTACTTCTACCTCTGCTAGAATGGAAACCTGATGTTATTCTTTCCGTGATCTGTGCCACAGGTGAGTACAATTGGGTACTGGCATGTGCTTTTGATCCCTCGAATCCAGGGTTGCTTACCACAAAGGGTTGATCAAGAGAGCTTCGAACTCGCAATGTATGTTGCAAGGGAGGCAAGGAATCCCTTCTTCAGAGTTGGTTATAACAGTCTGGGTGGCTTTGCGACCATCAATCACCTTCACTTCCAGGTTAGTCATTCAGTATACATTTTCCTGAATCTTTCAGTGTCCTATACTCTCCTCGCTCTGACAATGAGCCTGTCAGGCATACTATCTGAAAGTACAATATCCAGTTGAAAAAGCCCCGACAGAGAAACTCGCGACCCTAGGGAATTGTGCGAGCATCGTTCAGCTGGTGCAGTATCCAGTAAGTGGTTTTGTATTTGAAGGTGGGGCGAGCTTGGAGGATTTGTCAGATGTGGTTTCAATTGTCTGCATCTTCTTGCAAGAGAACAATAGACCTTTCAATGTCCTTATCTCTGAATCTGGAAAGAGAATTTTCCTGCTACCACAGGTACTCCCAAATACCAATGCAACCTCAGTTGTACTAATTCTGAGAACTTATGCATATGTTTGGTTGAAGCATCTCTGTCTGAAACAGAATTCCAAGAGTTGAAGAGGTGCATCTTTCCTGACCAGTGCCGTTCCTAAAGAGTAAAGACAACAATTTTGAGATAGTGATCAGCTCTTACTTGGGTAAAGACAACAATTTTGAGATAGTGATCAGCTCTTACTTGGGTGTACCAAGTTGGTGCAAATCTGTTTTTTTTCCCTCAAAAACGCGAGAGGCGTTTCTTTCAATCAAGAAGAAGTAAAATACAAGAGAGGCTGGCCAAAGGGCAGCAAACACAGATCAAGGCAAAGAAAAGAGAAGAAGGGAGAGAGGAAGAGACTAAAAGAAGGAAGAGACTAAAAGAAGCTCGGTGCCTACCATATATTGTACATACTAGCCTCATAGGCGCGGCGTCACGCCGCGCCAGCAACCGTACGTACCAAAATAAAAAACGATAATTCGTGAGAAGTTTTTTTAAAAAAATCGAAGGCAAAATGCGTATTTTCGAAAAAGGCGAAGGGTTTTTTCGCAAAAAAATAAGGACCTGTACGTAAACAAATGGGGACCCGTGCATAATTTCAAAAACCGCGAGGGGCTATCCTGCAAAGTGGAGGGGCTAAAAAAAACTGGCAGAGACATTTTCGTGAGAACCAAGGACCTGTACGTAATTTCGAGAAAATGCAGGGACTTTTTTTGCAAAACCGCTCCCCCGACCGTACCAAGATTCTCCGGCCACGCTGGCGAGTGAGCGATGGCGCGAGTGAGTCAAGCCTGTGTACAAGGCCGAATCCCCGGAGTAATAGGGGTTTGATGTCTTATTTTCCCTGCACTCTCTTGTTTTTTCCAGTAAGGCTAAAATTTAGTTTTCTACTGCCAAACGAAGGACCGAAAACTGAAGAACCCAGCTATTCTGTGCCAGCGCGAAGTGAACGCTGTTAAGGAGATAGAGTTGTATTAGGATATAGAGTTTGGATTCTATTCCATATATGTCTTATCTCTATATGGCATATCCTCTTGTACTCTCCTATATATATGGCCCTTTGGGTCTCATATCAATACACACAATATTCATAACAAACGCAAGAAGAGGACCAATGAATTGATCGATCGATCCACAGCGGGAGACAAAGAACTCGTCTACAGGCTGTCAGGAAGAAGGGCACTAGCTCGGCTGCATGCTAGGTTAAGGGTCTGTTCTTTAACGGTTTCTAAAGCGGCTTTTAATTTTTCTATAGTATATAATTTTTAAATAGAATATTTTTTAAGACAGAGTCTGCAAGTTAATTGTAGGACATGTTAAAAATCCAATATCTGTATTAACTAAAATCGCAAGCGAGTATCTCTCTGTAGTCTCTGTTGTAAATAGTTAAAATTTAAATATTTTATTTAGAAACTATAAACCACAGCCATACCAAACAGCTACTGAGTTTGCTCAGCCACGAGCGGATCCCTGACCATCTCGAAACTCAACTGGCCTGTTGAGGAAGCCCTCCCGGGGAATGGCTAGAGTAGAGACGTTCCACGTAGCCGATCTGAGTTTGAGCTTTCATCAACTAAAACTAGAAAGAAAATCAGGGGGCGGCTCTCCCAAGTCCCCTTCTTTTTTGGGTGCGTGCCTGTCAGTCGTTGCATTGAACTTGTCCACACACCGGATGTTCCCCGGTAGATCTTCCCATTCTTCCGTTTCTCAAGGTCACAGCCAGGCTTGGTTTATCAAGGGACTACTATTCTTTTGCGATACTGACCAAGAGTGGAACCGTGGCTGTCATACCAATGTCCTGTTTTTTTTGGGACTATAGCTTATGACTGTAGGTTTTGGTATAATACGAGCACTCGTATGAATGAATTAAAAGTCGATAAACTTTTTCTAAAAGGCTATTTCGATAAACTGCTTCGAAACGGTGGTGAAAAAATCATTTCGTTAATTTATTCAAAATGAGTTATAAATCATAAATCATAAAATAAACCAGAATGAATCCAAGAATGGAACTAATCCAAGCGTACACGTGTACTGACCAAGAGTGGGAGCAGTTTAGTTGTGCCTTTCAAAAAAAAAAACTTCCACGGGATATTTAGAAAGGCTTTTGCTATATTTTTTAGCTGCGATTTTTAATTTCTGATTAATAGCTTTTGACTTTTCCTAATTCAAAATAACTTTTGACATCTCCTTGAAATTCAAAAGCCGATTTAAAATCAATCAATAGAAGCTGCATGTTTGGGTTCACACTTCACAGGTAGCATCCGTGCCGCAAAGAAGGCGCGCTCGGACGACCGATATGCTCACGGTTATTTTTGGCTTTTTGAATGACTTTTTGGTTTTAATTTTTTCTTAATAATTATTATTTGTTAGGACATCAGGAGTGTATAAATCGCTAGGGGACGGATATTGCTCATACCGTATCTTAATCCATATTTTTTTTCTCGGATTCAGAGTCGGATACGGTAAAACCGGATACAAATACGAATTCGGAGTATTCGGAATTTCGAATACGGTGCCGCCGGAACGGATACTCGACAGTTTCGGATCGAAAACGGATAATGTAGACGGATAGTACGTGCATACGGAAAGGAACATATGCTAAACCATACCACCATTACTTCAAGCCTTAAACTGTTAGACATAAGTACATAATAGTGATTATAATTCATCAGTCGAAGATGGTGTGACGTTTTCCCCAAAATTGCCCATTGAGGTGTGGCGTTTCAAGATAAATCTTGATTCTTGACGGACACCATTTTCTTTTTCTAGGCTAAAGAAATTTTACTAAATTAAGGTAGAGACAATATACAATTGGGGATAATAGACTTTTGACAAATTTACCTGTTTATTTACTGAAGCATGCCAAAGTTCATCGTTTAATAATACTCTGATTACATGCTTTTCATTCCATTACCTAGGAAGAGTGATCTTAATGAGAAAATTTAGGATTCCAATTGCACAAGCAGCAGAATTAGAAATAAAACACCATTTTAGCATTTGTATATTTATGGTTGCCACAACTGAATGTCATATTCCTTTTAGAGAACTTAAATTTGCACAATCCAGGAAAACTTTCTACACACTGCACACCTCAACCAACCAACATAACAAAAAAATTAATACTAGCAAAATGAAAGGTGAATCCTTAGCTCTTACCAGATATCCGATCGGATAATTATCCGGTATCCGAATACCGATACTATTCAGTCGGATAACAACTCTCCCGAATCCGAATCCGAATCCGACATGAATTATCCAATCCGAATTCGAATCCGACCGGATACCAAATTCTCTAATCGGAAATCAGTCAGGATTAACCCAACCCATTTGCACCCCTATAAATCGCAAGGTCTTAAGGTGGGCCCCACCTAATTATTAAGGTCGACTCGTTATGTTTGAGGCCACCGCTCGGCTGTAACAAGGGTCCCACTCGGCAGTAAAAAAATGTATTTTAATGCTTGTGGTTGTTGGCAGTTGGCTGGTGGGGGAGAGAGAACAACAAAATTAAAAGAAAATTGTACTTTAATGTTTGTGGCTATGTCTTTAGCTTAAGGACTAACCTTAAATCTTTTTTGCTTATGACCTACTTAAGAACAATCCTGTAACGTATAAGGTCGACCTTAAGATAGCTTATAACCCTCTATTTTCATACACTCTGGATACCCTTAGATTAATATGTTATAGTCAAAAGCTATAACATAACACCATAGTACTAGGTCTTTGTACCCACGAAAGGGTGATCTCATGTAAGAGAAGGACCTCGCTTCGACATGTGAACTTTGGATGGACCCGACGAGCAGGGCCGCAGGAGGGGTACTAGTATACGGAGTACACATATCGGAATTTTCGGCACATATAATATTGTTTAAAGCAGTATTTACATAAAATGGTAGTATGTGCATAATATTGGCAAAATAACCTTTCTGCCGCCGGTAACCGGACGGCAACGTTGTGCAGCTGACACGTCTCACCTACCACCCGGTCATCGGGTTTCAGGTGGCCTGCCTCTCGGTGGCCAGGCTCCAAGTGATTAGCATCACAATTAATTAGATTAATTGTATGATTAGAAAATTTAACATGCACAACTCGTAGAATTTTTTACACTTACGGAATATTTTTTGTGGAGCTTCCCGATACAGCGTAGTTCGTTGTGTAATCTGCTCGTATTTTTTTCTGTTATGAATTTTACTCAAAAATTCATTTACGCAAACTATTTACAGGAATTTTTGAATATAGGAAATGAGATGAAAAAATTATAGCAGTGGACGTAATGGTGCAATTTTTTATTTAATTACGCAAGGAGTATATATAATAGTACAAAAAAATGCATCACATGGGAATGTTAGCCACAATAAATATTTTGGATGTAGAATGCCAATCTCGTATCTCCTGGATGTGCAATGAAAATGACCGATGGGGAGCGGTAGTCTGTGCAGGGTGTGCAAAGTGATGCATCTCGACGATGGATTTGCGGCGGAAGAACGCCATAATGTTAGCGGAACGTAAGATATAACAGAAAAACAAAACGTAGATTTATACGTAAGTTACCTCCTCATCGATCTGGCCCACGGATGATCGACGGCTAGTACTATGACGTCGGCCAGACTCGGTAGGTCGCGATGACCGACAAGACTCGGTAGGTCGCGTTGACCTGGCGGGTGAGCATGGTGTCCCCACTTGGTGCCCGATACGTGTGGCGTAGTCCATCGATCGGTCGCAGATTAGGTTGTCCATTTTTTTTTGGCCTATGATAGAATGTACTTGAAGGTTTTCTGCAATACCGGTGGTGTGTCTGGGCTGCTCATGGTGGTTTCAGATGCGGTTGCGATGCGCTACACCCGCTCCAACTAAAGTGACATACGAAACAGATTTAGTAATGATTAGTATGAATTTCATAAATGAAGCGATTAGAATTTGCAAACTGTTTTACGGTGTCATGGTGCCGCAAAGCGCTGTGGGGATCGATCGAGCATTGTTGACTGTCTTTGGGCGTGACCTGCTCCAGGCGATCTGGTGGAGGAACTGTGAGTCTGCCACACGACCGGGGTACGCATCACTGTAAGTATTTGTTGTAAGTCCGAACGTCGTATGGACGCTGCTTCATTACGACATCCAATAGTGCCATGTCCGTCCATGCCGTCATCCACTCCTACTGCAGTGGCTGCCAGTCCGTACCATAGTGACCCACCCTCGATTGCCTGGATTTTCGGGATCATCGATGTTACAGAGGAAGATGAAGAAAGTGTAGAAATTACTCTGATAGAGTTTGACTCGCTGGTGTACGGCTCGAGGCAGGAACCTACCATTCGAAGGGGGCATGATCTGGTACAAACCGAACTGTCGTATTACGCGTTGCGACGTGTAAGCCTCCACCATGTATGAGAACACCGGATGGCAGGTCGTCGCCTATAACTTGGTGTTCTGGAAGTATTGCATGGACAGCCCGTGCAACGCTACATTCATCACGAGCTCTGGAGTCCATGGAGCCCAGATGATGTCGCTATCGTGCAATGACTTGAACTCGTTGTGCCACAACAAGTAGCACCTCACCGGTCTATCCTTGGCCCAGCACAGAAGGGCATCAGTTCACTAGAAGCCCATAGTAGGCCCATCTATGTGGTCGGGGAACTCGCCGAACGGGGTGCATTGGCCTCAAGATGGGCGGGCGCAGGACCATCCACAGCAGCAGGACCACGTAGTAGACAACCAGGTTAGGGGAACCACTGGTGTTGCATCGGCAAGCGTCACATAATGCCCAATATGTGGCACATAAGACGCCTGATCCCTAGCTATATTGAGACATCGCCCCAACCTCTGCGTTAGCCAAAGACAAGGTGAGGTGGATGAACTCGAAGTTACAAATATTGTCATGTGTTGTTGGAAACATGATTCAACCAAAGAGCTCAATAAGGTACGAGATGAGGCGCGTCCTGACAACCTCGATCAGTGTATCCTACGGGCACACACTGAAATTCTTCAACCAAGTGCGGGGAACGTCATGGGCACCCTCCAGATGACCGGTGAACCGACACGCCACTGTCCCTCCGTCTGGCAGTGCGGGGTTGAAACAAGTGTGTTACCCTAGAGAGGGAGATCAGTCAAGAACGAGACGTCCTGTAGAGTGACCATCATCTCACCCTAACGAAAGTGGAATGTGTATATCTCGGGCCTCCACCGCGTCACTCGTGATCCACGACTGGCACCGGTGGTGCTCATCGTAGAACTTTTCAAGAAGCTTCGGTAAAGATATACCTTCCAATAAATGGGATAGACAAAATACTAGTGTGAAGATTGATAATGACAATAAAATACTACTAATTAAAATTTACGATGAAACAAACATATGCACGCATAGATGTATATATGCATAGTAATAATAACCATTAGGACAAGGTAAACTTTGTTAGTAATCACTTAAATCACACACACACACACACACACACACACACACACACACACACACACATATATATATATATATATATATATATATATATATATATATATATATATATATATATATATATATATATATAGAAAAATACATTCTACACCGTGTAGATACACCCACCTCTAATATACCACCTAAACAAACTTGAAATACTCCTTTATCACTTTAGGTACATTTGTATACTAATTATAAGATACTCAATGTGAACCACGAAAAACTTGTGAAGGAGTTCATATTTTAGCGTATTTTGTAAATACCCATATATATGCATAAAAGGGTATGTCGAAAAATGTATATACCACTAGAAAAATTGTTCATACCACCTAGATGGTCTTAAATACTTGTATACTACATGTACATACCCTCAGTTACGAGATACTCCCTATATTGCGAGATACGATATGGGGTGTAACTACACGGGTGTAGAAAAGAGGCCTATATATATATATATATATATATATATATATATATATATATATATATATATATATATATATATATATATATATATATAGGAAAAATACATTCTACACCGGTGTAGTTACACCCACCTCTAATATACCACCTAAATAAACTTGAAATACTCCTTTATCACTTTAGGTACATTTGTATACTAATTATAAGATACTCCAATGTGAACCATACAAAAAACTTGTAAAGTAGTTCATAGTTTTTAGCGTATTTTGTAAATACCCTTATATACGCGCATAAAAAGGTGGTATGAATAATTTTTCAGAAGTGGTATGTATATTTTTCGACATACTCCTTTTATGCGGATATAAGGGTATTTACAAAATACGCTAAAATTATGAACTACTTTACAAGTTTTTGTGTGGTTCACATTGGAGTATCTTATAATTAGTATACAAATGTACCTAAAGTGATAAAAGAGTATTTCAAGTTTGTTTAGGTGGTATATTAGAGGTGGGTGTAACTACACCGGTGTAGAATGTATTTTTCCTATATATATATATATATATATATATATATATATATATATATATATATATATATATACGAAGCCTCTTTTCTACACCCGGGTGTAGTTACACCCTATATCGTATCTCGCAATATAGGGAGTATCTCGTGTAACGGAGTGTATGTACATGTAGTATACAAGTATTTAAGACCATCTAGGTGGTATGGACAATTTTTCAGAAGTGGTATATACATTTTTTCGACATACTCCTTTTTATGCGCATATATAAGGGTATTTACAAAATACGCTAAAAATATGAACTCCTTCACAAGTTTTTCGTGTGGTTCACATTGGAGTATCTTATAATTAGTATACAAATGTACCTAAAGTGATAAAGGAGTATTTCAAGTTTGTTTAGGTGGTATATTAGAGGTGGGTGTAATTACACCGGTGTAGAATGTATTTTTCCTATATATATATATATATATATATATATATATATATATATATATATATATATATATATATATATATATATATATATATGAGAAGTTGACTAGAATAATAAAATATAGCGCACGTTTGTTTCCCAAATATTAGCCTTTTACATGTCTATGTTCGTAGAATATACAATGCTAATTTCCTATACATTACAAGGCGGCATGCCAAAAGTTCAGATGAAGGTCACCGCAGGTGATTTATTTTGGTTCTACTTTCCTTCTTGGACTCGGTCTGCCATTTAAGCCACACAAAATATGGCTGGGTTGCATACATGCAAAACCTTCCTTTATTCTCTCATCCTATCTCGTGCAACAGGTGGACTTTCTTCTTTCATCTGAATCAATTATGCATGGAAAACATCCCTAACACCGGACCAAATATTGTAATGGGTTGGACTTTTGCCATGAAATATCGACATTTCCTTAGCCATGATTAGCACTAGTTTTAAAGTAATCAGACGACTCTCCATCATGGAGCCTGAGCACCATAGTGCCCCTGATATTTATACTATATATATAATGGTAGCACATATAAACACACATATATATAAAGAGAGATATACATATATTGTCAGTGGAACTACTCAAAAACTTATTCAGGTGTGAGCTCATATGTTCTCTTGTACCATTATGAGAGGAGGCATAATTTACTTGTGATCGAAAAACTGGAGGTAAATCACTACGAACTTTCTCGAAAAGCTTGAAGTCAATTTTATAGTACGACACTACAAGCAAAATAACAAAAAATCCATGAAAGAGAGGGAACATCTGAGCATATTTTAGGTGCAAATCCACTATGAAATATTACGAGAGCACTGACATTTGGTATTTCTGTAAGTATGCGCTACCAAGACTATTATTGTGCTATCAAGACTATTATACATACATACATACATACATACATACATACATACATACATACATACATACATACATACATACATAAATACATACATACATACATAGACACACACATAGACACACACACACAGATACACACACATACATACAATGGCAGTACAATACTACAAATTAAAAATTACGATGAAATAAATAATTACATAAATACACACACGTATGTATGTATACACATATGTATTACACAGGAAGTACCTGCTAACACGACTGCTAACCGACTGCGAAGAATTGCAAGAGCGACTGCGAAGAATGCGAAAGAGAGACTGTGAGACCGACTACAAGAGAGCTCACAATTTATAGCGCGAGCGAGAGCGCAACGCGCTAACGAAGCGCCGATAATGGTAGGAGTGAACTGCGCGTGGGGAGACGGATGCAATCGTGTTTGCACAGAGCACTTAATTTTCATACCAGCCAAATGGTGTAGAGCCCACTCCATTTGTTCCCATGCGCAATAATGTAGGTAAAGGCACACGCAGGGGCCGCTTCTGCGCACGGTGCTAAGGCCTACCGCTCGGTGGCCTGTCAGCAAGTCATTAGAGCATACGATTAAACTAATAAATTACGGTGCTAATCACCTAGAGCTCGGTGGCCGGGCGGCAGGTTGCTTGTCTCACGGCCACAGGGTTCCAGGTGCCATGTGTTAGCTCAACGCCGCTCGTTAACGGGACGACAAAAATGATATTTTTGCTAATATCGTGTCTACACTGATATTTTTGTAAATACGAATTTAAACAGTACTATGTATGTCAAAAACTCCTCAAATCGTCCTTCTCCTGTTATATTGTGTATAACAGTACAATACGCACCAACCCCGTTTTGGATAAACCAAGATCAATACAATCAGTACTGTCTCGTACGGAGCTTGGCTATAAGAATTAAACTGTTTTTCTTTTTAAAAATTCCTGCAAAATTCATTTGTTCAAGTGAATTTTGGACACATCTAACACTGTTGCAACCCAAAATTCCAAATTTGGCTCCCAGAGCAAAAAAATTCTAAAAGTAGCCCCCTTCCCGACCGCGCGTTCGCCCGGAGCTGACACCTGGCCGGTCGTGCGGTCCCGGACCGCACGACCGCATCGTTCACCGGTCATGCGGTCCGGCACCGCACTATATCCACTTCTTCCCTAACCGTACTAATTGTATATTTCTAATCGTGGTACTATTGTTATCACCTACAAATGCTCTAAAAAAATATATTTTCTCAACGTCTACACATCTACAAATTCATATTTTCGCACAACATGAAACTACATTACGTTACGTGTGTTCTCAAAAAACATAGTACAACATTACATACACTACAATACATTATGCCTAACATATGAAAGATTTGCTACAAATACATAGCGTATTAAAGATTAACCTAAAATAACATTAACAAAACATGATTTGCTTAATTACGAATTAATGACATACATAAAATTATAGTTGCACGGGTACAAAACTTACCTCTTGTTGAAGCTCATGAGACGATCTACAACTTTTGTACTTACCAAATCCGCTGATTCCAAATGAAAACAACTAAAATCTTCCTTCTTTCGCTCCTCACTTTCTTCACTGCCTCCCTCGCTCTCGCTCGGTCTTCACTTAGAAATGCAAATGAGCTCCCTGTATCATATGCATCTGTTGTTTGAGCCATTTAAATGTGCCCAGGGAGATGTGTTGCGAGGGGCCATGCAACCGGGCTGCAGACGCGTGTGCCACGCCTGTGAAAAGAATGTAGCCTGTGATGCTTTCGGCGGATGGATTAGACGTGCGGTCGGCAGACGAATCTCGCGGTCGGCAGAAGGAGTCGTGCAGTCGACAGAAGGAGTCGTGCGGTCGGCGTCGGAGCACAGTGGAGTCGTGCGGTCCTAGACCGCACGACGACCCACCATCTGATCGGCGCGCATGCACGACCGGCCACGTGTCATTCCCGGGCGAACGCGCGGTCGGAAAGGGGGATACTTTTGAAATTTTTTTACTTCAGAAGTCAGATTTGGAATTTTAGGTTGCAACACTATCAGATGTGTCCAAAATTCTGTCTAAGTTCAATTGGGCTAACGGGTAAAGCTAGATAACGACCCACAACCGTCACACCAATAGATCGACCAGGCACCACCGCGACATCTCCAGCACACTACGAGTCGAGATCAGCCACGTCTCTCTCGACCTCTCTTATCTACTGTGTCCTCTTCCTCCAGACACTCCGACGCCAGCCTTCTCTGCTCCCCACAACAAAGGAAACCCAGAACGCGAAGGCCACCAAATTCTCACATCGCCTCCACTCCCAATGGCCGAGCAGCAGCAGCCGCCCGCTGGAATCGACCCGCGCAGCGGCTTCTGCGCCGCCACGCGGATCTTCCACAGCCTCCGCTCCTCGGCCGCTCTCCCGCCGGAGGCGCTGCCCACCACCGCGGCCGCCTACGCCTTCTCCCTCCTCTCCTCCCCACTCCCCGACAGCCCCGCCCTCGTCGACGCCGCCACGGGCATTGCCGTCTCCTACCCCTCCTTCCTCGCCGCCGTCCGCTCCCTCGCCGGCGGCCTCTGGTCCTCCCTCGGCCTCCGCCCCGGGGACGTCGCCTTCGTCGTCGCCCCCTCCCGCCTCGACGTCCCTGTGCTCCACTTCGCGCTCATGTCCATTGGCGCCGTCGTGTCGCCCGCCAACCCGGCATCTACCACCGAGGAGTACGACCACCAGGTCAGCCTCTCCAGGCCGGTCGTCGCGTTCGCCGCCCCCGAGGTGGCCGCCAAGCTGCCCGGCCATGTGAGGTGCGTTGTTATCGGGTCGGATGCGTATAAGAGGCTTGCCTCTGCCGGCGAGGAGGCGGCGCCTCCCGCTGTGGTGGTGAAGCAGTCGGACACGTCGGCCGTGCTGTACTCGTCGGGCACGACCGGGCGGGTCAAGGCCGTCGCGGTCACGCACCGCAACCTCATCGCTCTGATCTGCGCGCACAAGCAGAACCGGGAGATGGTGGTGACGGAGGCCGCCGAGGCGGGCGAGGAGCCTCCGCCGCCGGCGGTGACACTGCTCCCCCTCCCCCTGTTCCATGTGTTCGGCTTCATGATGGTGCTGCGGTCTGTGTCCATGGGGGAGACGGCCGTGCTCATGGAGCGGTTCGACTTCATCGCCGCACTGCGCGCGATAGAGCGGTACCGCGTCACGCTGCTGCCCGCGGCGCCGCCTCTGCTGGTGGCCATGACCAAGTCCGAGGAGGCGCGCCGCCGCGACCTCTCGTCGCTCCTCGTCATCGGCGTCGGCGGTGCCCCGCTCGGCCGCGAGGTCGCCGAGCGCTTCGTCGCCGTCTTCCCCAACGTGGAGATTGTTCAGGTTAAGCATCCAATTCCATGCACGCTTGTGCGCAGTGCATATTCCTTCCTTTGATACAACGAATCAACGTTTGTACAATTCAACATGATTACAGGGCTACGGTTTGACCGAGTCGTCTGGCTCGGTGGCCTCGACGGTCGGACCAGGCGAGTCGGAGGCATACGGGTCGGTCGGGAAGCTCGCGTCGCACTTGCAGGCGAAGATTGTCGACCCGGCCACCGGCGAGGAGCTCGGGCCGGGCCAGCGCGGCGAGCTCTGGGTCCGGGGCCCAGTCATCATGAAAGGCAAGTGGTAACTAGCCATTGGACTAACTACACGTTTGACCTTTGTTAATTTATTTATTTTTTGACAGGACCTTTGTTAATTTAGATGATAGCTGCATTAGCTTAGCGGATGAGATGGTGCACGCGAGAAATTTAATGTGCTATATAGGCGATTATGATTCATTACCTAAAACCTTCCAGATATATTATTATCTCATCTTATCGTTTGGTTTTTCTCCTAGTGATGAATAACGGCATTTATCATCGTCTAAAAAAAATGCATTTATCATGCGAAAGCTATGTATGTCCGTCCCATATCATTGAGCGATCAGCAATGTGATGGATGAGAGGGCTTTTGGTTAATGTGCAAGTGGGCATCATGTTTTGCCTGCCATGTGCTTCATGACGACTATTGTAGTAATTGGTGTGGTTGCAGAACCTAACATTTGTCCAACCAAGTACTGGTGGTCCTTGCGGTAATAGTAGCGATTTCAACAAATCTTCATTCCTGGCAGCAATGCAGGGACGCTTGGTCTGCTACTTAATGGATAGTGATGCCAGGATGCCAGTGATACGCAGTTCGTAGGTGTTTATTGAAACGGTATGGAGATATCTGCTACCAGCCATGCGCCCAACAGTTTTATATAGAGAACCAAAATGTTTTTCCATGCTTTGTAAGTGACGTAGGAACTGATCTGGACATTTAGTTGGTCTGAAACGTCACCAAACCGTCTTCATCGGATCAGCTTAAGATGTACTTATACAACTGCATCATTAGTTGTTTCTAAAAGCTTATGGGAAAGAAATTCCAAATAATTCTGGCCGATATTTTCCCATTGTGCTGCATTTTTTTCCTTGAATATTACTTGGGTCTTTGCTTCACTGTATCAGTCACGGGGATGTTTTTTCAGGTTATGTGGGTGACGACAAGGCAACCGCAGCAACGGTGGATTCAGAAGGCTGGTTGAAAACTGGTGACCTCTGCTACTTCAATGAAGATGGTTTTCTCTACGTCGTTGATCGATTGAAGGAGTTGATAAAGTACAAGGGATACCAGGTACTGTATAGCTACACAGCTGGCTCAGAACTACAATTACATTATTGTTGACGAATTTCGTCGCACAAGTTTCTGTTTGCATCGTACTGATATACATCTTATTTCAGGTGCCTCCAGCTGAACTGGAGCATATTCTACAATCTCATCCTGAAATCACTGATGCTGCAGTTATCCCGTAAGTACCTTCAGTATAAACTGCAGTTAACTTCGGAAAATTCTGATGGATCGTACATTCAAACAAATTCCGTACAAAGTTTCCTTCATCATGTAACGGTATGTAAGATGTTCCTTCTGTATGCGCTACAGATATCCAGATGAAGATGCTGGGCAAATACCAATGGCTTTTATAGTGAGGCAACCAGGTTCAAACATTACTGTGCAACAAGTCATGGATTACGTGGCTAAACATGTACATTTCTCCTTTTGAGTATCCGAATGTTACATTCAACCAGATATAGTTTCATATTGGATTAGGAGTTTGTCATAATCAGCTTTATTTTTCTTTTTGGCAAGCAAGTTGAGCGAATAGCCAAGTTGAGTTGGATTTAGTTATATTTTAGTATTGTATTGGTAGTGCACTGGCCCTTTGCCCATTAAAGATATTTTAACATTCTTTCCCCTGACAGAAACGGCAACACTGAAATAGTATGTAGCATATTGTTGCATAGCTTGCCTGGTGACAAGCTTAGTTTTCAAATGATTTCATCATCAAATTATATCACTGGTCCTTTCTATATGCGGCATATTTTTGGGAATCCTTGCTGTCGTAATTTTGACACTGTCTTACCACTTCAAACGCTAAATTCAGACCTAAATGTTCGTTGTTTGACAGGTTGCGCCCTACAAGAAAGTCCGCCGAGTGGCTTTTGTCACTGCAATACCGAAATCACCTGCGGGGAAGATCTTGCGGCGGGAGCTTGTGCAGCAAGCCGTCTCCATGGGTGCCTCCAAGCTTTGAGATGCAATTTGCTGTGGAAATCTAGAAGGGATTTTTTTTTCTGTATATACTAAACTGGAGACATGTACTATGCTACCGTGCTTTTCTCATTGATTAAGCTATTCTTAGCTGAACAATTGGACCTCCAAGTTCCTGTTTCCATGTTAACACTGGGTACTCTCTGTACAAAACAAATATTTGAGTGAAGAGGTTGCAAGAATTGTTTAAGCAAGTCCATGTGGTGGCAGTCTCATGAGAGTGTTGAGTATTTAACATTACTTATGCTTTGCCTTTAATAGTTGAGTTTAATTTTTATGAAATTGCAGTATAACATGTGCTCTCTAATAGCACCAATTAGACCAGTGGGACTTAGTGATTCGACCGTTGTGGGGTAGTGGTCAGACTGGTATTTCTTGGTGGTCTGGTGGGACTTGGCGTTCCGATCGGCTTGCTAGCCACGATCAGACTGGCCCTCTGTTCAGTTATGAGTTGGTTCAGGTTTTGGTTGTGAGTCATAGTGGTGTTTATACAATGTTAGTCATGATGCGTCTATGCAAATGTTAGTCATGGGGTTTCTATACAGGGGTTAGTCATGGCGTAGGTCTATACAAATGATTTGCTAATTGAGAGTCAAGTGCATGTCATTTATGGTCGGATTGATTGCTTTGTATTTGATGTGCATGTGCTTTGATAATGGATTACAGCCAGCGGCGAGACCGAGGCTTGGTGGCTATGAAATGTCATGTAAGTTCGGGTGGAGCATCATCTCAAGCCGAGAGCACGGGAGAAAGACAACTCTTGGGAGAAAGACAAGGATCGTGAGTAGGAAATGTGTGCATGTGGTGTGTCGATTGGTCTTGTACGTTTCAAGTGGTGACGGTTCTCGGAACAGATGTACGATCTTGGCAGCAAGCATTGGGCATCGTAGACTATGGTGTAATATAGTGTGCAAATGGATTTCGACGTTTCAAGTAGTGATGGCCCCGGCATGGGCGTACGGTCTTGGCGATGAATCATTGGGCATCGCATCTTCGCAAAGACCGGCGGGTGGCAATTATAGAAATTGTTCAATACCGAGTGAAGTGGTGGTTTGTAAAACTGTGATGCTGGCCTAAGTGGCTTAGGTCATGTCTTTGTGGATGAAATATTCTATCGGGTTATTTGATCCTTTGAGAAGTCACGCTTTGAAAACGTGCAAGTAAGTGTAATGTAAAACCTATTTGTGTGTGGGTTACCAGGTTTTCCTAATTGTAAGTGGTGTGGTCCACTAAGGGGTAGCTAGTTATTAGGATTAAGTGAGAGGTGAGGAGCCTCCGCTATATAAGCCTTGTATTGAGTTGAGTCATGGGTGGACTCAACAATAGGGTTAGGGTTTCCTTACGTTGGAGCCTTGTGTATGTGGTCTAGCCTAGAGCTCTATCACCTTGAGGGATTGGCTATAAAATATTCATCTTCAAGTGAAACGAACATCCAAGTTTGCCTAAGTGAGTTGTGTCATAGATCCTTCCTTGTGTTTTTTATTTACTTGGCGTTTTGTTTGGATTTCTCTTTTCTTGATCTTTCCTAGTGCCAAGAACATGTAAAAGGCGAAGATATCTCCTGAAAATAAGATATTATCTATCTAGTCATGATCTAGAGAAAGTTCTTGAGTTTATTCGATTTTTCTCAAGGGAGAGGTAATTTGGGTGGTTTTGCTCTTATGAGTGATTTGGCCTGAATCCTTGTTATTTAGCTTGCTATGACATGAGATCCCATCCAATGTCACCTAGATCATCAAGGACCCACGAGCAAGATCAAATCAAGGTTTTCATCTTTTGCTTAGTTTTGGTGCAACTCTTGGTGTTTTAGATGAAGGTCGGAATTTTGGCATCGATCTTCTTGATCCATGATTGGAATAGCTTTCTAACACCCTTGAGAGTATTTATGCCAAATTTTATAGCATTTGGATAAGTGGTTTGAGAGTTGGATCTTTCCTTGGATCTGGTGCCATCATGATTGCACTGTTCCTCGGCATAGC
Organism: Bonia amplexicaulis; assembly: GCA_036346245.1. NCBI lineage: Eukaryota > Viridiplantae > Streptophyta > Magnoliopsida > Poales > Poaceae > Bonia > Bonia amplexicaulis. The sequence goes on from CM070735.1 coordinate 37,541,836, forward strand.
GGTCAGACTGGTGCCTCAGACGGTCCTGCTCGAAACTTAGCCGGCGGTTAGACTGGCACATAGCCAGAAGTCAGATCGAAGTTGCTACGATCAGATCAGTTTGAGACTTTGTGTCTCGGTGTTCTTGGCGTTTGGCTTTGAGTTTTTGAGGATTTGTGTTTCCGCTACGTTGTGTTAATATTTGGGGGAAGATTTTGTGAAGAGTCATTCACCCCCTCTGGCTCGCCATACCTGATCCTATAAGTGGTATTAGAGCGAGATTACTCTTTGTTTGATCTTAATCGATCTTGAGCAGTGGCGTCGGAGAGGCATCACAATAAGCCTCCTATCTTTAATGGAACCGACTATCCCTATTGGAAGACAAGGATGGCTATATATATTGAGGCTCAAGGTTTAGCTATTTGGAACAAACTGAGAAGCTCTCTTGTTGTGCCTGCCGATGATATGGTCTTCAATGCTGTCCAGTCAGCTGAGGCAAATGCTAAGGCACGTAACTTTGTAATATAAGGCCTAGGGAGATCTGAATTTAATTGAGTAGCTTATCTTGCATTCGCACATGAGATTTGGATGACCCTCTCTAATTATAATAAGGGAACGTTGAAAATCAAGAAAGTGTGTGAGACTCGGTTCAAGAGGGACTACCAGAATCTGAAGATGGAATCTAGAGAGTCCATCGATTCCCTCTTTGGTAGATTCCACAAGATCCTGAGCGATCTGAAGTCTGTTGGTGTGACTTACTTAGGTGTCAGCAATGTGGCTCATGCTTTGAGTATTCTTGACATGAATGTTTGGAAAATGAAAGTCGCATCCTTCAGTGACAAGGCAGACTTGGCAGTTATAACTATGGATAAGTTGTATTCAGACTTAAGATCCATGAGATGGGTGTTATAGCCAAGAAGTCCAAAAGTACACAGCCGATGGCACTTGTGACTGATCCTGTCAACAATAGCAGTTTTTGTGAGAATGCTTCTTCTGACTTTTCTTTGTCTTGTTTTTAAGCTATGAGCGGTAAGCAACTTGAGAGCCTTCTCATAGATGATCTAGTCCTCATCATTAGCTGATTCACTCGTGCCTACCACAAAGCAAGAAAGCATAGAAGAGACGGTCCAATTATTTGCTTTGAGTGTGGTGAGATGGGACATTTGCCATACTTGTTGCCCTTACTTTATGAACAGGGATGATGATAATAGTGAAAGGAAGGACTATAAGGAGTACAAGGAGTGCAACAAGAAGCCTCATCGACCTTTCAAGAACAACGACGCAATTAGAAAGACAACCATGTTATTACTCACAACTCTCAATGGTAGAGACATAAGCGATGTTGATCCTACAACTTCAAGCGATGACAAGGAGCAAAGAAAGCAGAAGAAGTCTATTGGCTTCACAGAGCTGTGCCTTATGGTTGCTAGCGATTTTGATTATGATAGCACGCATGACAAGGATGATCCCTACATCAAGGATGATAATGAGATAGATTCCTTTGACTCTCTCATGCTCAAATATGATAAATTTGTGGATGATCATGTGAATCAAATTAAGCACTTGGAACGATTAGTGAAAAGAAATGATAAGCTTAAAGCTGAAAATGAGCTCCTAGTCTTACAAGTGGATAGGCTTAGAACTACTATTCCTGATCTTGATAATAGTGATACTTGCATTTCTTTGCATGCTACTATTGATAAATTGATATCTTTTGAGTCATCTTTGCTAGAATAACTAGAAAATGCTAGAGTTCAAATTATTGACATCAAGGCTAGTCAATGTTCTAGTTGCATAGGAGCTGCAGATATTTCTAGTGCTAGTGCTTTGCCGTGCTTGAATTATAATGAATTGGAAAAGAAACCTGCCATGCAAACTAAAAAATTGCTCCAATTCAGTTCTAAATATTCTTATGCTCATTGTGAGTTGAGGGAAGAAAATTGAAAGAATTAACTAACAAGCTTAATTGTGCTAAAGCTAAAACTTATGAAACTTGCCCTAAGCCTACTTCTAAAATTGAAGCCCTCACTAAAATCTTGAAAGAAAAATGTGATAAATATACTCTTACTCCTATTCATGCTTTAAATGTTGATTCTATTACTCCCATAGCTTATGCATTTTATACCGAAATTGGAAATGATTTGAATGATATGCATGATGCTTTTGGAGTTAAATTTGATGAGCAATTGTGTAGAGTCAAGAATGTATCTTGTGACACTTTAAAGTTAGAAGTGGTTGTGCATAAAAAGAGACACACTGGTGCTATTAAGAGGCAAGCCTGTGAGTTTTGTGTCACTCTAGCTAAAGAGAATGATTACTTGTAGAAAACTTTTGAGAAGTTCTCTAGTGGCAAGAAGAACCTAAACTTGATTTGAAACCAATCCAATGTTAGCAAAGCCAATAGAGGTTTAAGGTTCAACCAGTATGAGCACTCCAAGAGTCATCATCCAAAGGTTGTGAGAGTAGTCGAGAGTGGGAAGATAGAGGTTGCCTCTCCTGAGACTACCAAGATTTTATTCAAGTCTGTAGGATTTACCCAGTCTCCTTCTATTAATGTAGGTGCTTGTACTTTATCGGGTAAGGCCCCTCAAAAGGTCAAATACCATTGTAATTTTTGTAAGAAGGATGACTACACCATAGAGTTCTTCTTTAGGCGGGCTAAGAAACTACATTATGACTGTGCTAGAGTTTTGAGTAGCCTTCAGTGCCAGCCCCATCTAGCTAGTGTCCTTAGAGTTGCCTCTAGACCTTGCTTTGTAGATGTGTTCTTTGATTCTTTTGGTGGCTTTAGAGAGCAATATAGTTTTAGGTTCCAGAAGAGTGGGTTTAGGTCTAGAGCTGCCCCTAGACAAGATTTCCGTCGTTTTGGTCCACGACGAGGATTTAAGAGGAGTTTTGATACCTCCAGGTCATATCCTGTTGCATATCATGCTAACGCATGCCTTGGAGCTTTTTCTACTGGCCGTGTGTCCCAGTACTAGATTTCTAGATCTTATATCACTAACCCCAGTACCGAAGCACAAAGTTCTTCTGTTTCTTTGATGTAGGCTTTAGGAGATCATGTGGATCATGTTAGCCTTTTTGGGTCTCCTACCTCACTTGTGGGCATCCAGTGATTGCTTTCACTTCTCATGACACAGTTTGCTCGACTTCAACTACATGTCACGGCCACATAGTGTGACACAGGTTCTATGCTTGAGCTTTGTCAATTTCTTGCTTTCATATTCAGTATTGCATAGCATTTGTGAGTGTTAGGGTTTTCAGGTCAATGCAGGGTGTGTGAGTCACACTCTCAGTACTGGATTCCTAGATTTTACATCACTAACTCTAGTACTGAGTCACATGTTTCTTCTGTTTCTTTGATGTAGACTTTACATGTAATGTCTGCATTAATGCACACGTCATCAGTGCAAAAATTCAATTACAGGTGCAAGTTTAAAAACTTATGCAAGGTGCAAAAGAAAGCTGCCCCTCCGCAAGCAGCCAGGCCCAAAATCATAACACCATTCTCCATTCATGCGCACGCTGCGGGTGGGCGGGCGATGGCGTGGCGTGGCAAGGCAAGCGAGCTCGCGCGTGTAGTCTTCCTTTACTTTCCTTCACCATAGCCATACCTACTCTTTCTTATAAATGTGTGCGACTCTCTTTTGATGGGCAATATAGGACTATTAGTCCCACCACTTGCTATGCATTAGTGGGCTTTTGTGATTTACGGGAATTATTATTTGGGCCATTTGGGTTGAGGCCCAAATACTTTAATATGATCCGTGTTATGATCTAGTTTGGTATGTCATGTGAGAACCCATCCAAACTCATCTAGATCATCTAGGACTCACGAGCAAGAATAGATCGAGGTTTCCATCTTTTGCTCGGTTTTGGTCCAACTCTCGATGGTTTTGATAAAGGTTAGAATTTTGGCTTTGATATTTTCAATCCATGATTGAATTAGGTTCCTAACATCCTTGAGAGTATTTGTACCATGTTTCACTGCATTTGGATCAGTGGTTTGAGAGTTCGATTACTCAGCTTCATCTTGCATGGCAAATTTTTTTTTTGTGCCTATGCTAAACAGCAAAGTTTTGCCCTTCTTTGGTTTGGCAAAACTTGTTTGTCATTCAAGTGTGCTAATGGGTTCATGGCTCAAAGTGTGGAGCAGCCATGATTGTACTACTCTTGATTCGTGGCAAAATCGACTCACCAAACCATGGGTTCCTGGCGGCACTAGAGCAGGTTGCCATCTCCGAACTAGCCGTCTGCTAGGAGAGAAGGCGCATTTCACGGAGGCGCCATCTCTCAGCTTCTGTCGTGTTGGTCGAACTCAAAACTGTTGTGTTGTCGTGTCCACAGTATAAACCCATAAACTCCCTTCTTGCAAATTGCAGTAGCCGATACGCCCACCGCCGAGGCCCAGCTGACCGCGATGCCGTCGATCGCCGGCGGTGGAGGCTGGCGCCTCTTCTCCGTGGACTGGGGCATCATCTGGTGGCGCCGCCGGCGTCTCCAGCGCCCGCTCTTCTCGTCCCTCGCCGGCGGCGGAGGCGACGCGCCGCCGCATCTGCCGGTGGTCATCGTCGGAGCCGGCCCCGTCGGGCTCGTCCTTGCGTTCCTCCTCACCAAATTCGGTAAGCGCCGCAAATACCCACATCTCTGTTCCAATTCGCGCTTCAGTGGGTGGTAGCGTTGAGCTGAGCTATCTGAGATTCGTGAGAATAACTGCACGAATGAAATGGCCACTCCGAAATAAAAACCGCGCAAATTTGGCAAAAGAAGTCCACTTTGAGTGAGGTGTGGACTGTGGAGTACTAATTAGGTGCTTAGTGGATCGGAGCTCAATTGATTAAATTTCACAAGAACTCGTGGAAGTTATTATCTAGTTCGGCTGCCATTGATGCGGCTGTTCGTTTTATTGAAATCTTGCAGGCATCAAGTGCACTGTTATAGAAAAAAGTATGGAGTTCACTCGTCACCCCCGAGCGCATTTCATCAACAACCGCAGCATGGAGGTGTGTTTACTGTTAAGTGCATTCTAACGTTGCCATTTTCAGCTTTAGTGTTTTGTACTTTGGACGGTGGTTTAATAGGAGGGGTGGTATTGACAGATCTTCCGCAAATTGGACGGCTTGGCCGGGGACATTGAGAGGTCTCAGCCACCGGTGGATTTGTGGAGGAAGTTCGTGTATTGTACTTCACTCTCCGGTCCCATTCTTGGTTCAGTTGATCACATGAAGCAGGACGGTCGGTTTACTTCTTTTCATGTCAAGTGTGTGATCTTTTGCACCTCTATACATAGATCGATTGGCTGACCATTGTTTTGTGCAGATTTTGATAAGGTCATTAGTCCTATACCAGTTGCACACTTCTCACAGTACAAGTTAGTGGATTTGCTACTCAAGAAGCTGGAAGGCATTGGCTTCCAGACATGTTTTCCTGATGAGGTTTGTAGCTCCACTAAAGATTTGGTGCTGGAAAACAAGATATTGATGGGACATGAGTGTAGTTCCATTCAACTGACTGACGAGGGCATTTTGATTGGAGCGTCATTTAATAATGGGGGGAGGGTGCAGGAGAGAAAGCTTCACTGTGGCCTTCTTCTAGGGGCAGATGGTGCTAGAAGCACAGTGCGCAAAATGGCTGGTATATCTATGAAAGGAGAAAGGGACTTGCAGCAACTGGTCAGCGTGCATTTTCTGAGCAGAGATCTTGGAAAGTATTTGTCCAGTGAGAGGCCTGGAATGCTCTTCTTTATTTTCAACCCTGATGCAATTGGCGTGCTGGTTGCACATGACCTGGAGCATGGGGAATTTGTATTGCAGGTATTTCAAATTAGCAGAATTTGGTGCTTATTATGCCTTTTATGATGTAAGAAATAGGAAGATTGGTGTGAAATTACTTAGTGCATTGTCTATCAGTTAATTTTATATTCTATTTTATTTCCAGATTCCATTTTATCCTCCTCAGCAGATGTTTGAAGATTTCAGCGCTAAGGTGATTTCAGTTGAATATTTTTGTCGATTTTAATTCATCAGCATTTTCGCCTCATCAGTTGTGTACATCTAAATTTTATTTTCTGGGCCCAACTATGTATAGGCTTATATTTCTGAAATACTTTCTGCCATACTCTTGAAAAAACTTCTTCCTATTTTCCTGCTATTGCTATCCTTAGTATTGAATATGTTATATGTATGTGATTCTACAGAGTAAGTTTTATGGCTATATTTACATCCCTGCTTAATTTGTTCGTATGCTTTTCTTTTGTGATTCTAGGTATGCGAGCAAATTATTGTCAAATTGGTTGGATGGGAGCCAGCAGATGTTCAGGTTTTAGACATAAAACAATGGGTGATGCATGCTGAAGTTGCAGAGAAGTACATTGGCTGCAACAATCGTATAATCCTTGTTGGTGATGCTGCTCACCGTTTTCCTCCTGCCGGCGGTTTTGGTTGGTGGTTTGTTTTCAATTTTGATACTGAAGTACATGTTGAGTTTCTTTATTATGCATCTGAAGTTCAAAGGTATAAAGAAATGTGCACTTGCTGATTTCTTTTTGCAGGAATGAACACTGGTGTTCAGGATGCACATAATTTGGCTTGGAAATTGTGTTTACTGCTGAATGGTGTTGCTGCACCATCAATAATACAAACTTATGAATCAGAGCGCCGACCCGTTAGATTCTTGTTGCAGGCTTTCTGTCCGTTCAATTTTAATATCTCTTTTACAAAATTAATGAAAATATGTATGCTTGCTCATTGCAGGTTGCCATTTTCAATACAGAACTTAGTGTGGAAAACTTCAAAGCAGCAACGTCTATTCCTGCTACCCTTGGTCTTGATCCAACTGTTGCAAACTCAGGTAAAATGTCCTGCTCCTGTAAGAGGGCTGTAAACTCTTTTTGTTCTTTTCTTTTTCGAAGTAAATATTGACAACATGTACAACTGTGCTTAAGTCACTGTTGAATGTGAAGTACATTGTAACTTGCCCCTTATCTCATTGTATGTACCCTTTGCATGTATTTGTCAGTGCATCGAGTAATCAACAGCAGCCTAGGATCAGTCATTCCAAGAAATTTACAGAAGGCAGTTTTGGAAGGATTGTTTTCCCTTGGTCGGGCACAAGTCTCAGACTACATTTTGAATGAGAAAAACCCTATTGGATCCTTGAGACTAGCAAGATTGAGAAGTATTCTTGATGAAGGAAAAAGTCTACAGCTGCAGTTCCCTGCAGAGGATCTTGGCTTCTGGTTAGCCTCATTACAGCGAATCATTCTTCGAAAGAACTCCCGTTTCTCTCTTCTTTTCTTCGGTTTAGTTGATGGGACATACAGACCTCTGGCAATAATGCTGCGTTCTCAATAAGTGTAATAAAATATGCAAAGTTTCTTATGTATGTCTAATTTCACCACTTTCAGCTATGAAAAAGGAGCCCTAGTTGCTGAAGATTGTGCTGAAACCACTCAGCAAGCAGAAAAATGGAAGCATTCTAAGAGGTCATCAAGAGAGTACATCCCATCTGCTAAGGTCGGTTCACGGCTACCACACATGCTAGTGAGAGCACTGTCTGCTTTGAGTGAGGTTTGGCCCTTTGACACCTAATTGATATATACATTCTTAGCCATTCTTCTATTTTTGTGCAAATTGTGACAGCGATGATCTCTTACAGGGTGTGTTCTCAACAATGGACCTAGTAAGTGGAGATAAACTTGAGTTTGTTCTCATTATTGCACCACTGAAAGAGTCTTATGAGCTTGCCCGGGCTATGCTGAAGATAGCAGATGAACTTAAGTTATCAGCCAAAGTATGTGTTATATGGCCACAAGGTTCAGTTGATGCGGAAGTGGAAGGGAGCAGATCTGAGTTGGTACCTTGGACAAACTATGTCAATGTTGAGGAAATACCTAGAGCATCTGCTAATTCATGGTGGGAGATGTGTCAGATAACTAGGAAAAGTGTAATTTTGGTTAGGCCTGATGAGCACATAGCATGGAGAACAGAATCTGACATGGTGAGAGATGCCGATTTAGAAGTTAGGAGAGTCTTTTCTCAAATTTTGTGTTTAAATAGGCACCAGGTGTAAGAATGTGCAAATTTTCATTCAGTAACTAACTGGGTTGGAGTGTGAGTAACTAAGTATAGCTAGGATCTCAGCTGCACGATGTTACATTACCGAGCAACACAGAGTTCTTGATGCATTTTGCAAAGAAAATTACCATGCCATGCATCATTGCTTGCAATGGCAAAAGGCATGTACATGACCTCTTAATTGTTTGTTGAATTCTTACATATGTTGTTAACCTTGAAATACGTTTTACCTGAACTTCCAGAGATGTTGCATTAATGTGAATAAAAAATTTCTGCAATACATGATATATGTAGATAACTTGGCTGTCCAGCTTCTTGTTTCTGTTGCAACTTCTCTGTTCATGTGCTTTTGAGTTCTCGTTTAATCTGCCATGTAATCAGCTCAGCTTTCACCTAAGCCACAGCCCCAATAGTGTCGTTGCAGCATGCCAACAGGAAACTGGTAGGCCTGAAATAAGCTTGCCAAGATGAATGAGAGCATTTGGTTTTGATTTGGCCATGTTCACCATTTATTGAAGGAAGTTAATATTGTTCACAATATAGTTGCATTCGTCAAATTAAAGTAATTAATCGTCGTTTTGTTGAGCAAGTAGTATTGAGTTCAAAGTCATGGACTGAATAAAAAGAACAGCTTCGTCAGGGAAGTAAAGTATATGCAGTGAACTTGAGAAACAACAAAATTAGTCGTCACTAATCATCATTGAAATAACCACATTTTATTCACATTGAAGTTATCGAACAAATATTCTGTACATCAATCCTGAGAACATCACCCTGGACATACAATCATGTGCTATCAAACTTCATCAATCTTCAACAGCATTACAAATCTTACAAATACCAAAGTGGCAGAACACTAGAGAAGCTTCTTCTCAAGTCCCTGCAAATGCTAAGCGATTCTCCTGCACCTTCAACACAGCATCATACAACACTTGCCACTGCAATGAACATTTGCCCTGCTGTTGCTATGATAAACCCGAGCAACGCGCCAGCAACAACCTGGGAGAAATTTGACACGGAACAAGTTAGCAGCATACAGAATGGCTGCTTATGATGGAAAGCCACAAGTAGTAGTGCTGACGAAGCTGCATGATGTTATATCTGATAAACATGTGGTGCTAAGTAGAAGGGTGTCTGATGACATGGGGACAGACGGCTTGAGGTTCAGTTGGCATCCACGTAACCACCATGCCAATATGTCATCACCTTTTTTTATTATTGACTAGTCTACGTTGCAACGAAATTTAATCGATATATATATAATTATGTTATGGAAGAAGGCTACTCTGATTAGTTGAAAAGTGGAGAGTGATGAGAAGTTAAGAATGAGGCAGTTGGAGGAGAAGGGACGTACCACTACCAACTCGTTTTTTTATAATAGTAATGATATAGGCCATCGCTTTTAATCTGCCAAACTGCCATAAAATGGAACATGAAAAGGACGTTTGAGCAAACCTGCGTCGGAGTATGGCCTAAGAGTTCACGTAATGGCCTTGTTTCAGACAAGGGATGTTCTGAAGGAAGTATACAGACTATTTGGTTCAACACCTGAACATAGAAGAAAACAAGGACAAGTTCAGCATAGCTGCATAAATAGTGGAATCTACTTGTGTCATGGTGATACAGACAAATCTAGGACTTAGTTTTGAAGGTATTTCCCAACGATATTTACAATTGGTTGAACCCACAACAGAGATGGCACATACAAACAGTTGTTGCATACCTCTGCTTGCTTTCCAGCATGCAGTCTGATACCAGAAGCATCGTACATCACCTGTTAATCAAGTCACAAAATGGATATTTCTGAGACCTCACCATCTTGGATTAAAATGAAGGAAATAAATATAAACTTTTGCACAATGCCTACACTCAATATCATAATGTCCAACTCAAGATAGAAAATTGCGTCCAAGCAACACCATTTAAATGTTCACTCTCTTTTAGATCAGGAAGCAAAAACTTCTTGTTTGAAAGGAACATGGCACGAGATGGTAAACTACCACACTTGAGAATATTGCTGCTGTCGCAAATAGGGTGCTGCCAAAGCCATCTTGGAAGCCAATTGCTACTGCTAGTGCTGTAACCGTCGCAGAATGCGACGATGGCATGCCACCGGAGCTGACTAGCTGCTTAGGATCCCATCTGTTCTCCTTGTACCTTCGTTTCATAACCAATACACATTAAACTGGTTGTAAAATTAGCATCCGTAAAACACATGTCAAGAATTGAATCACAAAATAAGGAAACAATGACCCCTTGATAAAATAAAACCGCTGAAACGAAGCACATAACAGTAAGATATGCATCGCTAAGGCTCTAACCAAAGTGGATTTTTTTAATGTGAAATGTTACAGAACGATATAGCGTTCCGCTCAAAAACAACAACATAGCAAACATCCATTCGATCTAGTCGGTAGTCGCTGTCGCACGCATCCTAACCCCACTCGATCCCCACTCACACACAGCACTCCTCTCGCTCTCTCCGTTGCCTTCGATTAGGTTTCCGGTGTGCCGCCATGGCGACAAGGGCCGGCGCTTGGGGCATGGCGAGCGAGCCACCCTCCCCGGCAACCCCTTTCTGGCCACTGGTGTGCAGTCCGGCGACAAGGGCCGACACACGGGCGTGGCGACTGCGGGCGCAATGACAAGGGCCAACGCATGGGGCACGTTGAGCGAACGCAGCAGCTATCCCATCATCCACGACGATCCCCATCCTTGATGTCGTCTCTCCCCATTGCTCCAACACCGATGCTCCCATTCACAAGTTTGCCCAGATTTGTTTATCCTCTCGTTGTTTGGGAGCTTCATGTTTTGTTGTACCAAATTCCAGATTAGATACATAGTTATTCTTAGATAAAAATGTCTCTGTTGTTTGGCTTTTTCAATTTGGAGAATGACTTGATGTTTAGGAGGTACATTCCATGAGGTGTCTTACCAAATCCTGCAAGAGAATGAACACCTGGAGCCACAATGTACTACTTGTTTTTATTGAAGCTTGTTGTTCCCATTTGTTGTCCAATGGTTGTTTGAATTCTAAATGGAATGGCAGCACACAGGAATTGAACCCTTTGAAAGGTTGATCTGAATTAAAAACAGCAGCATTGTAGGTAGAAAAACAATAGACGGATAGAAGCATAAATTCTAAAATGTTACACTTTTTGCTGGTTAGTTATGTTCCCTTTACTCATGCCCCTCAACCGTTCGATGAAATGCCAATGCAGTTTTTTAGTTCCATGCATGAAACTAGAGTCATGGTCTAAGTAGTTACATCAATTGTGCTCACTCAATTTGCACATATGCCTAGACACTCAATGTGGCGGCAGTCGGCATGAAGCAGTGGCAGTTGTCCAATAGGCGAGGATTGGCGTACCGACGTGGGAGAGCGGGTGCCGCAAGGTGCGAGCGCAGCAACCGGCAACTGGCATGGCGTGCTCAGCTACCCCCAATGCTATGGATGCTTACCATCTATCCATGTCCTACTTGTGTTTATTTCAGTTGAGCTCTAACCCTAGAATTTGCACCCGGCTTCCCGTTCATAGAAGATTTGAATTGCAGTCCACATTGTATGTCAGTATGTCACCAATATTATCGAGGCTCTGTCCGATGTCCAGAAGGATTGTGTTAAGAAGATTAATTGGTTTTAGAGACCTCCTATCAATGGTAGTGTGTGGGGATATCCAAATGCTAGTGATTGTCATTTGGTAGGGAATTGTAAAAAGTTTAGAAACATTCTTGCACCCGTGATAAAGATTTTATCTAAATTCTTGTAATTGTGGTCAGATTTAGACCCAATTTGTAATGGCGACATTTGTCAGAAACATTTTTGTACCTGAAATTTCGTGAATACATTGAAATATCGCTTTCATATTCTCTTAAATGTGCTTCAAAATCTCTAAAACGTGCTTGAAACTCTACGAAACATGATGAAACTTTATGAAACTTTCCTTGACACTCTATATAATGTGACGAAACTCTCTGAAAACATGATTTGAAACGTGATGAAACCTTGTTGAAACTAGCTGAAACTTGATGAAACTCTGTGAAACTTTGCTTGAAACGTTTAATGCAAGTGTTATAAATTTTCATGCAAGTTTCATGAAGTTTTATTTGTTTCATTAAAGTTTCATGACAATTTGTAAGTGTTGCTCTCCTGCTTCCTCTTCATTGTTTCATGTAAGTTTCTAGATGTCTCAATTACAATTCTATAGGTTTCATGTAAAGTTTCATGAAGTTTGCTGTAAAATTCATGCAGGTTTCATTAGGTTTTATGCAAGTTTCATGAAGTTTCGTTCAAATTTCATGCCAATTTGCAACCATACCTCTCTTACTTCCTCTTCGTTGTTTCATGTAAGTTTCAAGATATCTCAATCATAATTTTATAAGTTTCATCTAAAGTTTTATGAAGTTTCATGTAAATTTCATTAGGTTTCATGTAACTTTCATTTAAGTTTCATGAAGTTTCGTGAAAGTTTCATGAAAGTTTCACGCCAATTTGTAACCATTCCTCGCTTGCTTTCTCTTCATTGTCACATGCAAGTTTCATTTTGCCATGCTCAGACCTCAGAGTGGCAGCCAAACTCATGTCAGTTGTAATCCTCCGTAGCAATGCTTTTTTCTGTTTGCTTGAATTTTTTATCCTCAAGTCCACATTCTGTGTGTGGTCATTGTAAAATTTTTTGTGCATCCTCTTTAGTGTAAAATTCCATCTCAACATAAGGTTTCGTAGGCTGCGATTAAACTCCTTTTGTGTCTTCATCATATGGGAGTATTGCATCAACAGCTACACCACCCTCTTTTCTGATTATCATCTATGCCAAACAAAGCCCCAACAAACAACTGCTTGAGCTACACATGCTATCCTGGGGAGATCATATTCCATCAGGGGCGGATTTGGGCCCCCGGCAAGGTGGGCTCCAGCCCGGGGCGTAAGAAAATATGCAATGTATAGCCCATGTATTTTTAGCCCAGCCCGGGGTATTAATTCTAAATTTCAGCCCAGGTAGCAAATACCAGCACCCATCACTGCTGTCTGCCTCCGCTTCGGCCCACTCACGCTCGCCCACACGCGCCGCTCGGTCCACCTCACGCCCGCGCTCGCCGCTTCGCTCTTGATCTTCACGCGCGCTGCTCCTCGAACCCTAGCCCACTCACGCCTCCCGCCGGGCGCTCATCCTCGGCTCCTCGCCTCCTCCGTCTCGCCTCCCACTGCTCATTGCTTGCTCGCCGCCTCGCCTCGCGCCTCGCCTCCTCGCCTCCGCCTCCCTCGCCTGCCTCGTCTCGCCGCCGCCCGCCCGTCTCGCCAGGCGGCCGCCTGCCGCCCGGCGTCGCCCGGTCCGCGCCGCCTCGTCGCCTCGCCTCGCCTCGGATCTCCGCCGCCTCGCCGCCTCGCCTCGCCTCGGATCTCCGCCGCCTCGTCGCCTCGCCTCGCCTCGGATCTCCGCCGCCTCGTCGCCTCGCCTCGCCTCGGATCTCCGCCGCCTCGTCGCCTCGCCTCGCCTCGGATCTCCGCCGCCTCGTCGCCTCGCCTCGTCTCGGATCCGCCGCCCGCCTCCCAACCCGCCTCGTCTCGGCCCGCCGCCTCCTCCCGGCCCGCCTCCCGCCCCCCGACCCCCGGAAGCGCCATCGCGCCACCCGCCCGCCGGCGGCGGCGCCTCCTCGGCTCCTCGGCTCGCGCAGCCCACCTCTGGCCAGCGGCCAACAGACTTGATTTAGCACTAAGGGGTTTGTTAGGATCCGGAACTATTCGGGAAGACGGGATAGGGAATCAAAGGAAGCGCTTTCGGTGTGAGTTGTTAGTTCTCATGACATAATCATATCGATTTTGATGCCGCCTAGAAGTAGGAAGCTATTTGTGTAGTATAGAAATGGTTGGAGACTAGAATTGTATCAAAGTTAGGATTGTTAGCTTGATACATGTTTCAATGTGTTCCGATCCGTGTGAAATCATCATTAGTGAATTAGAAGGATGTGTCATTCACATTTGAAAGAGTATATCTTGAAGTAGTTTTGAAGTTTTATGTTGAAGTAGTAGTTTACCTGCAAACTAATTTGCCATCTGTAATTCTTGATTCATGTCAAGCTATGAAAGTATATAATAGCTTATTTCTTATTGTATGTTGGATGTTGTTGTTGGTTTCGTAATGGTTATTGATGTCTTACCTTAAATTATTCTCTGTAGGAGTTATTAGTGAATACAAAATGAAGCGGATCAAGACTTCTGTATTTATAAATGTAAACAACTATCTCGTACTAGTGGTAAGTTATCTTCTTATAATTGTAAAATTCTTGTTTTTGTATTTATTCATACACCTGTTTGATTTACTCTTATATGTTATGTTTGTAGGTTTTGGTTCATGTCCAATTATCAATGAAGAAATGGTGGGATAGGATAAAAAGTAAATCTTTGTTGTTTAGGTAATTAAATTATATCTCTACTATGCTACATTGTTTATGTTTTACCATGTTTTCCTTATTACGTTTTATGTTTTAGCGTTGAACTCAAGTTTCATATCAATGATACATTTATAATGCATTTTTGTTATGCCATGGTGTGGGTATAAATTGGCGTTAGTTTTATGTGGTTAGAGTTTAGCCCGGGGCGTAGCCAAATCTTGGTTCCGCCACTGTATTCCATGTTAGTGGACAAATGACAACTACAAATGAAACCACGCAGGGGAGAATGAGAGTGACACCATATACTCAAAGAAGCACTCAATTGACAAGGATCATATGAAACAACGACAAAACAAAACCATCAGGTCAAAGAGGCATTTTGCCAAACACATTATATGCAACATTCAAGAACTGCAGGGAGGCCAAACAACATAACTTATCTGAACCACCAAGGCACATAGGAGGGGCCAGCAGTGAGGTCTACTTGTGGACGAGGCCGGCGATGAGGATTTCGCGAGCGCTTCTGCCACACGTGAAGGGGGACGGAATGCAGGAGCTACTGTGCGCAGCTGCATGCTGCGCACTCTAGAGAGAGGACGACCGGACGACGAGGTCTTGCGTGCGCAGGGCATTCTCCGCGCACGTGATGGAGAAGGGCGCGTGGCTTGGTGCGAGGAGCCGACCAAACGGCGAGGCCCACGCGAGCGAAACCTTGGGGACTGATGCGATGGAGGAAGACAGGGGGAGCTAGCGTGAACGCTCCTGCGTGCGGTGGTGGAGGATGGCAGGGAGCTAGCACACGGCGGAGGATAGCCGGGGGCAATGGCGGAGTCAGGATTTGATTACGCCTCAGGCTCAGTGGTGAAATGATGTAGGCTATTTAGGCTGGATCATAAAAATGTTACCCAGGCTAGACTGAATTTACCCGGGCTGTACACTAGATATTTTTTCACACTTTAGGCTGAAACCTACCCTGATCGGGGTGTAGCTCCGCCCCTGACCGGGGGAAGCGATGGCGTTGTTTCATGCGGAGCAACGAGAATGTGACGATGGCGAGGCTTGTCTAAACGAAATAGATGTGTGCTGATCAGAGTCACACGATTACTAGTTGCCGATCCTACGGTAGGATGCTATACCTAATACCATCGGAAACGGGACCCGACGGGCGCGGCGTAGCCACATCCTTTTTTATGTATAAGCATTACAAGCACTGTGGGTTCATATCCTCTGCCGTTGGCTCAAACGGTGAATTGTGAAAGAGTACTATTCGAAGCCCTATGACCATCTAATTGGAAATTGGATAATCGAAATAAAAGCAGATTGGGAATTCATATCCACAATCTTTTGTGAGAGAATTCCAATTTCTCACTCGCCTTCGTCCTTTATGATTTTATGATTGAATGATCAAGGTCCTCTGAACGGAACATGCTGTTTGAAGTGCAGCTTAGACATTGCAAATTCCAGAAACAGTCTCACCCAGCACAGATCAAATGCATACCATGACCTGGGAATTCAATTGTAACCTAGCGACGTATTGCAGCAGAACAAACCAAAAGGCCACCACAGAACGACACACAGACCCACCAATTCTCCCTTAATATGAAGAGATCACAGCCAATTCCTTTTGTTTCCAGTTCAATACACGCAAAAAAAAAAGCATTCAAGAAATCCACGGAATCCATCATATAAGAGGCCAGTACATCCCCAGTCTACCGTTCCTCTGAACAAAAAACAAGAAACGAGGAACCAATTCTTATGGTCAGATCTCCAGAAACGAACGGGATTTCCACCAGACCTCGACAAATCCCCACGCGATGCAAGACAGACAATGTCAAGACGTAATTTTGACCCACGGAATCGCACGCCTGAGGACCGGATCCCAGGAGCCCAGATCGCGCCCGACCCCCAATTCCGCAACCGAAAAGACGAAGCGGGAACGCAAGGCAAGAGAGGAATTGGTTACCATGTGACGAAGAACTTGATGGACTGGGCGACGGCGAAGCCGAGCAAGGCGGCGACGAGGGGGTAGTTGTGGAAGACGGCGAAGTAGGAGAAGCCCGCGGCGGGCGACGAGGAGGCGGCGGAGCCATCACCACCACCACCGTCCCCCATGGCTTCTTGGCTCCTGGACGGCCTGGTTAATCCTGGTATACGTCGTAGGTGTATACTATATTTATAGCCTGCCTCCTATACTAAAATTCTCCCTCTCTGCGTTGCACTGCACCAATGGCGAATTCTGCTCTATTCTACTGCAGGATTTCTTTATTGCCCTCTGCTGCATCCACAGACCACAGGGTGCCTTCCTAGTTCCTACTTTCTCTCCTCTCTCTCTCTCTCTCTCTCTCTCTCTCTCTCTAAATCTCTCTCTTATCATGGAGAGTCCATTGGAGGAGAGTTGCTGATTGCATGGGAGGTATCAAAGGGGAAGCCTTTGGGCGAATATGCCGAGCAACTTGCGATTCAGCTGCTGTTCTCGCGAATTTTACCTCTGCTCGTATTGGTTTCAGGGTAGTTAGTCTAATACTAATATATAATTTCTCCAAACAGCTTTTTTACTTTGTTTTGTTTCACAGACGTATCATATATCTTATTTCTCTTATTTCTATCTTATATACATATCTATTCCTTATTTTTTATACTACTCGTTACTCCTTCTAAAAACTAATTCTTTTAATTGTTACTATTTATTTACAACTAAAGATCTTTAATCACAACTAAAAACTATAGCAGAAATTACTATAAACCTCTCTTAGAATGAAATTAGTGTTGCCGGAACGCTTCATGGGGTGATTGTTTGTTCAATGTTCGGTGATACTCCAGTAGAGTTTTTCCACCAGAGTAGACTGGAATTTCTACTGAAAAAACTTGCCACGATTACTCAGCTCAAAATTCACGAAAGGTAAAAAAAAAAACTGGTCCTGTGTTATTTCCGATGTATCTGATACTGTATTGTGGGGGGTGATGGTCGTATGTGCTCAACATCTCAAACAAAGTCGCAAATGCACACTTTACATGCTGGAGCTGTCAGAGTTCCTGATTTACTGTCACTAAAAAATGAATCATGCAACACATAGAAGAGACTAACCAACCCAAAGAGCAGCACAACTGTTAATCTAAGATGCAATTTAAATAATAGCTCGTACTTGGGACGAAGGAAAGGGTCGTCGTAACTAGCGGCCATTCTTGCAGAAACATTTGCAGCCACGCAACGTCAAAAACTTACACAAAGCTTCACGCATAAAACAGCCAAATTAATTGATAATCTCCTAATAATAATAATATGTAAACGTAGCTAACTAGTCTATAGACCCAACCAACCAACCAACCATTATATTATACTAGGCTAAGAGTGAAAGTTGGATCCATTCTAAAGTCAGTCAAATTGGTTTGTTTGACTGTTGCCAAAAATCTTCTTTGCGTTTGTACCAATGGTAACTTGCCATTCGTCGGAAAGCCATCACAAGCAGGATTGTCAAAATTACAACTTTGCACAGGCACAAAGCTATCAAATATTCACATCTCTTGCGCAAACAGACAGCTACATCTAAACGATTACAACTTTGCACAGGCACAAAGCTATCAAATATTCACATCTCTTGCGCAAACAGACAGCTACATCTACACGATGCTATGAGCCTGTTTTTTTTTGTTACGATTTATGATTTTTGACTAAATTTTTTGAATTTTAACTGTTTACAATAAAGATTACGGAAAGAGATACCCATTTGCGATTTTAGTTGATACAGATGTTAAGTTTTTAACGTGTGCTACAATTAACTTGTAGATCCTGTTTTAAAAAAAATATTCTACTTAAAAGTTAGGTACTATAACAAAAATCAAAAAATCACTTTTAAAATCCGTAAAAAACAGACCTATATCTAACAACCTGTCACTTTGTGACATAGAACCGATTATGCGGGGCGCGAGGACCGGTCATTTTCTTGAAGTCAAGGTCCATCCCGTCGTCGTTCTCCCTTCATCCTCCTGTGGCTCCGACGCCTACTTCTGCCTTGCCTTGGCTTCAGCAGCTTCGAGCCTCATCTTCTTCCGGACATAGTCATCGTATGACATCTCGCACCATTTCTTCGCATCTCCGACGACCTGCTGGTTGTGAAGTCCCACATCCCTGTCCGGCTTGGTCTTTTCGGTGTTCTTGGGCTCTCCCCAGTAGTCGTAGCGGCACATAGGCTTCGATGTGTCGTACTAGTCCTTCCCAAAGACCTCCGTCTCGTCCACATCAGATCGCCCGGGCTCCTCAATAGGAAGGCCAAGGGCTTTCCGACTGCCATTGTGGCAATGTAGGCGTTAGAGCCTATGCATTACGTGCGATAGAACTTGTAGTGGCATTGACATTGGTTGCAATTGCCAGCATGCGTCTCTGATAAGAGCTTCCCTTTCTTCAAAAGAGCGACGCCACTGCATCATATCATGCTCATCCATTTCCTTGTTCCGTCGGAGCTTCCCAACTCTGTACTCCTCTCCTCTTTCCTCTGCTTCCTTTTTTGGTTTTTTTATCAGCTGCATTGATCGAATTTCAGTACTACAGAGGGAACAGTAATTGGTTAAAGAACTATGACAGACATATGGGAGAAAAAAGGGGGTACCTGACGCTCAGCACGAGCAGCATCCAGATCAAGTTCCTTGATATCTATATTCTAACGGAGGAGTTCAGAACAAAGAATGAAAGAATCAGCGTATCATTATGGGATCACTGTACTGCAAAACAACAACCGTATGATGATCAATTGATCACCCAAGGTTAGTAATCAGGAGCTACACATGATTACGTACCACAACTTTCTTTTTCAGCAATGTTTCGTTGAAACGTCCTTCGGTGTATTCAACTCTATTTTCTTCATCGAATGAGAACACAATCAACTGTGGACTCGTATGTTGTATCCTTGAGTTTTTTCCGGATTTTCCTCCTCATGGTCTAAAATCATCTGTTTTGCATTATGCCATTGCCAAAGCTGCAAAAAAAAAAAACTTTCCTACTAAATCTATTGAATGGGAACAGCAGGCAACAAGCCAAGAAAAGTTACAACAGGATGAGAAACACTAGATAGGAAGCAAGAGGCATAAGAATGTTAGCGTTAGAAATGTGGTTGAGAAGTACCGTTTCGACAAAAGGGTGGTCTGATACCAAAGGTTCTTTTTCCATGTCTTTCAAGGGCTTTTCCTAGGAATGGGTGGCCTTCCACCTTCACGCTGTCAGTGCATATAAAGGTAAGATTCACACACAGCAGCACTAAAGAATATGCATTTTATCAGCCAAAATTAGTACTAATAGAAAGAAGGGGAAATTCTTGTCAGAATTACTATGGGCATGTTCTTTTTGGCTACGACTTGTGGCATTTAGCTGCGGCTTGTGGTTTTTAGGCTGTTTGTATGAGAGATTACAGAGTAATAGAAACTCACATACGATTTTTACCAATATAAATGAAATCAATAAAGTATGTACTACAATTAACTAGTAGACCCTATCTTAAAAAAATACTCCGTTTAAAAGCTAGTTACTGTAGAAAAACCGAAAAGCAACTTTTAGAAGCTGAAAAGAACAGGGCCTATATTGAACGAAGTAACAGAAAGAGAACAGAGGTTAAGTCGCACCCACAACTTCTCTGGGTTGGTATCCTCCCGGTGAAATATTGGTGGAAAGTCAAACCTGTTAAATCTGCAGTCAGAAAGAAAATAGAATGCAAACCATTAGTCAACTGAGAGTAAACTGAAGCGACGCATAATACTGGCCATTAAAACCTTCACACAATCAGGACTCATCAACAGCAACCAAAAGTAGGATAGTGATGGTAGTATGGTACTCACATTAAGTGATCAATGTTAGGATATACAAAGCACATTTCAAGTGGGAAGCGAAAACGGTAGGGGTCTCGTTTGGCCTGCATGATAATAGATAGACAGATATTACTAAGCCCGATCTACTAAAGTTAAAGAAACTCACAGAACTCAGGTAGCAAAGAACAAACAAATTTATTTTTTATTAAAAAATAAACAAAACTGCACTACGGTAGATGCAAAAGCACAATTGACAATTTTGACATATCCTTTTTGCAATGTGGATACATTGAGTATTCTTTTACTCTATCATATTGCTCTCAGATGTCTTTAAAGCATCGCTGGAAGAGTGAATTTTAAGATTACTAACCAGAATTTCCAAATAGACCTTCATGCCAGGTTTGATGTGATGGCGGATCCAATACCAATCATTTCCTTTTATGGGTACCCACCTAAACATATAGCGAGATGTAAATGCCACACAAGTTAAATATCAGAGGATGCAATTAAAATTCAAATTTTACTATGGCAGGTCAAAAACAGAAGACTAAATTCTATGAAGGAAAGTAAAGCATGCCCATGTCATTCATCATTCAACAGTAAAGAATGCTGATTGGCAGAATTCCATGTACTGTTATTCTCTGTAGCTCACAGGCCACAATTAAAAAGCAAGACAACAACAAAAATATGATTAAAAACACACATGAGCTTAAATCGGCCATGGCAACTCCATAATTAAGAAAATAAAGAGTAGTCCATACCCATCATCTACACACCAATGTCCACAAAAGCTCCCTGGTAGAGGTGAACAGACGTCACTTTACCGTAACATATCTGCATGAGGTACATCCAACCATTTATCAAAGGTAAGAATGAGGACAGTCAACAAGTTGCTGAAGAGGAAGGTACAATCAAAATTTTAGTGGAATGTAATACCACTAAAGTGTAAAGGAGAAGAAAAGTGAGAAAGAAAGTCAATCTAATGAAAAATAAAGAAAATAAAGTAGAGTTTTATCGTCAGACCCGTTAGCTTTAGAAATGCCAAATGAATTAAGCGTTCATTGAGGTTTCCAGACCATCCAGGGACGGTTAGCACTGTCTTGCATTCCAACTTCCCTGCCGCAGTAGAAAAGCCTCTTTTGGCATAACTAAATTTAAAAATAGAAAAAAGCAGGTTAACCTATTATAGATAATATAAACGAATGTGAAAAAAAAGAATAGGCAAAAAAACAAAAAAAAATTAGAAAAAAATAAAATTTAAAAATAATAAAAAATAAGCTAAAAACTCAAACCGAATTGAGTGAAGCCCTAATATACGGAGTATTTCCTCGCATCAGTGTGGGAGGGGCGTCTCCAACTCGAACGCTAAGATTCCCCTTACTATCGATCGATCGATCGATCCAGCTTTCAAACTTGAATAATCTTTCGTCTACATATGCGCGTTTCCAACTTAATTTCAGAGTTTGAATAATCTTTTTTGTCTATACAGGCGCGTGTCCTGTCAGGACTGGAATGGCTAGCTATTTCGTGGTGGTACTGAATTCTGTTGCTCTTGGGCACGAACTGTGTTGGGATTGTTTATATTGGCCGTACGATAGTTTTTTATTAAAAATAAACATTAGTTGTTGAAAGAAGTGTTTTTTACAATAAGAAGGTGAGCGGTAATAAAAGTAGGAGAAAGATATATATGTGAAATAGGAGTGAGATAAATGGATTACGTTATGAGACCGTAACTCCTATCTTATCATAGAACAAGACGGAAGCGAGAAAAGCGAAGAATCCACTTTAAAAGAACAAATGGACATACTGAGTAGAAGTGAAAGCCAGTTTGAACTTCAGACAAGTTGACTGGAACAAAACGAATTCTACCTTCTGAGAGCGGAAGGCCAGCAGCGTTAGCCGTTAAAATACTGTTACTTGAGGGCCATTTCATCGTCCAAAGCTCCAAACTGGGCCGTTTGCTTCTCCGAGCTCTCAGATGGGCCCGAAAGCACCGCCACTCTTGGCCCGCGGTCACCATTACACAAGTCCAGGCGCCACCAGAGCAACTCTCTTGTCTCGCGCGCGGCGACCCGCGGTGCGCGCACAGGCAAGCGCGCGGGGGCCGGGGGCGTGCGAGCATGGCGATCGGGGGAAGCGCGGGAGCACTCGGCTGATCGATCGCTCGTGCGTAGACGGCCTGCGACAAACTGCTGCATTGGGTGGCGTCTGCCTGCCTCACGGGCAACTCCGTTGCCCACCAAGCGTTCGTCCTTTTGCCGCACACGGTAAGGACTAAGGACTCCCTCCCTCCCTCTACCGTCTCACTGTCTCATGGGATTACCGATTTGCGCTGCCAATTCCTTTGTAGTTTGCCATGTTTTTACTCTTTAGTGTTTGATTGAGATATAGCTGATGATGGCTCTCCTCTTGATCTTTTCCCGTGTTGTCAAACTGATGCCTGTTTCATTTGCAATAAAATGGGACGGGCGCTATGGCCCTATTGGTCTAGAAAGAAACAAATTACAGAAAGTCTCTGTAGAATTGCCACCAGTACGAAGTAAACCAGGAGAAGAAACAACTATGGATGACAACATTCTGGCTCAGTTCGGTGGAGCTTATGCTTAGGCTTTGGCTTTTGTTGCTATAGTAACTCGCTTTTAAACGGTATGATTTTTAAGGCGGGGTCTACAGGTAGATTGTAGTAGACACTATACCAAGTTTAGTTATACCGGCTAAAATCGCATGTGAATATTTCTCTCTACGTACTCTCTCTCGAACAGCCAGAATTCAAAAGCTAAGAGCTACAGTTCAAAAGAACCCACCCGACCATGATAAGGTGACAGTTTATTTCCATCTAATGCTTGGTAGAAAAGAAGATGCATCTATCTCATGCCACTTGCGTTGGCAATACGATATGAACAAAAACCATCTGCAAGACTGCAACTGTCCACTAGGAAGAGGCTAGATCAGGAAGATATATAATAGATTAATTTCTACTATAGATCAAGTATCCCTATGTCACTGGTCTAATCTTCAACCACTAAATCAAACTTTCCTTGTTGGCTGTTGCCTTGTGCTGTCCTCCATCCAATCTTCCAGTGAAGTAAGCCTTATTAGTTATTTCTACTCTGTTAAGGTGTTGATATATACAAGTCTAGGTGAGGTCAAGTAGGTCGATAGTTGCTTGATGTTTCTTTGTTAGCTCCAGTTGATGTTTGCCCTTTGACCTTCCCATGAATTCCATCACCAGCTTTAAGAAAGCCGATGATTCATCTCTAAGGAGATTTTCTGGAGAATCAAACTCTAGTATCTTACCTGCAGTAGATGGTAAGAAAAGAAATACCTTTGTTATATAACATGGTTTGTTAGAAGTGCCAACTCAACACCCAAAAAATATTTAGAAAACAAATCCTTGTGAGTCCTTTTGAGGCTTTTTTTTACCTTCACCGAGCACAAGAACAAGGTCACTGTCAATCACAGTGGGGATCCTATGTGCAATTGTTATAACTGTGCAATTTTTTGTTTCTTGCCTTATACTCTTTTGGATGATATTATCAGTTGCAGTATCAACTGATGCTGTGGCTTCATCCAAAACAACTATTTTCTTTTTCATTAGCAATACCCTGGCCAAGCAGACAAGTTGCCTTTGCCCCACACTCCAGTTTCCTCCATCTTCAACAACTGTAATATAAACTATAGTCATATCACTGGACCATCTTGAGCAATGAATTTGGAAAGAATGTGAGAACCAAAACTACTTCAAAGAATGTTCTTTGTACCTGGTGCATCTAACAACCTGTTGTCTTCTCTGACAATCTCCTCAAGGCGGCACTTATGCAGAACCTGAAAGATGAAAATTCACAAAAGTTAAGACTTCATAAAGGAAACTGTCTCTAAGCTGCTGATTCAAGAACATGCAAAATATTAATATCGAAAATGCTTTCCAAAGAATCCGTCACATTGTATAGATGCTAAGAAGCTAAAGGCATTTTCATGTAGAAGGGACTTTTGTCAGCACTTTAGATTGTTTACCTCCCATATTTCAGTGTCCAGATGCTGTTGTAGAGGATCCAGATTTGTTCTAACAGTCCCTTGGAACAGAGTCGGTTCTTGTGGTATAATACTTAATCTAGACCGCAAATCATGCACTCCCAAAAGTGATATGTCCATTCCATCTATGAGTATCCTTCCTGCAGATGGTTCAACAACCCGAAACAAAGCCTGGATGAGAGTAGACTTCCCACTCCCTGTCCGCCCTACCACCCCAATTTTCCTTTCTCCAGGAAATGTGCAGCTTATGCTTTTGAGCACCATGGGCATGTCAGGGTTGTACTTCACTTGGAGAGCATCGATCTGAATGGTTCCGTACCATGGCCATGTTTCTTTTGGTCTACAGTCCTCAATCACTAAAGGGGCCTCACTTGGTATGTTTGAGAACTGCAATATTCTTTCTACTGAGATCATCTTGTTCTCAACATTGCACAGGTTCCATATAACCCATGCTTGTAACACATTAAGGTTAAGGCCATAAGTAGCTGCAAGCCCTGCAAGGCCTGAAAAAGGAGAAAGTCAAAAGTAGTTATTGTTTCTAGCAATGCGTTTTTTATTAAAGCTGTATAGAATCATGGAGTAGATTAAAAAATAAAACCTAAAACATACGTCTGTATCTGCAAACCTTTTATTTCATGTAACCGCAAACCTTGTTTTACCAAAAACAAGAAGCAGTGCTATAGATATAGGTTGAAGCTGTTAGATGCTGTACTTTTTTTTATGATAATACTTACTTGGATCAATAGTATTCTGAGGCAAGGAGACAAGGATGACTAGCATCATAAAGAAGACAAGGTTGAAGAGGAAGTTGATACGGACACATAGCCATTCAATTGTTGCTGAATTGTGGAAAGTGATGCGGGAGTAGTCATCAATTAGTCCAAGGCTTTTTCTGAAGAACCTCTCTCCCTGATTAAAGCATCTAATGGTTGCTGCTCCTGATACAGTCTCTGTAAAATGGTGGAGGACTGGAGCTTTTCTGATGCCAACCATCCTCGCTAGCTCTCTAGCTGAACTGATGTAATAGCTCTACATAAAGTTTTACAAATTACTATTGTGCATTTTAAAATTTGAGAGAGCAAATTACAAGGAGTGAAGTTGTACCTGATACCAAGTGGACATAGCAATTATTATTACGAATAAAATGAATATGGGCCAAGCAATTTGAGACATAATGAAAATAATACTGAGGAGCTGAATTAGAGCAAATATGAGCCCTGCTAGCCTGTAGGGAATGTCCGTGTCAACTGTGCTTTGATCTGTTGAAGCCTGCAAACCAGACAAACGAAGCTGTGAAAACTGAAAGGAAGGAGAGTTATTGTTATGATCTTCCATTCTTCCAATGGAGAGGTTGTTGACTCACCCTATTAAGTATTCGACTTGATGGAGTGGAATCAAAGAAGTTGATTGGTGCTCGGAAAATATTTCTGGTCATGCCTAAGAAGAGCTGCTGAGAAGTTTCTATGGCAATTGTTGAAAGAACGACAGCTCTTCCCAATATAAATGCCGAGCTTCCTGCAGATAACAGCACAAATATACCAATCATCTTCTCCCTGCTTACTTGTTCCTGTCTCTCTGCTGCCCATGCAATCCAATAATTGCTACATATCTGCAATCCCTGGAATAGGACTTGGCATGCAAGAATCACAGGAATGAGAGCTCCACTGTATGCAGAGGTGACAAACTTACGGTAAATATCCCATTTTACTCTTCCAGATTCACGCTCTTCCTCACATTCCCTCCCTATCACATGGTGACCTGATTCTATTTCTGTGAGTTCTATCTGCTTATTCTTGTGATATTTGCTTTTAGTCAAGCCATGTGCTTTTGCAGGGTTGACCTGACTAAGGGATTGGTTGTGTGCAGCCATTTGCTTCGAGAGCTCTCCATCTTTGTCTGCTATCAGATTATCGTATTTTCCGGATTGAACGATCCTTCCATCTTTCATGACCTATAAGTGACCACTCACAAGCATCTTTTAGAATTGTACAGCTGTACATGTATATTGTTAGTATTTAGCGTGAAAAAGAAATATGACAGCATGAGCAGCCGTTCTAATTAAGATATTTGCAATGATTTTGTATTTTTCTGTTTGAACCTAAAGCTAACAATGTACACTTTTTTATCACAAGTAAAAAACTAGTTGCGATTAATATCTTACCAGAACAAGATCCGCATCTCGCAAGAACTCTAGCTGATGAGTGACATATATGACTGTCTTAGACGACATTAGCCTCATTAAGCATTCCTGCAAATACAAATTGATGAATTGAATTCCTTTTACAAATTAGGATGACGATCATCTCAGTAATATAAATTAGGCCATTCGCAGTTACTAATGAGACTTTGGAACTTGGTGCAAATACTTGATAGGTTATAGATAATTTTCATGTTTGGTTTTGATTCTTCACTTTATGCTGTAATATTGCAGTACATTATATTTGAAGCTCATGAAAGATAAAATGTTACAGATTGCTCATGTTTACTGTACCTTGAAGAGGTGTGCTCCGGTGTGTGCATCCACAGCACTGAAGGGATCATCCAAGAGGTAAACATCAGAATCACTGTACAATGCCCTGGCAAGCTGAATCCTCTGCTTCTGGCCTCCACTTAGGTTCATGCCCCTTTCCCCTACCACAGTCATATCTCCATTGCCCCATAACTCCAAATCTCTGTCCAAAGCACATCCTTGTAACACCTCCTCATAGAAGCTCCTCTCCATAGCCTTCCCAAAGAGCACATTGTCCTGAATTGTCCCAGTCTGAATCCAAGCGCTCTGCGACACATACGCCCTCGACCCAACAACAATTGTTTCTGCACCACTAACCCTTGGAATCTCCCCCATGATGCTGTAAAGGAGGCTTGATTTGCCTGAACCTACTGGCCCACACACCGCAACCTTGTGACCCTTCGTGATGCTCACCTTGCGATCGATCTTGAGTGCGAACTTCGTCTTCTGCAAGCTATTGTCGGCTTCCCAATTGTACTCCCCTGGTTCAATTTCCATTGCACCAGATATAGCCAAGTCCTTCGTTCCAGTTCTGTTACCATAGCAACTTGGCTTCCCCTGGTGATCTTCTTTGATGAACTCTTCAATTCTATCTAGGGACACCTTGGTTTGTGTGATCATCGACACGAGCTCCGGGAGGTTGTAGATTGGGTCTTGGAGAATTCTGAACATAGCGAGGGCTGATAGGACTGTTCCAGCTGACAATGGCATCTCCACAAAAATGCAGACACCGAATGTGACAACCGACACCAACGTCGGTGAGGCCCAGAACAGGAAGGCTATTGCTGAGCATGTGTAAAGGTACCTCCTGAGCCACCCCCTCTCCACATCCCTGAGCTTCAGGAGTTTGTCCAAGTAGGCCGTCTCCCACGCATGCAGCTTCAAGATCCTCATGCTTTTCATTGCCTCTGCCATAGCCTTGATGCGTGAGTCCTTCGCCTCCATTATCTTCATGTTGAGGTTCTCCTGCAACTTTGCCAGTGGTGTGTTGCTCACCATCACCAACACTGTTGCAAGTAGTGCAGACAGAGAGGCCATCGCACCAAGACTACAGTAGAGAATGGCAAGAGCCATGGAGACTTGCAAGGGCAACAACCAAATTCCATGAATGTACCAGAAGAACTCACCAACCTTCTCAACATCGACGTCGAGGAAGTTCACGATTTTCCCTGTGACTGTGCTTGAGTTCTTCATCAGCAGGGACTTCTTGTAGATGGACACCATGAGTGCTGCACGCACCCGGAATCCAATTCGACGGGCGCCGAAGTACCACTGTCGCTGTGAAAGTGACTCCACTGTCTTTGAGGCAAGGAACAGGCATGCAAGCATGTAGCCACGACCATGGCCCTTGTCAGGTTTCTTGTCAGAGAGTAGTTCCACTAAGTAGGTGATCAAGAATGGCCCCATATAAGAAGCAACAGTGTTAAGGCCTGGTAATGAAAGCCAAGCACTATATTAGTAGATTATGAGGACAAAGGCTAGCTCTATATTTGAAAGTTTTCAACGGCTCACTAACCTGCAAAGACTGCATTGACAACCAAAGGTGTCCAGACAGCACAAATGATGGCCCTTCGCAGCGGCATTGGCTCAGGTTTCTGCTTGTGAAGTGTCTCTTGAAGCAATGCATACGACTGGTCTGCCGTCTCAGACTGCGGGACAGATGGGATGTGTTCGAGCTCGAGCCGCACCTTGTGTCCTTTCTCAAAGACTGGATTTAACCACTGGAATGTGAGATGACTCCACCACCCGGAGTTGGAGAACCTTTCTCTGCTGCTGTCATCGACATCTTCTCGCACGAGCAGAGATTGGTTCAGGTCTTCTTGGTTTGCTTTGGAAGGCTTCATAGCTATTGCAACCAGGCAGATGATGGTGCAGAAGGGAAGCGAAGTGAAATTGACGACAGTTGCAGAGTTGAAGAGGTGAAGCAAATGCAATGAAGTGACTAGTGATTCTGATAAGAAGCTGAAGAACCACCAAGAAACAAGAACTGCAGGCCAGTTGGATAGTACTCCTGCACCTTCATGTTTACAATAGAGCGAGAAGAGAGTCACCAGAAGCCATGAGACTGATTCAAAGATCAAGCCCAGGGAGACAGTTTGGTGCATCCATACCCCAAGAACAGAAAAAACAAAATGCGACAACAAAATCGAAGCATTGCAGAGTGCAATTATATGAGCTGATAGTAGGGCTGCCCCTTTTCTCTCTGCTGAAACCATAACGCTATGTCCTGCTTCATGATGTCTCTTCTTCAGTTTTATGAACTCTGCAAGTATCCAAACCAGCAAGACAACGAACGCTCCTATGCGGACACAATCCAATACTAGTAAGTGCTCCATCCGATGCTGAAAGCCTGAAATCACCAGAAGGTGGCAGAGAGCAACAAAACACTAAGATGACAGGAACTGCCCTGTTACATTGAAGCAAGACAGAGTCGAGGGCTGAGACACACTCGAGCAAAAGCAGCAAAGTGGGAAGGTGTAGAGAGGCGATAAGAGCAAACCAAAAGGAGACTCTGCCTGCGCATGGCTTGGAGGCTCTGGACTTGGGGGTCTACTGTCTTAATCGGACCTGCAATCAACTTATACACATCAATCTGGACTTGGGGGTCTTTTTAAAGTGATGCCTAATGGTACTGCCTACGAGAACACGTGCTAACTAGAGCTGGTAACGTTGCTGATGAGTGATGGGTATCAACTACAGTAGCGCTAGCGCTTTGGCATCTAATTGCTCTCATCTTGCTCGAGTATATTTCCGATATTAGCACATGCATATATATATCTAAATGTACCAATTCGTTTGGAGAATTTTTATATCCTGTTAGCTAACGTGTTCTCTGCTTTTGCATTCAGATGGTCGGATAAACAATACAAACGCATTAGAAAGAATCAAAGAATTGGGACGTCAGTGTCGCATATCAAGGGAAAAGATTATAACCAAAGAAAAGGTGCGCTGATATACTATATATTTATGACTTTATCCTAATGCGCTGGTGACGCAGCATGTTCTGAGATGCAGACAGAACGTATGACAAGCCGGACACCCAATCCAAGTTGTCCACAGAGATCAAATCTGGCCACGGCGCCACCACGCCGGATCAGGAACTTTGGGGCGGCATCTCGGTGGCGATGCAAGCCGCCAACCGTGTGCTGCGCAAACATGCAGATGCAGATGCAGCGCATGAGGGAGCCCTTTCGGACGTATGATCGAGCGCATGACCGTGTAACTACCGCGAGGGGCCAATGCAAGAGGAGGACGGCATGTGGGTGGGAGGTGAGACACTTACTCGCGTCCAATTCGGTTGGTAAGTGCCGTCCTTGTGGAAGAAGGGAAAAAGGAAGGGGGTACTTGATCTTGTATTATGTTCATCTATCTCCATCTTTATCCCTGCGAGTACGCATGTGTTCGTCTGCCATGTCTAGATCGGCCTCGCGAGATGGATAGGAACACGTTTTAGTCTCTAATGAAAAGAGAGAATGGATGATGGTGTTTTAAAAATACAAATTATGCCATCATAAAAATTCTGAAATAAAAAAACAACAGAGCTCTATCGGATATACGATAGAGCTGAGGTCATAAAAGCATGATACGATCAAGCGCATGAACTAGATAGATCAATCCTGATAATATCAACTCAATATACTAAAATAATATATATTTTTTCTTCGCAATCACGGGCATTCGGCTATTAGATGGTAACGTCGGTACAAGGATAATGGTAGCTTTATCCCTCTTATCTATCTTCTTTTAATCAGGCGCCAGTGAAGGCGGTGGGGAGGAGAATTCAGAAAGTACGAAACTGCGAATATTGTGTGTTGAGCACACGCGGCCACCACGGCAAGCACGTACAGTACGGGCTACCCCATTTTTTTCCCTTGCTTGTGTGTGTTTCAGATCGTACCGAACACATGCATAGCCTCTGTCTTTTTCTTTCATCCATTTTATAACAGGAAGTTCTAAATAACAATTGAATATTTTCTTTGACTGAAAGCACTTAGACTTTGCTTTAATATATGTACTTTATTAAAAAAAATATGAGTGTTTTGAACCATAAAAAATACTTAAATCATCATTCTCCTATGTATGCACCTTTGAAAAAAATTGTGAGTGCTCAAAACCATAAAAAAACATTTAAATCCCTCTTTTTTTATATATGCATCCTCTCTAAAAAATTTAAGTACTTCAAACCACAAAAAACACTCGAGTACTCTTTAGACACAATCATAATACATTGCAAACAGAAATCTACCTGTGATTTACTCCCCTCCATCTCTGTAAACGTCGATCACACGCTCATAAAAGGACGTACATAATATTTGGCTAATCATAAATAAATGAAAAGGTTTCATATTCGTTTTCCTCCTTTAAGCGCACTTACATGGGGCTCGAAACATCGAACTAAGAACTAGCACCACGAAGTTTTCATGGTTTTCTCGAAACAGTTTTGATGCTGTAATGATTATCATAGCGCCCGGTACGTTATGATTAGAAGTAAAAACAAATTGTGTAGTTTTCCATCGATCCGAGTAATTTTTAAATATAGATTATATCGGCTTAAACAGCAGTCCGCAGACGTAGGCCCGCTCGTGTCAGGAGCCCCGCGGCACGCACCTGTCACGTCCTGATTGGACGCTGACATGGTCCCGCTCGGTTGGGTTGAAAAGCTATGGCTTATGACTGAAATTGCAGGCTGAAATTTTACTGTAACTGAAGATAACTTATTTGGCGTAATTAAATTTAAAAACAAATTAAAAAATATACTAACCCATCACGGACAACGCAAACGAATACGAGAAAAAAAGAACCAATAAAAAAGTTAAAAAAGCTAAAAGTTCAAAAAAAATTAAATTTATAAATAGTGAAAAATAAGTTAGAAGTCAGAAACTGAAACCGAAACGAGTGGAAATTGCTGCTGTAATTACAAGCATGTAGGAGCTAGTCATATGGTCTCATGGAGCATCTGTCCGTAACGTCCAGCCTTGCTCGAGACCAGTGGCATGCAGCCAGTGCGATTGCAATTCGCAAAAGAAAAAGCCTAGACGACGAGGAGAACAGTACAGGACCATGCTAGTGCATGTTTGATACGATCCCTTTATGCTCTGTAGCGGTTGGCCTGCCTGCAGCACAGCAGCACCGAGATTAGTGCTGGAAAAAGGCCTGCGGCTGCCAACTCGTTCGGCCACGTGAGTCCGTTGTGCTTTTTTTTATTATTATTATTATCCGCATGCATGCAAAATTCACCGGCGCCGTTCTGATGATCAGATCGCCAGATCTTGTCATGTTCCTCCTGCGGTCAATCTTTCTCGTGCTAAGAGCTAGCCTTATTTGCAGCTGTTCCTGCAGCTAATCCAGCCGTTCCATACACGTCTGAATTTAAATTTCCTCTAGATCTTGCTGGCTACTCCCAGCTTGTTTGTTCTTCACACTGTCAAAACAAAAACAGCAAACGATGGGGTTGTAGTACATATGTACTGCTCTTCTCTAGCTAGCTAGTTGGATCGCTAATTTGTATACACTACGTTTGGTTACTACCACGTTATGACCATGCCTGCATGCCTGATGCCTCCAGCACTCGCTCGTTCGCGAGGCGCCCGTGCATGTCATGTCATGTAACGGTCGCTCGGAGAGGAGGGAGGCGTCGGGTGAGAAAGGAGGCGGTTGAGTCGTTGGGGGAGGTCGAAGAAGACCGAAGGAGTCGGGCGGCGGGCGCGGCCGTGTGGGAGGGAGGTCGGGGAAGACCGAAGGAGCCGGGCGGCGGGCGCGGCAGTGTGGGAGGGAGGCCGTGTGGGCGCGACCGTCGCCACCGTCTTCGCGTATAGTAATTTTGGGCTGGGTTTGAGTTGGCACGGCACGAACGCTGGTACGATAAATTTTGGGCCGTGCTTGAGCCTGGCTAGAGATGACGCGAGCCGGCACAGCACGATGAGATAACTGGGCCGAGTCAGCACGACACGAAGCGACACGAAGCACAATAAATCCAAACCATACCGGTACAGCACGATCTAAATCCCAGCTCTAGTTACTACCACGTTATGACCATGCCTGCATGCCTGATGCCTCTAGCGCTCGCTCGTTCGCGAGGCGCCCGTGCATGTCATGTCATGTTCGAAAGGCTTCGGAGACGAGACAACGCACGTGTACTAGCTAGCTCCTTCCTACATGACATCCCAAATTCCAAGCCGTCGTAATCCTGAACGGGCAGATGCCACTTTGCATGTCTGTCGAGAACTCGAACGAATGGCTGTAGGAGGGAGCGATATATATATACCTGGATCGATCCCTATCTGCGGCTACGGTCAATTACATGTGTACAGGTTTACACGCCCATGCGACAGCGGCCCATGTCTGCGGTGTGACGGATTTAGCCCTCAGGCTACATAAGCTATATATAACTTAAAGTTTGAAAAAAATTATATTGTACCACTCTTAATACAAGTCCAAAAAAATTAAACCCTCGTGGCCCAGCCTGAGTCATGTGGCTCAGCCTCAGACTAAGTGGCTAACCCTTCAGACTCCTAACCACTAAGCCACAACTCAAATAGCTCACCACCATCGGTTCATCACCCCCTGGCTACACGACTATACCCATCACTTGGTCACTCCAAATCCAATCCCCACCTAACATCGCTACTCGCCGGTCGTCAGGCACTGCCTCCCTCCGTCCTCCTGTGCCAGTGTGCCTCCTCCCTCCAACACCGCCTCCTCCCTCCAGTCTAGGTTCCTAGCTTCCAGGCCGCCTCCCTTCAGCGCCGCCACCTCCCTCCAGCATCGTCTCTGGTCACCTACGCCTCCTCCCTCTAGTCCAGATTGCTGGCTTCGAGGCCATCTCCCTCCAGCGCCGCCTCCTGGTTCCCAAGCAACCGAGCAAAGTCATGTGCGGTTTTTGTTTCCAGTTTTAAGGGGTCACTAGCCTGCTAATTTTGCTTGCTGTTGGATCTTTCTGTTTCAATGAGTGGCATGAAAATGGTTAGGTTAAGTTCAGATGACCTTGAGATTAATCGTATCTTTCGCACTTGGTTAGGTGTATCGTGGAAGGAAGAAGAGAATCATCCTATTTGTCATGTCGGGAGGATCAGCTGAATCTTTATCGTCAAGACAAAGCAGCTTTAATTCTTTATCAAGGGACCTAGAACTTTCTTAAGAGCAAGGGTGTCTCTCAATTGTTGTACTTGGGGCTTCTGGAGGCCTTGCCAGGTTTGTTCTTTTTTACTATAGCTTACAGTTTATGATTGTGGTTTATATCTTTTGGACTATTCGTAAGAGAAAGTACGGAGTAAGAGAAACTTGTATGCGATTTTGGCTTATATAAATGAAGTCGATATAGTGTGTACTACAATTAACTTATAGACTCCGTCTTAAAAAGATATTCTGATTGAAAGCTGGTTACTATAGTAAAACCAAAAAATAGTTTTTAGAAGCTGAAAAAAGAGGACTGAAAACTTCCCTAGAACTCTTCCACCTTTTTGAGCAGGTAATTTGACTAGTTGCTCCCTATACAATTTGCAAAAGCTAAACTGCGAAAGGAATAGGTGTTGTTCGGTTGGACTGAAATAAACTGGCTTATGGCTGAAATTATACTGTAGCTGGCTGAAATTACACTGTGGCTAATGGTGGCTTATTTGGCGTAACTAAATTTAAAAAATTTAAAAATGAAAAAACATGTTAGCCCATCACGGACAATGTAAATGAATACGTGAAAAAAAGAACCGGCAAAAAAGCTCAAAAAAATCCAAAAAACATAAAAAGATGAAATTTAATAATAGCAAAAAATAAGCCAGAAGTCAAAAGCTCAAGTTAAAATGAGCGGAACCATAATCTAATGCACATTCAGTTGAGGGATTCTAGAGCAAGTAATTGGTACTCATTTTCTTGGAATGACCTGATCACAAGTACAAACACAAACAATTGTACTTTTTTCCTTCCTAGATACAGCTTAAGGAGACAATTCAAAAGAATATTGGCAAACTACAGACCAAGCTGCTACTTATTTAATACCTAGCTGTGTTATACACCATTTGTAAACACATAAAACTTAGTCTCTAGAGACTGCTGCTTCTGTGTAGTGACTGTTACACTATAATGCTCAGGTCAACTAATATATTTAGGGCCTATTTGGTAGAGCTCCTACTCCCAACTTCTCTGTTGAATCTAGTGAAGCTGTGCCAAACAACCAGATTCTCAAATTGACTGATTCTGCTTCTCGTAAGAAGTAGGTTCCAAAATGAACTAACCAGGAAGAGCTGGGTTGAGGTAGATTCTCGTGGGGAGCCAACACCTGTAAAATGAACTAGCCCATGGAAGTTGAGTGGAATTACCTATAAATGCCATTGGTTATATCCCTTCGGCACCTTCGGGTTTTCCCAGAGAATCGCATCAGCCGAAACATTCGGTGGAGGCAATAGCTCTCGTGACTGGGCGGCGACTCTAGCGTTTACTCGTCGGCTTGCTCAGTGACGTCAGCGTCTCCACGGCGAGCACATAAGCATCCGTCGACTTCCTGTCCTCTGCAAGGTGAGGTATCATTCCAGCATTCGCATCCTCCTCCCAACTCCCCAATCGCTCTCGATCCCCTTAACCCTAGCACTCTCCTTCGCTTCCCTCCAAACCTAGGACTGACGCCTCCGGTCGAGCACCACCGCTGCTTTTCAAGCCCTTCCTCCCTCCGGTCGAGCACCACTACCATCGCCGCCTCCTTCCGGTCCCCAACACCGCTGCCACTGCCTCCCGACCAATCCCAAACGCCGCCACCACCGTCAAGGTAATTAATTCCTCCTCCCAAAACTCCATCTCAGATATGTGTTTTTTCTTTGGTATTTGCAAATAATTGGAGGAGGGATGGATGAACAAATTTAACAGCTATTGCTATGATTCAGTCTCTTGTATCAATGTTTGATGCTAAGCCTTTGCATGGATGAACAAATGGGACTTGATTTTCAATTTTCATCATGTATCAGTGTTGAATTGATGTACTCATGAATTAAGTTGCAAATGATCTGGTCATCATTTGAATGGTTTCATTGTCCTTGTCATTTGTATGTTCTTAAATTAGCTCAAATGACAGTGAAATTTGACACAAGTGGCTTCAATGCCTTGAAATTGGGGAGCTTGTGGCTTGAATTGTAGACTTTGTGCATCTGTAATCCGTAAATAGATAGGCCTATGTTTCCTTGGTAAAGTGTGCTAACTAAACCTAACCTTGTTGATTTGGATTTATTTCTTATTTGTTATCTTACACTAAACCCTAGTGTTTCAGATTGTTGCAATACTGGACAGAGTAGCTAAGGTTTGAGGATTTTTCAGATATGAGGGCTAGGGCTACAATCTGAACCTGTATAGGAAGTCTCATCATCTGAACCAGTGTTTTTCAAAGATTCTTGATGTTCTTGTGTATTCAGTGTAAAATCTGGCTTCAACAGCCTCTTCTTTTTCCCACTTTTGTCAAAAACAGAAAATTTTGGTTTAGTCAAATATGTGCGAGGAAGAAAAATTAGAACATATAGAATCAATGAAGTTTAACGATTGGCATCATGAAGACTTGAATGATCATTTATTGTTGTTTATAAACCTAAATGAGCTCCAATGGTCATATCATCAGAATTTAGGTCTTGCATGGTTATTAAGGCGTCGCTTAAGCATCGCCTAAGTGGTAAGGCGGTAAAGGGGTGACAAGGCATCACTCCACCTTGCGTGCATACCTAAGGCGGCGGTTAAACTAGAGAGAGAGCCGGCAGCTGGGTAGGAAGAAGGCCACGGAAGAGGTGGGTTAGGTTTACCTCACGTCCTCGCGCCGCCTTGGCCTCCAGGGTGCCGTCGAGCCGCCGACGCCGTCGTTCACCCTCCACCTTGTCAGATCTGGCCGCCCGCAACATTACAAGAAGGAGGAGTAAGGGAGGCAACGGCTGGGAGTGAGGGAGGAGTAAGGGTGGCGGTGGCTGGGAATGAAGGAGGAGGGATGGGCGGCGGTGGGAGGGAGGAGGAGGGTGGTGGCGGTGGGAGTGAGAGAGGAGGTGGCGGCGGTTGGGAGCGAGGAGGAGGGGGCTACTGGGAGCGAGGAGGAGTGAGGAGGAGGGAGTAGGCGGCGGCTGGGAGTGAGTATTAGGGTTAGGTTAGGGTTAAATAGGATGGGTATGTTTTCATATTTTTACAATTTAGTCCCCAGAGGTTTACGAAATTACAATTATGCCCTTCTAGGTCCTTCACCTCTTTAGATTTCTTCTGATTTAGTCCTCCAAAACTCTGTTCTCTTCGTCTTATGATGTGTGTAGGGCGTCACCTCGCATCGCACCTTACCGCTTAAAAGGTGTGAGGGGTGGGTCGCCTCACCTCGCCTTATCGCCTTAATAACCTTGGGGTCTTGCAAATAAAAAATACGATAGTAAAATAACTTCATCTATCTATGACATATATTGATGCTCAGTTCTTACAGTAATCAAACTCTGATCTTTTTGGCTTTTTTGGTTTGAAATCTCGTATCTTCTTAGGAAGATGATCGATATTTTTCTTTTTCAGTAAGATGGTACTTGTCAATAGATTTTCTATCATCTTCATTCAGCTTTGATTCTTGCTCAAGTTTGCGAGCAATGTGTTACAAAGCTTTCAGATGTTGTGAATTTTTTCCAGAAAGATAAATAAAACATGGTGAAATGTGCTTCCAGTATGCTAATACATTGAATTCATGATTGAATGATGTTAACATAGCAGACGGGTGACAATGCCAAGTGGATTGACGAACACACTAGGATAGTATGTGAACTGTTTGCTGAACAAGTAGATGTTGGTAATCGCCCAAGTACCCATCTGAACATTCCTGGTTATACCATAATAATTGCTAAATTTGAGGAGAAGACTAGGATAAAGTACACAAATACACAACTTAAAAATAAATGGGACAAACTGAAGAATGACTACAACACTTCGAAGAAATTGATGACAAAGGAGACGGGCTTAGGTTGGAATCCTGATAAGAAAACAATTAAGACCACCACTCAACGGTGGAAGGAATTAAAGAAAGTAAGTCATTACACATTCAAGCATGTATGTACAATCTCGCCTATATTTATTAACTTATATCATTGTTGTTGATATGAATATAAAGGATGTGCCAAGTTTGAGAAGGGTGGACTTCAAAATGAGGACTTGTTGCGCATGATGTTTGAAGATATTCGCAACACCGGTGAAGACCATTGGTCTCCTGCAATGGGAACCTTGCCACAAAGCCCTGTGCGTGCATCCACACCTATTGAAGTCGAAGAACATGAAATTTTGATATGTGCTTCACATACGCATCAGTTCTATTAGAAGATCAGATTATATATTTTGGTAGATCAGGGAAAACAACTCAAAATGTGATTGCCATATGTGATTTTGATATGCGCTTCACATATGCATCTATTGGTCAGCCAGGAGCAATGTATGATACTAGTATGCTTTCTTATTCATTGCATGTAGACAAAGATATCTTTCCACATCCTCCATGGGGTAGGTTTTATTTTCCAAATCATTTGTGAATTTATTTATACTAATATTCATGTATTTGATGTTAATAGTGGTAATTTGCACCTTAATTTTTAGGAAAATATTATCTTGACGATGCCGGTTATCCGAATAGACCGGGGTATCTAGCTCCATACAAGGGACAAAGGTATCATATTCTTGAATTTCGAAGAGGTGATGCTCCAAGTGGTGAAAAAGAAAAATTTAACAAAGTGCACTCAAGTGGTCGTAACATCGTTGAGAGGACC
Source organism: Bonia amplexicaulis (assembly GCA_036346245.1). Lineage (NCBI taxonomy): Eukaryota > Viridiplantae > Streptophyta > Magnoliopsida > Poales > Poaceae > Bonia > Bonia amplexicaulis. The sequence continues at coordinate 37,580,355 of CM070735.1, forward strand.
ATTGGTGTATGGAAGATGAAATGGAGAATTCTTCTAAAGTTGTTGAGTTTTTGTTTGTCCAAGCTAAAGATGATTGTTGCAACTACTATGGAACTTCACAACTTCGTACGTGATCATGCTTCACCAAACAAGCATTTTCGTAGGTTCGAGCGGAATCTTAATTATGTGCCAACAATACCATTGAGATATGCAAAATATATCATTTATCAAGATGCATCAGATGTGTCAACGTCACAATATAGTGATAGAGCTATGGATAGATTTTGTGATGACCTTGCAAAGGCAATTGATGAAAGTTGATGAAATCCGCTATGTTAGTTGTAATATTATGAAAAGTCAAAGAGAAATTGTTTGAAGTACAACAATACATAAGAATAGCAGAACAAACCGGCGTTATCCCTATTCCTATTCCTCGTTAATTAATTGTCTTTATTTTTTTTTTGTTGAAGTTTGTCTAGGTATTCCGCAGCTGCTGGAACAACTTATGTTTGTGCAAAGCGAGCTAATCCGATTTGACAACGGTACATATGGCTTAACCAAGCGTAGGAGACTAGGAGTTTCTTGTTGATTGTCTATTCGCAGATTGTACCCATGTTCATAAACAATGCTCATGTACTAGTACATACATAATTAGTCCTTCTGTTACACCGTGATGAAATGACGTGTTTATAAAGAAGCAAGCAAAGAAACTTTGTGCTACCATGAACATGTAGCAAGCAAGAGATCTGCGCGTGTTTCTTTTGTTAATTCAACTATAGATAAAAAAAAGTTACAATTAGGGGTAGCATAGTCGATTTCTCTCAAATCCCCCCTCTTATGAATATGGAGCCAACCCACTAGCCAAACATTTTTCAGAGGTAGCTCCAGATTCTCAGAGAAGTGAATTCTTAGATAATCCGGAGAAGAAGCTAAAAATAAGAATCTTGAGCTCTACCAAATAGGCCCTGCCGTTAATGTTCATACATTTCAGGGGTTTTTACAATATGGTGGAGTGCATATATTTTGGTATGCAATATAAATCTTTTTGCTGATGGGTTAAGAGAATGCATCCGTGGGTAAGGTTTCTGATGCTGGAACTAATTCTAAGGTACTCAAAGTGAATCTTTACCATTCTACATTGTTTATGCTTTTCCATGTTTTCTTCATTATATTTTATGTTAAAGCATTGGGCTAAAATTTCGTATCAATGATATATTTGTGGCTTACTTTTGTTATATCGTGGTGTTGGTATAAATTAGTGTTAGTTCTAGGATATTATCATATTAGAATTTAGCCCAAGGTGTGGTGAAATTCTAGATCCGTCACTGCGTGTCTACATGTGCATAGTGTGTCGATGACATAGGGTCTATTTGTATTGGCTTCTGTTTATGGTTTCAGTTTAAAAAAAGCCAGAAGATATAAATACCCAGCTTCTCGAAACAATTTCTTCACTTCTCTCGCTCCCATCTTGCTCCAGAGATAAGGTAAAGGGGCATGGGCACATCACACATCCCACTCCTCTCGCCCCCGTCTCATGCACGTATCTCTCCACTTTCCCCATTGCTCGCCCATTCCTTCTAAAAGTCACTTCTTTCAGCCACTACTATTTATTTTTAGCCAAAAACCATCAGCCACAACTAAAAACCATCCGTCGCAGCCATTACAAAATGGAAAATCTAGATATGGTATACCATTCTTTGCCTAACTGACGGGATAAGAAATCATCATTCGTTGTTTCTCGTGCAGTCACCCAATGAACCACCATGTCCTAACCTTATCCAAACAATCCTTATCCAGACATGGCTAGTGGCTACCATCTCCAACACATCCTCCTCTTCCTCCTCCTCTCTCCCTCTCTCTTCATCACTGGAATGCAGCAGCTAGCAACTGTGCCATTCTAGTATCTAGTGGGTAGGCAGCAGGTCAGCAGGTATGACAGTGGCCAGCTCGGTGATGCACACGAGCAAGCAAAGCTAAGCGCATGGATCCAGTGAGGCACCTGGAGGAGGATGGCATGATGTTGCGTTGATGGATAGGAACAATGGCCATGCAAGCATAAGGGCAGCGCACAGGTGAGGCAAGTGGCCACGAGCTCATGGTGGTCAGAAGGAATGGTGAACGAGCAGCGATGACTGATCAGCGACGGCTACAGAGGCGATAAGCGAGCGCGTGATGATGGTATGTGAAGCCACCAAGGGGCGGTGATGGCTCACGGTGGGCAAGCAGTCACCATGGCTACGACCATGTCCTGCTTTCTCCTCTCTTGCCTATATTTTTTTTTGCTTGAAACATGAATTGAATTTTGAAACTTGCTTTGAATCATCAAATTTGTTTTCAAAACTTGCTTTTGAGATCCAAAACTTGCTAAAACTTTTAAAATTTTGTTGAACTCGTGATGAAACTTGTTTGGGACTTGGTGAAACTTGTTGAGATTCATCCGAGACTCGAATTGTGAGGCATAATGAAACTTGAACCTCATCTAAAACTTCATGAATTTTTTTGCTGGTACTTTATGAACTTGGACCCCAAACCTAAAACTCCATGAAATGTGATATTTTTAAATATGAAACACATGTGAAACTTGCGTGAAACTTGATGTTACATTTTTAGAAGTGTCAACATCCTCTAAACTTTAAGTTCTATTTTTAAGAGAACTTGGAACTCCTGATAAACTCGCTTCAAACTCGAAAGCACCTATAAAACCCAAAGTGTCATTCTGAAACTTAACAACCAAGAAACTTTATTGAAACTTGTTTTTAATCAAGTTTCAGATTTGAATGTAGGTGAACGCATATGTAGGCCCGAGGGGGGCAATAACACACGCTTTTGTTGATGGTTTTTGGATGTGGTTAATAAATAGTAGTTGCTGATAGAAGCAGCTGATGAATAGTAGTGGCTAATTAATAGTAGTGCATTACGTAAGAAAGACGATACAATGAAAGACATTACAACATTCGGACCGCCATGCGACTTATGAAATTTTGATATAATAAAATACAGAGTATGTTACAATATGTGAAAGTGAAAAGTAGTGGCTGATAGAAGTGGCTTATAGAAGCTAAAGCATTCCTATTGGCATCTGCTTTTGGAAGCAGAAGCTAGAAGTAAAGGCCAATATGAACAGGCCCTTATAATCAATGGCAGGGGTGCAATCGGATCGGATTCGAACAGATATTGTTCATATTGTATCCTAACCCATATTTTCCCCAGATTGGCAGTTGGATACGATAAGGCCAGGTACGAATACAAATTTGGAGCATTCAAAATTTTGGATATTGTACCATCAGGACGGATACACGCCATTTCGGATTGAAAACGAATAATATAGGTGGATAGTATGTGCATACATAAAAGACTATACATTGAACTATGCTACCATCAGTGCAAGCCTTCAACTAGTAATAAATTTATCTAGATTACTTAAGTACAATAGTCGGCACAACACAAGTTCAACATAAGCGATAAATTCATACATAAGTTTGAAAAGCGATAAATTCATACGCAAGTTCAACATAAGTGGGGAGGATTGGTGGCGATTGGCTAGAGTGATTGGATTCTGGAGTTAGGTTAGGACTCGAGTAAAATCTAGGCTGGTTGGTGTCAATGATGGTTAATGGGCTAGGCCGGATGGGTACTAACTTGCTTGTCGGATATCCGGTCGGATAGTATCCAATTTACCGAAGCTATTCGGTCAGATTTTAGCTCTCCCATTTTCGCTACCGTATCCGGCAACAACTATTTGGCACCAACCGAACTCGGTACCGGATACTAAATTACCTTCCCGTATTCAGTACCGAATCGATCGGGATTAACCCGTACCATTTGCACCCCTACTCCATGGAGTACGCCGGGGCACGAGGCCACCGCGCAGTTTATTTATACTCTGTGGAGTATGCTGGGGCATGAGGCCACTGCGCAGTTTATTTATACTCCATGTAGTACACCGGTGCGTGAGACCGCCGCACAGTTTATTTATACTCCGTGGAGTACGCTGGAGCGCGAGGTCAATGAGAGTGCGCGTGGAGCCAGCAACGTGCAGGCGCTGAGGCGCAGAGCCTTTTGTGAAGCCAGATGCAGAGGGCGACAAGGGTGCATGCAAAGGCCGATGGGGTGAGCAGAGACGACAGCGTATGGGTGGTGAGGCACGGAGACTTCGTCCATCTTCGAGAGCACGCACAAAGGCTGATGGGGGCGAGCGGAGCCAACGGCGCATGGGCACTGAGGCGCAACACGGGGGCTTCTGGTGTGGCCACGCGAAGGGCAGCGAGGCCATGCGGGGCCTAGTTCACCTCGCTGACATGAGCCCAGAGGTAGCAGCCATAGTAGTATGTGCAATACACGCTTCGATATTATGAAAAACCTGTGCTATTTTGTATAATACACGCTTTGATATTATGAAAAACCTGTTCTATTTTGCAGACCCAATACGGTTGTACTCTCCTCCAAGCAATGTAGAAAGAAATGAGACTTGGTAGAAAGAGGAGCAGAAATAAGAGTCGTAGAAGCAGGGAGCACTCCATGCGAGGGATTGGGGGAGTATGATGGAGGCTTATCCCATTTTTTACCTTCTGTTAGATGCTAGGGAAACCCTTTCAGTCGAGTCCCTCTCTAGCATCCTTTCTTGCGTAGCTCCTTACATGGTCCCCACGGATGGCACAAACTATTGAGGCATTGGCCATAACAATGGGTATTGGCGTACCCCTTCCTCCTTGGGGATATAGAACTAAGAGAGCTAGAGAGAGAGAGAGTTGGGAGTAAAATGAGTGGATCTAATCTCCTCCATACCCCTTGGGGTTTATATACATGAATGTAGTATGATGGAATTTCCTATCCTGCCTCTCAATACTTACAATTGGTAAGGATGCATTGATACATTCCTCTATACACATATCTTTAGGTCATTATGCCTACTCTAAGGCCTGGTAGGCACTTTTAGAAGCAAGAGGTGTTGGGATACGGGTGGGCTACACTAGCACAGATTAAAATTTTTCTACCGCGTAAACTAGGAAGTCATGCGAGTAAGAGATCATGGATCATTACCACTAGACGCGTAGTGCAACGGAAGTAGGGTTGAAGCAGCCGATTCAACGACGAGCGCGTCGGTGTAGCGGTAGTAGTTGAACGTCCTCCATCCAAACGTCTCCTCCTCGTGATCGTCCTGATCAGCGCCGCAATCACAGCAGCGCCTCTACCGAAGTTCACACGTCTAGGGATGGAGCACCGTGCATCGATGTGCTAGCACCAGCGTGCATGACAGGGGATAGAAGAGGTGGCGGCTAGAGTTTCGATGGATATGTTTTCGGGATAGCTCCCTTAGCCCCCGCACCTCTCCTTATATAGCCTCCAATCGGATCCATATCCGATACGAGTGGAGATCGAATCCCACTCAGAAACTATCATCCGACCGCTTATCGTTCCAGCCCATTACGTGTGTGACCCTGTAGGTTCATGTGTATTTAGCCATGGGCCGAAAACTCCTTTCCGGCCCATAAGTCAGTAGCGGTCTTTAGTATGACATAACGACTCCTAAACACACATAAAGATTATAACGGACGTACCTATATAGTGCTTATGTACCGATCCCTTTGCCTCATGATACCAGATCGAACTCAAGGCGATAAACGTACCATCCTATGATAGCTCGATCCTTCACTCGAACCTATAATGGATTACTCAATTGTGATTGACTCCTCAACCACATTTGGTATGGCCATGCACTTTCCTAATCCAACCACATTGAAAGGTCCAGAGATATCTCTCCTATTATATAGGAGGGGTAAATTCCATCTTGATCGCTCATATTCCTGCGTGTGTTTCATAGCAAACCTGAAAGCTTCATTTATTATCACACAGTTACGGAGTAGTATTTGGTAACCCCTAAGCAAACTATTACACATGTATGAAATAATAACGACCTCAAGTCTAAGGATCCTACATACACTATGTATGAGACCAACTGATGACATTTAAGAATATAACAATTCTCGCAGCATCTTATGATGGGTCAATCCAATATCATGTTATCTAACACGTGTCCACATTCTTGATTTGATATCTCATATCCGTGATCCGTGAAACATGATCATCAATCAATACATGTGCTGATCTATAAATAATAATCGTCCCACATAATGATATAAAATCAGGGATAATTTAGAATAATATCAAAATATGCATAAAGAGTTTCACAAATAAGTCACGTACTTGTTGATCAATACGAAAGATATTTATTCAAAAGACAAAATAATATTTTATTCAAATATTCGTAAATATAGAAGTGATACAATCATCTTCATAATTGACTGTAGAACATATCACTAACAAGAGGCTGCACATCCCCGCAACAACTCCCCCAAGTATAAGCCGTCTTATCTCCCTATGGATCAAAATGCCCTCATCTCATCGTTGCATCAAATCGACTCGACCGAAACAACTACTCGCATCTGACCCAGTTCATTTGAGCTCATCCCCTTCTTCAAGACCTAGACCTGCGCGCAGTGGCGGAGCTAGGATTTGATCACGCCTCGGGCTAAATGGTGAAATGATCTAAACTATCTGGGCTGGACCATAAAAATATTATCTAGACTAGACTGAATTTACTCGAACTATACACTAGATATTTTTTCACACTCTGAGCTGAAGCTTTTCCTGCTCAAGATGTAGCTCCGCCCCTACCTGCGCGGCCATGGTCTAACGCCAGCCAGGCCCCAACCCCGCCGGCACCGAGGCTCCCCGCCGCCGCGGCGCCGCCTACGACCTGACTCTCACGACTGCCGGCCATCTGGACCACCTCCTCGCGAGCAGTCTGCTGCCTCCCTGATGCATGGCCATGCGGAAAGCGACAAGTGAAAGAACAACATTCCATTAAGCATCAAACATCTGTGATTTCAATTGGTTTGCCATTTTTGTACCTTAATTCTATGAATTCTTCATGCAGGATGATGCTCAGTGGTCTTTCTTCAAGTGGGTGAGGGATTATAAGCAATTTCAGCTTCTAGTTTTTTTCTGTCTTCTAGCTTAAAATTTGGCTTTTAATTTTAGTTTTTTATTTCTTTGCATTGCCAGCGACGATATAACGAGTTTTTTATATATTTTTTAGAAAAAACTATCAACCACTATAGTATAATTTTAACTAAAATCTATAGCTAAATGTTTAAGCCAAAAGATAGCTAGAGCAAGCCCTAAGATCAATCTGAGCACTGAAATTAGAATTTAATTTAGAAGCACAAATCGACGTAGTGGCAGTAGGCTAGGCAGTATCATTATCTATCCAATTCAGTTTTTTTAAACATCTAATTCAGTTTACTAAAAGTTTTTCATATGGAAAGGCAAAAATGTCACTCCTCAAAGGACGTTAGGCAAGACGCGGACAAAAAATCCTCCCAATCCAGCCGTCCAAGCGAAAACCACCGGCCAGATCTCGCATATCTTCGTGACTCCGCTCCCTCGCCCGCTCCGCCGCTGCCGCTGTTCGCTCGCGTCACCCATTTCGCCACCCAAATCTCCCTCCCTCTTCTCCTCTTCGCCGCCCGCCCCTTCTCCAGAACCTTCTAGAACCCACCTAGGCTCCGCCGATGGCTCCCCGGAGGCGGGAGAGGCGCGTCATCGCCGTGGCCGGCGCGGCGGCGCTCGTCGCCGTCGGCCTCAACCTCGCCTTCTCCGCCGTCGCCGCCCATCGCAGGAGGAAGCGGCGAGGTAAGCACCGGAAAACCCTCGAGTTTTGAATACATGCCCGCATGATGCTTTAGGATTGCTCAAGCTGCACAGACCTGTGGTATTTTTGTTCAACTATACAGTAATGTAGCATACGTTGTTGTTTTTTTTTGCGCTAAGAGAGGAGACCGCCCAATTGTTTCGCCCTTTTGTTGTGCGAATTGTCGCGTGAAACGTACAAATATGTGTTTTATCGTTTTAACTATTATAGTTTATGCGGAATTGTTCTCTTAGAGTGTGGAGTTATGGGGATTTATTGATGTGGTTTTTGATTGGTTAATGCCTTGGTTGGTTGCAGAGCTTCCAGGGTTTACTGCACAAGTCAACCTCTCAGCAGCTGAGATCAAGCGATTAGCTGACCGCATCATTGCTAAGTCGAAGGAAATATATGATGCGGTGGCTGCAGTCCCTCTAGATAAAGTATGTATGCAACACTGTGATGCCGCTGCATTTTAATCACCAAATTGTTTTATGGAATGTAGCTTTTCTGCCAAAGCCTAGGCATGGTTTTGGATTTCATTTATAGTCTTCTATTCTGCAGAAAACCTTATTGCGGTACGGAAGTAGAGATACATATTTACAATGTGACGTTCCTCCCACAATGTGCTGTGTGCTTGAATAACATCAAAGAGTGTCACAAATTTTCTATCTGGGTACATTATGTATTTTGCTGCAGGTCAGCTTTGCGAATGTCATTGCACCGTTGGCGGAATTGGATGCTCAGCAATTCCCTCTGGTTCAAGCGTGTGTGCTTCCAAGGATGGTGTCACCATCTGATGATGTACTCAGGGCCAGTGCTGAAGCAGAGAAGCGATTGGATTCCCACTTTCTGCTGTGCAGGTGCAACGTTGTTACTTATTTCCTATTCTATCACTTGGATGTAACTGTGGGTAGTTATACATTCCCCAGACAGACAGTTATGCAATTACTGTTTGAAAAATAATGTGAAATCATGCACATAGGTTGATAAAATGATGTATATGAATCTACAGTACTCATATTATTTACCCAGTTCAGTGAGCATTTGTAATATATTAATATCATTCTAGTGGTCCAGCCGTCTCGCATACAAGTTATATGAAGTGAATTGATTAAGAAAAGAGCATACTTAAAAGAAGCTAGATTCCCTTTTATTGACTTATCTTGATCCAATGCATTATTGTTGAACCTGTAGTATAAGAATCTTGATATTTCCTGCAAGGTGACCAGGCAACGTGAGGATGTGTATCATGTCATAAAGGCATTCACAGAGAAAGGCGAAAGAATAGGTCTTGAAGCAACAAGACTTGTCCAGTGCTTGGTACAGAATTCATGCCACTACATGTGAAGCTAGCCTCATACATAAACTCATGTTCTGACTGGCAACTGCATGTTTATACCTGTGGGGTCCTCTCTGAATGCTGCATATCTTTTTTTTTGATAGGATCGCTTTGTCCATTTTTTTATCAATATTGTTGATAAACACAGAGCCTATAGTTTGACTATTCTTGTTAGATATCTATTGCATCTTTTCTTCATCTGATGTGCCTTTGCATGTACTCTATCCTTTCTTCAATTTGAATTTCTGCAATGATTTGTTGGCATAAAGGATTAATCTCCGTACTTTGTAAACGTTAGATCAAAGCTGAAGGTAAACTGTAGAACTGGTTAATCATGAATTTATGTTACTTGCATGAAGATGCTTTGGTAAATTGTTGACCCAGTTAGTTTCTTCTTGCTGATTTCTCTTATTATGGTGACAGGTGAGAGAGTTTGAACGCAATGGAGCTAAACTAACTCAAACCAAGAGAAAAGAAATGGAGAAGTTGAAATCTCATATTGATGACTTAAATTTGAAGTATATTCAAAACATGAATGACTCCACCAAATTTCTTCTATTAAGCGAGGAAGAGTTAGCTGGAATGCCTCTTGAGTTCTTAAAGGTAAGCTAGGGAATAGAGTAAGCAGACTTTGGAGTGTTCAAATAATCCCTCCCAACAACCAACACTATGCTTTAATGGTGTACCTTCAGGAAATGCAATATGCAAGCTTAGGACTGTTCAAACAATCTTTTCTCATTTTCTGGCTTTATGGTTGAACTGAAGTGTGAAACGAAAAAAGGATGATGCTATTGCTATCTTATCCTATTTTACTGTAACTGTTCAACTCAGGATCTGGAAAAAACAGATGGAAAGCAGAAGGTTCTGTTAACTAGTTACCATGTAGCTCCAATTCTTGAGCATTGCAAGGTCAGTTCTCCCTTTTGTGCTTAGTATCATGCACCTGCGTATTTAAGTCATAGTGCTGTGGTGAACAGTTTCTTGGTGGCTTATGATCATTGATATGGCCTAAAAGGTTACATTTACATAAGAACCTGTAATTTTATTGTAAAAATAAGGCCTTGTATTACCAAAGGGCTCAACAGGCCAATATATATCTATGTACAATATGCAAAGAGACCTCTAGACTATACACATATCTAACATCTCTCCTTAAACTCATGGTGGATCAACAACACTGAGTTTGGAGAAGTAGAACCGATGCTGAGCTTTAGTATGTGCCTTGGTGAAAAAATCTGCTAACTGAAACTCCGAGGGCACATACTGAAGAGCAATAACTTTTTCTTGCACCTGCGATCGCATGTATGAAGCATTCACTCCAATGTGCTTAGTGAGCTCATGCTTCACAGGATCTCGAGCAATGCTAATCGTGCCAGTACTATCTGATAAGAGAGGAGTCGGTGCAGTAGTGGAAACACCGAAATCCTTAAGTAGCCACCGAAGCCAGGTGATCTCAACTATCAACGATGCCATCGCTCTCAACTCAACCTCAACGCTCGAACGGGAAACGGTAGTCTGTTTCTTGGTCTTATAGGCAATCAAGGAGGAATCAAGGAAAACACAATAAGCAGAAAGAGACCGGCGATCAGAAGGATCACTAACCCAGGTCGCATTAGAGTACGCCTAAAGCTGCAAAGAACTAGAGTGAGGAAAGAAAAGGCGACGAGTGATGGTCCCGCGAAGATTATCACAGAACACGAAGGTGACTGTAGTGGAGCTGAGTAGGAGCAAAGACAAACTAACTCAGGATGTGAACTGGGTGAGAGATGTCAGGACGAGTGATACCAAGGTAGACAAGGCTCCCAATAAGATGGCGGTAGCGGGTGGGATCCTCAAGAGGCTCGCCATCGGTAGTCCGAAGGTGAGCACCAAGCTCCATAGGAGTATCCACCCCACGCTGATCAGTGAGACAAGCGTGAGTAAGGATATCTTGAATGTAACGCTCTTGGGAGAGATAATAGCCCTTAAGCGTAGAAGTGATCTCAATCCCAAGAAAATAATGAAGATCACCCAAATCAGACATCAAGAACTGCTCACGGAGACGCTCCTTAACAAAGGCAATGTACTGAGAGTCATCACCAATGATGATCATATCATCGACATAGGAGATGTGTGAACAAAAAGAGCAGGGTTGTGATCACTAGCGGAGAAACCGGTTGCAGTGACGACAGAGGAGAACCGGGCAAACCAAGCACGAGGGGCTTGTTTTAACCCATAGAGAGCGACGAAGGCGATAGACCATACCATCGGGGATAGAATACCCAGGGGCGGCTGCATGTAGACCTCATGCAGCTCGTCATTGAGAAAAGCATTCTTGACGTCCAACTGAGAGATGAGCCACTGTCGAACAGAGGCCACAGCAAGGAGAGCGAATGTTGGTCATGTGAGTGACAGGAGCAAAGGTCTCATTGTAGTCATGGCCATGCTCCTGCTGAAAACCACGCGTCACAAAAAGAGCCTTGTAGCGCTCAAGGGAACCATCTAAGCGGGTCTTGATCATGTATACCCACTTGCACGTGATGGGAGTGACACATGTGGGTAAGGGTACAAGATCCCATGTGCCAGTACGCTCCAAAGCGGCAATCTCCTCAGACATGGCGAGCTGGGTGAGCAGCAACCTCGCGATAAGTCATAGGCTCAAAAGAGGTAGCGGCTGCAAAGCCATAGTACTCAGGCTGCCTAACAGTGTGGCGATCACGAAGATCGTATCTGGGAGGAGTGGGTGGAGCAGGATTCGACAAGGACAGAGTAGAACTGGGAATAGGGCCCAGCAAGGAGGGAGAGCCAACTGGAGAGGGAGGAGACCGAGGACGACGAGAGTAGTGCAGAGGAAAAGGTGAAATTTCAACAGGAGAATGGGAAGGAGCCTCCGACGGAGGTGGAAGAGGAGTACCCGGAGGAGAGGGAGACGAAGGAGGTGGATGAGGCGAAGCAGTAGTGGAAGTAGGTGTAGAGTGAGGAAAAGTCAGAAACAAGATCAACTCAACAAGAAAATCAGACCTGACTGTGGGAGAACGAGGGTAGTAAGGTCGGGACTCTTCGAAAGTGACATCCCGGGAAATCCTCATCCGGCAAGCAACAGGGTCGTAGCAGCGATAACCATTATGCTCAAGACTATACCCAAGGAAAACACACTCAACTGACTGAGCAGTTAGCTTAGTGTGCTCACGAGGTGGAAGAAGGACGAAGCAGATATAGTCGAAACTGCGGAGGTGACCGTACTCTGGGGATCGACCAAAAAGACGCTCAACAGGAGTAGAACCCTGAAGGGTGGTGGAAGGCTGCATGTTGATAAGGAAAGCAGTAGTGGAGACAGCCTTAGCCCGAAAGTGAGGAGGAACAAGTAGCAAGCATGAGAGCTCGAGCGGTCTCAAGTAAGTGACGATGCTTACGCTCAGAGACACCATTTTGAACATGAGCACCATGACAAGAGTACTGGGGAAGAGTGCCCTGTTCAGCAAGAAAACGGCGGAAGGCAGCAAAGATACACGCCAGCAGAGTTAACACGAAACACACGAATAGGCAAATCAAACTGAGTGCGAACCATAGTGGCGAAACTCTAATAAATAGAAAGAACCTGACTACGAGAGTACATAAAATAGAGTCAAGTATGACGAGAATAATCATCAATAAAAATCACATAATAACAATGACCCCTTTTCAAAACGAAGGGAGCCGGACCCCAAACATCAAAGTGTACAAGATCCAAAGGATGACTAGAAATAGTCACTAGAGGGATAGGGGAGCTGCAGCTACTTGGCAAGCTTGCAACCCATACAATGTAAAGAGGTGTCTCCAGAAACAGACCCAAGAACATGACCGACGAGTGACGAAAGACGTGATCCACAAAGACGACCGAGACGATGGTGCCACTGAGCGAAGGAGGTAGTGGATGACGCAGCTGACCAGAGGGAGTGGTAGCAGCTGACTGGCTGGTGGAGACAGTGGAAGGCAGATGAAGCCAGTCTAGATCCCAAAGATGCTTCGAATCACGGCGGCGAGGGCCTGTACCAAGCAGTGTCCCCGTGTGGTGATCCTGAACAGAACAAAAGTCAAACTCAAGAACAACACGACAGTCGTGATCAGTGATCTGACCGACCGACATAAGTTGCATAGTAAGCTGAGGAACATGGGAGACTGTAGGAACATGAAGGGAGGAGGTAGAAAGCATGCCTTGACCTATAATAGGCAGAGAGGTACCATCTGTGGTCTGAACAGTGGAAGGAAAAACTATGGGTTGTATGGAAGTGAGGTGTGTGGAATCTGGCGTCATGTGAAAAGAAGCACTAGAGTCTTAAGACCCATGGAGACAAGATACCTGACGAGGGAGGAGGCTGAGGTGTGGAGGACTGGTGAGAAGCAAGAGCCAGACGAGCTGAACTCGAGGAGTCTAAGGATGAGCCGACACCGAGGCGCTGGAAAAGCAAGAGTAGTTGTTGTGCGGCATCACCGGAGGAGCCCTGGCGAGGGGCACCAGCTCCTGGGGAGGAGGAACCGCCAGAGCCCTTCGAGGAACGTCTACCCCGGCGACCCTGATCCCTCCGCTTGTAGCAATCCAGATACCTGTGACCATCACGCTGGCAGTAGGTGCAATGGAGACTTGTAGTAGAAGCATCAGCTACAGGGGCGTAGGAGTTGGGGAAGGGATCTCGGCCGGTGCTAAGAAACAGGCGCTAAGGCAGACAAGATAGCCTGCATCTGGGCTGCGCCACGGAGATGAGTATCCTCAGCACGCACAGCCGTGAGAGCCTCCACTAAGCTCGGGCGTGGGTAACGAGTCAGGAGCTGAGCTCGCACAGTCTTGAACTCAGGCCGGAGACACATCAGGAAGTCGTAGAGACGATGAGTCTCCTGGTGAGCACGGAGCCGCACACGGCAGGGACAGGTTCGACAAACATCTGGCCCCAGAGAGTCAAGCTGACGCCACACCTCAGACATCTGCTAGTAGAAGTCATCGATGGTGGCATCAAGCTGCTGAAGGGAATGCGCCCGACGCACGACTGAGAGATACATGGCATCACTCGTCGGCTGATAGTGAACTCGGAGGCGCTCCCACATAAGCTGTGTTGTCGGCAGCTCCGCCACATCCATGGAGATAGCCACTGTCATGCTACCTACCAGGATGGCAGTAGCACGAGCCTCAGCATCCTGCCATCGCTCGTAGGCGTGCAGCTCAAGCGGTAAGCTCGAGCCACCTCCGGTGCGGATTAGCCTCGTCTGAGTGCCGATCCGCGTGCGCGGGAGGCGAGGCTAGATAGGCGGTGTAGGACGAGGCGGGCAAGGGTTCTCTCCAGTGAGATGACCCTAAAGCCGCTGGCTGTTGAGGTGAATCATCAAGTGAACCGCCCACTCTCGGAAGTTTGTCCTGTCGAAACAGACAGCGGAGAGCGGGATGGCGAAGGAGCCGCCGCTGGTAGCCATCTGGAGTAGATTGGGCCAAGAAAACGAAGCTGGGACTCCCAGAAATGGTCTGTGTGGCTGGGAATATCCGTGCGACGTTGACCAACTAGCGGCGACGGCGGTTGGAGATGGGCTGCGCACGGGCGGCGGCGCGCAGAGCGGACACACGGGCGTGCGCGCTCTCGTGGAGACGGCGCGTGCATGGGCGGCGGGACGCGTCGGGCGGACGGCGGATGGCGGCGGATCCAAATGATCCGGCGGGATTTGAGGCGGTGGCTGAATCCGAGGCCGCTGGGAGAGGTGTGCAGGTGCGCGTGCGTGTGGAAAGGAGCCCGCGTGCGGAAGGAGAAGAGGAGGGAAGGTGGTCGGGGTGGCGGTGGTGGCAGCCGAAGCTCTAGCCCAACCTGGGCTCTGATACCATGTAAGAATGAGGCTTTGTATTACCAAAGGGCCCAACAGGCCAATATATATCTATGTACAATATGCAAAGAGACCCCTAAACTATACACATATCTAACAATTATATTCTGGGGAGTACTTACAATTGGGTATTTTGCACTAGAGTTATGTATACACCGCTAACTACTTTTTTTAATTTCTTTTGTTGCTTTCAAGGTTGGCTCTACCAGGAAGCTGATTGCTGTTGCTTATGGCCAGAAAGGCGGAAAAGAGAATATGGCCATCCTAGAAAAATTGGTAACTCCAAGTATCCAACTGCATCTGTAACTTTTAAGGAACTTATATATTTTGATTGCTGATTTCACTTTGTCTCATAGGCCATAGCATCATTCAATTCTATGTTGCATTTGGTTAATTGCCTTGGCAAGATTTGAATCATTCTAGCTCCTTGAAACAGGGAACTTTTTTATTTTACTTTCAACCTGTCGTAATTGCACTAGCTATGCTTGATAGTTTCTTAGGTTATCCAGGTGAGGAAAAGTGCAGGAGGATGCTGATATCCAGACTTTCGAAAAAATATTTGAAATAAGTACTACAACGTTGTGACTTGCGAGAGGCATCTAAATTCTTACATGGGAGTATAGATGCATATTTTGCATGCTTCAGTGTAGGCTGGAGTCCTGGAACTGACAAGTTGCAGCTTTTTTATATATATTCAGGTTCAACTAAGACACCGGCTTGCTAGATTAATGGGGTATTCCAACTATTCTGATTTTGCTATTGAACCAAGAATGCCAAGGACATCGAGGAAGGTTTGTGTTTTCCTGTTTTCAAATCTGCTTGAGAGTGTTTATTTTTAGCTAACTCTGTCTGGTCAATGCATTCTTCAATATCAACTCTGAGCTAGTCAGCTTGCCAACGAGATGGTGTTTAGCTGTTGCATCTCCTCTCACGCTCACTTGCATAATTGCATTTTTACATACGACACTAAGAAAACCACACATGTGCTAAAAGGCTTTCACGGTTTCACCTACAGGTCTTAGAGTTTTTGGGGGAGATGTCAGAACAGTTAAGTGACCTAGCTAATAGAGAGCTCAGCATACTCAAAGATATGAAGGTTTGAACAAAGCTCTTTTTTGTTCTCTTTTAAAAATTTTCATTGATTACACTCTTTTAATTAATCAGTTAAATTGTTACTATCAATCTTCTAATTTCAGATGAAGGAGGAGGGAGATGCTCAATTTGGCATGGAAGATTTGTTATACTACATGAAAAGAACCGAAGAGCACATGGTTTATCTTGACATTGGTGAAATTAAACAATACTTCCCTGTCAACCTGGTCGTATCAGGAATGTTGAAGATGTTTCAGGATCTATTTGGTAAAATGTTACCCATTAAACAGTACACCACAGATATTTGTTCGTTAAGTATGAACATGGGTATATTTTGCTCTCTTTTTATGGCAGCACTACAATTTGAAGAAATTAAGGATGCTGAGGTTTGGCATGATACAGTTCGTCTCTTTTCTGTTTGGGATGCAAGTTCAAGTGATCTTTTGGGTTACTTTTTTCTTGATATCTTTTCAAGGTTTGTTTTTGATGCATGCTAGTGGAGTCTTAATAATTTCCATGGCCTCATGATGTTTTTTAGATGTTTAATTGAATATAGATACTGAAAATCGATTGGTTACTTCTCATATAAAAAAATGTAGAGAAAGTTGTTCTTATCTATTTTCTCTATTGCACTGCTTATCATAACTGCCAAAGTGCAGCTAAGGGACACCAATTGTCCTAGGCCTCAAACCTACATTTGCAAGAGAAAATGTCTCGATAAATGTATATGCAAAGCCCATGAAAGAAACAAGAAAAGTCCATGAAAGAAACAAGAGGGAAATATAACACTACCACAAAACACAGGCAGAAGCACATGCACTTCCATGTGCACTTGACCACCAAACAGGGTGATTTTAATCAGCTACTTGCCTTTTTTGCTTCACAGGGAAGGGAAATATGGTCACACTTGTGTCGTGACACTTCAGAATGGATGCTTGTGTTCTAATGGTACACGTAAGGTAACTCAGAGAATCTGTATATTTGTTAATGCAATTAGAGCATGGCTTTCTTGTTAGAATCAACATATTTCAAAGGATTATCAGTCTCCCTTGTAATGGAAAAGGTTTCTTACTAAAGCAAAGTTAATTGAAGACTTAGGACAATCAAATTATTACAGGCTGGAATGCAGTTCTGCAATTGTTCTCACAAAGTCACAATGCCTATAATCAATGGAAAGTACTTGTGGAGTCTACTTGAATGACGAATTATTTCATGCTGTTAATTCAGTAACCGTTGGTGACAGGTTCCTGTTGCAGTGCTATTATCTCAATGTCCGAAAGAGTTTGATGGGAATTCAGCATTGCTGCGGTTCCCCGAAGTTGTTAGGCTATTCCATGAATTCAGTCATGTGGTATACTAACCTCAACTTTCACTCACATGTTTTTTCAGTCAAGTTTTTAACCAGAAATATTCCTCCTCAAAAAGGGTTATTAACAGAAATATGTTTTACTTTAACTATATCATTAGGTATCATTGTTGCCACTTGGAAAATATCATTTGGCCTTCCTTGGTCTTTAGTTTTTGTTCTTGAGAGGAGAAATTTGACTCTTGACCAATGCCAAATTGTCAATTATCTCCTCACTTGTTGAACATTAAATAAAAAATGTACTAATTTTTTCATGTCCTGCAGGTCCATCATGTATCCAACAGAGCCACCTTTTCTAGATTTTCAGGTCTTCGACTGGAGGGGGACTTTGCTGAAATTCCAAGCCTGTTACTTGAGAACTGGTAGGCATAGTTCTTTTTCTTCAGCAACATGCCAACACTTCTGTTTAATTTGTTAGAATCTGTCATTTTCTGATATGTAATGCAACATTGTCATCGCAGGTGCTATGAGAGCATTTCTCTGAAAATGATGTCCGGCTTCCATCAGGTGATGCAAGTTAGCATGTTATGTTTATGTGCTGTGTAAGAGAGGATTGAATAGATTGATAGCTAAGAGGTATGTTTACACATGTATATATAGGCAAGGATGACCTAAGGTTATGGTTTATAGAATACAACCAGTATTAGAACTCCTTGCCTATTAGGACTCAAACTCAATATCCTAACCACATCAGGCCCAAAGGGGGGCAGCCGTGTGGCCCAAAGGGCAGCCGGCAATACATCGTCTAACACGCCCCCGCAGTCGAAGCGTTGGCACAGCGGACGTTGAGACTGGACCTGAACTCAGTGAAGGCTAAAGATGGCAGCCCTTTAGTGAAAATATCGGCATACTGCGACGTAGTGGGGACGTGCAGGACCCGAATGTCTCCAAGGGCGACTTGCTCTCGAACGAAGTGAAGATCAATCTCAATGTGCTTGGTGCGTTGATGCTGGACTGGGTTGGTGGACATGTAGACGCTGCTGATGTTATCACAGTATACCAAAGTGGCGCTTTGGGGCGGTGAAGCTCAAGAAGAAGTTGGCGCAACCATGTAGCGGCGACCGTGTTGGCCACAGCACGGTATTCTGCTTCAGCGCTGGAGCGAGACACCGTGGCTTGGCGTTTGGAGGACCAAGAGATGAGGTTGTCTCCAAGGAATACAGCGTAGCCCGAAGTGGATTTGCGCGTGTCTGGACATCCTGCCCAATCAGCGTCTGAGTACACAACTAGGTTGGACTGAGTGGACAGCTGGAGGATGAGTCCAAAATCGAGAGTTCCTCGGATGTATCGAAGGATGCGCTTCAAAGCTGCAAGATGAGGCTCCCTCGGATTGTGCATGTGAAGACAGACCTGTTGGACAACATAGGAGATATCTGGCCTGGTGAAGGTGAGGTGCTGAAGGGCACTAGCAAGGCTTCAAAATCGAAGGGTCTGAGCAGGTCTTGGCCGTGATGGCAGGTAGCTTGGGCTTGGTGTCGACCGGAGTGGAGCACGGCTTGCAATCGGCCATGCCGGCACGAGTGAGGATATCTAACATGTACTGGCGCTGAGAAAGGAAGAGACCATCGTCGCGTCGCTGGACATGCATTCCGAGAAAGTGATGAAGCGGGCCAAGGTCCTTCATTGAGAATTCCATGCGAGCAGGCGTAAACAAGTCGTCAAGTAGGTCATCTGACAAGGCGGTGAGGATGATGTCATCAACATAGAGGAGAAGATAAAATGTCTCGGAGCCACGTCGGTAGACGAAGAGCGATGTGTCGGTCTTGGCTTCAACAAATCCGAGGGTAAGGAGGTAGGCTGCAAAGCGACTGTACCAGGCCCGTGGCGCCTGCTTGAGGCCGTAGAGAGACCTGTTGAGCCGACACACAAAATCCGGATGGGTTTGGTCTTCGAACCCGGAAGGTTGTGAGCAGTAGACAGTCTCGGACAAGGTTCCATGCAGAAAGGCATTCTTCACGTCGAGTTGATGGAGGGGCCATCGATGCGTCAAGGCCAGTGACAAGACCGTGCGGACGGTCGTCGGTTTGACCACTGGACTGAAAGTCTCGTCGAAGTCTACACTAGGCCGCTGTGTAAAACCCCGAAGGACCCAGCGTGCCTTGTAGCGCTCTAGAGAGCCGTCAGCTTGGAACTTGTGCTTGAAAATCCATTTGCCGGAGACGATGTTGGCTGTCGGCGGGCAAGGAACCAACTCCCAAGTGTGGTTTTGCAAGAGGGTAGCGTACTCCTCCATAGCAGCCCGCCAATTGGAATCGGCGAGGGCGCTACGGTACGTCCGCGGGACGGGCGACAATGGCGTGGCGTGGTAGAGAGCGAGTAGTCGGAACCCGGACTTGCCACGTGTCGTCATTGAGTGCTGATTTAGCACGGGAGGCACCGGAGCTATTGCACCTGACGATCACATTGCGAGACCGAAGATCCTTCACAGAACAGCCAGTAGGATCAAACTCAATGGAACAGTTGTTGTCAGAAGTAAACTGGCGAACGGAAATAAGATTCTTAATAAGAGTAGGGGAAACAAGGACGTTATTGAGACGAAAATGACCATGAAGATTGGTTGTGCCAGTAGAAGTAACGGGAAGCAAAGAGCCGTTACCGACAACAATTGAGGAGGGAGTGGGATACTGGGAGATAGAGGAGGAAGAGAGAATACCAGGGTCGGAGGTGTTAATGTCATGGTGGAGAATGAACTTGCAAGATTGTCAGGTATCGCTTGTTAAGAGGTATGTTTACACATGTATATATAGGCAAGGATGACCTAAGGTTATGGTTTATAGAATACAACCAGTATTAGGACTCCTTGCCTATTAGGACTCAAAACTCAATATCCTAACCACATGAGGCCCAAAGGGGGGCAGCCATGTGGCCCAAAGGGCAGCCGGCAATACATCGTCTAACATGCTGAAAGTATTTTGAAACCTTGTATATTGCCAGGAGCAAGAATAAAAGATGTAAGAAAACTGATTCTAGCGTGTTGCACGGAGGAAATATTTAGATTATCAAGTATTCAAGTTATTTTACACAATGAAGAACCAAGTTCACGGATAAGAAACAATATTTCCCTGTTTGCATGACTGAAGAATCCTTGGTTACTATTTAGAATAAGGCAGCAGTATAGGAGCTGGGACTAATTTTCCCTTTTATTTTTGGTATAAAGTGAACTTGACAACGTACCAAAAATATGTTCTTGTTATAAAGTAGATAATTTTAATCATTCAATACTTTGACAAGTTCTTGTTAACCTGGTGAAGCTTGTTCCAAATAGCACTTGAAAGTTCTCTGTCCCTTTCATTGTAGGACATTACAAAGTCTATCAGTAGTGAAGCTTGCCAATCGCTGAAAAGAAGGCGTGATATGTTTGCTGGCGTGAAACTGAAACAAGAGATCCTTTTGTGTGAGTCACTTTTGCTATTTTTCGAAGCATGGGGATGAGATACCAATACATTTTGACTGAAACCTGTCACCTGGACTTGTTTGGCTTTTCATGATCACTTCATCTTTTTTTTCTCCTTGAGTAACAGTATGTCGTCTTCCTTTATAACTGAAGAGTAATAGTATATCTTAATTTAACACCCATTAGCCGCACTGCTATTTGAACAGCAGATACACAGGCTACTTTCCTTGTTTTCCACCTGTTCTCTGAATAATCAATACTGTTATCTTGTTAATTCAGCAGTCATTACCAACCTACCATCTGCTTGTTGACAATTATGACATCTTAAACATGTTTGATTAGGAAGAAATTTATAGACTACAGGGTAGCCTTCTTGTTCATTAGTTTTTACCGTATAAATGTTTTTTTTTTTTTGCTTTTACCAGGTCTTGTTGATCAGATAATACATACAAGCGAGAATGTGGACATTGATGACTTAATCAAGGATCTTCATCCAAAGGTACATTCTAAACGATTGATTCACTATTTAGATTACTTGTGGCGACCACAGAAAGCAAAATGCTCCCTTTTCAGGTAATGTTGGGTATACCTTTGTTGGAAGGGACCAGCCCAGCTTCATGCTTTCCACGTATCGCTGTTGGCTATGATGCTGTGTGCTACAGTTACATATGGAGCGAGGTCTGAGCGAACACTACCCACTACCCCAAAGGCGTATATATTACTTCCATCATATATTCTGAAATCATAGAAAAGGAATTTTATTTGTACAATGCAGGTGTTCGCTGCTGATCTGTTTACCACAAAATTTAAAGACGACTTGCTAAATCAGCACGCAGGATTGCGGTTTAGAAATAAGGTAGTGACTAATGGCCTTCTAGGCGTGCTGTACTTATTTGATCGCATATTCATGGCAATTGTTCAAAAAATGCTTGCATCATTGCAGGTATTGGCTCCAGGAGGCTCGAAAGATCCTCTTGAGATCATAACTGACTACCTAGGAAGAGAACCATCACTGCAGCCTTTTATTCAGAGCAGAACAAGGAACAGTATGTGAAAGATCATGTAGCCCATGAAGGTTTCATTAATGTTGAGTTTTTCTTCTCTTTTCTTTTCTTTTTTGAGAGAGAATGGTTAATGTTGAGTTCTGATCATCATTTGTTTGTTCAACCTTTTAGCACAACGGGAATGTGTTGCTGTGCCAATATCTATCAGAACAGTCATTTCACCTACTCTCAGGCTTTCAACTATGTAGTGTAATGATGTACCTATCATTAGTTTTTTTTTAATATATCTCTCATTAGTTTGAAAGACGAGGAAAAGACGCGGTAAGTAAACTTTCCTTCAGTGTCGTTGCTGAAAGATCATACATGTCCCAAGATAACATGAATGAGGATTGAACAAGCAGCTAGGAAATATAAGAATCATGATCCTGAAACCTGTTGGTGTAAGCATGAAGTATGTCTTTAGTAGGTTTCGCTTGAAGCCTTGCAAAATCAAAGTAGATACTTTGAAGGAAATGCAAGCACACAAACGTAACGTCTATTAAGCATCGTTCTGCACCTTGCATAAGAAAGCATTCGAATAATATCAAAATTACAATAAAGTGTTACCTGTACAAAGTAAATCAGGTAGAAAATAGAGGCGGCACTCCCACATGAAGTTGAGCGATATAAATGATTCGCATGCGATCACGGGGCATGGTACTTTCCCCCTCAAAAATGGTGATTTCAAGCCCCAACAAATATTACACAAAGGGTACAAAACGAATGAAAGAATTGAGCTCTACAGGGGGAAGAGCATCATCGCCTTTGAGTACAGTCTACAATTTGCACACCACATTCTTTCACAAAGATCATTAATAAGGGAGAAAAAGTACTCAGTACTCACATTACGCTAACTGATTCCTCGCCTTTAATTTGCAGCGCCTCCCATCACCAGGTGAAAAAAGAATACATCGATGCTTTCCCGTCAGTCTATTTCACAATGCTGATCTTTGCTACAGCTAATATGAGAACTCGTGGCCTCGGAGGGATATGTATTTCTTCATCCATATAGCAATGTCCTCGGCACAGGCCTGGGCCTGTGGCGTCTTGAGGAACACATCGAGGGTTGCAAACTCATGAACTGTATCCTTGTAGTCGAGGACTGGTGCATCCACATTTACCTTGCGGAGTTCCTCCGAGTAAGCAATCGCTCTATCCCTCATCCAGTCATGTTCCGCAATGACTGTCAAGGTCGGAGGCATGCATTTCAGTGGTGGACCTCCTCTGCCAGGGGCGAGGGGGTTGGCTGCAGGATGGTCCAGGCTGAACTCTGTCTCTGATAGAAATAATCTCCAAGCGAGTATGCATGTGGACTTGTCATAGAAGTACGAGTTTGCAAGCCTTATTTCCGAGTGCGTTGGAACACTCCCTATGAAGAAGGGGTACATCAGAACCTGCGCTACAACCTTAACTGGGTTAAATAGCTTTCCATCTTCCACCGCCTTCCGAGTGACAAAATCAGCAATATTGGCACCACAGCTTACACCAAGTAGGACACATCTGCTCCAAGGAAAAGAAAGATGATCTGGTCAAACTCCAGAAATACCAATGTACAACAGTTAGCACAAAAGGAACTACAATAAATGGCTAGATATACTCTTAGGTAGCGAGACAAGACTAATTGTCGATGTTAGTGTCAGTGAACATCCACTTATTATATTTAAAGTTGAACTGAAATAGGTACTGAATTGTTGAGGGGTCTACAATCAGGTAGGTGCAATATCAAGCAACAGAGGTTGACATGAAGATGGTACATCAATAGACAATATGTACCTGACATTTAGAGATGACAGCGTCACAAAGGGGCAACAGGAATACTAACTTCTCCAGATTCTACCGAAAGCAGAGTTTTAATAAAGCTTCATTAGAAATATTATGCAAACAGAGTTACCATACTAGAGTCAGTGATACCTGTCCTATTCGTTCGAAGAATTCACCGGGCTCCAATTCCAGTGATCGGTTAAGTCATTAAAGCATGGCCAATAAAAAATTCCAGAACCAGTTACCTTCACTAGTGTTCAAAGTTACGGGGTTGTGGTGACACCATTAGCAGTTAACTACTCAATGTGTACCTTCCAAATGAATACAACTTTGCCAAAAAGATGTGCACTAGACAATTTCACAAAGAAAAGGTCTATGCACATGCCAAGCATCAAGCAAATCTTAAAATGACATTAATGTCTTGAAAATGTCAACAGCATGTGGCAAATGTAGTCCTGGTGAACTAATATTTGGAAATTTTGAAGGTGTCACTTTTTCCATGTGGAACTACGCTCTATTGTGAGCAGCTATGGCGCATGCAGATGGTGTGCTAGAACATAAACTACAGCGAGCCTAATTATCAGATGCTAAATATTAATCCTTTCTCAATTGACATTCTGATGCATTTTAAACTTGCTGCTACTCAGAAATGGCAACTCATGCGGAAATTACCACCTTCATATTATTACCAAATGAACCAATAACGGATCAGATAAAGTATATCTTCATGCCTTCTCTTGCAACATGTTCACTAAACTAGGGCAATTTTCATAACAATTCCCCACAGAATGCTCGCAAATGACAAATTACAGCTTCCATTGAAGAAACGGAATAAAGAAAAAATCACGTCAATGTTGCTAAAGTTTAGCACCAAGTAATGCAACTACAAACGAGAGGATCGAACTAATTTTACCTTGCCAGATCACCGTGTGCAGCGATCCACGGCTCGACAGTGGACGCACCGAACGTGTCCACCCCACCCCCGACCTTGCTCATCATGGCGAGATTCGCCTGCTTGGCGATCCACCTGAGCACCCTGACGCCGTCATCAAACGCTGCAGGGTACCGGCTCTCGGGCGCGAGCCTGTGGCCCACTGCGACGACGATGGCATCGCAGAGCTTGGCCACCCTCCTGCAGAAGGCGTCGTTGGCCGCGGAGCCGCTGCTCCCGGACACGAACCCGCCGCCGTGGAACTGCACGATGATGGGCAGCCTGCGCCTCGCGGAGGCCGCGGCGCGCGGGGACGAGACGGCGTGCGGGAGGTACCCCCTGTAGGGCGCGCCGGCGGGTCGCTGGCGCGGCGCGGGTGGAGGAGGTGCGGGTGCGGCGGCGGCGTGGGGAGGAAGATGCGCACGGAGAGGGAGGAGTTGGGGTCGATGTGGAGGTCCTGGAGGCGACGCCGTCGGCCGCGGAGAAGGCCGGGTTGACCGGCGCCGTGGCCTCGTCCGGGCGGCAGGAGACCCCGAACGCGGCCGCGTCCCCGCCGGCGGTGGTGGCGAGCGACTGGAGGCGGTGGCGGAGGAGGAGCTTGAAGAACACGCTGTAGATCTTCACGCCGACGCTCGGCATGGCTCGCCACCCCCGGCCTCACCTGGATCCGCGCATCACACGACCGAATCCTTCCGACGCGCCCGCCGCTTGGATCTGGAAATCCCCCCAGGCCGCAGCCTCCCTCCCTACGACGATCTCGTGGATTTTGATCTGGGTTTGGGGATAAGATTGGAACCGGGGCGCGTCAAATTGGAGAGCAAAGAAAGAATGAGATTGGATTGGATTGGTTCGTGTGGTGTTGGTGTGGTTGGGGGAAGGGAAAGCAACGGAGAAATGGTGATTGGTAGGGTGGCTATCTGGATGGGACGATGGCGGCAGCGTGGCAGGAGGAGGAAGAATCGAGGGGTGGGTGGGCGAGGAGGGAGGAAGGAAGGAGGCGGAGTTTTGGACGCAGGCGTCGGCGCCCGCTTCCAAACGCGACCGCGTGCCTCGATTCAAACCCGGCTCGTACGCTTTTCCTTTGATTTCTCTTGGAGCCTTATTTTCCCATTTTTCTTTGTTTCTCTTTGATTTAAGGTTAACATTGCATGGATTATGATGGGAATTTTGAATGTGCTACTGATTAGCAAGCTAGCTAACCCTAATGTGGGGTGCATTACAAGTAAATGGATGTGTATACACCAGATTTCAACAAGAATTGGATTGGATTGTCTCACGTGAAATTTCTGTGCTCCGAATAGGTTGGTGCTGTGGAAATATCCGTGAAATGGAAATCAGCTTTGTGCAAGTGGGTGAGTAATCAAGATGTTTCTCCTAGTGTCAGCAGGGCGGCGGCGTCTCTTTTTTTGCTTCCCCGTTCTGGGTTTGCTGATCACATAGTCCATGTTGGTTTGGTTGGACCTTGGAACGGTTTCTGGAAAGCAACAACGCAACAGTCAACGCCGGAACATCTGAAGGCTGAGTTTTTTCAGTTTATAAATTCGCTTAAACAAAAAAATAGGATAGACTTTTTTTGTTTATAGCTTTCCTTAAATAAATAATTGAGATAGGTTTCTTCAACGTCATTTTGATTTGTTCACATAAGCGCCCGCACTGTGATCAAAAACCATAAAATTACAACCATAAACCGTAACAAAAAATAACCCACCCAAAATCTTCCAATCCTAACATAGCATTTGTAACATCCCTATTTCTAAATGCGCTAATAATCCTCGCAACTATTCAAAACTGAACAGTTGCGGAGTACTGTACATGAGTGTGCACCACAACAACACGTGCTTACAGCAAAAGAGCCAAACTTTTATTACAACATATGGTTTAACAACATATTTTTACATAGCCGGCGTGCAAGCCCAAAACTATTATACAATACAAGAACACCTAGATGACCTGAGCGCAGCTGAGACCTAAAACCACTCGTCCTCGGGGAAAAAAGGCTCCTCAGAAACTTCATCTTCTGCTTGGACATCTTGGTTCCATTGGTCTTTTATTTGTTGTTTAGCAAGTAATGAGTACAACAGTACCCAACAAGTCACAAGAGTAAATCCTAATTTACTACTTGCATGAGTATTCAAAGGAAGGGGATATACTGGTTCTATTACTTTGAGTGGATGCAATTTTATTTATAAACAAGTAAAACACAAACAGTTATCCTTAAGATAAACGGGGTTTTCTTTCAACAGTTACTTATACAACTTCACAGATTAAAGCATTATAAAATCTTCTTATGCTTTGTTACTGGAATCACCCAATTAACACAGTTTCATTAACCGGAAGCACAACGTATTCGAATACCATTAATTTCACTCTGTAGAGTTGCCCAACTTTACCCATAATATCTCTTAATTCCCGCGACAGAGTTAAGAAAACCAAGTCGTTTCACTACTCAATTCTTTATATAGACTCTACCCAACATAATCACTCAAACACGATTCACACACTGACCCTAAACTCTTCTGCCCGCTCTGAGTGATTTCTATCGTTGTTAGGTATGATTTTACCGTTCCACATACCTAACTCCCCATCATCACGCTCCCACCTCCTGTAGAGATGCAATTGAGTTGAGTAGCTACTAAATCAGAGTTGACAAGTTAACTCATGTGATTGAGCGATTACTGTGTCTTTTACTTAGCATAATGTTCTTATCCTTAATTTCCACTTGAGGCACCAACTACATCCCCAACTGTGCTCGATGGCACTACCACTCTACCATACAAGCCTCCAACCTAAGGTAAGGTCGTGGACGAATGTCACCTTGTGACTTTCTACAACACACTCGTACCCTAGTACCAATTTTACAAATCCTACTGACCAACGGCCAAGTCACTTAGTAGTACAATAGTTTGAGTGAGATGATCTACAACTATTTATACAATAATGTAAATATCGCTAAGGTTGTCAAGGTGAATATGATATCAAATTAAACATGGTATTTATCAGTGGTAAGACTTAACTAATTAGCATGTCATTCTAAATATTTATTTTAATCAATTAATATTTCACAATTAACAGTAATGAAAATACGGAAATTAAATAATTTAAATTTCATGGGATTCAAAATGATCAAAAACTTGTAACTTGACTTGCTATTCTGAAATTTCTACGATCTCGAAAACTTCGGTGCCTGACTTTGGACCTTGGACTGTCGCCTCAAAAATATCGGAAGCTAGTGCAAACACATAAAATAACAATAAGTCCACACTTGAATCTAATCAAGCTAGGAAAAATAAACTAATTTAAAAAGGAGTAAAATTCAATAAAATTCAAATGGAGAGTTTTGAACTTATTTAAAAATTAAGTTGGTGGAATGGAGGTCAAAAACGGATTTGCGGTGTCGAGACGATCGAAAAGATGTATTTTTGGGCTTTTTGGAATTTTCTGGAATTTTCTTGATTTTTTCTGAATTTTCTCTCGGGTGAACAGTAACGGGCCAGCCTAGCCGTACAGTGCGGCCCAACGCGCACCCACGTGCGCCCGATGGACGACGTACGGACGGTGCGGACGCCCGAATGCGATGAGCGCGGACGATCGGATGCGATGAGACTGTGGCAACAGGCGCAGATGGCTGAGATTCGATCACGTCACGCCAAAGGAGTCGTCTTCAACCTCCGGTTCTCCCTCCCAGCGGGAAAACAGAGCACGGCGGCTCTTTACAAATCTGCTTCTACGGTGCTCGCCGACGGAAAAGGAGAGCACGGTTGTGATCGTGGGAGTGTGGGGAACCCATTTTGGAGTTTTGGAAGGTGAGAGGATGGACGGTGGTGGCTGGCGGCAGGAGAGAAGGCAGCGGCCTTTACAGTGGCGTCTAGGTGCTCCGGTAGTTTTCCGATGAATTGGGAAGTGGTTTGACCATCTGTGGGGTACTAGGTTCACAGTGGTGGCGGTGGTTTGGGTCGGGAATAGCTCAGGGAAGCTGTCCACGGGAGAGGCCTTTTGGCCGGCAGTGGCTTCAGCCGTGAGGGCTTCTGGCGAACGCTGTCGCCCAGGGGAGTTCACTAGCATGTTCAGGGCACAAGAGGGACCATGTCAGTGCAAGGAATCGAAAAGTAATCGGCCAAAACATAAGATTGACGCTAGGGCTCACCGGGCGCAGGGGAGGCTGCCGGCGGCGATGTGGCGAGTTAGAACTAAAATTGGTGGTTTGAGACTGTATAAGGGAGTGATGTGAGATGCTCTGCAGTGGTCACTGGGCTCATAACGCAATGGGTGTTAGCAGCTACAGAGAGGCGGTTTGGGCGTTTCTTTCGTGCGAGCGAAGGGAGGAGAGCTGCACTACGTAGAGGAGCAGGAGAGGTGGTATTGTAGCTCTGCAGGGCTTGGAGACTGAGGTACGGCGCGGACGTTCGAGACGAAGAGATGAGGCAGTGCGCTGCAGCGAGAGAGCGAGCACATGTGAGCTGCAACGCACGAAGCGAGGAGGAGCAGAGGCGAGCGAGTGTGCGGTGGGAGCACAGGAGCAGACGGATGTGAACGCGTGAAGTGCGGGCAGCCTTTGCATGTACCCTCGTCGCAAAGATTGTGTGTTCCGGTTACCGAAACCGTGTGGGCGTGTGGCGTTTA
Source organism: Bonia amplexicaulis (assembly GCA_036346245.1). Taxonomy (NCBI): domain Eukaryota; kingdom Viridiplantae; phylum Streptophyta; class Magnoliopsida; order Poales; family Poaceae; genus Bonia; species Bonia amplexicaulis. The sequence continues at coordinate 37,609,393 of CM070735.1, forward strand.
ATAAACAACACGGCACATAATAACTACGCCGCGACATTCTGTTAGTTAGCTGATTAACTGGAACGATTCAACGGTATGTACGTATGGGCACTAGCTACTAATCCAACCACCCGCGCCGCGAGAGAGACTCCGTTCCAGATTGGATGGCTTTCTGCTTTCTTTCGTAAGTCAAAAATCATTTGAAAAATATTGGTTTCTTAAAACAGGTGTTGTTTGATTTTTTTTTTGCATTATCTGTACATATATAACAATGTTTTTTCGTTTTTCCTTATTTTCTCTTTATTTTTCTTTAATTAATTACATAAAAAAAACAGCCACTATAATATTATTTTAGCTAAAAGCTACATAACTTTAGAATAGGACCAGAGAGGCAGGTACAAGGCAAAGCCAAATCGCAGCTGTGTCAAACCATCAGCTAAAATTGACCGCGGTTCATCCCAAAACAACAAGAAACGAAGAGCGCGGTTTGAATGCATACATTTATTTCCTCGAGAAAATCAAACCATTCTCCATCAGCATCTGGTTGGGCTGGGTTCACAAGGCCAAAATAGTTTTGACATTTGGGCCGTGGACTCGCGCCTACCCGGTAATACAATTCGAGCGCAGTGGGATGGATAACTGAATCGGACCACCCAGCGAATGAACGAAAGAGACCCGGCCCCTAGTGGCTAATTGGGCCGCGTATGGCTTAACATCATCTCCTTTTCCTGACCAAAAATGACACTAGTGTACTAGTTCTTGACCAATAATGAAGCGTGAGCGAGCGGAACGTTTTTTTCTTCCTACCTCCCCTCCTCCTCCTCCTCCTACTACACGAGGTGGAGTGGACCCAAGATCATAACTTAGGTCTATTTTTTTTGCTGTGGCTAATATTTTTTTCTATACTTTTTAAGATGTAGCAGACGACGAAGATACGAACGTGGATAACGCACACGGTCTTTGAGGGGTTCTTGTGCCAGCTACCGGATTGTTACTAGCCCAACCACATTGGCTTCTCTGTACATCTACATGAGGTGCATAGTCTGTTGGAGGATTGCTGACACTTGATCTATAACTTGGGCATACCCCATGGTCTCTGCCAGAGCAAGATCTAGGTTGTTTAAAATGTTATGGACTCGTTGCAAGTTATGAACAGTTACCGAGGGTCACAAAAGATTTTTGTTGGCGGAAGGGGCACGATGGTTTGAATTTCTCTGAGCCCCTAGCTAGTCTCATTCGACTCTTCAAGTGCGGTGGGGTAGAAGTAGGTAGATTAGTTAATCGATGTTCACCATTTATGTTATTTTCATCCCCTCGGGGTGATGCAAAAGTGTTTGCACCATTCTGACCACTGGGTCTTGGGGGATTCTATCATGAAGAATTGTGCATGGCATCTGGATCGTTATGCCTGTTTTACTAAAGCTGTCTCGAAACAGAACCCTACTTGGATTCAGGCGGGAGATTATGAAATTTTATGGGATTGTGAGGCGGAAAACATATCACAGATGATTTGTAATAAAAATCGTCTGTGATATTTGGTAATATCACATACGGTGAAGTATCATAGATAGTTCTTACCAAGAGTTGTCTGTGATATTATTTCTTCACAGACGATTTTTAGCGCTGGCAGCAACACAGACGGTCTCTAAACCTAAACCGTCTGCGATTGCGTTCAACACTAATAGTTTTGGTCAAATGTCTGTGATTTGACGTCTAATGTAAGCCTTTTTGTAGTAGCGTCTCCTCCTCCGGAACACTAAACATCTTTTCAAACATCTCAATCAAGCGACCCAGTATGTCACTGATTGTTATGGAATCGAAACCCTCGCTACCCGACATAGTGGAAAAGGCAATGATTGGCTTTGGTACTAAGTGATATAGTCCTAGTTGAGTACAGATCCAAAGACCGAGGGTAGAGGCTCTAAAACTTGACTTTAGAAGATGGAGAAAGGCTAAAGACTTCTTTGATTGCTATACAAGAACGTCCTTTTTATAGGATACATTTTATAAGGATAGCTAGACTTATCCCTAAACAACTATATGTTAAAGAAACTAATTTTAATAACAAAAAACTTATTCGGTCCTTATTATATGAAATAAATATAAAAAGTAAACCTAAATAATAAGTAACTAATTATTATATTTCTAATTTGATAATATGTGATATGCTATTAATGCTATGGCTTGCCATGCCACGTCACATGCATGCATTTTGACCTCGGCTTTGGCACCTTCTTCAGCAGGAAATCAAATCTAGATCGTTCAGCAGCAGTAAGGTTTGCCTAGCTCTGGTCTTGCGTTTCTCGGCAGCCTCCTCCCGATCGCGCCTGCGCTCCTCGCGTTTCTCAGTAGCCTCCTCTCGATCGCGCCTGCGCCCCTCGCGTTCCTCGGCAGCCTCCTCTCGATCGCGCCTGCGCTCCTCGTGTTCGATGTATACCATGAGGAGCCTTAGAAAGAGGTCGATCAGGAAAGCGAGGCCCTCCGGGGTGCCGAACCGCTGCCGCAGCGCCGGCCACGTCCTGGTGGTCACCTGCCGGTACGCGTTGGTCCACACGCTGGCCGTCCGCCGCCGTGTCGCTCAGCAGCGTCACGAACACCGAGACGTGGTCGGCGCCGTTGTTGACTTCGTGGCCGTCGGGGTAGAAGACGATGGCCCAGTCGTGGCCGGCGACAGTGAACTTGCTCGACTGGAGGCACCCACCGACGCCCATGCCTTGGGTCAGGGAGTAGCCGTTGATCTTGAAGACGTGCGCGCTGCTGGTCGCCTCGACCTGGCACGTCGAGGCCATCTCCTCCGACTGCGACCCACTCGAGACCGTCATGGCTTGGTGATGTGGAGGAGGGACACGAATTGGAGGAGAACAACCGGTTAGGGTTTCTCAACTTTACGAGAAAGAGTCTGCAGGTAGCTGATGGAACCTTTTATAGACGGAGACAAAGCTCGGTATGTGCATCGGCTGGTAGTTTGTTGACGGTTGAGAATATTCGCATCGCACCGCTGTCGTCAAACTGTTAATGCAGAACCACGTCACAGCCCGCGCTCACAGCCGTCTGATCGTGGAACCAAGCGATCGGTGCGGCTGGAAGAGTCCATTGTCCGCAGTATTTCCATGAAGTCTTGGCGTTTTTGGCTTCACGTGGCAGCCAAATGCCAAAAGTGGCCTCCTCACATGGAATTTTTTTATACGGATAATCCACTTTTTATTTAAAATTACAGAAATATACCCACGATTTTTTTTTACAAAAATAGGCTCCAGTCGCCCCTAATGGGTGGGCAATCGGAGCTGTCATAACCAATGGCGACACGGTGAATCGCCAACCGTTGAGCGATTAATTGCAGTCGCCCCACCGTTGGACGACTGGAATCCAGTCGCCCAACCGTGTGGCGACTGGGGGTGGGTTAAAAGCGCGGCGCGCTCGACCGCTGTTTTCATTCGCAGCCAGAGCTATCGAGCGAGCGCGAGAGAGGAAGGAGAGGAGAAGAAGAGAGGAAGAAGGGAAAGAGGAAGGATTTACTAGGTAATTTTTTTTGTATGTTATTTTTGTTAGTGTTAGTAAAAACTATAGATGTAGAAAATTTAGTGTAGAAATTTTGTATAGTATTTTTGGTATAGAAATGTAGTACACATTTTTAGTATAGAAAATTTAGTTAACGTAATTTTGTATGAAATGTTAGTGGTAGTAAAAATTGTAGATATAGAAAATTTAGTATGGACATTTGAGTACAGTTTTTAGTATAGAAATTTTAGTATTTGTAGTATACATTTTTTAGTATGGAACATTTGTAGTATAGAAAATTGTAGAAGTAGAAAATTTAGTATGAAAATTTTAGTATTTTTGATATATTAGTGTAGAAAATTTAGTGTAGAAATTTAGATGTAGAAAATTTAGTATCAAAATTTTGTATAGTATTTTTGATGTATTATTGTAGAAAATTTAGTGTAGAAATTTAGATGTAGAAAATTTAGTGTCAAAATTTTGTTCAGTATTTTAGATGCATTATTATAGAAAATTTAGTTTACAAATTTAGATGTAGAAAATTTAGTGTCGAAATTTATACGTATTAGAAAAATCAGCAAATATTGAGGGTACAAATTAATCGTGCACGTTCATTGCAGTGAGTTACGATACGTTTATTTTGTAGGTAACTTGAACTCTTTTTGTAGTTATGGCTCGTGATGGTCGTGACTCCGACTGGCGGTACCTCCTATTGGACGAGCACGTGAACCGCGTGCACCGCGCTTCCCGTCGTGTGCCGGCACTGGGGAGCACGGATGAGCCAGCTGAGTTGGGAGTGGGTCGGACACGCACACCTCGCGTGGCCTGGGGACTCAACCCCCATTGGACTGCCAGGTTTGCACTACGCCAGTGTTTTAGTGTTGCCGTAAGAACGTTCCGTGCTGACCTTCACTTTGTTTGTAAACTGCAGGATGCCGGGCTACTCCCTCTTGCCCGGATGGTGCAGGCCACGGAGGAGGATGGAGCCGCCTTGGCCGCGGGCTGGGACGAGGCGGGCGTGGAGCGATCACAACGCTTCCCGTTCGATCGTTCCCTGCTGACGGCTTTGGTGGACCGTTGGTGGCCCTAGACGCACACTTTCCACCTCCTATTCGGAGAGATGATGCCGACCCTGCAGGATGTGTCCCTACTTCTTGGCCTTCCGATTGAGGAAGGCGCTGGCTTCCTACCGGAGGCCCCGGCCGAGCGGCACGCGGACATGCTCGGCAGATTCGACGGGGTCCTTCCACCGGCTGATGACCGCCACATCTTCGAAGTGACTCAGACCCACGGGCCATCGATAAGGCAAACTCGATCCTCGCAGGATGTCCCCTACTGCTGCAGTTGTGATCGTTTGAGTGCTTCAGCCTCGGACGACCTGTGCAGACGACATGGGTCCGTACGGGCCCGAGATGTATCCGGGGGGAGACATCGACCGGCCGACGATGAGCTCTCTTTGGTGTCGTCGATGACTAAGTATTATCACAGTCAACTATTTTCTTCTTATTAATGATGGTCGTACTTAACAACTTGTCTTTCTTGCAGGTACAGTTTGACCGCCTCACGACGACGCGCGCTGGGAGCCTTACGCAGATACGACACTGCAGGCCCGTGTTTCTTACGGGCTGTCCACACTATGCTTTCGTGACCGAGCATTCTGGCTCACGCGCCGGAAGCTCTTGTACGATATCTTCATGGAGGACTATGCACCCCAGCGAGTCATGCGGCAGTTTGGACTACGGCAGGCGCTTCCTGTACCAGTCGGACCACCGCTTCCGCAGCACGTGCACGCGTGAGTGATCGCTTCTCATAAATATGTACGTACTTACGTACTAGTTCTATATATGCAGGTACTCCAGAAAGGGAGTTAAACGAAGCACGAACTGGATGACGAAGATAGAGCCCTGAATTGCGCAGTGGGAGGGTGTGCTCGACGACCACGTGGAGGAGGACCGCCTATACGACAGTAGGGACTACACGAAGTACCTGCGCTGGTACTAGGTGCGGACACATACCAGGCTCGTACATGTCGTAGACCCCCACCACACACATCGCCGTTTCGACAGACACGTACCCCGTGTACCTCGCACGCAACGCCCACGCCCAGCGCACAGACGGCTCGGCCACCGGTGCCGCCCCGACCGACGTGGCACTACTCTGGAGGCTCCACGTGGGCATGTCCTACACCACCTAACCCGGACGAGGCTGGAGGATCTGCTTGGGGACGACCTCGGACACCGCCAGGCCAGATGTTCTCGCGTCCTCCGTACATCCCTGGTTTACCCACACAGGGGGTGTACTCGATATTTGCCCTTCTCTAGGCGCGATGACCTTCACTGAGGGTACGTATCGTATGATCTCCGTTTTATCGCAATATTTTATATTTGAAACTAACTAACGATATTACTTTCGCATGTCATTTCGAGTCTGAGTCCCGACACGGCCCCACCGCGAGCCCGGAGGATGTTGACCAGTACTTCTCCGAGTAGGTCAGGCGGCCGTTTGGGTCTGCACCTCCGAGACGACTCGGAGGTTCTCTCCGAGCGGTGCCCTCCCGGTGCCGGAGGGCACACACCAGTGCGGTGACTCCACCACTCGAGGCGGGTGCGACATGCTCCCGATCGTTTACGTTTTGAGGCGTCGTCACCGTTGTCTGGAGAAACGCCAAGCGGGGCCGACATGGGCGTGGGGACGGGGCAGGCCAGGGTGGCATCTGATTGTACACCATTGTTTCATGTACTGCTTACGTTTTTTATTTACCATGTGAACGTTTTAGTACTGTGTCGTACTTACTTTTACTCATTACCTATGACATCCGAATAGTGCGCATCAAAATATCACTTACTGTCGTATGTATCAATTGTTTTACGGTCAATCGTTCGTAAAAAAAATTGAAAATTTTTTTACGCACCTACAACATACAATGAACATAGACTTTCATTACAACTTCAACAGAATTTTTACCAGTTTAAAACCACAAAATTGGTAAAATCTAAAATATTCATGGGGGACGTATCTAGTCGCCACCCCATTGGGCGACTGCATGAAAATCGCCCAACGGTATGGCGACATGTATTGTGTCACCACTGAGTTGGGCGAAAGGCTCCAGTTGCCCAACCATTGGACGACTGGAGCCTATTTTTGTAAAAAAAAATTCGATGGATATATTTCTGTAATTTCGAATAAAAAATAGATTATCCGTACAAAAAACTCCCCTCACATACGCCACGATGGTGCCAGCGCACGTCGCGCGTCCCCACTGCGCCAGCAGCCCACGCACGCTCCCCTACCACGCTAGCTCACATGCCGCGCCAAGTTGGCCAATGCCATACACCGACGACACGCGCTATGACGAAGTTTGGACGTTTATAGCATTGTATATCTAAAAAATTTCAAATATAGCCTTTAACGCATCAAAATTCCATTTCTAGCCTCCTTTATGACCGCAAGACCGTCTAGCGCCGACACGTGTCTAGTCGTGCGGTCCGGACCGTCGACTACTGCATGTAGGCTGAATCGTCGGATGCGAGGCAACCTGATTGCACCGTGGCGGGGAATATGAGTATATATAAACCCGGTATGCGCTACAGTGGTAATGTGCGCTTCGGGACCGCACAACTCAGCTACAGTGCAGTCGTGTTGTCCGGGACCGCACGACTGAACATGTGTCGGCGCCAGACGATCCCGTGGTCGCAAAAGAGGCCAGAAATAGAATTTTGATACGTAGAGGACAATATTTGAAATTTTTTTTAGATATACAATGCTATAAACGTATAAACTTCCACTATGGCCGGCCTGGCAACGCGATTGTGCCTACCACGCACCAAGGGAGCCTCCAGATGCCCGCGCGGTGGCCGAGCACACCAACCTTGCTTGCGCGGTAGCCGAGCACACCAACCTTGCTTGCGCGGTAGCCGAGCACGCGAGGAGGTCAAAGATGGAAATTTGGGCACAGCAACTCCACGTGAATCGAGATTACAAAACTAGGAGCGAATATAGGGGTAGAAAAGGTGCGAAGGCACTGTACATGTATCCATTTTTTTCTTTCAAAAAACAACGAATACAAATATCGGTTGAATAACATGTGAATACAAAAATGAGCATTATTACTATACAAAATATGAATACTTCCTCTAGTTTATAGGATATATTTTTTTTAATAAATTTATCTATAAATATAAGACATATTACATATTTTAATATAAAATTAGTGTAGATCTCCTTCGTACCTCTAATAAATATCAAGTTTTACTTAGAAAAAGGCTTCATATATATATATATATATATATATATATATATATATATATGAAGCCTTTTTTTCTACTCACGGTGTAGTTACTCCTATTGTATCTTCCGTTGATCATCCTCGAGATACTCCTATGCTTATCGGGTTTGTGGATCCACTATATATCCATTAGTAAGCTAACTAACTAATTGTTTCAATTAAATAATAAGTAAATTGATTAATTAGCGCAACAAACTGCATTATTCTCTCGACCGCATGCACGCGTGATTGAAGTGGCTAACAAATCGAGTAGTGAGTAGTATGTGGTATCATCATATTAGGATTGAGGGAGTCTCTGCACTTTTATGAATGGAAGTATGTCCACTTGATTTATGCATGGGAGTATGTGGGCGGTAGTATATCATCGTATTTGGATTGAGGAGTATACCACTTTTTAGGACCTTTCCTATTCAATTTTTAGACTAAAAGGGAGTACATCCGTATTTTTACGCCCATCGTAGTACTAATTCACAAGGTATATATGTGTTCCATTAATGGAGGGAGTATATGTTCATCTGAGGGAAGTATGTACAGGCAGGGAGTATGTGTCATCTGAGTGAAGTAGTATGCGGAGGGAGTATGTGATCTTAAAAGGGAGCATGTAGAAGAAGGGAGTGTGATCTTATAAGATGTATATTTACAAGGAGTATATATGCACAAGATAAATTCATCTGTATAGATTGTTGGCTTGTTAGTAGATTTTACTAAGACAAATTCACATGCTACTATGCTAGCCCCTCCTTTAAAACTGATGCCAAGTAATTGGCTTAGCCCTCAACGATGACATCAGGTGAGAGTATTCACGCCCGTCGGCGATGATGCACGAACACGGGAGCGTTGCAATCTGCAGGATGCTTTCCTGCATGCATGGCAGCTAACATGATCAGACTAGCCAAAAGGAGTATATACATCAGATAAAAAGCTCACAATGATCTAAAACCTGGAGAGCATCATGAGTTTAGCAAAAATAGATGGGAACATATCGATGCAAAATATAGGATAGCTGACAATTAGATCTTATGTACCTTCATCTTGTACCATCTAGGAACAGCATCATCGAAGAGATGCGCGCAAGCCAGGCGACCATGGAGCCACGCAGGAACACGTCCGCGGCTACTTCGTCAGTTCGATGGGCAAGTGATATAGGAGATCGTTAATCTGGGAGTATGCGTCACTCGTTGAGATCATCAGTAGTCGTGGCGACGAGCGATCCGCGGGCTCCCTCGAGCCGATTGAAAATGACGTGATTGAGAGAGTGTGTTTCAAAAGGATTCGAATCCCAGTAATATAGGAACAGTTTCCTGGTAGTACGGGTTGGATTTTACAAACAAATCCACTAGCGTCAGCTCAAATAACCATTAAGACGCACGGATCTTAGAACGATGCAGACGGTGGATGGAGAGGGAGTAGTTACACCTGGGAGTAACTAGTATTTTTCCTATATATATATATATAACATAATGCTTAAAGATAATAATTAAAGATAATCGAGTCATTTCTAATATATCCTCAGTCTATATGCCAAGAAAAAAATACATATTATAAACTTAGATAGACAGAGTACTACACAAACTCATGATTACTAGACAAACTCTCATAAACTCATGATGATTTCTTAATGCTACTTATATCAACAGAGTATGTCCTGTCCATAGTAACAAAAGAACAGAATTTCGTACACAATACTGCAATAAGCCATGACCATAATAATAGATGGCCGCTACATACTATGTTATACAAATCATGTTAGCAATAGAGAGCGCTCAAACTTCAAAAGGAAATGGTTCAGCTGCTAATCTACACGTTCTGTCAGATAGAAATACATACAAGGAACAAGATAGATACATGAATATAACGGTTCTGATGTTCTGGGCCTGACAAGCGAGTTTGAGACATCTTGCGGCAACAGCACAACGTACTAGCACATGGAAATGTTAGCAAGGGGCACAACCATTTGGCAACCTAGGAATTGTGATTATCACGACCAAAGAGTTCATCTTCATACGCTCTTCTTCCTGCATTATGCAGTTCCAAAATAAAGAATGAAAATTCATAATTTTAACAGCTTTAAGTTTAGATAACCTAATTTCGAGTTTAGAGCGTACCTTTAGACGATGCAATGGTATATATTTCAATCATCTCTGTTTCGAAGGGACTGTTCTTGTTACAGTGGACACCCCATCAACAAATTTTGTTCGGAATATCACATTGGCGTTGTTGAACATACCCTCTTTTAGGGAGACAACTATGAACTGCAAAGACAGTAGTTACCAACTTTCAGAGCTATGAACTGCAGGGATAAAACAAAAGTTCACCTAGCATGTATTTGTAATGCTACCCCCTTCACGCTAACTGTAATATGTAGGAACCTGAGTTGTTACAGAACTGCGTCATTTAACGGAGCAAGCTTACCTGGGAGTGCGGAAAATGTGCCTTGATCATTCTACCAATGTTTTGGGTATGGCTCAGATCAAGGGCAGCATCAACCTACAGTGCAGGAACATCCACATCAGTTGAAAAGGATTTTTTTTCAGGCAATTTATCTTGTCTCATCAAACCAGTGTGCAAATACCTGAGACATCAGGCATACAGGACTTGCGAGGGAAAAAAGCATAATGAAATATTCTTGCCCAAAGATGAGGATTTATAACAATATTACCATGGCAATGAACAAAGCCCCCAATTAGACAGAAACAGGACTTCTACATAAACCAATCTATCCATAGCAGCATGAAATAAGAATGCCGCCCTATTTCTTTTCCCTAACTAGTCATGTTAACATCATACTTTTTGGTCCTTTCAGTTCAAAACATAGCTTTTAGACCATAACCACTCTATCCAACAATGGAGACCATCCTTCAAAAAATTAAATAAAAAAACAATGGAGACCCAACATCAGAAGTCAGAACAACATGCAATGTGATACCAATCCTTCCTAATCCAGCAAGTGTAAATGTTTGAAGTCAGAACAACATGCAATGGTACAATTTGATACCAACAGGGATAAAAAAACCGGTGGTTACCGGCCGGTAACCAGAAAAACCACTGGGTAATGAGAGGGAAAAAACCAGCCGGAATTTTTAAATGTAAATTTAAATTTATGATTGCATAATACACTTTGTAGGTTGGTTTAGACATTTATTGTGCTAGATTACCTATTGTATGAAGTACATACGCATCAATTATTGTTCTCTCATGTTTTCTTTGCCCTTTTCCTGCTTTTCTAGCGGTTTCACCGGTTTTTGACCGGTTACCAGAACGGTTACCGGTTTCAAACCGATAAATTCAAATTTTGAATCTCGAAATTCATCCGGTTTTTTCCCGGGATTTCTGGTAACCGACCGGTTACCGTTACTGACCGCCAGCCAGCAATACCCCAGTTCCGGGTTTTGTATCCCTGGATACCAATCCTTCCTAATCAAGCAAGTGTACATGTTTGCAACTAGGTGAGATGGTAGAATCATGCTCAGCAGTTATTGCTGAAGTCTAACTTTTCGCTGTTTACTAATGTTTAATCATTTCCAACATTCAAATATTTTTAAATGACTGACCTCAAGAAAGAAGGATTGAATTCCATTAATCTAACAGCCATGAAGCTAAATTTTCTTAAGTATTAATAAAGCATCTTATGTAAAATATTTCAATTGTATTTCCTGTGCAGCACTGCCTCGCATTCTTGTTAATACTAGCCTCATAGACGCGCCACGCCGCCACCAATACCGTCACGTACCAAAGTAAAAGAGGCGATAATTCGTGAGGAGTTTTTTAAAAAAATTGAAGGCACATGCGTATTTTCGAAGAAGGTAAATGTCTTTTTCGCAAAAAAAACGAGGACCTGTACGTAAACAAACGAGGACCCGTGCGCAATTTCAAAAACCGCAGGGGGCTATCCTGCAAAGTGGAGGGGCTAAAAAAAACTGGTAGGGACCTTTTCGTGAGAACCAAGAACCTGCACGTAATTTCGGGAAAACGCAGAGACTTTTTCGCAAAACAGGTCACCCGATCGTACGCAGATTCATGACCACGCTGGCGGGCGGGCGGGCTTGGCGCGGCGACGTGGACTTCCCTCCGCGCGGAGACTCCCCCGGGCGTAATAGGTTGTGATTACAAAGTTATGCTACATGCTACTTTGTAATGACCAGCCAGATTGGAGTGGTTACAGTGGTAAGTGAGTTAAATGGTAAACCATATGCAGACATACCTCATCTAATATGTAAAGTGGTGCGGGTTTGAAAAGAAGTAGCGCCAGGATAAGACTAAGTGCAAGAAGGGACCGTTGCCCTCCACTAAGTTCAGATAAAGATTGCTTCCAAACTGTTCCAAATGCCACCCGAACTTCAAGACCATCCAAGAAAGTACCACCTTCAGGCGGATCAAGTTTTGCCATTGTACCAGGTAAAAGAGTACTGAATATAGATCCAAAATCCCTATAGGAATAGAAAGGGCAGGTTAGCTACCAACTTGCCTATTTATGAGTAAAAGGAAGACTATCGTACTGAGTCTGAGCAATATTTCACTCAGGTGCATCCTCTGGGAACAATAACAAATTGATAAAGGATTCATATACTGACTTGTTTACTTTGAGCCATGTGACTTTCAAGGTCTCTTTTTTCTTCTCATCCAACTCTTCAATCACTTTTTTTATTTTTGCCTTGTCGTTCTGCATATGGCAACAAAAGGTATATGCATGCTGCAGTCAAAATCAATCCCAGGTTATCGGGAACTTTAGACATGATAGGAACCTACCTCAATGATGTTTTTCTTCGACATCAAATCACTGTATTCATCCTCTGCCTTCTCAAACATTGCCATAACTTTCTTATTGACCCTCTTCTCAAGACTGCATTTGACAGTTAACTGATAAGTGGTGCTTGCATTGAAAATTAATCAGTTGATCAGAGTACTGCCATTCAGAAACATCAAATGTACCTGGATTGTTGAGCTTGGAGATTATCAAGTTCTTCCCGTGCTTTATGAGGTTCACATGATTCAAAGTCGTAGTCTGCACCACTTTTTCCGAACAACTGTTTCTCAGTTGCAATCCAGCTGTACTTCTCTACAAGCTTATCAACCTTCGAAGAGCAATCCTTCTGCTCTATCTCCATCCTCTTAACCTATATGTTATATTAAGAAATAAAAGCCTGCTTAAGAAGTTGGCTATAAAGCAGAAACATGCAGTTGAGATTACAGCCAAAAAGTACCTCGTTTTCCATTTTCTTCCTTTCAACAATCGAATCACTTAGTTGCTGTTGAAGTTTTTGCTGCTCCTTGGCCATGCAGTTTATCTGTGAGTCGCATTCCTTCAGTTTGGAGCGCCCAACGTTAAGCTCAGATTCAGCTTGATCATAGTCTTGCTTTATGGAAGCAACCTGCATGGGGTGAATGAAACAAGCAGCATACTTTAATGAATGAAATGCAAAACTCAATGATGTATAAATAAACCATTAAACAGCATCTTGCACTACCTTGCTCCTATGCCTGTCCAAGGTTTCAGACAGAGCAGTAATCTGAGATTTTGAAGTTGCTAATTGCTCTTCAAGCATAGCAAGCTCATTAGCAATTGCATCTTTCTCCATAATCAGCCTCTCCCTCTCACTTTCATGAGCCTATCCCAAATAAGCAGTAAGAACGAGAAGATTGAGCTGTCAAGACTACAGTTCAAGACTCAAGTAAAAAGTAAAAGAATGAAGTCATGAACAAATATCACACCAGCAACTCAATAGTATTAGAGCACTCCAAACTCTAAATGTAACTATCTAGATTCTGCACTAAATCAACCGTAGGATACCCTGCAAACTTAAATGTATCTTCAGCAAGAGCTTGTGGCTGATTCATGGCAATCAACGAAACTCAAAATCTTGAACAATAAACAGCCTAATGATAGTGGCCCACTTACCTATATCTAACTGAATATACATATCAAGAAACAACAAGACTATCCCTATCCAAAAGAAAAAGACTAACTACAAAGAAGCCATTGTAGAATTAGAAGTTAAATTAGGAATTAACAGAAAGAGGGAAACATCTTATTGAAAATGCTCCACAGAGAATATTGATAAGTGATACATGTAAATCACTTATGGCAACAATGAGGCAGAAAGCCAACCTTTAGTTGCTTTGACATAGACTGCATCTCCGATTTCAACAATTTGATCTTTCTTTCCAGAGCTTTGAGTCTACCTTCACGTTCAGTGCCATAAGTCTTGATCGTCTTTTCTAACTCAGAAACTGTAGAGACACATTTTTCATATTGCACTTGCTTTTCTGTTAACTCCTGCTTTGATTCCTGAAGCTCTTGTTCAAGTTTTTTTACAAGCTCACCCAACTAAGGTACAAATAGAACAATTGTTGGTCCAGTTTGAAGCTGAAAGTGATAGGCTAAGCATCTTGATGGCGTAAGATAATACCTTGTGATGTTCATTTTGCTCAACTCGGTTCTGAAATAGTGAGAGATCATATGACTTGAGCTCAAACTGAGATTTCAACTCTGAGTACTTTTTCTGCAGAGGTAAAAGCGCGGTAATCTGGAAAACAAGGTAAAATAAAAAATTTAAGTATGACGCAATTGTAAACCATTTCCCTCAGAAATAAAATATAGATGTTAGTAGAAACAAAGAGAGATAATCCATGTTAGACCAACAAAAATAAAAAATATACTTAATAATCTAGGATATCTAATCAATTAGAAGTTAATTGGTAGTACCATAAATGATTTTTCCTTCTTGTCCCATAGTGTATACAAGCCAAATTGCCAATGGCACCAAACAATACCATTACAAGTACTGCTCTACAAGCTATTATGTTCTTAAGAATTTAACAGCATGATCATGCATTTCTTTCTTATGTGGCAAAATGAAAATATTAGTATGAAATTGCAAACTTTCAGTTAACAGATGAGCACAGTCAATCTTTAGGGGCAACATGTGGTTTTTGTGTTGCAGTATCACATCACATGACAAGGCCCTGACTTTTAGACAAGTTCAAAAGGGAACAGGAAGTAGATAGACAGCATGTGTTAGCATTGAGTTCAGTGATTACCTTCTGTTCAATAACAGAGAGCCATTTCTCATGATCCGAGAGATCAGCCTCAGCTTTAGCGAATTCATGGAGTTGCCTTAGCAAGTCCCCACCACCTCTGCGTTATCATATTGGTCACATTAGTCCATGAAATAACTACAAATACAGGGTACTTGTTTTACTTTCTGACAGCCATCTAGTTCATCTCCAGGAATTACAACAATAATAGAAAATGATAAACCAAAGATAACCATTCGTGTCCCAAGTTGTGTGCAGGAATTGTTGTTTACGCACACCATTCATGCGTGCAACAGTACCCATCGACTGTAGCAGCAGCGTATGGCAAGGTCAAATTAGTTAGGATAGAGATAAGAATAGTCAGTTTCTTTATTATATGGGTTTACTATCTTATAGATATATTCTATCTATTAGAGATGAGTTTTCTTAGAGATAGAGATTATTTCTTAGAAGTCAAATCGAATTATCCATATAAAAGAAACAGCATGTATCCATTATCATCAGGCAATAAATAATAAAGAAGTATTTCCAACTTTCCGATTCCTAGCTTTGGTCTCTCCCCTAGACCGGCTATTCTAGATCAATTTCACTCCCCTAATCGGTGCCATCTTTCGTCTAGCGCCATTCTACCTCAAATCCGACGTCCAACCTCCTTCCGACGGATGTTTATCCCATTATGAACTAAGATTTATGACAGTTGGTATTAAAGCAATCGATCCCTTCCCACGACTTCTGCTTACCGTGAAGCGCGCCACTGCTATTCCACATTCACTACCCTCGATCGCCGACAACTGCCGACCTCCCACGCAAGGCATCGTAATTGCTCGCCATATTGGATCTATCAAAAGCCGCAACCATGGTCATCGCCACAGCTCGAGGACGAGCTGTCGCCGAACGAAGAAGTTGTCACGTGCTGGAATTACTATTTACGCACACCGTTCATGCGTGTAAACAGTACCTGTGGACCGTGGTACTGTAGCAACCGCACATGGCAGGGTCAGATTAGTTAGGATAGAGATAAGAATAGTTAATTTCCTTATTATACTTGTTTACTATCTTATAGATATGTTTCATCTATTAGAGATAGGTTTTCTTATAGATAGAGATTATTTCTTATAGGTCAAGTCGAGTTATCCATATAAAAGGGACAACATGTATTCATTATCAATTTATCATCAGACAATGAATAATGAAGATGTATTCCCAAGTCCCCGAGTCCTAGCTCCGATCTCTCCCCTAGGCCGGCTACTCTAGATCCATTCCGCTCCCCCAATCGATGCCCTCTTTCGTCTAATACCATTCTACTTCAAGTCGTCATCGTCCGACCTCCTTCCAACAGTTGTTTATCCTGTTATGAACTAAGATTCATGACACAAGTTCTGGTTATTACCAACCAATACAAAAAAATGAGCACTTGATGTGCATTTATGTGCTAGACTCCCCTAAGAATGCCGGAAAATCCATTGTTCTTCACAGAAAATCATTGGACAATTCACAGAAAGTCTTTGTACTGCGGTCTTTGTACAGCATCTGCTTTAGCATCTAGGACAGCATCTGCTTTAGCATCCTTGACTAGCATCTAGGACAGCATCTAGGGCAAGATCGCTTTAGCATCCTTGACTAGCATCTAGGACAACATCCGCTTTAGCATCTAGGACGACATCTTAGCATATGCTTGGTCGGTTGGCGACCTATAAATATGTATCCCCAACCCCTCGGGTTGGTAAAGCATTGTGTGAGAAATAGAAAAAATTGCCCCATCTCCAAGTGTCTTCCTCTCCATGAGAGTAAGGATCTTGCTATCACCACTGACAGAAGAGTCCAGCGAGTAACAAGTGGTATCAGAGCTATACTATCCTGTTGCTGAGCATCTCTCGCTCATCTCCTTCTCCGACCTCATGGCGGCCCAGTACGTAGCGGCGGCGGCTCATTGTCCCCCTCCACTCCTCTCCGAGAGGCAAGCGGCTCATCGAAGCGCCCCCTCTCACGCAATGCCCCCAAGAGCGCGCCATGTCCGCAGGCGATCTCGGCCTTCGGTCGCCTCGAGCATGCGGCGTCGTGAGACGGCCGAGCTCGCCACAGCAGCAGCAGCCAGCGGCGAGCGGTGGCGAGACAGCTGGCGGCGGAAAAAAGCGTCGGTGGCGGCGGGCGGGCGGCGGCAGGCGGAGGTGGAAGCGGCGGCGGCGGCGAATGCAGCGTCGCAGCGGCAGCGGAGGTCAAGGTTCTGGCAGCGCTCAGCTCCCATCTCGATGCGATGGCAGCCGACGCAGACCTTGAGCGGTGGAGGAGGAGGCGTATGAGGCGGCGGCGCGATGGCGGCCGCGCCGCCCACGGCGGCGGCGGCAGCAGACAGCGCGGACGCGGCGCGGCGCTCCTAGAGGAAGCACGCCGCGGCGGCGTGCGGGTCGGCGGAGAGCGCGGCCTTCACAGCGACGCGGCTCTCTCCCGGTTGATACCGTGGTCACCACGAGTACCAGTCGTCGTCGGGGCGTCGTCCCGGCGGCGGGTGGCCTACCCTCCAAGACCAACTACGTCGAGTGGGTCTGCGGTGATGAGGTGAGCTCAGTGCGGCATATGTGGGATGCGGTCCGACGCAGCGGCGTCGACTACGACCGGGATCGACGGCGCGGATGCTCTCATCGCTGCGATCCGCCCGAGATGCGGTTCTCGCTTACCAACAAGCGGATCGCCAAAGAGGCTTGGGACGCCATCGTTGCGACGCATCGGCGGCCGACCGCGCGCGCAAGTCTACATTGCGGGCACTACGCGGAGTGGGAGAACACGCCTTCAAGCCGGTGAGGGCGTTGATGACTTTGCTCTCCGTCTCAACACTCATTGCGAAAGATGGTGCGGTTCGGCGGCGACACCTACGGCGAGGAGAGAGCGTGGAAAAGCTCTTCCGTTGTGTCCCAGAAGTACAAGCGGATGGCTCGCTCGATCGAGTCTCTGCGGACCTCTCCACGATGACGATCGAGGAGGCGTTGGGTCGCCTCAAGGTCGTTGACGGCGATGGGCCTGGCGCCTCTCGGGACCCGTCACCATTGGCGAAGCTCCTCCTCACTCGGGAGCGGTGGGGCTGCCGGCCAAGGTGACAGGAAGAAGGGAGCCTTCTTCCACGACGAGCGACATAAGCGTGGCATCTGCGGCAAGCCGCGCAAAGACGCCTGTGCGGGGCGCGAGGGCGTCTTGGGGTGATGACCGTGGGCGCCAGGCGGCGCCGTGGCAAGCAAAGCCAAGACGAGACAACTCTTGCCACAATCTGCGGCAAGCTTGGTCATTGGGCCAAGGGTGTCGACGACCACGACGCCGAGGCCCACGTCAGCGGCGGAGGAGGAGCGGCCGGCTCGTTCATTGCTCATGCGAGCAACGAACTACCTCCGGCAGACACCGCCGCAGTGGCTCTCTCTCCACCTTGACGAGCCAAACGCACACGCCTCCTCGGCTACGGCTCGGCAACAACAAGGCGACGGGTGGTGCCTCGACACCGCGCCACCCATCACATGACCGGTCGACGGAGTTCTTCGCGAGTTTGACTCTAGCGTCCGAGGCTCCGTCAAGTTTGGGGCGCCCGGCGTGGAAATCAAGGCGTCGGCTCCGTCATCCTCACCGCCGTGTCACGGTGAGCACAGTCGCTCACCGGCGTCTACTACATCCCCGATCTGCGGAACTCCATCATCGACTTGGGACGGTGGATGAGAACGGCTCATGGTCGAGATCGAGCACGGTGTTGCGGTTGGGATCTTCGCCGCCTTCTTGCCAAGGTAACCGAGGCGAAAATCGACTCTACATTCTTCACGTGCGGTGGCACAACCCCTCTGTCTCGCCGCTCGTCGGGACGACGAGGCGTGGCGATAACGCAGCGCTTTGGGCACCTTCACCCGAGGCCACAGGCGGCTCGGTGCCACGAAATGGTGCGAGGCTGCCGTGCCTTGACCATGTGGGCGGTTCTGCGGCGTCTGCGTGTTGACGGCGGGCGACTCCCTTTCCCGGGGCGAAGTTTAGAGCCAAGGAGAGCTCGAGCTCGTGCACGGGACTTGTGTGGCGGTGACACCGCCACACCGGAGGACGATGCTACTTCTGCCGCTCGTCGGCGACCTCTCCCGCTACATGTGGGTGATGGTCCTCGGCGGCAAGGAGAGGCTGCGGGACGCCATCGAGCGCACGCAGTCGCTGCGGAGGCGGCGAGCGCGGCTGCGCGTCTTCTTGCGCCTGAGACATCGGCGGCGAATTCACGGCGGTGAATTCGCGTCGTCTTCGCTGCGATGAGGGCATTCAGCGCCACTACTCCGCCGTCTGACCGCGGCGCAGAGCAGGCGTCGTCGGCAGCGCAACCAGGCGGTTGTGGGGATGGCTCGGGCCCTCCTCAGCGAGGGGATGCCTACATCTTCGGGGAGAGGCGGTGGTGACGGCCGTCTACATCCTCAACCGCTCGCCTACCAAGGCGCTCGACGGCAAGACGCCGTACGAGGCTTGGCATGGGCGCAAGCCGGCGGTCTCCTACTTGCGGGTCTTCGGCTCCCTCGCGTTCTCCAAGGAGCTTGGCCACATCGGTAGCTCGACGGCGGGAGCACTCGGGAGTGTTCATCGGCTACGCGGGGCTCGAGGCCTCCGCATCCTCGACCTGTCACACAGCAGCGTCCGCATCTCACGTGACGTTGTGTTCGGCGGGCGGGGCGGACGTGGGACAAGGCGGTGGGCGGCGGTTCGACTTCGACTCGGGGACTTTGTTGTCGACTACGTCCACTTCGAGAGAGCCGGGGGAGCTAGTAGCTCGTCTTCACCGAGCTCGTCCACCTCGACACCTTGCTCGCCACCGCCTCGGTGAGTGCTCCACCACCTTGCACCGCCTCGCCCACTCTTCACCACCGCCACTCCATGCTCTCCGCACCGGCTCACCACTCTCCCGCACCGGCCCACACCACCGGATCGGCCCCAACAGCTTGGTCCATGACGAGCGGCGCATGGTGGAGTTCGCTACTCATTGTCTCACGACAAGGACCGCATTGGCGCTACCATGGCGGCGAGCCTCGCGCTACCGTCATTGTGGGCGACCTCCTCGGAGCGGCCCCTCCACAGGCGGGCGTGGCGCGACTTGGCGAGCCGCACCTCGCACAGACGACGGCGAGCCTCGTTCCTTCGCCGAGGCGGAGAGAGAGCGGCATGGTGTGCCGCGATGCGAGAGGAGATGGGCGCCGTCGAGCGAAACAAGACGTGGGGCTGGCGGATCTTCTGCCGGGCACCGCGATCACCCTTAAGTGGGTGTTCAAGGCGAAGCGGGATGAAGCCGGCGCCATCGTCAAGCACAAGGCTCGCTTGGTGGCACGAGGCTTCATGCGGCGAGGAGGATCGACTTGATGGCGCCTTCGCACCCGCGCGCGCGCATGGAGTCCGTTCGTCTTCTCCTAGCACTTGCGGCCCAGAGGATTGGCGCGTCCATCACATGGACGTCAAGTCCGCCTTCCTCAGCGGCGACTTGAAGGAGGAGGCCTACGTCCGTCACCGGCGGGATTCGTCATCCCGGCAAGGAGGCAGGTTCTCCGCTGCGCAAGGCCCTCTATGGCTTCGGCGAGCACCACGAGCCCGGAACGCTAAGTCGGACTCCACCCTCAAGCAAATGGGGTTCAGCAGAGCGCACACGAGGTGCGGTCTACGGCGGGGCAAAGGCGGCAACGCCTGGCGGTAGGCGTCTCGTCGACGACTGGTGATTACCGGCTCCAAGGAGGCCGAGGTCGGCGTTCAAGGCGGAGATGAAGACCGCCTTCGGATGAGCGACTTGGGGCTCCTCTCCTTCTACCTAGGGATCGAGGTCCACCGGACGACTCCAGTATCTCCCTTCGTCGGACCGCCACGCCAAGCGCACTGTCGAAGTGGGCGGGCTCACCGATGCAACCCACCCCACACCCTATGGAGGAGAGGCAAGTCGAGTCGTGAGAGCACGGCGGAGGAGGTGGACGCGACGCATCTCGGCGCATCGTGGGCGACCTTCGCTACCTCGTCCACACGCGTCCAGTTTGGCGTTCGCCGTTAGCTACGTCGATCGGTTCATGCGGCGACCGACGGCGAGCATCGGCGAGCCGTGAAGAGGATCCTCCGCTACGTTGCGGGCACCTCCGACTACGGCTTGCACTACCCGAGGTGTCCCACGCGCGACTTCATCGGCACATGACGGCGACCACGCAGCGACATCGACACCGGCAAAGCACAAGCGGGATTCTCTTCTTTCTCGGCAAGTGCCTCGTTAGGCGGCGGTCGATCAAGCGGCGTGGTGGCCTGTCCAACCGGTGAGGCCGAGTACATAGCGGCTTCCACCGCTCGACTCAGCGCCTGCTCGCTCGGCCGCTCGGTGATCTCCTCGGCAAAGACACCAAGCGGTGGCACTCGGGGTGGACGACAAGTCCGCTCGGCTCGCAAAGAACCCGTTTTCCACGAACGAGCAAGCACATCCGGGTGAAGTACCACTTCATCCGAGGTCGCTTGGATGAAGGCGACATCAAGGCGAGCTACATCAACACCACGGATCGACTGCGGACACGCTCACCAAGCCTCTTGGGAGGGTCAAATTCCTCGAGCTCGCTCTAGGATCGGGATGGTTCAACTTCCCACAAGGCGGCGTACAAGACTTAGGGGAGAATGATGAATAAGTCTTTGTCTCATGCGGTCTTTGTACAACATCTGCTTTAGCATCTAGGACAACATCGCTTTAGCATCTAGGACAACATCCGCTTTAGGACAAGATCGCTTTAGCATCCTTGACTAGCATCTAGGACAACATCTAGGACAACATCTGCTTTAGCATCCTTGACTAGCATCTAGGACAAGATACGCTTTAGCATCTAGGACAACATCTTAGCATATGCTTGGGCGGTTGGCGACCTATAAATATGTATCCCCAACCCCTCGGGTTGGTAAGGCATTGTGTGAGAAATAGAAAAAATTGCCCCATCTCCAAGTGTCTTCCTCTCCATGAGAGTAAGGATCTTGCTATCACCAACAGCAAGAGTCCAGCGAGTAACAAATTCCAAACAATAGGAATAGCAAAGGAACATTCATAACCAAATTCAACTAAAAAAAGATCATGTGTACAAATTAACATTCAGGGAAATGTGATAAGTGACACAACATTACCTGCGACTACCTCCAGTCAAAAGGCCACTAGGCTGAAAAATATCACCTTCAAGGGTCACACTTGTACTGCCAACTTCCCTATTAAATGCGACCTGTGACAAGAACAGAATCAACTATAACAGTAAGAACCAACATTTTTTATATATACTTGGATAGACAATGCTAGTTAAAACTAAAGTAACTAAACATATTTATGAAGAAAACAGCAACATTACCTCCTTTGCTGCCTCCATATTTTGACACACAAATGTTGAACCAAAGACATAAGCCATAGCATTCTGCAATAAGCAAATTTCTTAAAAAACAAGCATGTATTTCTGAGATTTAGGATATAATGAATGAGTGAATGACAAGGTATACACACTGCAGAATGCACCAGAGTTCAGGGATAAATTTGAGTCTACCAGACCAAAACATCCAATAGACCATTGTCAAGAAAAAAAAGGCAAACAGTACAATATTATGAAAATACCAACCTTTACTTCTTCAACATAGCCAACCAGCTCTAGAGCTAATGTTACATTTTCAGCTCCAACCTACATGCCAGTCAATACAAAGTTCTCATTTAGACAAGTCATCTCCAACCAAAAGGTTATGTCCAGCTAGTGCAACCAAAAAAAGCTCTAACCAGTCTACGAGCCGCCTGCTGAACTCTATTAGGTATGGTACTAGCTTGAATTTTATTCAATGGTATTATGGTAACTCTCCTTCTGAGATCTCCATTTTGTAGGAGTTGTTTTCCAGTGGTTTCTGTGTCAACAACAACATTATATAGCCTTCCTCCAGCAGCAACCTGCATTATTTGACTAAGAATTGAACTAATATGGCTAGAACAGCTACTTCACTGAAAGCAAAAATTAACTTTATAACTAAAACAAGGAGTTTGCAGAAACAAACCTCCAGTGCCGTTGCTGTTGAGCTATCCTTTATTTTAATAAGCCGTGCAACCACTCCTTTCACTTTTGATCTGTCAAAATTCTTTACAGGATGTCGATAGCTGAAGTGAACATTTGCCAGCTCACCAGAAAGTGCACGAACTTTGTCCTTCAATTTTTGAATCACTTCTAACTCCATAGATCGATCCTGGGAATGATCATGAAACACAAAAATAGTAATGGGAAGCAGTTCAAAATCATGGTCTAGATTTTCTGTAAGAATATCTAATTGGCACCTTTTATGCCACAGCAATTGTTTTTAGCTAGATTCATGCATACCTTTTCCAAAGCTTCCATCTGGCCCTCTTCATAATTTATAGATCCTATGGATGCCTTGATAGCTTCCAAGTCTTTTGTCCTAGCTTTCAGCTCATTCTCAGCTGCAGTAGCCTCATCACACTTAGATACCAACTGAGCTTTCTTCTCTTTCAGCTCCTTCTCTGAGTGGCTTATTTTTGTCGTCAGCTGCTTTAGCCCAGATTCTGCCTCTCCAACAGCAGCTTTTGCATCTCTAAGTTGATCTTCTAGGCATTTCTTCTCATTTGCACTGCTTTTTCCTGCTAACACACCCTGGGTAAAGTACAATTTAATATCCCGGAATACATAATGTCAAGAGGCTAGCCATTATTACATTAAATGATGTGCAACGTTTGCATACCTGATATTCTTTCTCACTCCCATCCAACTCCTTTGTCAGATCCTCTGCTCTCTTTTTCATATCAGATGCGCCGTCCTCTGCATATTTTACAGCTGCATCTCTCTCGAGTATAGATCTTTTGATGTCTTCAATGTTCTTGAGTATCTATATGTGAATAATGTATAGGTACACCTTGAAAGTAATTTAAAATAAATGTAGCCAAAACATCAATATATAGTTACCTTTTCAGCACCATTTTCCTCCGACCTTAGTGTTTCCTCCTGATTATTCATCACAGAAGTTTCCTTGATAAGTGCATGTGAGAGCTTATCCACTTTCTCCGACAAAGACTTCATCTCACCACCTAGTTTGGCTTCTTTTTCAGCAGCCAAGGTAGATATGTTCTTGTCCATTTCCTGTATCTCTGCCTTTAGTTCTTCTGTACTTTCATCTAGCTCAACAATCTTTGCCCTGATTTGTTTGACATCATTGAGTGCACCATCTCGCACTCTCTCAGCTTGAACAAACTCATATGCAATACAGAATCTTTTGAGTCGATCTAGGTCAGCATTACCATTGGCCCATTTCATGTACTGACACCGCTCTTTTCTAAGCTTATCTAGTGCAGGAAGGATTTCTTCATCAAGGAGTTTATTGATATCATCAACTTTATTCTGCTTCTTCTCGAGTATTTTAAGAGCAGACTCCTTCTTCATTTCATACATCCTTGTGCCTGCCGCCTCTTCCAACATGGAAAGAATTTCTGGAGGCTTCATGTTCAGTACTTTCGTTATGCGCCCTTGCATAATTAAAAAATGTGGATTGTTCACATTAAGCTGCACAGAGTGGAAAAGAGTCTGCACCCGGGAAGGTTGTGCAAGATGGCCATTGATAAGGTATTTGTTCCGTCCACCAACTACAATCTACAAATACAAGAGAGTAGTTTATTGGTACCCAGTAAAGTTTGAGGCCTTATTTGTCCAAAATAAACACTACGAAAGATCAAGAATACAAACAGGAGAAATCAAAATGCAGAAAGCAACTTCAGTTGAAGCAGATCTATACACACAGTTACATGAATTAATGGAGCCGCTTAGATGAGAAGACCTTCAAATGCACTGTGTTAAGGATAGAATAGGAAATAGTATATTTTGTTTCCTTATATGCCTTATATTCCTTATCTGTACATGGCATATTCCTCTGTATATCCCCTTGTACTCTTTATATATATTGCCCATTGGGGCTCATGAATATATGCACAATATTCATAACACACTGCACTTGTTCCCAACACCTAATCTAACTGTGCTTGCTGCTCCTTCGACTACATCGACGGTTCCTGCTACGACTACGGTTCCTTCCTAGGTGCCTATTTCCCCTCCTGCTTTTGCACCAACTGGAGTTCAATGCAACTACTGCAAGAACTTCGGGCATGACTACCAGAGTTGTGCGGTGCGAAAAAAGCGGAATAAGGCGCGTGGGGTTGGAAGATCCAAGGGAGGCAGGGAGACCCTTCCTTCACAGCAGGAGGACATACCAGCTCATCAGGATCTCAGCGAGGTGACTCTGTTCAGCAGCTTTGCCGGGCTCTACTTCAGCAGCTCTCTCAGCTCAGCGGGCTCTGCCAGTCTAGCTCAGACATCTTCCTCAGGTACTTCTTGGGTTCTAGATTCTGGTGCCTCTTTCCACATGACACCGGATTCCACATCTCTCAGTTCAATACGACCTCCTGCCCTCCCTATCTCTGTACAAACTGCTGATGATACTTCCTTGTCTGTTAACTGTCAGGGCACTCTTTTGTCTACTAATTTTTCTGTTCCAGCTGTTTTTCATGTTCTCCAACTAACTATGCAGCTCCTTTTAGTGGGACAGCTCACTGATCTTGGTTGTAGGATTGGTTTTGACTCTCACACCTGTTTCGTTCATGATCGACAGACAGGAACGATACTTGGGACTGGCCAACGCCGTAGGGATCGTCAGGGTCTCTACATTCTCGACCGTCTCCATCTTCCGTCCACTTCAGTTGCTCCTACCACGTCTTCAAATGCTCCTACCTCAGCTGCTCTGTCTACCTCTACCGCCACTGTTGCCACCACTCCTGGAGTTTTTGCGCAGTGGCATCACTATTTAGGGGGGTGTTAAGGATAGAATAGGAAATAGAATATTTTGTTTCCTTATATGCCTTATATTCCTTATCTGTACATGGCATATTCCTCTGTATATCCCCTTGTACTCTCTATATATATTGCTCTTTGGGCCGAATGAATATATGCACAATATTCATAACACACTGCACTTGTTCCCAACACCTAATCTAATAAATCACTGAGAAACTAAGTGTTTGACTCGCACATAAATCAAAACTAAACCAGCTTCATACAGTACAACCCCAATCCCTTGCAATCTAATTATCCACAGAAGCTAACACATGTACCCAGTTAAACTCTTGAATCTATTATGAATATTATGTGTGTATTGAAGAAGCCTAATGGGCAATATATAGGGAGTACAAGAGGATATTATAGGAGAATATGCCATATACGGATAAGAAAAGCGAGACATATAAGGAAAGGAATAATACAATTCCTATTATATCTCTAATACCCTTAACAATCCCCTAAATGTAAGGTGTATGTAATAGTATTACATTTGAAAAATGGTTAACACTAAAACAAGAAAAAACCGAAATCCGAGTCTTTATAATTTCGTCGTTGCGTGCAACTTTTGAATAAATTGTCAAATCAAGCAGAAGAGGAATAGATAGAAGCATGATGGCGTAGATCGAAACCCAAGACGACGGGGCGCAGTGCAAAGGTGCAGATGATGAGTGGCAACCTTAGAAGCTCAGGGCGGAGGCTAGAGAAGCGGCGGCATCATAACGACTTCTATGATCTGCACGCGGCTCACAGAGTGGAGCGACGGCTGCTACCATGCAAAAAAATTCCTATAATTCTATGACTGACAGTAAAGTTGTGGTCTTGCACGGTTTAAACGAACTGAAAATAAAAGCTACGGACTTAGATAGACACAACGAAAGACAAACAAAAAAACAGACTCAGACCGCAAAGAACCAGTCCACCTCCCATCATCTATTAAAAGTGATCGTAGTCTAGCAAAACCCTCTTCTGTCACATGGCCTCTGCCTTCATCTTCATTCCTCTCCCGTGGAATACCACGCCACCCATGGGGGAGGGGAGAAGAAAACGGGAGGAGCTGGTTCAGGCTGGTGGAGCTCTGGTGACTGCTCCCTATCCGCCTCCCCTCCCCCACTTCCCCGGGCCGCGTGGATGAGGCGGCTCCTCAAGGCGTTCCTCCTGAGCCGACGGGAGGCGGCGACGTCAATAGGAGCGGCGGCGGCTGGAGCTGGCCAAGAGGAGTGGCGGCGGCGTGGCCCGGGATAGGTTGGCGGCGGCGATCCAAGAAGAGGACGGCGGCAGCGGCGTAGCCCAACGAGATGGCTGGCGGATGGAAACCGCGGCGCCAAGGCGACGAAGAGAAGCCAGGAGCAGAGGCCGACGCGCGCGCACGAGCGAGCTAAGAAGAGGATGGCGGCGGCGTGGCAGCTGGAACTGGCCAAGAGCCCAAGAGGAGCGGCGGCGGCGTGGCTCAAGACAGGCTGGCGCAGCGGCGGCAATCCAAGAAGAGGACGGCGACGGCGAAGCCGTAGCCCGACGAGATGGCCTGGCCTGGATGGAAACCGCGGCGCCAAGGCAACAAAGAGAAGCCGGGAGCAGAGGTCGGCGCAAGCGCGGGCACAGGCAGGCTAGCACACAAGGGAGACGCTGTGACAACGCGAAGGACGCCTAATCAGGCAGCGGAGAGGCCAGATCCGACGGCGAAGAGGCCGGATCCGGGCTTGCCGGCTGTGGAGACGACCGGACTCGCTCTCCCCTTCCTCACAGACGATGGCGGTGCGCCTCTCTTGCTCGGAGCAGTGGTGATGGTCCAAGAAGAGGACGGCGGCGGCTCGTGCTGTGGAAGATAAAGATGATGCGGCGGTGGCGTCGGGCTTGGGAGACAGCCGGATCTAGGCAAGACTTGGACCACGGCGACTGGATCTGGGCGCGTCAAGGTCGGCGGCGGCCCGATTCAGACTAGGTCCGAGGTGTGGCAACGAAGCGAGGCCAGATCCGCCTGGATCCCGACGTATAGCGGCGGCCGCAGCGCGAGGCGGCCATAAGCGGCGGCGGCGGATCGAAAGAGGCGAGCGGCGGTCCAAGAGATGGACGACCGCGGCGGCTCACTGGGATCCAAGCGCGGCGAGATCCGACGGCGGTCCAGCGACAGCCCGGCGACAATCCGATGGCGGCGGCCAGCAAACGCGGGCATCAAGGCGGTGGGGGTGGCAACATGCGGCTGCGCCGGCGGCCGAGGAAGAGTTGGCCACCCCCTGGAGCGAAGATCGCTCCTCCCAGGGGCAGCAGATGCGGTAGTCAAGCGGAGGCTAGGAGGCAGCGAGGACGGCTACAGTAAATCCTAACCTTTGCTTTGATACCATGTTATAAATATTATATATATATTGAAGAAACCCAATAGGCAATATATAGAGAGCACAAGGTGATGTTACAGGGGAATATGTCATATGCGGATAAGGAAAACGAGACATATAAGAAAAGGAATAATACAATTCCTATTCTATTTCTAATACTCTTAACAGGATCAACATATCTATCAACCTTAAACTTCAAATGGACACATCTATAGCAAAATAATCATAAAATCCCTTCAAAAATCCAACTCCACCTGCAACCTTTCAGAGTCCAAAATCATCCAAATTCCCCTTCACTGCACAGAACCAGCATAACATATATCCACTTAAACCCTGGAATCAACAATATCACCAACTGTAAGCCTTAGACGGACAAAATTGTAACCAGACCCCTAAAATAATCTCAGAAAGCCAGCTCCCCACAATCCACAACGACCTAAATCAGCACCATATCCATAGAACCAAATTCCTAAAAATCCCCTCAAAATTCCAGCTCCAAACCTTGCAATCCGCATCTCCTCATGCCCCGCGACCACCTAAATTAGCATCACGTCCTTGAAGACAAACAGACGGACCGACAACAACTCTGAACCCAACAAATAGCGTCAATTTCGAGAACTCGTAAAGACAAAACTGTAGCTAAAGCCCCAAAATCCCTTCACAAATTCACCCACGGAACCCATTCACGAACAAACATAGAGAAGCTTCAAAAGGCAGCGTAACGGAGAGAGCAGCGAGGATGTGTGACCTGGCGCGTGACGGTGATCTCGGGTGAGTCCTCGTAGCCGAGCGGGGAGCGGGAGCGGTCGGTGTTGTCGAAGACGATGGAGACGGTGGCCTTGGTGACGCCAGCCTGGCCCTGCTTGTAGACGAGCTCCTGGAGCGAGGCGGCGCGCACCTGACGGAGGTCGGTGATGCCAAGCACGAAGCAGATGGAGTCGAGGATGTTGGACTTGCCGGAGCCGTTCAGCCCGGTGATGGCGTTGAACAGCGGGTCGAACCCCGACACCACCGTCCGCCCCGCGTACGACTTGAACCCCTCCAGGCATACCTCTTTGATGTGCATATCGCCGGCCGCCGGAGGCGTCGCCTGCCGGAGATAGGGCTAGGGTTTGGCTGGTTCGGGCGGGAAATTTTTGAGGCGTGGAGATTTTCGGGCTCGGGATTTCGAAATGTTTCGGCCGCGTGAAGTGGAGTAGGCGATGGTGAGTGGGGTCTTATACACTCGTGGGCTGAGATGGTGAGCTGGGCCTTTGAATGGGCTACGTGTTTGGAATAAAAGTGTTTTTTCGCTCTTTTTTTACTTACTTTTTCTGCTGTTTTTTCAAAAAATAAATAACCTATGGGCCTGTTTGGCAACAGCTATGGTTTATGATTTTTGGCTGAATTTTTTGAATTTTGACTGTTTACGGTACAGATTACGGAGAGAAATACTCATTTGCGATTTTAGATGGTACAGATATTAAGCTTTTAACGTTTACATCGTTTAACTTGTAGACCCTGTCTTGAGAAAATACTCCGTTTGAAAGTTAGGTACTGTAGCAAAAGCTAAAAACCGCCAGCTTCAAAGAAAAAGAACATGCAATATGTCTTCTTAGCGCATGTCTAAAAATATAGAGGCAAAAAAATCTACAACCTCACAAAATTTCTATTAAAGTACACTCATATGTACATATGAGTAGACTCTAAAATTTGAACCCTGGTGAATAGGGTCGTATAGCCACAACCCACCGCCCCACCAAAAAGGTGTTTCAAAAATAATTGATGTTTTGTGGTCACATGATTATCGAGTGAATGCAATGTCATGTACTTTTGTGGCGCATTTCGATTCTGTGGGTTCAAACTGTTATACGAGTTTTAATGGCATGAGGCCTCGCCCATCACCATCAGAACATAAAATAATAATATTCTTGGCATATTTTGCTAGCATATGATATGAGGATCCTAGAGTATCAGGGGAAACAGAATTATTTTTCTGAGAGGATCAGAGGAAACACATTTATGCACCATGATCCTGGAATTCGAACAAAAAATTGGCTCATTATGGTGGTGATCATTTTAGCTTATTTTTTGTGGCTTATGGCTGAAAAGCATCAGAATTGGTGAAAAAACATCATGGTGACGAGAGGCTTATTTAACATAATTAAATTTAAAAAATTAAAAATATAAAAATATGTTAGCCCATCACAAACAACGCAA
The DNA here is from genome assembly GCA_036346245.1 of Bonia amplexicaulis. NCBI lineage: Eukaryota > Viridiplantae > Streptophyta > Magnoliopsida > Poales > Poaceae > Bonia > Bonia amplexicaulis. The sequence goes on from CM070735.1 coordinate 37,639,575, forward strand.
ACGAATACGGCAAAAAAAAGAACCGGCAAAAAAGCTCAAAAAAAAGCCAAAAATTCAGAAAAAGACGAAATTATGAATAGTAAAAAATAAGCCAGAAGATTAAGCCGAAACGAGCGGGGCCTATGTTTGTATGCCTAGTTAATCGCATACGGATCTGTTCTTTTCAGCTTCTAAAAGCTATGTTTTAGTTTTTATATAAGTAACTAGCTTTTAAACAGAGTATCTTTTTAAGATAGGATCTACTAAGTTAATTTTAGTACATACTGTACCGACTTCATTTATATCGGCAAAAACCGTACATGAATTTATGTTACTCTATAATCTCTCGCACAAACAACCCAAAAGCCACAAGCCGCAACCAAAAGCCATAACTTTCAGCCAAAAAGAACATGCCGTCTTTTACTGATTGCCACTTTAACTGACAAGGGAAAACAATAACAAAAAACAACATAGTGTTTACATCATGCTAAAAACACACCTATTAAATTAAATACAACAGCAGTAGTGGCAACAAAAATCTGCTACTAGCAACTTAAATAAAAACTTGTCAAAAAAATGAATTTGCATGGTCAACTCATCCGGCTTCTTCTGATGGCTCAATTAGGTGTTGTTAGCCTCTAGTGTCCTGGTATTGTACCCCCTTATGAATTGTATTGGCAAAAGAATAAACTTATGATCATATTGTTTATTTTATAGTCAAACATGGGCCTTCTGGCTTCTAGAAGCCCTAGATCTCGAAACATTTCTCCTACGATCCGTGAAAAACATGGAGATTACCGTTAAGAAAACTACTACTGATACTGCCCAGACAGCAATTATCCACATCCTTGAAGATCTGGCTAGTCTCCTTAATCTATGTACAGGCGATACAGTGGCTTCAGCTCTTTCAACAGTCTGCTCCCTTGCCACATCCATGTACTCCGCATTTCGTCCATTTCTAGTTGTGGATGACCGTTGTGTAACTCTCTCAAATTTGTGAGGTTGAGACTTTCTCAATTTTCTTAGAAGTACTGACGATTGTGCTTAGTCCAGGGCAATTTCTGCGCTTGTGGTGCAAGTATAGGGCTTTGTTCAAAGCCCTCCCACATTCAATGCTGAGAATATCCCTCTCCCGTGCATTTTGATCTTCTTTCGTGATAGTAGCTGGATCAGGCGGTTCAGGGAACTTGGCCCAGCATGTGTTTACCATATCAGTATTTCTCCAGTCAGCCTTGTCATAGCTCCAATCACCAACTCCAAATCTCAGTCCGTAATGGAAAACCTTGTATTTTGCTCCAGGCAGAGGAACGTAGCCTGGATATATCAATATGTCCCTCCTTATGATGTGCCGCAGGTTAAGCTGGATGTCAAGTGAAGAAGAAAGTGTCATCCGGCAAAATAAAACAATGAGCAGGGAATAGATGAGGAAATTTTACTAGTTGAAACATGAGAGCTAACTGCTAACCGATGCCAACCATACTAACTTTCTAGAAATTATGAGTGCAACTGCCCATACTAGCTCTCTAGAAGTTATGAACACAATATTGCGTTGATGTTAACTGCTAAAGGTGTTCAAATACATGCATTACACTTTCATGAATATAGCTTGTGCCTTGTAGCGTGGTGCAGCCAGTTGCAACCACAGCCTTGCAATTGCAAGAACAAAAGGTGAACAGATAAATCACAACTACGCATACCTCAGCTGATGCAAAAGAGTAACCGTACATCTCACTTATCCAGCCAGAGCTGTATATGTCACCAGTAATGTTTGTTGCATAGTGAGCTTTGTCTGCACGAACGTCCTCTGTTTTGTGCAGCCACAACAAAGCAAAACCTCGGAGATCATCAATATGCATGATAATGACACCACCAACCTTGTCGCATGCAGATGGATTGCGAGTGTGTATCTTCGCAAGTATGTTGTCGCAACCAATGAGATATCTGACACACAGGAAGGACAACATTACTTCATGGCTGAACACATGCTTCAAGTCAACCAATAATATATCTGATAAACAGGAAACAATAATATTACTACACAGCCAAACACATGCTACAAATTCCATACCACCACAGCAAAATATTACTCATAGGGAGTTGAAACAGGATGGCCAAGTGTTGCACCATATTCCCATGGAGTGATAGGACTTCTCATGATCATATCAGCATCCAAGATAACAATGAACTCAGCATCAGTCTACACGTGGTTAAGCCAAGGGAGAATGGCTCGTGGTTTATTGATTGCAGGGCACCTAGCAAAAGAACAAAGTGAGTAGGTTATGTCTTGAACAATAATTTTAGACACAATATTAAGTTACAAGATTATACCAGTCCCATGTCAATGGATGTCTGTTCATGGATGGAACATAATGTGTGGGATCAAGGTCATGGCCCTTATAATTCTTCAAGTCCTCATCCGTACAACTCAATAAGCACGTAATATTACCGAGCTGTCTGCTTAAACGAAAGCTGTGCATGAGCCCAACAGTTTGCCAGTCAAAATATGATGAACATTCAGTAGAGAAAAGGGTGTGTATTTTTGGATGCTCGCTATCTGCTTTGGACAATGTAACATGTTGCACAGTCATTTTGTTTTCAACCTTTTGACCATTCCAGTACTTCGGTTTCATAAGATCTGAGAACCTTCTGCTTTTAAGGAAACTCAGATATTTTGACCACTGTGGTTTTGGACACCCAACAGATGCGTGATGCACTCAATACTTAGATATAAACCACGCTTTACTTTGGGTCAGATTGCATCATCTCAACCTATAAAGTTAGCAACATTAAAAAACTCTGCACAGTACAGGTAGCTACAAGTGACAACATCAGAAAATATGATTAGGAAGACTGTTTACCTCACTAGGAAATGGAGGTGGAGGGAATAAGCGGTTGCAGTCATAAACTATTCCATCTTCATGGTGTTCTAACTTACTAAAAGACCAATTACCAACTTTAAATGGTAAACCATAGAGCAGGATAAGTGGCTCAATGCCAACTCTTGGAGTATGACCTGGGTAGATCATCATATCATCATTTATCTTGTGTCGTAGACCTACCTGTTCAAGAGGATCAAATATTGAAGGTACAGGCAAGATCACATAAAATACATAGGGTGGAAAATATTTACTTCAGCAATGATGCATAGTGGAGAAGAGCAAGCAAGCTTACTTCTGCACCACCAAATGAGTACCCATACATCTCACTGATCCAGCCCATACCATATATATCACCAGTAATATTAGTTGACCAATGGGACTTATCCTGCCTCACTTCTTCAGTCTTTGAAAGCCATAGAGGGGCTAGAGCCCTTAAGTCATCGATATGCATGGCTAGAATTCCACCAACTTTGTCACAAAATTCTGGATGGGCGGTGTGCAACTGTGCAAGGATGTTATCACAACCCTTCAGATACCTACTTAAGAGAACATAGATAAAATCAATTGGAAGCTCAGTGCAGTTCAGACAATAATACGGAATACCTAGCTAACAAGTGAGGACCCAAAGATAATATTGTACATGTAGTCAACTTTCTCAGAATAGAAACATAACACATCATAATATCATATAGACTTGCCTCCATGCTATAATTCAACTTTATATAAGGAAATTTCTTGTTGTTCTAACATGTTTAGAAGAAGGATGTGTTGGATTCTTTCCTTTGGGTGTTCTTGATTTGGTTTGAGTGAGAAGAAGAGAGGGAGAGGGGATTAGGGTTAGTGTACCGACCGTCCGAAGTAGAGGAGGTAGAGTTGGCCATCGCGGTGCGTCGGCGGTGATCTGCGCTAGGGCAGCGACGGTCGGTGGAGAGCGGCGTCTCCCGGTGCGCGGCGACGGTGGCGGCACGGTGGAGCTTCCCGTCACTGGAGCGCCCCCTCTTAGATCGGGTCTAGGGTTTGTCGGTGGGGTTGTGGCGGCGGCACGGTCAACCTTGGGATGTGTGCCACCCCGGCCCCCACCTCTATTTATTGTGGCGCTTGCGACAGGGGCCCACCAGCCAAATGGGCTGGGCGCCCCCGATCAGGGCGCGAGCAAGAGGGGTTGGGATTTGGCCCACGGCCAAATCCCTGAGATCATTCTAACAGGATGATGAAGAATGCCATCGGTACCAAGGGAAAACGGAACCTGAGTTAACAGATGACACTCTACAGTCTACACAAAGGTATGCTCCAAGAGGAAGGATGAATGTCCAATGTCTAGATTATGGGCACAACATAATAGTTCAGTAATTTATTGAAGATCCATATTTCAGATTAATTACAACCATATTAGGCACAAAAAAAGGACAAAAAGGTCGTTGATGCTGAGTAAAAACCATACCCGTAATAAGCAGCAACAGGCTTGCCATTTTCTGCTCCGAGTTCCCAAGGGATAATAGGACCTCGAACAATTTGGTCTGCATCCAAGATTACGACCCAATCAACATTGTCCGCTTCTGGACTATGCTTCAACCAATGCACCACCCCTGCAGGCTTATTGATGTCCAGGTACCTGCATATGAAAAATGACACGAAACCCAGTAAGGTCACTTTCATTTCATACAGAGAAACTTATATTGCAATCGCAACATTCTCCACTAGACAAATCTTCCCAAACTCATATGCATCGGACATTCCAGTTTATCCCACAGTAGCCTACTGTACAACAAGAATTAATTCAATCCAAAAGGGCCTGCCAAATCAATCACCCCAGCCTCAACAACCAACGCTACAAACTCCCAATGTAGAAGCACACCATGCTGGGAGTTCAACATTTCAAATCTGTCCCAAATCCTACCCACAAACACTTCACTTCTAGGCCGCAGTCACCGAATTATTATACCAGAAATAAGAGGATTGTTCGCATAAAGGCTCCCAGATTTCTCTGTGAAACAAAATTTGCGTTCGAACATAACGATTCCAATGCACCATAACTAATGACAGGAACAGAACAGCCTCCTCAACTTGAGGAGGGTATCACAAATGCAGATATTTCTGATAGTTTTGCTGAAGAAACAAGTCACTAGAATACATGGGGAACGAGGAGAGAAGCGGTGTGTCTGTGTGTGAGACGACGAGAGTTACCAGTCGCCGGTGCGGGGGTGGCGGCTGTAGGAGGGAACCTGGAGGGTGTGGCCGAGGCGGACGCCGCGGTAGCAGGAGAGCTGGTCGGAGGCGCAGCTGAGGAGGCGGGTGACGCCGCCGGGCTGCCCCGCCTTGCGCAGGCTGTGGAGGAGCCCCAGCGCCTGCCAGTCGAAGTAGTCGCCGCACTCCACCGAGAAGAGCGTGTGCAGCCACCGCCCCTCCCTCGCCGCGGCCCCAGCCGGCCACAGCAGCAGGACAGCCACTGCGCCGGCGATGGCCGCCTCCATTGGTGGTGGGGTGGCGGATCTCGCGCCTGGATCCCGGCCTCTCGCTGGTTCGTTTTACTCGTTCGATTCGAGTCCTCTGGCATGTGGATTCCAATTTTCCACGAACTGACGGGTGATGAGAAACACGCAATTAGTCCGGTTTACGTGAAGTCATGGGTGTACGGTTGTACGCCAGCAAATCCAATACTTAAAGCGGGAGGAGAACACGACCGAACAAACAACACCAACGAATACGTATCAATGACAATGACGACTATATGACTATACAAATGAACATGACTACCATCTAATAATCTAACTAACTACCAATTGCAACACAGAACGAGGAAATCGAGAAGCACCAAGAGTGTCTCGAAGCACAGAGGAAATCAAGAGAAAGAGGGGAAAGACGATCGACAGCTAACTAGATGACGGTGGCACAGGACAACACAAACAGAGCACTACTACGACCACACGCACGATTTAACTACCGACAGATCGCGGAAAGGAGGAAAGAGGGAGTCGAGAAGCACTAAAAGGAGTCGAGACAGCAAGAAGAAAGGAGACGGTCTCCGGCTAGCTAATTCGGGCATGACAACACATAGACAAACGACAATAATCATAAATCAAAAGAATCACATACAATTAACTACTACTGCCAAGAATTAAAAGAGATCGCAATTTCACATCCCACTACTGAACAACAGAGCTACACTTAACCAAAGAAATCCACTGATCACATTCACATAGCACAGTGTATACATCAAAGTTCACATCTCACAAACATAGTTCACAATGCTATCTAAACATTCACAGTTCACAAAGCAGTAATGAACAGGTTAATAGTATCAGTAACATCAACAGTAAGTAAGAATAGAAGATTTAGGAGAAGGAATCAACCAAGACGAAGAGGAAGCAGGGGAGGGGTTGAAATTGTGGTAGCACACGCCAGTGAGGAAGATTAGGCCGAGGAGGTGGGTGCTGGCATTGATGAAGTCGAGGCCACAGTGGAGCTCGTGGGCTAGGTGGTGAAGAGGAAGAAAAGGTCGCGGTAGAGGAAGAAGAACTCGGTGGCGATGGTAGAGTAGCAGAGGGGCGGCACACAGTGGGAAGAGCAGCAGGGGAGAGTTGGCTCGATGGAGGAGTGGGGTGCCGATGGTGCAGAGGAAGAGAGGGGTGGCAGTAGAGCGGCACGTTAGGGGGAGACAAGGTGGCGATGCACGAGATGGGAGATGGCCAGTGGAGTGATGTGTCGGCGTGGTGGATGCGGCGACAGTAGGGCAGCGCGGGTGAAGAGGAGAGCTGGAGAGGGTGTAATCGATGACGCACAGGTGGAGGAGAAGTGGTGGTGCGCCGGCAAGTTGACTCGACCTCGCCGGTGATCGGAGATTGAGAAAGATGGGAGAGAAGAGAGAAGCACCAGGGCAAAGGAAGTAAGAGAAATGTCGAGCTCGAATTCTTCCATGGCTGGCGGCTAGGGATTTGAGGGAGATGGGGATTTGCAAATTTTCAATTTAGTCCTCGATGTTTTCTTCGAAATTGTAATGAGGTCCTCGCTCCCTTTGGATTTCTTCTATTTTGGCCCTTCTAAGCTCTGTTTTCGTCGTAGTTTGATCCTACACATCCACAGTATGTGTACATCTGTACGGAGAAGTCTCAGTAGTCCAGATTTGTCGTTTATGCACCTCGATCGTGCCGGCCTGCAAAAAATATAGAAAATGTAAAATAGTCCTATTCGAGCAATTAATTACAAAAAAGTGTGTAAATGATTATAAATGGTCCTAAAATGCAAAAAATAATAGGGGAAAATGACAAGAAAATATATGCAAAAATGACGCATGTCAAAACCATACTACAGAATTGCTGCTAGGACAAATTTTTAGTATCAATAACATTACTACTAATTCACTCGTCTGCTCTCCCCGTGAAGTAAACTTTAACTATTAGTACCTTTTGATTTTTAGGAGTGTTTCCTAACTCAAAGCACTTCTCAGCCTTTCTGGTCCATGCCTCCGAATTCCCTCCGTCAAACTTTGGAAATTCCAACTTAGATCCTTTACTAAAATGATGATTATACTGATTCCCTCCTTCAGAATAATGTTGAGGTATTCCTAGAGCTCTTGCCCAATGGTAAGCCCACAAATGATTACTCCTATCGTGTGGCAGGTACACATGTTTCTGGAAGGAATAGGAATTCAGTGGAGTATATGAAGGAACATAGAGTGGATTGGAGGTAATGAATTGTGGTGCAAAAGATGTATTAGCTAGAACTGAAGGATCGACATTAATTCCAAATGTACTAGCAATGCTTCCCATATATTCCAACTGGTGTGGGTACTCCACTGTACATGTGAAATCTAGCTCCTGGAGCAGATACGGCGACCGGAGAACTAGTAGTTGCAGGTGATAAGATAAAGGGTAAGAAAAGAGTGTCACCATATTGAGTACCTCTGGTGAAATGGTGTGCCATAGAATGGCCACTACCTAGTGTTGGCAGTCTCACAAAAGCCTTCCTCTCCTTCTACAGCCGCCATATTACTAGCCACCTCATCCGGGTCTGACTTTTCCATTATGGTCTTAAGCATTTCCAACACTTGCTCCATTTGAGTCGAATTCTTCTGCGGTTATTTTCTGGAGCTGATTCATTTGCCCCTGTACTTGGTTCGAATGGGATTCCACCCATTGTTGCAATTTCGCCATATCCTTCTTGATTCCTTCCACTTATGCTATCATAGTCACCTCAGCTTCCTCCTCTAGAGCTTGACTTCCCTTCGACATCTCGGCAGCTCACCTCTATTCACCTCCCTAGCAGCTCAAGGATTTTATAGGGAAAGATCTATATTCTCTCAAGCCTTCTTTGCTAGTTTCTTCAATTCCACTTTCTTTCCCACTGCAGATCCGAGTTTCCTGAGCTGGCTTAGGAATTTTATTGAGGAAACTTATTCCTCAACCCTCACCACTTAGAAACAACACAGATCCGTGCGTGGCCAAGGATCGTCGTGCTTTGATACCAAATGTTAGGACCCAAATTGATTAGGTCCGATTTCGGTTCAGATTGGGGGGAAGAAATTGGGGTAATCGAGGTTTCGCCAAAAGGGAAAGAGTAAATCAAAGAGCAAAGCAAGGAGTGAAAAATGTAGTAGGTAATAACTAGGGTTTCATTTCACACATCATCCATATAAGCAGCGGCTTAAATAGCCTGCAAATAACAGTAGTAGCTCTGACGACAAAAGTAATAGGTGTGATCGAGAATAGTAATGGGAAATGAGGGTGATGAGCGGTCGAAGCGTAGGATGTGTGGTCGAAATGCTATCTGCGTGGTCAAAGCGCTATCTCCAGATTCTACTATCCAGCCTTCATAACCTCCCGCAAGCGACAAGAACTAGACGATATCAGTAGATGAAATTGTATGCGTTAACTTCGATCGTTAGATTGCTGCTTTCTTCCTAATCCGAAACCATCTCAAACATCAGGTTTTCAATACTCTGACATCGGGGTAGCCATATTTTCAGCATCACAACACAGTAAAATCGAATCACTGATTTCCCAAACTACAACTGATGTAAGTAATTTTGCCACCTCAATGATCTCAACACATCGGCCGGAAGCAATCGACCGGTCCAGTTGATGCTGCAGTAAGCGAGTTCTAGTGCAACTGTGATGCAAAGCTAATCTTCATACAAGCTAGTAGATTGGTTTTGTTCCTGCTGTTTAGCATTATTCTTCTCAGTATCTCTACTATTTCATCCTTGCATCTACAAGTTTAGTTTTGCATCATATTGCAATTAGAACTTTTCTTAGCACTGTATCGCCTATGGAACTCTTTCTGGTTCGATCAGCGAGTAACTCCACACTGCGGCCTTTGGTGGATATCTGTCTGATGAACCTGAAAAGTTACCATGTTTGCCTGTAATGACAGTCTCACATATCAGCATCAGAGGAAAAAATTACTTAAGCAAAGATTCTACAATCTTCATAGATAGTTCGAAAGATCATCGAAAAGTCTATAGATTATACCATGTCACAGTCTATAATACAGACATTTATCAAAAGTGGAGATACTACAATTAAATCCTTCCACCGTAGGATCAAGTTAGCTCACTATAGCCCTACAAGAGGTGCTATATGGGAACATACCAAAGAACATTGGCATGGTCGAAAGAAGGGGGGCAGCCAAGGGATTATGCAAAGAGACATTCATCCATCAATGGGTAGTCTGTTGTTTCGCTGCTAAACTCTGGATCATCATACCAGTTACCTTGTAGTCCGGATAGTACCATTGCATCATTGTAATGAAAGAAATCAATGCTACTCAGTCCTATATTCTCAAAAGAGACACCTTGAAGTGGATAACCGGGCAGGTCCTCAGGCAGAGAAGCCAAATATGTGCTGGCTATGATACTTGGCTCTTCCGAATGAAGGAAAGTACCTTGGTGGTTTGTCTGATCAAAGGAACAATCTTTAATGCTGGGCAAATTTTCCACACTGGAAAACTTGAGGTCACCACCAGTTGAGGTCACAACACTGTCACTAAGTTGAACAGAAACCGAATCAACTGTACATGTCAATGCCGGAGATAAGGACTTGATGCAGTCAAGAAGGGCTGGCTTCACATCTGAGAAGTCTCTAGCATCCCCCTCCATACTGCAACTCATTGAGATCAGTGGTGGCGGGGTAAACAAATGAGCAGGAGCAATGGGGTGCTGCTCTAAGTCTAGCTTTGGCAGGCATGAATAATCCCCTAACAGATCACAACGTTCATGGTTATGCTTTGGATATTGCATGAACTGCTTCGATGGCATGCCTCCACTCCAGGCCTGGCATTCCAAGATCATGGTTTTTGATGGCTTCCTGTCCTGATTCACTGGCAATCCTTTGAAAGACAGCACCCCACCTAAAGGTGAAGCACCGGCAACATTCTGAGAGTCAGCAACATCACTTACTGGAGTTCTGTTTTTATCTGACACCGGCAAGGGCACCGTGCTCTTAGTGTCTTCTAACTGGGAATCTAGCATGCTGTTCTGAGCTTGTATCTTCTGAGAAGCATGCGGATATCCATTGGCAATGTTGCTTGGTTGCTCTTGGAAGGAGCTGCGGAGGTCAAGGTTATCTGATGGTCCCTTGTGGCTGAAATCTTGCCTACCAGCGCCCAATATCCTTTCCTCATTCTGCTTTTGCAGCCTACTCAAGTAGAGGCGATATTTCTGCATAGCAATTAATTTTCTTCTTATGAATACTAGAACATCATTTTTTTAAGGAATACAAGAATGCTAACTTCAATTCTGGAGTATTGGGTAAAATCAGATGATTCAAACTTCATCTGGCTTTTTCATCAAAGTTCGATTGTTGTGATATTTAAGGGTTTAAGAAACGTTGGATGCAGATTAATGTAAATTGCAAAGTTTTTAGAGGATAAGAGAGAGCTATCCAATAAATATGTTCTTATAGCTACCGCACCAATTACACAATAGGTGTTTTGCCATGAACATGGCCAAGTCAAGAGTATGACATGTCAGAAACCCATCGCTACACCATAATATGCATCCACTTTTCTGTCATTTACTGAACCAAGAATCTTCTTTCACTTAATTCTTGGCAAACCCCAACAAAGATGATCTTCTTTTAATAAGAAAATATGATCTTTATTGCACAAGAAACTCCGTGTATCAGATTATAAATTTGCATTTTCTGCGCTTCGAGTGCCTGATTTTTGAGTCCTAAAGAAAAGGTCCCTGACTGTTGCACAAATTTGTCATGATAGACCAGGTACAGTGGACTGGACAAAAAAATCATGGTGCAATTATCTGAATTCAGTGCGTCATGTCTAAAAATTTTCAGTCATAGTAGCAATTAGCAAAGGACTGTTTAACCTTTAACTTTCTTTATGAACTTGGTTCTTTTTTTCAAGAAAAGGGAACATAAAAAGTTTACGATTTGAACATCATAGGTAATACCTGAAGATGGCTAGCTACATTCTCTCTTGTTAAGCCAGGAACATTCATCAAGTCCAGTATTTTCTTTGGCCCGACTTCTGCAAGACAGCAACGGTCGCCCTTTTGAAATGAGACTGTGCAAATTTTATAAATTTATAGGAAGGAACGTGCAAATGTATCAATTTTCAGAGAGCACTCACTGTCAAATCCAATTTGGTTCACAGCATTTACAAACTTTTGATGAAGGTCAACAGACCAAACTACTCTAGCCTTTTTAACAGTAGCACCATCACTTGACTCCTGATCTGTGTGGTCCTTGTCCACATCTTTTCTCTTCCTCATGGTATCGGAGTCTGCTCTCATAAACAGGCTCTTCTCGTCCAATCCCTCAAAATCATTTCTTAGTAATTGGAGTTCATCACAGCTATCATGACCTTCGATCTCTTTAACCTCATGCATTTTCTTCCTATATACGTGTTGCCAAATGTTCCGGAGTTCCTTCATCCGAACAGGCTTAAGGAGGTAGTCACAAGCACCATGCTGGACACCTTTCATCACCCTACTTGTCTCTCCATCAATGGACATCACTGTGAAAACAGAATGGAGCAATTTGGTATTTTTGAGAATAGATATTTAAACCAAATAGAAGATATTGTTTCTTCTTTGAAACTTCCAGAGAAAGGTTTTGGTGTTGAATACTGACTTATTACAGGCAGATCCATCTCGAGTCCAATGTGTTCAAGAAGCTTAAAGCCATCCATGTCAGGCATGTTGACATCACTGATTACAATGTCGAACTTGTTTTTCCTCTCCCGGAGAATTTCGAGAGCAACTCTGGCTAGGCCACATGTGGTGACTGCAGGTAGATAAGTACTTTAGTCTAACTGTCTAATCACTGGATAATTCATGACTATTAATCATAATATGGGTGCATGCAGAATAGTTTTCACACACACACACACACACACGGAGAGAGAGAGAGAGAGAGATGTATTATTAGATTGGCAGTCAAGTTTGTTGGAAAACGCTGACCATTCAGTAGTGATCAGCTGGTAATAGGTCTGCCAAAAGGACTAATAAGTGTGTTCAAATTGAATATGCATAGTCCTTAAAAGCCAAATATGCTATGCTATGCTTGCTAGCTAATTCATTGAAAACTTTACTGGCTCGGAAGCCAGATGCTACCTTAGTACTGGTGCCACAAAAAGATAGCACCTAAATAGTCTGCAAGAGTGAAAACTAAGAAGATAGGAGAAGAACTAAGTTTTCTGAATTTTAATGCTTGATTACTAGTAAATTATGCAGAAGTAGAAACAAGCCATCCATCTAAATAATTGAACAATCATCGCTCGACAGTGGACGCAGGTTTGAAATATCTATGTTGTTTCACGTTGCGCTATAGGGAATTTTAGCAAAAAGTTAATGGACCAGGCCTGTAGGCTGTAGCTCCCACTCTTTTAACAGTTGACACCACACAGTTTGGACAATTATGTCAAAAACACACAAATAGCTCCTATCTGAGCAACTACATGTTACATACACAAGCAAGAACAAACACACAATGAAGCCAAAAAGCAGGAAATATTGCCGACATAAATCTGTAAAAGAAAATTCACCAAACAACCTAGTTTAAATTAGCAAGATCCAAATACCCGATTTAAATTAGCAAGTACTTGCGAAAAAGAGACTACTTTTCAGAACATAATGACAAGAGCGAGGTTTCTCAAATCATCCACTGCGTAATTCAAACAAACACTCGGCATGCATAGACGACGGGTGCACATGCACTCCCATCTTTCTAGTTTTTACCACAGCATAGCCATAACCATCAATCAAGCTCAAGAACCAAAGAGGAAAGCAAAGATTTCAACCTTCGTAGGAACACTTCCTGAGCATCTTCTCGAGGATCTTGAGCCAGGTGGGGTCGTCGTCGACGACGAGGACGCGCAGGCCGTAGGGGAAGGCGGTGGCGTCGGGCAGGGCCATGCCGCTCAGCCCCTCCGCCTCGCTCTGTCGCCCTCTCCGCGCGCGCGCCGGGTCCGGCAGGGGGGAGTGGGGAGGGAGGGAGCAAGCAGGCTGGGGAGGAAGGACCGCTTTAAAAGCGGTTAAAAAGGCTGCGAAGTGGAGGCGGAGGAGGAGGGCTGATAAATATTGGCGCCCGTTGGTTAACTAACTTTATTCCTCTTCTCTGCGAGGTGAAATAGTTTTGCTTTAGAATAAGAATTTATTAGCAAGTCAAGGAGCATGTAGAAGTGAGCCGTGACCGGTCTTGATTAAGTGGAATATGAAGCGTGTTGCTTCTTTTTGGTTTTGTTTGTTCTTTTTGGTTGGAAAATGGTTTTTAGGAATGTTGGGAAATGATTATAAGGTAGGCTTTGTTTAGCCATTTTTAAAACAATCTATTTTATTAATATTACAGAAATATATTATCAATTAAAAAATTATAAAAATAATCATCTGTCGCCACCTCATATCGCCACTCGAAATAGCGACAGTAACTTTGTCGCCATTTGAAATGGTGACACACGCTCTGTCATCAAATGAATGAACACAACGTCATGTCAGCGCCATGAGACCTGTCACCATTTCAAATGATGATTGAAGTCCTCGTAGCTTCAATCGTTAATTGAAATGGCAACAGAAGTCAGGCTATTTAAGAGCAAAAAAGGGTCGAAATTCATTTTAATTCGGTGAAAAAAAAGAAAAAACTAGAGGAGAGGAGTTCCACAACAGAGAGGAGAGGAGGAGCTGATTTGTGCATCGTAGCGGTGAGTTCTCTATTTCTTTGTGAATTTTATTTTGAAACCATGGTAGGTTAGCAAATAAAATCATTATATATGTAGTTGTATCAGGTAGTCTGCATATTGTTAGTACAGATGTGTAATTATATTGGGTAGTTATAAATAGTGTAGTCGTAAATATGTAGTCCTCTAGAGTAGTTTGCGTTGACCTACAGAAATTTTAGTTGTAGTGCAATGGTTAATTTTACGTTGTTAGATTTGGTAGATAGATGTATTCAGAAAACAAAGGATACAATGTGTCGGATCCATTATTAGGTGTGTGAGCTGCGTAGATGAAATTTTGATTTTTATAGGACTTGTAGGAATAGTTGTCTAAAACCCATCCTATGCAGGTTTTTTAGCAGTGAGTTTATTATTTGCTATATTTTATGTTTATTTAGACCAATGAGTTGATGTCCCTAACATGAGATTAGCTGTCGAATGATTGACAAGTATGTCTGAATGAGTTGTTTTCAAAATACACTATAGAGAAGGGGCTCCACGAATGGTGAAGGAGTCGAATTGGACGATTTTTCGATGGTGACAGCCAGCCTTTCAAATGCAGAGCAAAATCCATGGGGTAGTGTTGTGAGATGGTTGTACCACTTATTCTCATTGGATCATGCATTACATGACCTTAAGTTGCATGGCATTGCTGCTCGGGTATGACAATGCACGTAATGGGAGTTTGTGGAACTTAAGGGTCGAAATTCATGGAGCTCCTATATGAGATTGGCGACCGAGCGTGGATGGCCGCTTGTCTTACTGGCACAAGCTTACAAGAAAGTCCATCCGGTTCATGTGATGCAGGAGGACGCCAATGTTGGTGATGCCGAAGAAGTTGGGTAGTCAAACAATAGTGCACCATATTCTTCAAACCAAGAAGTGGTTGGTCCTACCGACTCAGTCGAAGCTGAGATTGAGGACCCATCTACAGCCGAGGCACAAGAACCTATGGGGATTGCCAATGAAGGCGAGATGATCGAATCCTTGGTTGAATAGATGGATCTCAAAGACCAAGAATACGAGGTATTGTCTGGTGATGAAGCTTCTGATTATGAGCTGGGTGGAGGTGATCAACATGTATCGTTTGAGTAGAACGCATACCAATTCGACAAGTTAGCTATGAGTTCCGGTGAGCGGGTTGCCCACAGAATGAGGTCAGGCAAGGTGCTTTCTACAAAAGTAAGGGGAAGGTGTAAGAAGTAGTCAACCTATGGGTGGTGTCATTGAGAAGGACGTTCAAGGTGGTAAAGTCTAGTCCTCGCATGTATGACATGAAGTGCGAGATGGAGGGATGGTCATGACGAGTCCATGCATACCAGCCTATATGGGACACACATTGGAAGTGCTCTATAGCCGTTCCACACATGTGCATGGCGATAGAGTGAATGCAATCCCATAGAAACTTGTCCTTAGCGTTTATTGCAAATGTTATGTATGGAGAGTTTATCTATAACCTTGATTTCGAGCCACATTTCATTATTCTTGTGGTGGAGCAAAGGTTCCGATATATAGTAAACTATGCTAAGACTTGGCAGGCGAAGCAGAAGGCACTGGAGGCAAGGTTCAGTTCATTCGAAGACTCATACCACAACCTGCCTGGTCAGCTCTAAGTCATACAATAAAGGAACCCTAGATGTTGATATTCTAGAGGAGGCCTCTATGCGATTCCTAGGGAAGATGATACTTAAGCGAGCATTCTTCGCTTTTGGTGCGTGCATCAATGCATTCAGACACTCGTCTGTTGTTCTACGTGGATGACACCTTCTTAACTGAGGAGTATAAGGGCCAGATACCAACTACAATCATGGTGGATGAGAACAATAAGGTTCTTCCTGTGGCATTTGCATTCATCGATAGTGAGAAACAACAACAACCGATTGTGGTTCTTGAGGAACGTGAAGGTTGGTGTCGTGGGCGATTGTCCACGAGTTTGCGTTATACATTATTGTCATGCATGTTTATTAAGGCTATTATGTTGCTACAGTAAGGGGAGGACAAGTTGTATCTGTGGCCTGATTTGTAGAGTTAGTAGTGCAAGAGGCACATGGGTGCTAACTTCTACAAGCAATTTAAGAAGAAAAGACATGATGAACCTTTTCGAGGCTATGTGATCAAAACTAGTAGAGAAAAATTGATGCATTGTGGAAGGTACTGGACGACCTGACGACGAAGCACATAAGAGAGGCAATGAAGAGCCTGCAACTAGCGTCCAAGAAGCCCTCGTTGCGTTTGGTAAATTACACATAGATCCTTCGGGACTGGCCAGGAGGAACACACGGCAGACAAAGTGTTTCTCATGTTAGATTGAGCACGAGCCTAGGGAAGAGTGGGCATTGCTATACGATACCAATGGTGCCAGGTACGTCATCATGACTACAACTTAGCCGATGTGTATAACTAGGTCATGAAGGGGTTGAGGCCACTTCCCTTGGTAGATATTATGGAGAAAGTGCTACGCAATACTTCGTTGATCGAAGTTCCCTGGATCATATCTCCATGGACAATCCACAATTGAGGTACTTGAATATGATCACAAAGTACATAGAAGAGAAGAGTAAGAAGGGGGAGATGCATATAGCACTTAAAATGGGCATGACAGAGCTTCATTTCGAGATACTGTGTAGGGCAAAAGTTCATCATGGGACGAGCCGTGAGTCAGTTTATCAGGAGTGCACGCTTGGAAGGCATAGCTATTCTTGCACATGCAACAAGCCCCGTCTGTTTCATAGGCTATGTGCACATGTGTTGGTTCTTGTTCAATAATTACATAGGAGCCCAGGAGGTTCATGTCAGATTATTTCATGAAGGAATCAGTGATGGTGAAATGGAGTGGAGAAATGCATTGTTGGATCATTCACCACCCATCCAAGTTGGGATCAAAAGAGGTGGGTTCTCGACATTGATAGGCTCAAGGGAGGAGTCAACTGTCGATAGATACGACAGAGTAGGAACGATATGGATGAATCAGAAGATAGGCCTCATCTGAAAAAATGCTCCATGTGCAAGGAGACCAGGCATACTAAAAAAAATTACACTCGGGCAGTGGACCTTCAAGGCGGAGCGACTGGGACCTCTGCCAACGGTCGTCGGCATCGGGCTGCCGACGATACTTGAACTTACATTGTAAAATCCATTGTTTGAACTTATGTTGTATCATCCGTCATTTCAACTTATGTTGTATCATCCATTATTTGAACTTATGTTATAACATCTATTAAGTGAACTTGTGTTGTGGCATCCTTTATTGACACTCATGTTGTAAGATCCGTGATTTGAACTTACGCTGTAACATTCGTTATGTGAACTTGTGTTGTAACATTCATTATTTGCACTTATGTTGTAACACCCACTATTTGAACTTGTGTTGTAAGATTCGTTATGTGAACTTATGTTGTAACATCCGGTATTTGAACTTATGATCTGTGATTAATGTTTGATGTACATATGAACTATGTATTTACCTACGTTACTTTACTAGAAGATTAACCTTGTGTTATGCTACTTCACTTGCGGAATTCGTTGTGTTTCATAATTTTATAGTACTTGTTGGTTTACCTTGTGTTAGGTTACTTCTCTTGCAGATTTATTCTGTGTTATGTTACTTCACTTGCAAATTTACATTGTGTTATGTAATTTTACTTGCATATTTACCTTGTGTTACATTACTTGCTTATTTTCCTTGTGATCCGTTGTTTTCTCCTATACTAAAATCCCATGTTTACTTAAACGTGTATGAAGGAGTATGCAGACACTACAGAGTGGCCTTACGAGCTGCTTGACCTGACCATCGATGCCACATACCGTAGTCGTTGGTGACTGCCTTGCCTTAGCACGGTGAGCCACCCATCGAGCTAGCTCCATTGCGGTTGCACAACCCCATAAGGGCATGGACGATTGACCCACATTCCAGGTATGCGAACTAGGTGACCTTTTGTTCGGCAGTGGCTGGGTTTACTTAGTTGAACTAACATTTCCTATTTCTGTGCACATAGGTTGAGGGCCTCTGGACTACTCCCCTCGCAAGTATAGTGGAGGCCACAATGAAGGACATACAGGACATGAGCGGAGCGTCCAGGAGGTTTTCGTATGACAGGTGCCTACTCACGTCACTTATCGACCATTGTCGGCCGGAGACACACATGTTTCACTTCCCGTGTGGGGAGATGACGCCGACACTTGAGAATGTTTTATTTCTCACCAGCCTCCCTTACATAGGGGACGCGGTGGTGCCGATCAACGCTGACCTAGACTAGCGACCCTAGCTACTCACCAGATTTTAGGGGGATGCTACTAGCTAAGACCAGTTACAAGGAGTTCACTAGCACCCATTGTCCCACGCAGAAGTGGCTTACCCAGTTTTACGTAAGTGTTATTTCATTTAACCTTTCTAGCTTCTCCAATACTATTATTCCTAACCAAATGTTGCTGTGAAGCGGCACTTGGAGACATACCTCCAATGGTTCTTCAGTTGGGTCTTGTTCTGCTCATCCCATGGGGATAGCGTGGACCAGCACATGATCCATATGCTAGGGAGATAGCAGACATAGAGTTGGAAGTTGGAGGACGTTCCCCAGCACGTGTAGGGCCCTGCGGTACTGGTTGCCACGTACCGTGGGCTCCATGATGGTCATCGGAGAATGGCAGAGAACTCCACACCCTCTATATGCCCGCTACTACTACAGTTGTGGTCGTTCAAGTGCTTCCAGATCGAATGACCACACATCGACCTATGCCCGTACGGCTTGGGTCTCTACGTAGTCCCAGCCGACGACGTGGATGGTCCGACCATTGGGGACTCTGTGGATGGTCCTAGATATTACGATATTGGCATTGTTAATGGCATTGTTACGATAGTTTTTTTCCTGGACTCTACGTAAAGCTACCGTACTGCATGATTTTTCCTAGGAACACAAGATAAGACTCGTCCTCATCAGCACAATGAAGGGGTAATGCTAAGAACAAGCATCGCGACATGCAAGTCCAAGCGAGTCTACCTTTACAGCATAATGACCCTGTTGGCAGTGCTGGAGACTCTGTCGCCAGTCGAATTGGTGACAAGTGCTCTATCGCCAATTGAACTAGCGACAGAAACTTGCTCGCTGCCATAGAAGACTCCATGTAGGAAAGTCATCATTTCGAATGGCGACTGGTCTATGTCGTCGTTTGAAATGGCGACAGAAAATTATTTCTGTAATTTTTAATCGACGGTATATTCCTATAATATTAATAAAAATGTATTATTTTAAAAAAAAATCTTGTTTATTCGATCTTGGAAGGGAGATAATTTTAAAAATTCTGAAGAATGCGCTTTTAGTGAGTAATGGCTTAAAGCACATGTGCGGATTGTAGGTGTATTTATGGGAGCTGCATTTCAAGTAAGTTTTTTGTTGTGTTATTAGTACTAGGCAAATATTATCTCATTTGTATTTTTTGTTAGTTTGCGATTGATACATTGTGCTACGCTTATTTTCCAAAGCTACAACACTGTTTGGCAAATTAGATTATATCTAGCCAATTATGTTATCCATAGCTAATCTTTCTATATTTCTTCTCACATTGATTTTTCTTAGCTAACTATTCTAATATGCTTTGTAATTGATAACGCGAAAATATATCTTCTTGCAACGCGGTTAAAAACAACTAGCCGTACAAATTATACTAAGAAATCTGACACCAAATAAGATCATCATATATATGTAACGCCCCCATTTTTAGGGAAACAGGGGCGTCGCTAATCCGCAACCACCCAGGACTTTGGTTGCAGACCGAACGAGTATAATGCCTGCTTACGAACATTTGAAAAGAGTTAGTTTGATTGAAATAAGACTTAATGATCAATTTTAACAACAAAACGGACGTGCAGCCTAAGAGTACTTACATACAGAAGAATTGCAGAAAACACCACAGGAAAGCCTGAGTGTGGTCGCAACCCTAACACGAAATCTTGATTCACCTTCTTTGCTTCTGGAATCTATTGGGGGAATTATGCAAGACTGAGTACCAACCACTGTACTCAGTAAGTCACAAGGGAAACCCTAGCTTAACTAATTGCACGGATCACCAAAGGATGTGAGTATACTTGGTTTATTAATTTGAGTGGATGCAGTTTTATTTGTAAACATTTTTCGAAAATCCAGAACCAAAGACTACTCCTTAAGATCACAGGGATTTTCTTTTCAAGTTTGATTAACCAACTAATCAGATTAAAACACTTATGAAAACCACTTATGCTTCGCTGCTGGAATCACCTAATTGACACAGCCCCATTAACCGGGAGCACAGCGTATTCGAATACCATTTAATTGACTCTGCAGAGTTGCTCAACTTTACCCACAAGCATTCTTAACCCTCATGACTGAGTTAAGGAACCGGGTCGTTTCACTGCTCAATCCTTCACTTACACTCTACCCGATAGGTTAGGGACCCGCACACCCTCGGGTATCCGTAGACCATTACGAAACGCCAGGCCCGAGTCGTGGAGACCTATCGTTGCTGTGTATGGGTTTCCGTCCCACATACCAACTCCCCATGCAGGGCTCCACTCGGGCTTGAGTAGCTACTAAACCAAGGTTGAAAAGTTAATACCAGTGGTTGAGCGATCACTACGTCATTTGCTCGACGCAAGGTTCTAGTCCTTATATTTTTCCATGAGGTCCGCAACCTCCACCCTAGGGTAAAACGGTGGGCGAAGACCGTCTCGCGGTGTCCCACAACACTTTCACCCCCAACTCAACTTTTCAAAACTACCAGTTCCACATTTTGCAAATCTACCGGCCCACGCATCAACCTGGCCGGGGAGGTTCACCAAAATGGTCACTAAGTAGTGGAGATGCTCTGAGCCAAAGTAATTGAGAAATGGGGAAGAAAAGAAGAAGAATCGCTCACGGGGGTCGCCGGCTCAGGGGAGGGTGGCGACGGCGTCGGGAGCGATGGGGCTTCGATCGGGAGCTCCTGGAGACAATTGGAGGTGGCAGGGAGCAAATGGAGGGGTGGAGAGGCTTGAGAAGCACGGGAGTGCGAGGGAGCAGAGAGGGGCCTTAAAGCCTCGGCGAAGGGGGAGGAAAAAGAGGAAGAGGGGAAAGGGCGCGGCACCGGCAATCAAAAGAAGTGACGGGGAGTTGTTGGGGAGTCGCCTCTGAGCGATGGAGCCGTGACCAGGCGCTGAGCGGGAGTAATGGTGAGGGATGGGGAGCGGGAGCAGGCGAGCGAATGGCATGGGCGGGGCATGCTCTCGCGCGAAGGAGGGAGACGAGCGGGGAATGACAAGTGGGGCCAGGAGAGGGAACAGGGCGACGCGATCACGGGCAACGTGGAGCGACGGCAGGCGGCCAGTGACGACAGCGTGGTAGGGGAGGGCGGCGAAACCAGCGGGGCGAAACCGCGGGCGAGGCGCGCTCGCGCACGGGCGCAGGCGGAGGGAGGAGGCGGGAAGGAGGAAGGACGCCAGCGGGAGAGGAAGGCGGAAAGAGGAGAATGTGCCAGCACAAAGGAGAAGGTGCGAAGCCGAGAAAGGAAAGCGGGTTTTTGCCGGGGATTTCCGAAAAAGGAAAATTTTCAAAAAAATCACACAAAAATTCAAGAAAAATCAGAAAAAATTTTGAAATTTTTATGGGGTGTTTCAATATAATCCACCGCAAATATATACCAAAGGAACCTTTAGACTTTTACATTTTAGCAACAATAGAATTGTCCGCTCTAGGAAATTAATTGAAATGCACTTTCTATCCAACTTTTCTAGCTAATTTGACCTCATAAACTGAAAATTTGCACAAACAATGTGTGTTCAAAAAACCAATTGTACACACACAAAAAATGAATGAGCTAAAACATATTTATTCAGATACGCACACTAATATTCAATGGAACTTTGCGCATTAATTTGTAGCACCCACTAACGGATAGAGTCTCTCTAAAAAATCTCCACACACTATAAACCAGTTGTCAAGAGTTTTTTGATCCGCACACGTAGCTACACGCTCCTGAAAGGTACTCTTTGATGCCGTGAAACTTGAAATTTAGGTCAAAGTGCGTCCCTTTGAGCAAAGCACCGTTGCTATTCCCTTTATATTTTTTTCGCACTCTCTTTTCCTCGATGTGTCCATCAATCCTCCCCTGGTGCCTGGTGGCGGCAATCTTGTCACATGAAATGAGAATTTCCCTCAACAAAAAGGAAATTGTCGGTCGAATCCCGGTCACCAGCAGCGCGCGGTTGCCACGCCAATGTCTCGAATCAACTCCATTTGGTAACCGCGAAAGGGCGTGCGACACACTTCGATCGGGTGACCATGACCCAGCGCCGGCGGCCCGTCTTGGCTCACCATGCATGCATTCCCATCGTGTGGCCAGCGGCCTCCGGCGCGGCGGAAAAGCAGCACCGGCCGCCGGCCGCGGGAGAGCCTTTCGCGCGCGCGAGATTCCGCGCGTTACCTGGAGTGGCAGTATCCATCGGAGGGGTGGCTGTCGCGCCGAGGGCGCCACGGGAATCCGGAACCCGCATGCCCCAGCGCATTCCCTCGACGACACGATGCGCGCGGCGCCACCGGAGGCGGTCCCTCGCGCGCGCATCGCCAGCCGCAGATAGACGCGGGCGGGGAGGGAATTGGAATGTGCCGCGCGGGGCATGCAGAAGCGGCACGTGGAAAGGCCGCACCGGGGGAGGGAGCGTAAAATATTATTAGCCCATCGGCCAGTGGGCGGGGCACGGGAATGTTCACGCGAGCACTCGCGGCGAGAAAGCGAGGCCAGGAGGGGAAGGAACAAGTAATTGGGAGAGGCACAAATCACATCACTTGGGGGGGCTCCGTTGGTGGATTCTCTCATAATTCAAAAGCCGAAATGCGATCGATGTACTTGGCGTTGGCGCTGGCGTTGTGGCTCATGTGCGCGTTATCGTGCAGCTGCGAAAAAGCTTTAGGGCTTTAAGCCTCCCTTTTCTATGGGTTATGACAGTCTTAAGTGGGGAGCCATCCTATGGACGCTCAGATTAGTGGAGCGGAGAGGCAACGCAGCGCAGCGGCCCTACAGCCACCGCGATCGCTTTGCTTTGCTTCGTGGCCAATCATGCGCTCGATCGGTAGATTCCTCTCTATCTTCCCCCACCCCCTCCTGTTCCTCCTTGCTTGCCCATCTGCACCCAGTCCTGCTCTCTCCTTTGGCTGCTGCTGCTGCTGCGCAGCGTGGAGGGGCATCTTTTGATCCACCTCATGTGAAATTTTGTGTCGTAGTCTCTCTTAAACAAAGAACAAAATTTAGTGTTAAGTATAAATGAACTGATGTGTTTCCTTGTTAATTTAAACTTTTAGGTGAACCATCTTGTGTATGCAACTCAATATAGAACCAAAACCAAGAGGTCCTGAGTTTAAGATCTAGCTAGCTCAATTATAAAAATTACAACTCATTTCTATTCCACCTCTTAGGCCTAAGAATCTACACGTGAGCAAGAGTGTTAAAGTATAAATGAATTGTCTGTCTTTCTTTATCAACTTAAGTTTTAGGAGCATTGAAGTATAAATGAATTGTTCGTCTTTTCTTATCAGTTTAGGCTTTTAGGTTATTTGACTCATGCATACAACTCAATATTTAATGGCTCTCCTTTTTTATATAATCCAACTAATCTGAATGAGATGTTCTTGTGATGTACAAGTGTGCTCTTGAAGCACTCGACTTGCTTTTGTAGGTAGCTAGACGAGTGCTTCTGAAATCTATCAACTGCTATCTGGTGCTATCTGGTGGTGCTGCTTGTATGTAAGCTTGAGATGATGACCCGCCCTGCTTTTCTTTCTGCTGTTAGAGTAAAATTCAGTGCTTTCACAGGCAGCCTACCTCCAATGATAAGGTTGCTTCTGTGACAATTATTGCGCTATTATATACTACTCAGAGAAGCTGATTCTGCATTTACCGGTAGAGTTGATCCTAAGTGAAAGTGTAACTGAAAGGCAGTAACAATAAACTAGCAGCAACTGTCTGGCCTCAGGAGCAGCTCAACAAGACTCTGGCCTGCAATGATAAATTTCAGCTTTTTTTTATGTTCGTAGAGTAGTGACTCAAAAAGACTCTGGTTGGAATACTACCACTTGAACCTGATGCTATGTTAGTAGTAGATACAAAGGGAAACAAGGCCACAAGGTTATGCCAATGAGCAGCTTAATCATTGGAAATTTCTGTTCATATACGCCAAATGAGGGTTCTAATGACAAGGCAACAGTATCTGACCTCTTTTCCTTATTGTGGGACCGAAAAAAAAGGCAAAATACCCCCGTTTACAATGCCCTTGGGCCTTAGCATGTGTAAAGCCGCGAGACCATGTGAAATTCACCTTATGGTATCTTATGAGAATTTGACTTTGTTGTGCACATAGTGTCGAAATTCGAGTTTGGTTTTGGGAATTGCATCTTTAGAGTTGTTGTTTGCCTCAGTCGGTCAGACCAGCTTGTAGGCTACGATGATACCAAATTCAGTAAAGTGGTTCGGTCGGCTTGTGCACGACGGTTTGACTGCCAGTTCGATATGACTGAAATTTGGTTGGCGGTCCAACTGGTGTCGTGGTGTGATAGATTTCTAGTTTATGATTGTTTTTTCAAAGAGCGTATTTTGGTGTTGGTCACATGCGATCGGACTGGCCATGATTGTCGGTCGGACTAGGGTGATTAGTTGGCCAGTGTGACTAGTCTTGACAATGCGGTCACACCAGGTGCCTGATTAGATCGGCCAGTGGATGGCGGTTTGACCAGAACAGTCTGACCAGGGCAGTCCAATCGATGTGGGAAGAGCGGTCAGATCGGTGGTTGAGGCCAGAGTATAGGGAGAGTTGGAATTGAGTGGTTTGAGTGTGTGCACAGCAAGTATGCCATTGCTTGGTTATGGTATATTGTTTTGACTAACGTGAGTCAAGTACATGGACCATACGCTCGACATGGTTGTTGGTTTTTGAATGTACAAGTGGCTTTAAGGATATAGCGGTCAACGACAATGGACCGCGACTAGCTGAGGTCCGGGAAGGTCATATAAGTCTGGATGAAGTTGTGTTGCTCGAGCACAGAAAGCACAAAGAAGATAAATATCATAAAGAAATGAGTCGGTATATGTGGTGCACTGAGTGACGAGTCCAATGCATGTAGAAAAGGTTTAGAGGAGTCCAAATGCGTGAAGAGATGGTGGCCTAGTCATTGGTCACTACTGGCTACGTGTTAAAGCATGCAGAGATGTTTTGAGATGAAGATAAGGATTTTTGGCTCATCAATTATGTCAATTGATGATTTTATGTTGTGTGGTGCAACATGATGGTTTGCTTGTTGTTGTTGGTTATAGAACTCTGGAGCTAGGTCATGGTGAGATGAAAGAGACCAGGACTAAGTTAGTGTAGCTGAGGTCTAGAGCGATCAAGGTGTCGTCGAAAGATGACTGAGGCTAGCAGACTGGTTACAAACTGGGAAGACAAGGAACTGAAGTGGAAGCTACCGATGGTGGACATATCAGGCAACAGGAAGGTGGATTAGGGCTAAGCTTAGAGAGGAGTTGAGGCATAGAACGGTTAGGAAAGCTAGGTATCGTCTTGATGCATAGAGAGGTTTGTGGTGCGCCAAGTGACATGGGCTTATTTGCAAGTGATGATGGTTCGATGAGATCTAGACGCGTGAGAGACTTGGCAGGAAGTCTTTGGGACCACATAGAGTTGAAGATGAAGCACGAAGATGTTTCAACGCAAAGAAAACTCGAAGCTTCATGTAAGGTGATTTGGGGGCCACAATGGTCTTTTTGCCCTAAACTGAAAAGTTGGGACTTGATCAAACCGTGGTGTGAGGAGGTGGAAGAGAGATGATTTAGGTTAAGGATGTACTGAAAATATTAAGTGGATCAAGTGTTGGTTCATTAATGGGTTAATGGTTGTGTGCGCTTTGAGAAGCGTGCATGTGTGAATGTAAAATTCGATATGGTGTTAGATTAACGGGTTAGCCTATGTAAGTGAATAAAACCTAACTAGGGACTAGTTAGGGTTTCTTATGAGTCTCTATATATAAAAAGGAAGAGGTGTTTGATTATGGCTAAGTTTTGGGACAACCTTGTGCCTAACTAACTTGAGGAGTTTGGATTCTTGTGGAGAACCTTTGGGAGATAAGTTGTGGCTCTTGATCTTGAGGTCATTGTCATATTTAGGCTTGTGAAGTGACTACAAATATTCATCTCCAAATATCAATAGTGTCATCGATACGAGATCGAACAGTAAACTTAAAAGCAGCCCCAAACGGATGCGAAGGCCATCGACTCGTCAAGGATGCGGAAAAACTCAAGGAGAAGCACACAAATGACCCAAGTGTATTTAGTATGGGTGTTTAGGATTAAAAATAGCCTCTCCCTTCTCCCATTACATGGAGTCCTATTTATAGAGTGGGAGGAGGAGACAAGTGAAGTTATAAGTTTGCTCTCGAGGCCTAACTTACTCCTAAGGGTATTTCCATCCTTCAGAGAGCGTGGCCAGTCCGGGAGCGTGGTTCGGAGGAGAGGGAATGTAGAGTGGTGAGCGCAAATGGAGTACAAGGAGCGGCGTGCGCGGATGGGCTCTGAGATCCAGAGCATCTGGAGGGGAAGGGTCCGGAGCGGCGCATGTGGACGGAGTACGCGGAGCAGTGTGCATGGACAGTGTACAAGGCCTAGAGCACCCGAAGTGGGATCGAAGGGAAGGGAATCCAGAGCGACGTGAACGGACAAAGTTCAGGGTGGCGCGCATGGATGGGATCTGAGCTACGGAGCACCCGAAGGGGGTCCTAAGGAGATATAGTCCAGAGCAACGCGTGCAAACAAAGTTCGTGGCAGCACACGCGGACTAGGTATGATGCTTGGAGCACCTAGAGGGGGTTCAAAGGAGAGGGAATCCATAGCGGCATGTGTAGATGAAGTGCGCGGAGCGCGCATGGACGAAGTCCAGGGCGGTGTCCGGAAGGAGCTCGGGACGACCCAGACTCGCCCGATGACCTTCCATGCCTTCATCTTCCTAAAAAACATGTTTTTTCGTGTTTGAAATCGTGCTGATTTTCTACTCTGCCCTGAGAGAGCAGTCACACCATCCCTGGGCCGGTCACATCATCCCTGAAAAGCAGTCATATCGCCTAGGACCAGTCAGACCGCCCTTTGTACTCTGGTCTGACCGTTTGGACATGTTCTGATCTATTTCGCTCGGTTTTTCTTGTAGATATTTTTATGAGTGATTAGGCTTTATTCTTCATAGCTCCTTATAGCTATTGGATTGCGAGAATCATGGTCTTCTCTTTTGAAGAATAGATTTGCAAAGACACTAATTTTGTTGGCTCCTATTTATCTCCTCCCGTCGTTGTTCTCCGTCCTACAAAAGCAGCGCTACTCTAGGAGGAAAATATGTTGTGTGTCTTATCTAAAATGCACGCACAACCAATAGCTGCATTTTAGTAACAATAAAAAAGGCACAAGAATTCTTGGTGCCCTCACTTTCACATGGGGTTGCATCCTCTCTGTGCCTTTTGAAGTGGGACTGAAATGATTGTTTAAATTATGCAAGACTGCCTTTTTTGGGTAGTCACAAATTCACAATAGGATAGGCAACTGTGTGTCACAGTCTGGTGCAGTCCTGACGGAAGAAATTTTAAAGAAATATATCCTTCTGGAGAATTTGCCAGATTGGTCCCATTTGACTCCTTAGTGCTTGTAGGGCTTACTCCTCTCTGATCTAAAGGTCAAGTAATGGGGTAAGCAGTCAGGACTTGCCAGAAATAAGCAGTCAAATGGTGATGAGTCTTGCCTCGCTTATGTTGTTTTGGAATTTTTTTGGGTGCCCTTCTCCTACCTTTGCAAGCACTGAAGTGCAGGATAATGTTTCAGACAGTTCCCTTCTTCAGCTCTTTTGCCTTGAATTTTGTGATGTACGATCCCACTGAAAACCTTGCAGCGACTAGTGACTGTCACTGCGCAAATTGCAATAAAAAAGAATTAAATTTCTTGGCGAGTGAATTAAATATCCTAGAGATCTATACAACATTACAGAAACACATAAATTCTAAAACTTCAGTAGTTACTACACAGTTAGGTACAAAGCAACTCCTGGATCACTTTTGTGATTTGTGCATTCTCTCATAGAAAAGCATATAAGCACTTCCTGATATTTGCTCCTCCGGCGTTGAGATGTGATGCGACGATAAGTTAAGTAAACAAGCACCATAGGTGTTGGCTACAAAGCCATACTACCTAACAAATTCTTTCAGACGAAAGCTATCGAAAAGTTAGTCTGAGAGGGAGGGAGCTTACCTTAGGCTTCACTGTCATGCCATTGCTCTCTCCACAATAAAAACCGACAAGCCGTAGAGGACTCTACGTGGCAGAGACCATGCCGTTGTGATGTTCATGTCTCCGATCAAAGCACACCTGATAATGCTCGAAGAAAGCTAGCAAGTTGAAGGCAGTGAGTGCTTACCTTCCCCTCCGTGACAAGGCCCCATTCTGAAGGAAACTAAGGCCATATTTTTTTCAGCTTCTAAAAGCTGTTTTTCGGTTTTTCTACAGTAACTAGTTTTTAAACGAAGTATTTTTTCAAGATAGGGTCTACTAGTTAATTGTAGTACATACTTTACTGATTTTATTTATATCAGCAAAAACCACACGTGAGTTTCTGTTACTCTGTAATCTCTCGTACAAACAGCCTAAAAGTCATAAGCCGCAGCTAAAAACCATAAGCCGCAGCTAAAAGACATAAGCCGTAGCAAAAAAAGAACAAACCCTAAAGCGGCTTTTTCCTCTTCTCCGGTCTTGACGCAGACAACACATGCTGCTGCTGTTTTTGTACCTTATAACTCTCCAGGCAGGCAAGGCAAGAGCTTTAGAACGCCCTACCAATGCCGTGTCTCGTGCGTGCAACTCTTGAGGGCGCACTTTGACTAGCATTACATTATTATTACTACTAGTACTACTAGAATGGCATGTCAAACGACGAGCTAAGTCTTCCTATTTGGAGAAACTTTCCTGCTACCTAAAAAAAGCTCAACAAGTCAACACGCTGAGACCACTCTCGCAGCCCGCTGCAAAGCCTACCGAGGATATCCGTCCATCCACAAGCACAAAGGGGGTAGGGGACATCACAGTCACAGCTCCATGTGGCAGCCACAAGCATCGATCAGTGTCTAGTTGTCAATCGAGTGATTGTACTATACAAGTTAAGAATATACTTCATGCTTAAGTTTTCAAAAAAGCAGTATTCATGTTTCTAAAAACGAGTATTTAGACTGTGGTAAAATCTGCAACCAAGTTTCTATAAAGTGCTATCCAAGGCTTGTAAGCTGATCGAGCTTGAATCACTCTAGACGCAATTCAAGCTCCCAATGAGGGAATAATTGATCATTTACCCTACTCTTGAGTGCAATTGATGATTTGCTTTGAGATATCTCACTGACATGTGGGTCCAGGGCCCACATGTCAATGATACAAATAGGGTAAATTATCAATTTGCATGTTGATACATAGGGCAAATAATTAAATATCCCTCAACGAACCAAGCTTGAGCCTGATCTCAAGCTCACGAGCTTCAACGAGCCAAGCCCTAATAGCTCGATTGGGCTCGCTCCATGCATGCAGGTTCATGTAGATGTTCGTACCTTGGCAATTCCTACCACTTAACCTCATTCTTCCACCACAGAAGGCCCAAGACCCAACTGCCCACAAGCCACATCGGCAAGATCCCAAGCACTGAAGCACCCAAGTTGGCACCCAAGTTTAGGATAAACACGAAAGAACCCGAGTTGGCCCTAGCCTCCACCCAGTGATCGAGCGCTACTTCTTCCTATCGAATTCACCGCTTGCGCCATCGGCCATCGCAATCATGCCTCCACCCTGACCCTCTATCCTCCTTATCGAGCCATGTGCAGCACACAACCCCACCGTGCCAGATCTAAGGTTGCCTTCTGCCTCCCTGACGACCTCTGGATCATCGCCGCCACTCGCCACCAAGGAGTTGGCCATTGGGCAATGCCTCCTCTTCTTACTCCCGCACTGCTGTGCCGCCAACCTCTCCTGCGCCGCCAGATCTGAGTATGTATCCCATTCTCTTATTTTGTTAATGTGAAAGGTGAAGATTTCTCAACCCCTAAATTGTTTAAATCTTGTCTCCTAAATTATCATTTGTGTTCCTTGCAATGTGTATGACCCATGTGTTACTATTGTATTATTGAGTTTACTTAAGTCAAGCTCAAACTTATTCGAGCTTTGGACAAGCCAAGCTCGAGCCCAGCTCACTCGAGCTCGGTTTGAACTTCCATCAAGCTCGAACTTATCTGCCTGGGCTCTCGCTCGAGTTCGTCTTGTTTAGAGCCATATACCCAACTACTCATATTATGTATTTAAGGATGCAAATGAAAGTCATGAACAATGTCCGAATTGGCGATCATGACGTATACTATGACCGAAGAGTTGGATGGACATTGAAGTACTTAATGTGGTCGTTTGGTTCGATATCTTGTATCGAGGTGAGGTCTTGCCTGTTTTTCCTTCTTTGGTTCGTTACCCATTCCCCAGAGGTTGCTATAGGAGGGCACGCATTGTGGAACAGGGATGTGCCATATATTCCTAGATAGGCATTATTCCATTATTCTCCTGGAGAACATGAACTGAATGAGGCATGGATGGAGCTGTTCCTGTTGATCATAGCAGACAGGAAAAATTAAAGGTCCCTGGCATCTGCCTGAAGCCAGATAAATTGACCTTGGTATCCAAGAATATATTATATGAGTGCAGTGCAATACATACTCGTGACAGAACATGAAACTACCAGCTTGTTTCCAGCCATCACTAGCAGCCTCTCGTGTCAATTGCAGATTCCGAGGCCAGAATTTCCTCAGCAGGAGGGAGAAGGAATCTGAATGTTTTTCTGCAGTGCTGGACTGCTGTTAGACGCCTTTGCTTTGCATAGTGGTGTAGAAAATTCCTTTCAGAAATGCCAGTTTTTGCTGGTTGGAACTGAAACCCAGGCAGCCCTAGCCTCTAGAACTGTGCAACCCAGGACACAACTATCTTTAAGTGGAGATGAACTGAAACGACAAAATCCCAGCCCCCAGAAAGGTAACTAAAGATGTGGTATTTAGCCCTTTAAACAAGCAGTTATTTGCAAAATCATATGAATTAAGGATCAAGTGGACTTCTGAACGGACAATAGCGAACAGCAAATGCAGGTGAAATACTAGTTCAGAAACCAAGGCCAATAATAGCTCGATGATATGTAGGATATCTTTCAAGGTAATTAACAATAAAATTAGGTGTCGCAGTTAGGATTGTCCTTTTCAAGATAGCTTTCACACCTCAACCCCGTCTTGAGATTACAGTGTTCTTCCTCGATCTTCCTCGCAATATTTTAATCCGTTAGAATAGAAGGCCGAACCACTCCACATGCAGAATCCATGCTCGACTATTCAATTCCACCATAGCAACAGCTTCACGAGAATTTGAAGCATGCAGCGCATCAAATGGGCATCAAATCCTTCTTTTCCCTGCAGCACTCGAGGGAATGAAATCTTACTGAAGATCGCTCGTCGGCTTTCTCAGGGCTTATAGTGCCAAACACCTCCCTTTGGACCTTTACGCTTGTAATGGCCGACGAGCTACTTGTCACCTCCACTTTCTTCCAAGATAATCTTAATTACTTCAAAGATATATCGGTAATGCTAATTGTGTTGTTCTAAGGCAGGTGTGGTTTGCTAATCTTTCCTTGACAGATCGTAGTGCTATCATGCTAGCGGTGGACTGTGAAATTTTAGAATGGTTGCTTTTTGCTCAGAGTGTTGTTAAAATGGATCATATGAAAGGTTTTGACACAATGATGATCTTAGTTTTCTGGACGTTATGAAAAGGAAGAAATGCAAGAGTATTCAATAATAAGTTTCGCTTTTTGCAAGATATTCTAGAGATTATTCAGCAAGAAGGGTTGTTATGGAGTTCAGTAGAGCTTCTTGCCTTTGCAGCTGGATACTGTAGCTGTGTTGCTTTTATCAGTGTTGTTTTTCTCTTATATTTTTTTTTCAGTTAGTTATACTCTTTCTTCTACTAACAAAATAACACGTAAGTCTTTTGTGTTCTCGAAAACAAGAGGGCGAGGTGTAATCTGTCAAAACTGCCAATGTCAGCCCAGAAGTTAAAACATCGCAGGCTCTTAATAGGCCTTCGGCCTAGTAGAGAAGAAGTGGGCAGCTCTAATGGTCGGATCGTGGCGATCGGCCCAAAAGCTGAAGGTGCGGTGCGTGAAGGCCCGAAGCCGCAGGGGAGGGGACGACGACGCGACCCAGGCAGCGTGGTGCAACGGCGCAAACCATCCAAGGGTCGCGCGGCCTGGAGAAAATCTGCAACCTGCGGCCGTGGCTCCCACGGGCACGGCTCAGGCAGGACGCAGACGTCGAAAGGTGGGAAGCGCAATTTTTTTAGGCGGCGGAAGCGCAGATTGATTGCACGCGCGGCACGGCAAAGCGTATACCACCACTGGAGCTCGCCGGAGAGGCGCCGCCAGGGAGGAAGGAGGGCAACACTTTCCAAGAGTGGCAAAACACCAAATAACTTTGGCCCCTCTTCGCTTGGGCTTGAATTTCTGGTTTCTGATTTATTTTTTGCTATTCTTAAATTTCGTCTTTTTTCTAACTTTTCTGAATTTTTAGCTTTTTACCGGTTTTTTCTGTATTCGTTTGCATTATACGTGCTAGACTAACCTGTTTTTTCTATTTTTATTTTTTTTAAATTTAATTATGCCAAATAAACCATCATCAGTTACAGTGTAAATTTAGTCCTAAGTCACAAAAAATCAACCCAACTGAGCACCACTTTTATTTTGAGTGTCAAATTCCTAATAATTCATGCTTTGAAGTTGCATTTCCCAAAATTTGCCGGTATGAAAACCACTTTACACGTGGTTCTGAAGTCTACGATAAAGAGTCTACTGCTGAACAAGTGCAACCCAACTGCCCAGACCGTATCACCGAAAGCTCAATGTGTTGGTTCTGTGCATTTTTCCACTTCGAAAGTTTGAAGATGTTTCCAGATGGGAAAAGTTTCAACCCACACGTTAGTGCGATTAGATCTCTAAAAAAAGTTAGTGCGGTTAGACCTTAAAAAAAGTTAGCGCGATTAGAAAGAAAGTAATTATGTTTAATGATATCGCAAAGATCTATGATTTTAAAAATACCATAGTAAAAGAGAGTATGTAAAATACCATCGCAAATCGTGATATTTTCCATCCAAACACTGCGAACTGACCATTTTATATTTTTCTACATTTTTCTTTACTTTCTATTTCTATTTGCTTAGAACCGTCCCATATGTCATTCTATCCTCTTTGTGTGTGTATATATGATCAGAGCTTGGTGATTGGTTGATGTAGTACCTTGTCGCATTCTACTTTTATCTCTTTTTTTGCCCAGTTGGAATAAAAATTTGGTAGCCCCCTCCATGATTAGTTGCTGTCATCAAACCAACGCAACAATGGTAGCTTCGCTTTGGCACCTGTGCTCGCCTGCATGATTTGCCCATGGACACACAACAGGAAGAAGAATTCAGGGGGGTCCTTTGCTCAGGGAGGAGATGCATTGTATGCATAGTACAAGAAGAACGAAGATCACCTACTGCTTCGGTTCTCTGCCTTTTTCTGCTTCCTGCTTTGCTTCGCGTGGCCGAGCCGAGCTGCACCGCACCACATTCAAATCCCGTCAGTGCCGCGCTGCGGATATTCCAAAAACCGGCGGCCTTGATTCCGGCCGTGGTCACGCCCTTTCTTCTAATTTTCTGCGTCACATGGTGTTCCTAGATATCATTAACTTTTCCCTCAACCAATTTTACATTTCTGGCAGCTCTTCGTTGGAATTTCGCCATCTTCCTTGACTCCGTTCATGGTATCCACCGTCCCCTCTATCTACTCCTACTCTAATTTGGCGGATTCTTCACTATAGAGTGCCGTTGCCGTCGGCTTCTTCTTCTTCTCCAGCGTCGACGCCGTCGCCACCGCCCCGCTACCCCCGGCTCCCTTTGGACGAGCCAACCCTATCAGAGAACTCCCCTTAAGTCTTCTTACTCTTGCGCACATTAGTTCTTCTTCTCCGGCGCCGTCGCCCTACCACCGCCGGTTGCCCTGCTCGCCACCTGCGTCTTCACCATGCGCAATTGGAGGTGACGCCGCCTCTTGAAGCCGTCCCGAGGCCCCTCCAACCATTTGGGCCGTCTCTCATGCCAGCCACGCCGCCGATCGCTGGAGCCGTCGCCACCACGCCGCCCTCCCCTGCTTCTCCCTCTCTCTCTCTCTCTATCTGAGTATGATCTGTATTAAGTATACTTCAGAGGAAATTTTGTACCATTAAGTAGGAACTGATTCCGACTGCATGTCGTGTGCTGGGATCGCGATGCTCATCTCGTCTGTGAATCTCTTATATCTCAGCCAGTTAGTATCCAAGCATTGAAACAAAATTCAGTAAAGCCAGACCACCAATTCCATGCATGGCCTCGCCTGATTGATAGTTAACATGAGTCATTTTGGTCAATGAATTTTCTGCCTCTCTTGCTTTTTGAACCGACCTCCATAACTTCCAGAAATTGATTTGAAGTACTGTCTGCTGCTGCTCCTTGTGATTTAGGTGGATGCTTCGACGAAACAGACCGCCAGCAGTCACATGCCTTTATATGACATCCCATGGAAGATTCTCTGCCGTGTAATTAATGTGGAGTTAAGGGCAATAATCCTCTCGCTTGATTTGTTAGCAGGCCTCAAAATTTGTTACTACTAGTTTTTACAAACTGTTTTTTCCCTTTTCTCTCTCAAACCCTAACCCTATAACTATTGCCCGTGATTGCGTCCAAACACACCAAGGCCTAAAGGCATTGACCTTATAACCAATGTGGTCATGGTCTTCGAGTCTCTTGAGAAGAGTTGTGAGCAGCTGGTGCCTGAAGAACTGCAATACATGTTCTTGTTGAACAATTCGTATTTTATACTTCAGCAAGTTGAGAGCTCAGTGCTGACACTGTCTGGAGATGATTGGATTGTGCAGCATCAGCAACAAATTCAACAAAGCCTGATGCAATAACTTGACACCTCATGGTCGCCTATGTCCTCTCTCGTCAGCTAGAAATGAAAATTTCTTCAGTTTCTGGAAGCCTTCATGTTTGCAGCAGCTCGCCGCAGCCTTCAATTCAGCATATGATATTCAGAAGTCCTGGAAAGTCCCTGATCCTCCTCTTCGTCAATTGATGGGAAGCATCTAGTGTTTACTGGAAAAGATCTCGAGGATCACCTGTTGGAACTGTTTGAAGGATGACCAAAACACTCTTTTTATAATGGGGGATTTGCTCGTGTCTTTTAAGTTTAATGGCGTTTGCTCAAATGCTTGATGATGTCTCAACGACATATGGGCCCGGACCCGCATGTCAGTGAGACATCATGGGGCATTTGAGCAAACGCCATTAAACTTTGGGGCAAGGGAGCAATTTTTCCTTTTATAATAGCACCTTGCTGTTTACTGGTGGTAACCAACTGGCAGCTGGAGTGCCGACACTCGACAGGCTATTCTGCCGTAGTTTGAGGCAGCTATGATACCATGGCTCTGCCGGTTTTCTACTGGACTTGTCCAGTACCATTATACCATTCATGTACCGTCATTTATATGAACACGCGCTACCCATGGACAGCCGGTTAGTAGTAATTGGACTGTCGGTACCATATATCATCAATCCCGATTTATCTTTTACAGAGAACAACAGAGAACAACGAGCAACTCAGTGACCTGAACCATAGCACATGTAGAATGCATGTATTCGTGTGGCCTGGGCGCCTTAAGTTTTTGAAATAATTTCTTTACTACAAAAGCTCCAAATTTTTCCAAACTTCAGTAAAATCAGACAAAGCAATTATGTTTTGACAAGTAGTATTTGCCTTACTCTTAATTTTCTGGAATTTGTGTACAACTGTAGGACCGGTAATGGCAACAGAGTGGATGAATGCTGCATTCTTAAATTTTCCTCTAAGTATCTAGCAATCTTTCACTGCAGAGCTAGAGAGCTAAGAAAATCATATTTCATAGTCTAACTCCAAACCGCAACACAAAATGACAAAACCTCACAAAATTACCACCTAACCGGTCTGACAGCCACTGGAGGTGTGGTTTGACCGGCCACACAACGGCAATTTGACTGGTTACAAGCCGATGGTCTGATCGAGGCTAGGAGCGGTTGGAAAGCTCTCGTGTTCTCAGAACAGAAAATTAGCTTCAGTCATAAACTACTTTTTGTGCAAACTTCAAAATCTATGATCAAATGAAGTTAAACTTTGCACACACCTTGCTGATGGTCTTAGGAACCCATTTCATCTAAGAATCACATAATTATTGCCAAAGTCCCAACCTTTAATCAAAACATTTGCACCAAAATCAAACAAATCTCAAAAACTTGAGAAACAACTTGCTCGTGGGTTAAGAACAGTCAAGATGGTAAGAACAATAAGATGGTTCTAAATGTGTTTTCACATGTCACAGCAAGCACAACCAACCAACAAATCGAAACCAAAATCGTCATACCAAGATTTCTCAAGAAGGGCTCCAAATCAAGTAAGAACCGGACAACTTCAAAATCTTGCAAACTACAATGCCTAAATGGATGGGCTATATGAGTCATCTCCATTACTTACATATCCTTAGCACGTAGCAAGATCAAGAAAGGGAGAGAAGAGGTAAAGACCGACAAGAATAAGAGCAAATCAACCAAGATAAGAAGAAACGAAAGATGAACAAACTTGATTATATTGTTACTTAAGGATGAATATTTCATAGCCACTCCATAAGGAGGGCAAGAGAGTATACCACAATAATCAGTCATCTCTCGCAAACCCTAACTATAACTCAAGGATGAAATTGTTGGAATGGTTAGCATGCAAGCCTCTATCCCCAATCCAGTAAATAGATGAGGCAATTAGTCCATATCTAACATTAATAGATACTACCCACTAACATAATTGGGTAACCCGTTAACCCCACATAACATGGGTTTTCACTTACACTTAATTCATGCACTCTTTTCAAAACATATGAGTCCGAACCTGCTAAGTCTTTAGTATTTGATCCATTTGATCTTCTCAATATCTCTTTGACCTAAACTGCTTTTCCAGGCGTCGCAATTTTGCTCCAATGAAGTGGAAAGCCGCTAGATGGCTGGAGTCCATGATCTTACCCTAGGGTGGAGATTTGTGCAGAAGAGTGACAGTGCCGTCGAGGATGGCAGCCTAAAGGTGAAAGATGAGGACTAGAATCTTATGATAAATAAAGGACACAGTAATCGCTCAACCACAAGTGTTGACTTGTCAATCCTGGTTTATTAGCTGCTCAACTCGATTGAATATCTACAGAAGGGTGTTGTATGGAAATGGTAAAACCATACTTAACAATAGTAGATGCACATAAAGCGGTCGAAAGTGTTCCGTGTCGGCCAGCGGATACCTGAGGTTGTGTGGTAAGAACCTATCGGGTAGAGGCTATATAAAGAGATGAGCAGTTAAACTACTTGATTTTCTTAACTCAATCATGAAGGTTAAGAAATCTTGTGGGTAAAGCTGGGCAACTCTGCAGAGTAAAATAAATGATATTCGAATACGTCGTGCTTCCAATTAATGGAGCTGTATTTATTGGGTGATTCCAACAGTAAGGAATAAGTAGATGTCTTTATGTTTTAATTTGAACAAGCTAAATAATCAAGAGTTGAAACCCCCTAAGAAGTTTTTGTTTTGTGCTTTCTTGTTTAAAATGTTTACAAATAAAATTGCATCCACTCCTTAATAAAACCAGTAAATTCTCATCCATATAATAACCTTGCAAGTAGATAAGTTAGGATTTACCTTTGTGACTTGCTGGGTACGAATATACTTATTACTTGCTACACAACAAACAGAAGGACAATGGAACTGCAACGATAAAGCTGTTGATAAGGCTCTAGAAAGACCCTACTACGCTGAAGATGACTAGTTTTAGGTCTTAGCCACGCTCAAATTTGCCTGTGGATCCTTCTTTTGTAATGCAAGATTACTTTAGGCTTGTATGCCGCTGCGTCAAAACATGATTGTTAAGCTTTATTTCTGTAATAAAGTTTAGCTTTTTTGTTGTAAGCATGTGTTATTGTGATACTCAATCATATACAGTATTTCATAACTAATCAGTTCCGGATAGATGCGGAGGTTACTCGCACCTCCAAAAATGGGCGGTTACACATTTCCTTCTCTGCGTGAAGTCGGCCTCAAAAGCAAAAGAAAGCTGACAGGAACATATCACATACCCGCGTTTGTTCTATGGTGGTGATTGGTTCGGTTGAAAGCTGAAAGCTTATGGTCGAAAACATCAGGTGGTGAAAAAAAACATCATGGTGAGAGAGGCTTATTTAATATAATTAAATTTAAAAAATTGAAAAATATAAAAAATATGTTAGCCCATCACAAACAACACAAATGAATACGAGAAAAAAAAGCACAGACAAAAAAGCTAAAAAAAATTAAAATTTAGAAAAAAAACGAAATTATAAATAGTACAAAAATAAACTTAAACCATAAGCTTAAGCCATATTGACGGGGCTATATGCGCCGGTGCGCGTGAAGTTCTGGACAGAATCCGCCTTGACTTTTTAATTGGGAATGCACTTCGCCTTGACTTTTAAATGGGAATGCCCTTCGTACAACTTTTTCCTGTCAATCCTTTCCCATGAAATTTCCTTCCCCGCAACTTCGACGAATTCAAGTACCCGGCGGAGACCTACAGAGAGCGCAACGATATACGAAACTCCTCTTCGCTAGTTGCCAAAGCAATGCGATATACGAAATTCCTCTTCTAGAGAGTCCTCTCTTCACTCCGCAACGTCCACCCCTCCTCGAGCTAGGCCCAGCAGAACATACGCAAGCTCCAAGCCTCGCACACCTGACACCTGCATGGGAGCCGCGGCGGGGAAGGCAGTGTACGACATCGCCGCGGCGCCGAAAACGCGAGCGGAGGCCCGGCTCGCCAATGCCGAGCACGTTATACTCCAGTGGAATCGCTCCCTGGGGGCC
Source organism: Bonia amplexicaulis (assembly GCA_036346245.1). NCBI lineage: Eukaryota > Viridiplantae > Streptophyta > Magnoliopsida > Poales > Poaceae > Bonia > Bonia amplexicaulis. The sequence goes on from CM070735.1 coordinate 37,678,656, forward strand.
GACACCGGCATATGGGACGCGGAGGCCACCTACACCAACAGAAGCCTCCTCGCCGCGGTCGACGAGATCCTCCACCTGGCGGAGACCCAACCTTTCCCCGCGGCCTCTGCCGCTCGTCGCCGCCTTGACGACGCGCTCGGCGTCGCCATGTCACGCATGGTGGAAGAGTTCCTGCGCCTCAGGGTCTGGAATGCATCGCAGTCCCAGCTGCGCGCCGCCGTCGAGAAGCTCTCGGTCTCCCTGCCTGCCAGCCGCATGTCGCTGGCCTTCCCCAGTACCAGCGGCAGAACCAGCACGGCGAGCACCGCCACGGATCCCTACGCGTCCGGCGGAAGCCGGTCGAGCATGCCTGACGAGCTGGCCGCCCTCTTTGACGGGGAGTTCCTGGATGACCTCGTTCTGATCTGCCCGGCGAGCGTCTCTGTCCTCCATGAGATCGCACACCGGGTAATCCGTGCCGACTACACCGAGGAGCTCCTCCAGGCATTCGCTCACGCCCCCTGCGATATTTTAGACAGGTACTGCTTGTTTGGAGCATTCCATAATTAGATAGTGGTTGGTTACCAGAATCGCCTAATTAATCTACCATGTTCCATCTCAAGAACTGTAATGCACTGTGTTCTGAATTCCGATTGATAATTGTGGTCATGGATGGAATAGGTTCTTGTCGATGCTTCAGGTGGAATGCTCTCGGTGGACAACGGAGGTCGTGATCAAGCGATGGACTCTGGCGACTAAGCTCGTCGGGAAGGCTATCGTCGTCATGCAAAGGCAGCTGTACGCGCAGGATTCGGGCTCCTTCAACGGTTTCAAGGGCGAATACTTTCTGGCCATCACAAAGAACCGCATCTTGATCCTGCTCGAGTTCGCAGACGAATTCACCAACATCACGTCGCACGAAAAGCTCATATACATCCTCGGCATGTACGAGGCTCTGAGCAACGCTGCCCCCAGCCTTCTGCTCCTGTTCAGTGGGGAGAACAAGGAGCTCATCTCCCGGCGGTCAGAAGATATCCTCACCAAATTGGCTGCCGCGATAAAGATTATAACCGGCAATCTCATAGCCAAGATCCGGAGCGACTGTTCGCGCGCGCAGAGTGGAACAGACGGTGTCGTCGGCGTCCATCCGCTGGCACGATACGCTATGACCTGCATCGAGTTGCTAACGCCGCACCGCGACACGCTGGATTTGACTCTCGCGAACGGTGGAGCTGTGACGTCGCTCGCCCATCTCGTGTCGCACCTAATATGGTGCTTGGAATGCAACCTCGAGGAGAAGTCTGCGCTTTGCGGCACGGCAGGCTCGCGGCACCTCTTCCTTGCCAACAACGCGAGCTTCGTACTGAGACGCGTCGTGGACGCCGACGTGAAGTCTCTGCTCGGAGACGAGTGGGACGCGCGGCGTCGGAGCCGAATCGAGCAGCACATAGCGAGCTATCTCGAGGATTCGTGGGCTCCGGTCGTCGCTTGCTTGGAAACCGCGGGCAGGAAGCCGGTTAAAGTTGTGGCAAAGTTCAGCTCCGCGTTTGATAAATCGTACAGCAGCGAGGTGTGCTGCGAGGTTCCAGATCCCGCGCTCCGTGTGGCCCTACGGAAGGCGGTGTCGGAGATGGTCGTTCCTGCTTACAACGCGTATTTGCAGAAGCACCCCAAGCTGGAAAAATCCGTCCGCTACACGGCTGGCAAGCTGGCTGAGTCGCTCTCAGAGCTGTTCGAAGGAGAAGCTGCAGAGCGCAGGAAAACCTAGCTGTAAGACATATCCAAACCATCCCTGAAAAAAATTGTTTATTTAAGCGCCAGCAGAAGGCTTTTTTGGAAACTATTTCTGAAAAAATTGTACTTGTACTATTAAATCTGAAAACTGCTATATAAAAGGAGGAATTCTATTCTTTATTACACCAATAAAATTGGTGGCACCCGCGAGTGCTTTATTTTGTGCGTGCAACTCTTGAATGCACTGTCTGACTAGCATTACATTACTACTACTAGAATGGCATTGCCAAACAGCAAGCTAGTAGAATTTTCTATTAGAAGAAAACTGTCCTGATGGCTTATTTAAGTCGCCGTGTGTGCTGCGCCTGCACGTACGGTGGGAAGGGGCTTAGGCAGAGTGCGTGCTGCGAGCAAAGTCAACAAACCCACGTCATAGGGCTGCGGGCTTGAGGCAGCCCGCCAATCATCCCACGGCCCAGAAGGCGAGCGTGATTTTGAGGGCGACTCGGATGCGTTCTGCTCCCTCCGATCTCCATCCGCGGCACGGTGAAGATGCAGTCCACTCACGCGTCATCCCAACCTTGTCCCGCTCGGCGGGGACCGGTTCGTCAGACGGGAACTATCCTGTGCACAGCAGAAGATTTACCAGTGAAGTCCGGTTATATTTAGGTCGCAAAGGGATGGAAACAGATTGACAGAGAAATTTAACAAGTCAGCATAAAAAAAAGGAGTCAATGGACTCCTCCGTGTGACTTATTATGCGCGTGATGCTCTTTACAGAGTTGTCCACTGTTCTTTGGACTCCTAGACAATTTGTGTAAGCTGTAACATATCCTTCTCAGCAACTTCCACGAAGTGACCAAATGCAACCACTCGCAATTCTCAGATCTCAAACCCAATGCGATGTGTTCCAAGTCCTCCCCTCTTGACTGTGCAACAAGCTACAGCATTGTTTCGTTCGCAGCTCCCAGGCGTCAGCCTCCCACACCTGCATGGGCGCCGCGGCAGGGAAGGCGGTGCAAAACTTCGCGGCTGCGCGAGAAACACAAGCGGAGCACCGGCTTGCCATTGCCGAGCATGTCATACTCGAGTGGCATCGCGCGCGCTCATCCGGCGCCGACGCCGGCATATGGGACGCGGACGCGACCTGCACCAACAAAACACTCCTCACCGCCGTCGACGAGCTCGTTCTCCTCGCGGAGATCCACGCGTTCCCCATGGTCTCAGCCACTCGCCGCTGCATGGACAATGCCCTCGGCGTCGCCATGTCGTGTCTCATGGAAGAGTTCCTCCGCCTCAGGGTCTGGGACGCTTCCCAGCTGGAAGGCAGGAGTGGCCTTCGCTCCGCCGTCGAGAAGCTCTCGGTCTCTGCGGCCGACTGTGGAGTGTCGCTCGCCTTCCCCACCGACGGCAGCAACAGCACTGCGGGTACTACAGCGGAGCTGAGCCTGAGCGAGCTCTACGCGTCCGGCGGGAGCGAGTCGATTGGGCCTGACGTGGTGACCGTCTCCTTGGACGGCAAGTTCTTGGAGCAGCTCGGTCTAATCTGCCCAGCAAGCTTGTCTGTCCTCCATGAGATCGCACTGCGGGTCATCCGTGCCGGCCACACAAATGAGCTGCTCCACACATTCACCAACGCTCCCTGCGATGTTCTAGACAGGTTCTGCTTATCAAAGCCTTCTTTTTTTTAGATAGTGGTTACGTGAGATGCAATCTAATCTACCATATTTTATCTGAACTGTGGTTTCCTTGAGAGTTAAACAAGAGAATCGTAACCGTGGAACAGGTTCATGTCGATTCTTCAACTGGAATGCTCTCTCGAGACCGACCAAATCACTTTCGAGGACGCCGAGTGGTGGACAACGGAGGACATGATCAAGCGGTGGATCTTGACAACTAGGCTCGTCGGGAAGGCCCTCGTCGTCATGCAAAGGCAGCTCCACGCGCAGAGCTGTGGAGCCTTCGATAGGTTCAAGGACGAGTACTTCTCGGCCATCGCCAAGCAGAACATCTTCACCCTGCTCAAATTCGCAGATGGGTTCACGAGTACGCAATCACCTGAAAAGCTCATGTATGTCCTGGAAATGTACGAGGCTCTAAGCAACGCTGTTCCCGGCCTCCTGTTCTTATTTACTGGGCAACACATGGAACTCATCTCCCGACAGGTTGGAGTGATTCTCACAAAGTTGGCGCGCGCGTTAAGGATTATGATCGGCGGCCTCATCACCAAGATCCGAACGGATTGTTCGCAGACACACAGCGTGGCGCACAACGTCGGCGTCCATCCGCTGACGCGATACGTTATGAACTGCATCGAGCTGCTGTCACCGCACCGTGACTCGCTGGATTTGATCCTTGCGAACGGTGGACGCGGTGGCGGTGCTCCTGTCGGCGGCACCGAGAGCGTGACCTCGCTCGGCAGCCTCGTGCTGGAGCTAATCACGTGCCTGCGACGCAACCTCGATGACAAGTCCGCGCTTTGTGGCGCGGAAGGTTCGCGGCAGCTCTTCCTTGCCAACAACGCGAGCTTCGTGCTCAAACTCGTCGTGGACGCCGACGTGAAGTCCCTGCTCGGAGACGAGTGGGATGCACCACGGCATCAGAGCCGAATCGAGCAGCACATAGCGAGCTACCTCGAGGCTTCTTGGGCTCCGGTTGTCGCTTGCTTGGAAACCGCGGGCAGGAAGCCGGTTAAGGTTGTGACAAAGTTCAGCTTCGCGTTTGAGAAAGCGTACGGCAGTGAGGTGTGCTGCGAGGTCCCAGATCCCGCGCTCCGTGCGGCCCTACGAATGGCGGTGTCGGAGACGGTCGTTCCTGTTTACAACGCGTATCTGCAGAAGCACCCCAAACTTGGAAAAACCGTCAAGTACACGGCTGACAAGCTGGCTGAATTGCTCTCGGAGCTGTTCGAAGGAGAAGCGGCAGAGAGCTGAAAAGCCTAGTTGTACTCAGACACCTTCAATTCGTCTTTTGAAAATTTGTACTTGGTACTAGTAAATCTGGAAACTATGGTATAAAAGGAGGAATTCTATTCTTTACTTTACTAGTTCATCCATTCCTAAATTTGGTGGCAAAAACTTCAAACGCCTACCGGTTTTTTATGCTTTGTGAGTGCAACTCTCGAAGGCATTATTTGAGGAGGGCCTGTTTGATATGGCTGCGGTTTTTGGTTTTTGGTTGAAATATTTTAATTTTAGCTATTTGCGACAGAGATTACGGAGAGAGATACTCGCTTGCGATTTTGGTTGATACAGATGTTGGGCTTTTAACGTTTACTATAATTAACTTGTAGACTCCGTCTTGAGAAAATACTCCGTCTGAAAGTTAGGTACTATAGCAAAAACCGTTTTTAGAAACCGTTAAAGAACATGCCTTTAGCATTACATTACAACCACTAGAACTGCGTGCCAAACAACAAGCTAGGTTTTCCTAGTAGAAGAAACTTTCCTACACCCATGTTTTGAGATTGAGACGGTGAGACCACAACTCTGTTGCAAAGCCTACAGCGCCGAGGTGGCAACAAAAGTCGGGATACGCGGCCCCACGGTGCGGAGTCGCCGTGCGCGGTGCGACACGGGATGAAGCGGCTCGGGAGAAAATTTGCCTGTGCGGGCTAATCACTCATCCCATGGCTAAGAGCATTAGAAGTGTATATATCGCAATGGATCTTAAGATGGACCTCACTTAATTGTTAAGGTCACCGTTGTTATGCCACCGTTTAGCTGTAACAAGAGTCCCACTTGGCAGTAAAAAAATTGTATTTTAATGCTGATGTTGAATGTGGTTGTTGATAGTTGGCTGGTGGGGGAGAGAGAACAACGTGATTAAAAGAAAATTGTATTTTAATGCTTATGACCAAGTCTTTAGCTTGATGACCGATCTTAAGCCTTTTTTACTTATGGTCTGCTTAAAGTCAACCCTGTAGTGTATAAGGTCGACCTTAAGGTGGGTTATGACCCTCTATTTTCATACACTCCGGATGCCCTAAGGAGGGGAACGATGCAGCCACGCATACGGTAGCCCATGCCTATCCTTATCCCGCGCGGGCGCCACGGTGCGGTGCCGCAGACGGAAATCGACGTGACCGGTTGAACAATCCAGACGGAGCAAAAGGAGAGGGCGAGGAACGGCGGGACAGCTCACCCGGTGCCCAACTTGGCCCAGTTCAACACTTGGCTCCAAGCCGCCGCCGCGCCGCCCCCTTGCCCCCAATAATTTCCTCTCCGGCCTCCGTCTGCCCCTCTACCCAGCAACTGTTGTCTTCCTTGTTCGATCGGTTGTCCTTTCTTTTTGGTAGTCTCCAATCCTCTATCAACTTCCTAAGTACAGAATTTGTCACTGATCTTACGGAATAATATGAGAAAGATGACTGAATTCTTTCGAAGAGAATAGCGATACTCTTTATTACTATGAACTGGTTGCAGGATGCATGCACAAGTGCATGAAACTAGCCTTAATCTCTATGTTCTTCCCACTGATCGGAAGACTATGACTCGCTTGATCTACTTGACTCTTTTGTCTGTGATTGATTGTCGAATTGAACTGAATTGAATTGTCCTCCCCTCTGTCTTCTCTCGTCAACCCTTAAATACCATTGAATGGACGTCAGTTATCCACCTAGGGAGATGCCTCATGGAACCAGCACATCCGATTGGTGAGGTAGTTGTTGTTAGAGAGAGAGCGTCTGATCGTCGGTTGCTGTTCGTAGGGGGCGAACATGGGGGACAATTGCATGGTGGTTATTTATCAGATACTCAGGGCCGAAGCATTATACTATTTCAGGTGGATAAGGCATGGATTTTATCAATCGCACTAGAAGAATCTCCTAGAAGCAGGCCTAGGTACCAGTTTACAGAATCTTCGAGTGATCATCTGATCGGGTAAGTTGCATAGTGAATATCTGATCAGGGTACTCGGGAAATAACCTCTGGAGGCTTATGACCACAGAGGCCTTATAGCCTTAATTAAGTATTAAAGCCGTATTTAAGGATTATTTAATCCTCGTCAGCTAGCTCCCGAACTTTAAGTGAGTTCATAACCTGAATTTTCCCTATTGAATTTCAATTCGAAAACTACTCTTTTTAATGGCAAGAGTAACGAAGCAGCTTTTATTCACTTAATGTTGAGAAACTAACTAGGAAATTAAAGATTATGTCTATCAAGCTTCAAATCTGGCAACTACTTGTTTGGCAGTCGGGGAGAAACCCTATAAAAAGTCGATGTCGTACATGTTAGCCTACACGCCTTCAGAAAAAAGCTTTCGTCTTCTTCTCTACCCTAGCACTCTTTGGCTGTTACTTGGAATCTTTCCTATCCCCTTTCTGATTTTTCCACCACTATAGCTAAAATATCGGATTTGATTACCGATTGGTCGGCACATCTGTTCCTATCGGAGGTTCTAGAGTTTTATGGGATCAAATTAGTTAATTTGGCTCCCAATACGATCGCCAACTTAAGCATCTTCGTCTATTTCTATGAAACACATTTGGGGATTCCAGTAAATTTGGAGCTCCTTAGATACTTCTATAAAATGTCGGGGAAATCTGAGAAATCAATAGCATCACCTGGGGGTTAGGCTCTGCAGCTCCACGATGGGAAGGCATGGGAATATATTCCAATGTACTCCAAGTCCTCGTGGTCATCATGGAAGTAGCTTTGATTCTACATGACGCTCAGCAAAGAAGATAGCCTCTCATTTGCCAGTCGGATTGCAATCAAGAATCCAATATGGAGGTCTTCTTCAAAGGAGGGGGAAGATAGGGTGATGGGTCGATGCTATCATCTACAGTGAATATTATCAAGACAGATTTGATCCTTTTAGTGGCAACGGCATCGGTTGAAAGAGTCTTTTCGGCAATGAATATTATTAAGACATATTTGCACAATAGAGTAGCGGATGAGTGGTTCAGTGACTTGATGATATGCTATACTGAGCGAGAGATTTTTAGAAACCTTGATGATGATAGAATTAGAAAACGCTTTCAAAACATGAAATCTTGTAGAATATTATTGCCTCGTACTTGCACTACTACTACTCAATCCTAGTTATTGGTATGTTTCATCCTTTTTTAATCTTTATAACTATTCACAAATACAATTTCTGATTTCATCACTAAATTTGCTAATTTTGGTGTACAGATATGTACTTACATATATTTATAGGTATTGGGAGGTACATTATGTATTACCGAGGTACAATCTTTGGTGTATTTTGTATTTTTAGTATGTTTCTATTCTAATTATGTGTGATTTTAAATTGCAAAATATAGTTCGCTTTATGTTTAGCGCGTTTATCTTTTATACATTAGGTCTCACTAGCCCTTCTAAAATTTAGCTCTGGATCCACCACTGCGCCTGAGTGGTCCATAAGACGTCCTATCTTGTGCACCTGGGGCGTGCCAAGTTCTGCATTGCCAGGTTCTTCGAGATCGAGTACCCTTGCGACTTCAGGGAGAAGTTTGTGGTGTTCACCGGCGTCGAGCTGCAGCGAGGCCGGCGGTGAGCTCCGCGTGGTGAAACAAAGGTCCGAACGCTACAGGCTCGTCAACAAAATCATGCATTGGGTACTTTAATCTTGTTGGAGGTGCTTTTAGTTCTAGTAGAGTTGTCAGCTTGATGAAACATTTTAGTTGTGTATAAAATTCCTTTGAGAAATTAATGCCAGTTTTTGTTTTTTTTTTAAGATGATTTTTTGCTCATAGGAGAAACCAAAACAGGCAGCCCTAGCCTGTAGAAACTCTGCAGCCCAGCACACAATTATCTTTACGTGGAGATGAGCTGAAACGACTAAAACCTAGACCCCGGAAACTTTTTTTTTTCAGAAAAACGCATGAGCGCTGCGTTTCATTCAGTAAGTAGAGTTTGGTACAATCAGGCCTGAAGACCAAGCGGAAACCAGGTGCCAGGCATAGTTAGAGGAGAGGACCGAAACAAAAAAAAAGACAAGAACAGAATACTGGGTGAAAGAAAGACTGTAGAAAAAACGACAAAACGACACAGAAGAGACTAGAACATTAGGCTAGAATAGAACGCGACCCAGCGAAAGCCTGGCTCGGAATGAGATCGGCCAGCCTAAAGTTCCTTGCTGACGACCGAGTGAGGAGTTCCTACTTAATGCGGTTTGCAAACTCTTGAAGGTTGAGGCCTCGTTGATCATGGTGCATCATATTCCTCTCCTTCCAAATCATCCAAATAATCAGGATTGTTAGAGAGTATAGGCCTTTCCGCTTGGATTTGGGCACCAATTCCCGAGTCGAAGTCTAGTGGTCGTGCAGTGTCTGCGCAGTGAAAGTGTCTGAAGAGTATATCGACAACCAAGAAAACATGAGGTGCCACATCTGCTTTGTCACTGGATACTGGATGAAGAGATGCTCTACAATCTCGGGTTGCTGATCGCAGAGAAGACATTCTGTCGGGGCTGAGATGCTATGGCGCAGAAGTCTTGCGAAGGTCCATATGCGGTGTTTGAGGACAGGCCATGTGAATAGCTTGGCTTTGAGGGGTGCAGCATTTTTTCACAATTCATTGGCACATTGGAAATGAACCGAGCCATTGAAAAGGGCTTTGTAGGCTGATTTGGGGGAATAGATCCCACTGGCCAACCAACACCAAGAGATGGCGTCTAGGCCCCTTCCTGCAAGTGCACTTGATTTATGTTTGAGTGCAAGATGAGGAATTCGTGTAAGACCTGAATGGTGAAGAGACCTTGTATATCTTTCATCCAAAAACGATTGTGGAGTGCGTCCTTAACCCGAGCCCTTTGTTTGCGAGATTTACTCACTTTTGCCCAGATTGTCGAGGCTAAATCACGAATTCCTTTGTCATGAAGCTATCTGACGGTCCAAAAAAGGGCTGAACTGCCGTCCCCTATATTAGATGATGTAGATGCGTAGAAGAGATTTTCAGTAGCGGTATCTTTTGACATTCGGACGGTATGCCAAAGCCGCCCTGGATCAGTACGTGCCAACCGTTCCCAACGACAATGAAACGCAATGCCGGCAAGCTTTAGGTCCGGGATGGCAAGACCTCCATATTCCAATGGGCGACAAACTTGCTACCAGCTCACTAGGCATATTCCTCCTGTGGTCAGGCTGCCTCCGGTCCAGAGAAAGGATCGACGCTTCTTGTCGATGGCTTTGATAGCCCAGGTAGGGAAATGCAGTTAGCTGCAAAATCTCTTTACGAACTAACTAACCAGTTGTTTTTTAGCCCTTTAAACAAGCAGCCAGCTGCAAAATCATATGAATATATAATCGGTGGTGGCACCACTGGTTTCCTATGATGTACAAAAAAAATCGAGCAAGGATGTGCAAATAATCAGAACACGCAAAATAGAGTGCAGCACCATTTTCATGTGGACAGTGGAAGAAGTTTACATAGTTTCTTCTTACATGATGGAAGAACAGATCAGCCAGAGGAAGAACAATTACTGGAATGCTGGCTGGGCATGACCGTGCTTACGAGTTATGGCAGATGTTATTATCAGTTTTGACCATCTTGCTAGGCAAGAGTGACTGCTGCAAATTGGGCATGCGCACTTGGAACGATAGTTCAGAGTTACCGCAGAGTTCAAACTCGCAGGTGTCGCCTTCCCGCAGGTTGTTCTCCCTACTGATGTCAGCCCAGCCAGTGATGAAACCATTGAACCTCGGGGTGCATTGGTACAGCACAGGCCAGAGTCTCATGCATGGATCCTTGAGTACTAAAATTTTCCTTCCCTGTTTCTTGGTTCTTGGAAGAACTGGCAGTCGACTGGGAAGCTCCTATGGTAAGTGCTTCTTTTAGAAGTATTGTGCAGAAAGGTATGATGCATGAAGCAAAAAAAATTTGAATTTCACATGCTGTAAGGAAAATCTAAATAGGGCGATTCAACAGTAACTCAGCTGTGTTTAACTGAACTTTGGACAATGAAAATTCAGGTTTCAGATTAAAAGTTGTAAGTGTTGTCATACATACTAAAGGGAAAAAAATGTTTCACTGTTTTGATGAATACCTACTGATTCAACATTAAGATTACCCATATTATCAGCTAGCCCTGGCATATTATGTCCAATTTCAGTGATCCATTAATTTCCCATTATTTAGTCATTTATCTAAGGCTTAGGCTCATTTGAGTAATGACTAGCAGAGAATATAATCGCACCAGCATCACTACGGGAGAACTGTAAGACATGCAAAAGTACAGCCCCATGAAAAAAAGTTTTGATATCCTCGCATCATTTGATGAACATAAAAGGTAATAAAACTGTGATTTGAGAAAATAATCTCGCACGACATCTATGAGTTAACTGCCCTTGCAATGCTCAACGAGTACTTAGTTAAAGCTACTCACAAGCCATGTTTGATCTGATGGGGGTACTGCAATGCAAAACTTTTTGTTGTTAGCTTTAAGAACGCCACCTGACTCAGTGCTTCCACTTTCGAGGCCTTCACAATTATTCCCTGCATATTGCCTGGCACTCATCAAAAAGCCTTTTATATAATCCATTTGTGAATGTACACATGCATCGAGAACAAGACTCTTAAATCTAGGATAGCGTGGGGAGTCACCATAAACCGGCAACAAATATGTATTACCAGGGTGTATAAGATTTTGCCTGAGGTCAGTAAGATCACGAGGCTTTGGACTGGCAGACATAATTTCTGCAGCAATCTGTCCTGGACCATCTTGCAGGTTATCTTGCTTCCCAGAACAATCTGCTGGTACAAATCCTGAATATTTGTGGTTGCTCAAGAAGCCTAAGTAGAAAACATACAAATTAAATAGAAAGAAAAACACTGCATATTTTGTTTACAACAAAAGTTTCAAAGATACTAACCTTCTTTTTGTTCAACTTGGTTGCTCTCAGGAGAGAACAAAAGATTATCTTTATTCTTCTTACAAATATCTATTGCACATTCACTAGAGGGCACTTCTGCATTAATGTCAGGAGAAGAGTTATCTCCAAATGCTGATAGCTCGTTACTGGGCAATGCGTTGATGTCTATGTCATGCACTGGTACATTACCAGCATCTGTACTTGTTACCTGTGCATCAGTCATTTCTTTATTTTCCAGGCATGATGATGTCTCAGGCAGCCCTAAACAATGACCAACTCCCATGGAAGAGTCGCAATTCGGCGAGCTAATCTCAACACAACTGCAGCCTGAAGTTTGGCCTTTGGTAGTTAGCCCTTCCATATTCAGCTCAACAGAAAATGTTTCTGGATTACCAAAATCACTTTCAAATTCGTATATATCAGCTGACAGAAATATGTCATCCGTAATCACTTCATTAAGATCCATCGTAGCCAAAGGCGTTCTTATTTCTGCATTTGTTTGAAAATCAGAGCCCCCACAGTTCTCAATTTCAGTTTTCTCATCTTCTAGTCCCAAAGCACAGTGAAGTTGATTTGGCCTGTCTTGGTGTGAGCGTGGCGTTCCTTTATCAGCCATCATCATGTTGCTTGCTACAGAATAACTTAAATCTTGGTAAGCTTCAGATTTGTTTGCATCCACTGTCATATCTTTTGTGTTAGAAGATACATCAATAACAACCATACTTTCCAGTGTCTTTGATCCACTTGCAGCATAAATGGGGTGCTCTCTGATAATAGCATTGCATTCAGTTTCTTTTTCTTTACAGGTTGTACAGTCATCTGCTGTTTCTGTCTCTCCATCTAACACATCCTGAGCTTTATCTTGATCTCTTGTAGGGACCTCATCAACTTCATGTGATTTGGCAGCACCAATGCCCGGTGCTCGCTCTGATGTTTGGGAACATTTTAGTTCAGATGTTGCCTTGGGAATTTCAGAGTCAATGCAAACATGAACAGACAAGTCACAATCGCTCGGGCCCGGATCATTTGGCAGATAAGTACGCTGTTTCTTTTTACTGCTATCCGAATTATTCTTGCTTATTTTCGCCGTTTGATTACTGGGAGAGCTTGTTTTCTGCCGAGGCTTCCTCTTCCGGCTTTGCCTTTTGTTCCTCTCACAGAGATACATCCTTTCACAAGCCGATGGAGCAAATATTTGCACAGTGAAGACTGACCTGGCGATCTGCCTGAACACCAGGAACTCGCCAACGCTGATGGCATGGTCTAGCACAAAGTTCTTCCATCCATGCCCAAATGATAAAAAACCGTCACGCAAGCACAAATGCACTCGCCAGCGAAGTCCAAAGGCATCTTCGAGATAAATATTCGAGTCCGTCAGGTCCAAGATTGTCTTGGCAAATGGGGGTGGTATATCCTGCATGTGTAAAAGAAGTATACATAAGTTCTAGTATCAATAAAAGTTACCACTGCATAGCCGTCATGATCAACTCATTTTCACTGATGAATCACAGCACCATTGCAGAATATACTATTTTAGACAGATTTCACGAACTCAGTTACTTGCCAAGTGTGGTACATACTATTTGCATCATTCCTCAGTCTTTGGACAATTGGACTTGCCTAAAATGTACATGCTACATGAATAACCTTAAACAAACAGAAACCACACTGGATCGTACTACTTTGCCTAGTCTACAGCTAGATAGATTTGTCTTTGAGTACTGCAATGAGAGCAAAAACCTATAATTCCATACCATGCTTTCGGAGAAGTAGCCCATCATGATCTTGAAGAAGGACGGTAGTGTTGGGATCGGCCGAGCCTTCTCGGAGGAAGCAGGGCCATGAACTCGGACGCATCTCTTTGTGCAATCCACGCAAGCCCGCTTCCTGTGTGGGTCATAGACCCTCTTCCTCCTCTTCTTCACCTTCTCGGCTTTCTCCTCATGGCTGTCGACCTTGGCTCTCTCCTCCTGGGGCTCAACCATACTCTCTGCTTGCTCTTGCTTCAACACCCCTATCATCTCCACCATGTCTGTTGCTATGTGTCCAAGAATCGCACAAGAACACTCAAGCAAAACCAACAAACCGAGTAAACAACAAGAGAGAATGTATTTACTAGTTTGCTGAACAATGCTACAAGAGTGACATCTTGTGATGATCAAATGTGACATCAAGAATCATTGCCTCTGCCGGTCACTCCCTATCTCCCACAATTCAGCTGCCTATTCAGACATGCATACGCCTCTCAAGCCAAAGAAGAAGAGAAAACGGGCTCTCCAAAAAAGGCGATCTTTTGATGATCATTCGATTCAGCACTATTTCCAGAGAGAAGAACCAACGTAATGTAAGAGAAAATAAAGATCAAATCTTTGCCAAATTCCAGTCTTACTACAGAGCGGAGAAGAAACCAATAATGGTTACATATGCTTCTCCCACCCCATCAATCCTTTTATGTTCGTCTCCCTAGAGAGAAATAAAAAACCAATAATGTTTTAGTACTGCTAGATACCAGTGACTAGTCCGTAGCTTACTTTCTACTGTCTACTACATGGTAACTTGCAACACCAAACACCAAGGTGCCCGGTGCTCGCCTGCTTCACAGCCTCCACTTGGCGCTTTGGGAAGTGATACCTGGAGTCCTGGATGCTCCTCGTTGGCCTCTCACTCTGATGCCTGATCACCCATTCACCCCTCACGAGGCCACAACTACATGCATGCACGCTGCAAGGCGGCACGGTTCTTTCGCTGACCAATGGACCCAGTGAAAAGGGTCCCAGCTGCCAGTGACTGGGATTCGAGACCCCAAACCGGCTGGTCTCTTCTCCGGCGATCCGCCGAGCGGTCTGAGAGCCGGGCATCTGTGGGTCCCAGGTGGCAGTGAGGGTTCTCTCTCTCTCATGTTGTCTTGTTCTTAGTGTCTACCGCGAGGCTGGCTGACTGCTTTTGCTGGCCCTGTCTTTTATGCTTTTAATTTTTAGTTCTTTTAAAAATTAAAATAAATAGGATAGTTTCTTATAATAAATTCTCTAAACTGTTTTTTAAGTTTAAATTTATATACGTCATTTATATCCACATTTTTATCGTCCATTATCATTTTAAAAAGTATAAATAAAAAGCATCGACCGAACGGAACATGCTAATTCCGTTTTCTCCGGTTTGAGGTTGTACTTCTTACTCAGGTTTGCACGGATGGGTGATGGTCTGGGCGCTTTGCTTTACCCGGATTCTCTTTCCGTGCAGTGGGGCCAACGAATCAGCTCCGGTGCAACGGAAGCTATTTATGTTCATTGTGGCAAAGACTATTGGGGTGCAATCACATTGAATTCGAACAAATATTGTTTATATCGTATCATAACTTATATTTTTTCAGATTTAAAGTCAAATACGATAAGTCCGAATACGAATACGAATTCGAAGTTTTAGATATGATACCATTAGAACGGGTACATATAGTTTCGGATCGAAACATATAATATATGTAGATAGTATATGTATATATAAAGGAATATATACTGAACCATACCACCATCACTTCAAACCTTCAACTAGCAATAAATTCATCTAGTTACTTAAGTATGACACAAATGTAACATAAGCAATAAAATCATACATAAGCTCAAAAACCGATAAATTCATGCGCAAGTTCAACATAAGTAGGAAGGAATGGTGGCGATTAGCTAGACTCTAAAGTTAGGTTAGGACTTAAATAAAATCTAGGCCGGTTGGTGTCAATGATGGTTAATAGGCTGGACCGATTGATGTACTAAATTGCTTGTCGGATATCTAGTCGAATAGTATCCTATTGACCGTCTACCGACGCTATTCGGTTGGATTTTAGCTCTTCTGTTTTTACTACTGTATCTAGTACCGACCGGATTCGATACCGGATACTAAATTGTCTTCCCATATTCAGTACCGATCAGATTCAGTACCCGATCGATCGAGATCAATCTACACCGTTTGCATCTCTAGATCATACCATCTGCTTTTGTAGAGTATCGCCTTTTCGTTCTCTTCTTCAGGAGTAAATTTCTGTCTCACATTTTTTTTATCTCTTGGGCTGGTTTGTCATCAGCCCCCGCCGTGACATGGGTGGAGGCCCATCAACCCTCCCATATCCACCGCTTTCCAGTGACTAGCAGAATGTCGCACAACATTCTATTTATTCCGTAGTAACCGGCCAGATGCCATCGTAGAGGCACGTGCAGTATCACGCACTATTCATGTCGCGTTGTCACTGCAGCCTATCGGCTGTGTTCCATGCAACGACAATCAAGACAGGCTCGGAATTCCTCTGTTTCGCAAATAAAATTCGCGCTTCTTTCGGACCTACACCATGTGGGTAGATTTCCTATCCATCCAACATGACTAGACAGAAAGCAAGTGGTGATACGTCAGATGGTCCGATCGAAATGTCAAATCACAAGCAGGTCACACCGTACCGGGCGCTGTGTGGAGACCGGAGAAAATGCTGTGCGGCTCTACTGTTTGCACGAGCAGGCGCGTGAGCGCGCCCGGCGCCGAATCGCCGGCCGTGACAACGTTCGCTGCGTGCGCTCACGGGGACAGCCTCCGCGCCGGCCTCACGAGCCGAGCGGCGCACGGAGTGGCAAACGAGTGAACTCGGGCGCGGGCTGGGCGTAAAACTGAGCGCACGACCGACCCGTCCAAGTTCACTTCTTTTTAGTACTTATAGATTATATCTTTCTCGTAATAAGTAAATGGGTAATTTGTTAGTTATGTTTTTAAAACAATTTATTGAGACAATTATTTTGAATTAATTTATTTATATTTCGTTTCGTGTAAGTACTTATGTTATAATTATAAACCATCCGCTGTAAAAAAAATAACCCACCAAGACATGAGCTCAGCGTCACTAGCTTGCCTCCAAGATACAAGTTCATAGTGGTGTTACCGGTGAGGACTAATGCCGCCGGAGGAAGAAAAGCATGACAGGACTAGACATATTTTGCGCTCCGTCTTTTCGAACAACTTTTGGACCAAATGTGAAAAACAAGTCTTGTGTAAAGCATAATACAATGTGAAAAGAAGCTGCTAACGAGGAACACAGCATAGTCTAAGTAATATGGTGGGCTGTCTGTTTAGTGCTCCCTCTAAATAGTTTTAGTTTCTACTTTTTGCTGTTTTTAGCTTATTTAAATCAAAAATCACTTAAAATATGTTAATTTCTAATTTTAGCTTATTTTACTTTTTCAGTTTTTTACCTTTATTCTTTACATTGCATATAACGATTTTTTTTAAAAAAATTAATTAAATGATTCAGAAAAATTAACCACCGCTATAACATAATTTTAAAGCCTATAGAGTGGGCTCTTAATCCAGAAACTTTGTCGTGTAGTGGTAAGCCACGTCAAAATTGGCCGCTTGTGTTATAACAACTGGCTAGCTAGTGCCTGCTCCAAACAACCGCATGGTTTCGCGGCATAGGGTCCCGCCGGCGCCGGCCCGACCCTTTTTTTTGTTTGCCTCCGCGCCCATGCCGGCATGGCATGCCGCACGTCGAATCATCGCACTGCTGCCAGTGGCCCTTCCTTTTGTAGTGCGATGTGCAGTCAACTGTGCGATACACCAAAGGCTCATAAAGTACAGTAATCTTTTACATTTCCTTTTACAACCTGTCAAGCATTACTATGCTTTACCCCGACGAGCACAACTTATTCAGATCCATCCCATTTCTCAATGATTGTTTTTAAACAACTCGCAGAAATTGTTTCGTACGGAGAAATACTGAAGCTCAAAGCACACGTCATTGGCGACAACCGACAGGCAAGAATTTTAGTGGTATGCATAAGTTACTGCTCTTTGAGGGTTTCACTCAGTTCGGTTTGAGCTTTTAATTTTTGGTTTATTTTTTATTATTTATAAATTTTATTTTGTTCTATTTTTAAATTTTTTTGAGCTTTTTTGTCGGTTCTTTTTTCTCGTATTCGTTTATGTTATCTATGATGGGCTAACCTGTTTTTTTAATTTTATTTTTTAAAATTTAGTTACGTCAAATAAGTCACCATCAGCTACAATATAATTTCAGTCATAAACCAGCTTATTTCAGCCCAACCGAGCGGCATTATGTATGGTCATGATGAACATACGTTTTATGTAACCTAAGCTATGATCCATCATCGAAAGCCACACGTTTTTGTTTGGAAAAGTTTACTGGGAGTTGCATGTGCGCAGGCGTCCGATACAAGGGGAAAAAACAGACACTCGGTCCTAGTGTCACCGCCACGTCCATAGACTTCTTTCTCCACATCACTCATTTAGCTGACTCCATCAACACAACTCTTTATCTTTCTATCAATTACTTCAGTTTTTTTACCTCCAACACATACCGACATACCCCTCCAAATCTATCTCTTCCTCCATAGATTTGCCCACATTGCTGGCTCTTTTTCTCTCTCTAGACTCCGTACATGCGAGGGACTAGCCACAGCTTCTTCTCTACCCTAGGGGAGAGGCGAGGAGGCTTCTCAAATCACATGGGTAGAGAGCGATGAACGGTGGCGGTGCATCCTATGACCATGGCGACGGCTTCCAAGCCCCAAGGCCACCATCAGTCAACTCCTCTTGCTCCTTTATCATTTTCTTCTCCGGCGACCACACTCAAAACAGCAGTGGTCAGCAGGTTATCAGGGTGCCTTGCCTTGTTAGATTTGTCCATCCCACCTGACGCAAAAGAAAGTAGGATCGTCCACCGTTGCCTTCTACTTCGAGCTCATGTCGTTGGCACCGGCCACGCTCATCCATCCCAAATAGGTTGTTTATGTGTTTTATCAATTTGTTGCCCTCTTGTCTTAATTGTTACATGAAGTATTTAGCTTTATTGCAGTGTGTTATCTCGAAATGTTGTAGTAAGTTGCTTTGTGTTGCAGTCGAAGTGATGATTTTATTGCACTTGTATTTTTTTGTTGCAACAAAATTACATTTTATTGCAATGTGTTGTTTCCATGGACTATTGCAATGTATTATCTTGAAATGTTGCAGTAAGTTATTGTTACGTTGCAATCGAATTATGATTTGTCATATTTAAGCATATTTTTTGTTGAACAGGACTTATAATTTGTTACAGTGTGTAGTTGCCATTGGTTTTGTTGCGTGCTAAGCACCTGAAGTAGGCATCACTTGAGGCCATGGCAACAATGTCTAAGATCCACAGCCACCATTAGCCAGCTTCGTTTGCTCCACTCTCTCTCTCTCTCTCTTCTTTTCCAATAGCTGTAGTAGAGAGGGCATCATGACGACAGTGGCCAAAAGGGGCACCAGGCTGGTCTTGTCCTGCAGATCTATCCCTCCCACCGGCATTGATACTTTAGGATCAACTGTTATTGCTTCCTTCGTCAAGTTCGTGTTGTTGCTACCGGTCACGTCTAGATGGTCCCACAAGCAAGCCCAAGAAAGAAGTAGGTGGATGCGATGTGTTTGTTATGGAAAATTAGATGGTGAAAAACATAACTAAGATGTATATCCAAGAAGATTGGCAAGCTCTTCACAAAAAAAAATGTGTGGGATTGCTAATTTTTTATTAACTGAGGGAGATTTTCTAGTTTTTTTTTTATGAAATTAGATCTAATGTGTTGCAAGTGTCTATAAACAATATTACGAACGTGTAGCTGATCTGTTGCATCGATACTTACGATGGGACGTCCGGGCCCTGATCGATCCCACGTTTATTCGATCGCGAATGTCGGAGATAGCCAGCAATGGTCCTTGCTATTAGCGCATAAAAGTCGAAGGCAGACACAATGATGGAATCCGTCTTGCCTGCGCCGATTCCTTCACTGCACAGCAAATTTGTCAACAATAATATTCTTGGTTAACTTAAGCGATTTAAGTTCTCTTTGTTTATTAATGGACGGCGAATAGGAAAGTATTAGGTGAAGCCAGCCTTTTCGTTGGTACGTCTATTTCTGCCATTGACTTTGTCATTACTGCGAGCACTGTCCGTACAATAGGTGCGTTTTTTTATATATAATTTATGGTTATGGTCTATAATTTTTAATTTTAGTGTGAATGTTTATGTGAATAAATTAAATATCGATAAGTCGATAATCCGTTTCGAAAAGATTGTCCTGATAAACCGCTTTGAAACAACGACGGATAAATCACTCCATTTATTTATTCGTGGCAATTAATAAGCCCTAAGATAAAAAGAACATGTCTAATGTGTGCCATTTGGAAGTTGGTTTCTAATTTACAATTAGGCTCATATTTAAGAATAAGAAGCCCAAGCTTGCTCCCCAACGGCAAAGCGTACTGAGCAACTATGTCGATCGTACCATTCACATCACTAAATGCAAACAACTGCATGTCATTATGCAGTACTTCTGCCTGTATATATCCAATTGTTAATCTTTACGGCCAAACTACCCAAAAGGGTATCGTCAATCACATTCGGAAATTTTCAGAGTTCAAAAAAAAAAGAGGCTACAGAAGTACAGATATGCTTCGGTGCTTCACTGACTACTACCTCTTACCAAGTCAGCATTCCACCAGGAAAGAGGGGCACGTGTCACGTGTAGCAGCAGCATTAAGCTCGCCAGCGACCATCAACATCCAACCAAAAACATTACGCAGCGACCAATAAGTTAATCACACACACACACAAGATGGAGAAAAACGAGAGGCCGTGTACCAGTCCAGCACACCGTCCACTCTCTGCTCAAAAGAGCTTTTTTGGGCGACTTATGACTAACAAGTATTATAGTTGGCTAAAAAATACTGTAGTTAACAAAGTCTTATTTAGCATAATTAAATTTAAAAAAAATTAATAATAGAAAAAATATGTTAGCTCAGCACATATAATACAAATAAATACAAGAAAAAATAATCAACAAAAAAACTCAAAAAAAATAAAAAATATAGAAAAAAATAAAATTTATAAATAGTACAAAATAAATCAGAAATCAGAAGCTTAAGCGAGGCCGATCGATCATCGTCGGAGAAAAATTTTCCACCCCAAAACCTGTTCAAACCCCAACCACCACCACTGCCCGTCCTAATCCAGAAGCACGGATTGGGGGAGTAGTAATAAGTACGAGCTCCGAGCTACTCCAATTGAAGGCCAAGCCGACCGATTAGCAAAGCATGGTTGCGTGATGATATTAATGGCACCCCAATTTTGACGACGAGCTCACACGCCTCCGAGAAGGATCGCTGCGCGCGTGAGCCGGCGACTTGCGCAGCCCGCCGCCGGCCTGACGGACTCGAGTCTGACGCGACCTTCCGCCGAATCGCGAGACCTTTCCTTATCGCCCACCGAAACTCGTAGCAAGCGCTGGGTTGATGATTGCTCGCTCCGAAAGTTCCAGACTCGCGGGCGGCCGGCGTGTGGTCGTCGGTCTTATCCGTAATTTGGTTGCTTTACGAGATCAGTGTGTATTCGCAATTCGAAGTATTTTAGTTTCTTGATATTTTTTTCCATGGCCGTATGTGACAACACAAGAGACTACAGAATACGAGTAGTACAAAAAAAAGTACGGAATGGAACTGAGATAGTGATCCCTTTCGTTGAGTGAAACTTGTGTAAGCTTTCACCGGAACGGACAATTTACACGACGGGAATCCCCATGAACTGAGGCAATCCATTAATCTAAGGTGGTCTTTACATGGGCTGAATTTTAGTGATCTATGACTGATTTTTTACTGTAGCAGTTTAAAATTATACTGTAATTTATGGTGGCTTATTTGACATAATTAGATTTTAAAAAAATTAAAAATAGAAAAGACGGGTTAGCCTATCACGTATAATACAAACAAATATAAAAAAGAACCGGTAAAAAAGCTTAAAATAAACCGAAGCATTAGATAAAAACGAAATTTAGGAATAATGAGAAATAAACCGAAAGCTACAAGCCCAAGTTTAAATGAGTGGGCCTAAATATATTAAGTAACTAAAAGCTAATCTAAACAGCTGTTCTCAACCACTCAAAGCTTGTAGTATTCTAAAGCCTCGTTCGGTGTAGCATGTCTGGAGCGTGAGAGCCTAAGAACCATCGATGAGATGGGCTGGAATACTTGTAGTCTATGAGATGAGATCCTCCCAGGCAACAGCTGCGAATTGTTCCTTAAGCACATCATATACAAGAAATTTGACAAAAAGGCCTCACAAATTCGATTTGAAATCCAGCTATGAATTCCAGCTGCCGCTCATCATGTGTAGACAGTTAACGATCTCAACGTAGATAGCAACGGTTGATATCACATTAGCAGTCCCGGCAGGTACATTTTTTTTAATGAAAATGTCTGTCTATATGGGCTCAAGATTTCAACTAACTTGTATCTAATCCTGCTTTAATTTTCTTCTCCCTTGCTGTGTTCTTGTTGCTGCTGTGACTGATGCAATATGGTCTTCGTTGATCTGCGATCACACCTATAATTTATTCCAACGGCCATGGTCATGAACACACAGATATGAGATCATAGCTTGCCTCACCGAAAGAATTTTCTTATGTTCTTTCTTTGATTCCAAGTCACAGTCACCAGTCGGCAGCTGGGCTAAAGTTCCGACCAAATGTGAAGCCCCCATCTCTTTTTCAACGAGAATGACATTACCATTCATCTATACAATTGCTCTACTCTAGTACTACTTCATATGCATAAAAATCCATAGTGTTTGCAGTATAAATTTCGCAAGGACAGGAACCAGAAATGTAGGGTAAAAAGGAATCTGAAATGATAAGGTAGGATAGCAATGCTGAGGCAGTGCCCTCATCCTCAGGCTCAGCTGACCGGTCCAGGGCCAGCAAGAAACGTGCAGCTAAAGCAATATCTTCTGCACACTGGCACTGGGCCCTTCTTAATTTTGGGTCTATTTGGCAAGTTAAAAGCCGGACGGTAGGTTTTTGCTACAATACCTAACTTTTAAACGAAATATTTTCTCAAGACGGAGTCTACAAGTTAAACGTAGTACACATTAAAAGCCCAACATCTGTACCAGCCATAATCATAAGTGAGTATCGGTCTCTCCGTAATCTGTATCGTAAACAGCCAAAATTCAAAAATTTTAGCCAAAAGTCATAAACCGCAGCAAAAAAAAAAAAAAGAGACCTTTGTGCCCACTTTTGCATTGAGCTGATAAACAAGCCTCCCGGTTCCTGGTGGCTTTGATCTGTGATGCTGGAGAGATATCAAATAGATTCTTGCCTTTTCTGTAGTGGGATTCTGTGGGGGCCAACTGAGCTGCCATGGCAAGATACAAACCAAACAAAATTTTCCATCATTTGCCAAAGCTCAAACACGCTTGCAAAAAAAATAGTAGTCATATAAAAAAATTTAAGTACATCTTCAGAGTGAACTATGCATAAATGTTTGATTTGTTGATGCTAAACTAAACACACAATATAAACGGTAACGAATATCTAATTGCTAATCTACGTGGTATCCAAATTACCTATCTCGAGAGTAGCTCTAGTTTAAGGACTCCTTGTCATAACAAATCGACTTCACATGCAACAGATACATTTGATCAGGTTACATCATTTCTAGTATCGACGATATGCTAAATACAATTAGTATTTCTTAAAAAAGAAATTGTATATGCACTCTTCAATTGAAAAGGATGCCTCCAAATACAATTGTGTTTGTGTCCATGAAGGCACTGCAATTTCCACGTAACAAAATGGACATCTCTTTCCATGGCCTCAATGAATCACAAAGAAAAAGAGGGTGGGTCCCGGAGAAACGGGCGGTGGGTCCAGGTGGGCTGCTAGTGGATAGGGCCAGGCACCTCCCAACCAAGACCCTTCTTTTCCGAATGTCTCATCTCATCTGCGCCCTCCTATAAGAAGGCGAATTACTGAGGGAAATTAAATCAACGTTAAATCAACGACGGATGAGAAGACACCTCACGCTGAGCCTTCCCTCATGGCAGTTTTTTTAACCTGCTCTAAGGCCTCATCATCACCATCCATCATCAATCTAGTCATCTATCCACTCATTTCCCCCGAACGGGATTCTCTGACTTCAGCGTGACTTTGCTTGTAAAGTCCGTCCATCCCGCTATCAACGATCCAGATTAATCTAGTATTTTTTGATTTTCTCATTTTTAATTTTTTAATTTTTATCTTTTTTTAGCTTTTTTCTCTTTTCTTATATTTCTTTATATTATCTGTGTTAAAATAATTTATTTTTAAATAAAAATAACCTATTTTTATTTAAAAAAAGGTTATTTTAACACAGATAATATAAAAAAATATAAAAAAAGAAAAAGCTAGGAAAAAATAAAAATATAAAGCTAAAAACTAGAAGTAAAAAAAATCAAAAAATGCTAGATTAATCTGGACCGTTGATCACCAGATGAACGGATTTTACGAAGCAAAGTCACGCTGTGACTTTACTTCTAAAGTCAGAGAATCCGCGCCGCATTTCCCCATCCTTCCCTTTTCACATTTTCTTTTTTGAGCCTTTTCTGGGAATATTTTTAGATTCTTTTTACTTGTTATACTGGTTTTCCAAGAGCTATTTCAAGATTCAATAGAAGAATCAGTAGGCATCAGATAGTAGCCTTATTTGCGTAGCCTTTTCCCTCTCCTTTTGACTCTCGCCTTCTTCTTTAGGGCTTTATACCTTTGGTTTCTAGTTTTTTTAAAAATCAAAATAAACCAAACGTATTTCTTAAAGTAAAATTTTAAAATTCCTTTCTAAGCTTAAAATTATGTGTATCATCTCTATCAACGTCTCTGCTATTTTTTACCCTCTCAAAAAATATGAATAAAATATATAAACCGCAGTTTAAACTTATCTTCTTCTTAAGCAACACACAGCAAGCAATTGCAAGATTGCAGACATCTCCTGTTGTCTGGTTATAAAACCAAGGGACCAGAGCCGCAGGAAGCCCCCCTCAGAGTTTCCCCTCACGGCTTGCTGCCTTCTTTCTTTCTTGTTGGCCTTCTTCTTGCTTGCTTGTTGTTTCCTGAGCCCCTCCTTGCCCAAGTCTCCGTCTATCCTGAGCCCCTCCTTGCCCAAGTCTCCGTCTATTGTTGTAGACGTCACCATAGGGGAAAGGAAAAGCATAGGTTGGATTAGCTTCCTGAGACGTCATGTTCCATGGTGGTAGGCCTTTGTCCCTCAGGGGCTCTCTCAAGGCCCTTGAAGCTGATATCCACCATGCCAACACTCTGTAATCTTCTTCTCCGCTCCTTCCATGCTTTTTTGATTCTTGATGTTTTCTTTTGGTACTGGATTTTCCAGGAAAGAAGCAGAAAGGGAAAGTTTACCTTTTTATTCATGATTTTGGTTTTATTTTGACATGTTTACTGGAATTTGTGGGGTGGTATGTTGATGTTGTAGACATGTAGTGATGAATCGGTGATTCTTGTTTCAGGGCGCATGCTATACACAGGGCCTATGGTGGTGCCTGTGTGCAGATGAGACTGTCCTACAGCTCCATGGCTCCAATCATCCTTAACCTTATCCAGTGGATGGATTGCAGCTGCTCCCTTTCGTATACCCTCCCTAGCTACCTAGGCCTTCTTGAGGTTCTTGTTTACAAGGTATTGCATTCTTACTTGTTACAAGTCTCGAAATTTACGAGTTGGGTCTCATTTCCAGACGTTTTTGTTCCATGATATTGATCTTTACAGGGCTTTAATTCAACCTGCAGGTTTATGTTGATGAGGATGCCTCCATATCCACCATCGAAAGGCGGGCAAGCATTGAAGAATTCTACGGTATGCACAGCACACAATTAGGAAGTTCTTCAGTTTGAGGTTTTCTTCTTGCACTGATACCATGTAGTTTTGGGGCCATGGAATGCAGCTATAATATATCCATTCTTGCAACAACTTGAGGGCAACTTGATGGAGAAGGATTGCAAGGAGAAAGGGTGGTGCAAGGAGGCTGGCGGCGGCGGCCGCGGCCGCGGCCGGAAGCTCTATGCCGATGATAAGGATGCTGAGAGGGAAGATGAGTGCGGCATTTGCTTGGAGACTTGCACCAAGATGGTCCTTCCCAATTGCAACCATGCCATGTGCATCAACTGTTACCGAGATTGGTAATTGCTTTCATTTGCCCTTGCTTGTCCGTTTGAGGTGTATTTAAGTAGTACGATTATCTGAGCCAGGATATTACTAATCAATTAGGCCCCATGTCATATGCTACTGTAAAAATTTGCTGGTGGCTTGAATAGCTTAAAGGTACGGTGGATCCAGAGATACTCATCTTTTTTTTTACTTCTTAGAATCCGTAGTGGCAGCACAAAAATCATATCATTAAATTATCATTAAAAATACTTTTATAATATTATAATTTTATGAGTATATATTGTTGTAAAGTTATAAAAAATAGCGATCAAAATCACATATCGAAGATCGAGAAAAATCAAAGATACTAACATAAAATTATAATATTATAAAAGTATTTTAAGATTTGAGGAGTTGCGTAAGCAGCCACAGACTCTTGATAGCACGGATGCTAACATTGCATTTCTACTGTGCAAAGATGTTTATTGGTTTAATTTTTTTCAAAGCTGGTGCTGTTTGTGAGCTACTCCTACTCATTCAATGTTGGTAGGAGTGGAGAGAGGGTGGTTCAACAACCCAACATAGTTTTAATGCACGCAAATCTGCATTTTATTGCTCTCCAATCTCTATTTAGTCCAATTTATGCTACATTCTCTCCAAAGGTTGAAATTTTATATTTTATTCTTCACTGTTGTGCAACACTGAAACTGTCCACTTGTCCTGCTTAGAAGTTTTTTTTATTTGTTTATGCCAAACAATTAGTTGCTCGGAACTCACAGTATCTCTTGTTCTAGGTATTTTTAGCCTTCTGTTTGTAAACTAGGAGGGAATTCATATGATCCAACGTTATCATGTGCCATGTTAAGAGATTCATTCCGTTATGCCTTCACTTGTCAGAGTTTAATGGACAAATTGTGGTATTTCATACCATCGTTAACAGCCCTGCACTAGTCATACTAAAAACAACTGGCACTAGTTCATCAATGGCATGGAAAGGAGACAACTAGGAGAGCCGTAGCCATAAATAAAAAGCAGCATAGCATTAGTAGTGCCAACTTTCAAGATCACAAATCAAATTTGAAGGGATAACTAAAGGGGGCGTGGAAGACATTGACATGTGGCATTCTTAATCCTAAATGATGGTTTCCTTAGCTGGCATATTATACTTGTGTGCCAAGGCTAGTGTTATCTGCAAGTCATCCTGCGTGTCATATATTAAGTACGTCGAGTTGTCGTTATAATGATACTCAGTCAACTGGTGGCTTCATTAGAAATTTGGGGCAGTCAATAGCTTCTCCAACAACGTTGCTTCAGATTAGATGTAGTTTATCGCAATTATGGTTGTAGATACTGTTGGTAACTGGCTTATTAGTTCCAGTTGCTGAAAATCCTAGCAATCAGAGTACTATTATTACACTATACGATAAAAACTGTTTTTTTCCCCTTGGCTTCCATTGGAACATGGACAAAGTTGGTGTGGTTTGGAGCTTCGACTGGCTTTCTGCCAAGCTTAGCTGATTTTGTGATTTAGAGGAATTGGGTGGGGGTGTGTACAGCAGTCCGGTAGTTATTGGTCCTGCACTCTGCTTGAAACAAGTCAGACAGCTTCCCAATTGTGTTCTTTTCCTTTTGCTGCAAGTACATCAAATTGCAACTCTAATATGCATCACGATTGCAGGTATACAAGATCTCAGTCATGCCCTTTCTGCCGCGGAAGCCTTAAAAGAGTTAAATCCAGAGACCTCTGGGTGCTCACCGGCGATGATGATGTGATTGACACCGTAACACTGGAGAAGGAGAATGTGTGGCACTTCCACCGCTTCATCGACAGCTTGCCTCTGATAGTCCCTGACAACGTGTTGTTGGTCTACTATGACTACCTAGTCTAACGAAGAAGCTCCCTTTGCAAGAGAAGAGAGCGGTGTGCAAGGGTTCCGGCAGCCGACCATCCTCCGCAGATTGAGTCTGGCAAGCGAAGCCGTTCGTCGCGAAACACCATTGTTCCTTGGACTGGCTTTGCGTAATCGCATTGTCTGCTGTAATAAGTGTACAGAAAGAAAGAGATGTTGGAGGATCTTTTTCTCGAAGTTTCAGCTGTTTGGCATTCCTGCTCTAGCATATTGCCAAGTAAGAAGGAACAGGCGATGGGTACTTATTCCTGCCAATTGTCAATCTGTGTGCGTTCATTGGTACATGAGTGTTCCTAGTGGTGGATATCGAGCTAAGTAATCGTCTTATCGATTTTTTTTCTTTCTGAAATTGATATAGTTTAATTTAGTAGTATTTTATATATAGTTTAGAAGTATTTTATAAATGAGCCAACGGACGAGTCAAGTTAGAGCAAAGTCCAAATTTGTTTGAACTCATTTCATTATTCAATCAATTATCGAATATTATTAAAACAATTTTAAACCGAGAACAAGTCTCACTAACGAGATTTTTTTTCCACCTGTAAGTGTTCTTAAAGCTTTCATAAATATGTCCAGATGCGCAACATAAAGATTTTTTTAGGAGCAATGCTATGGAGTATGGAGTTTGTAGGCTCGGGTATATAATGGCAGGTTTAACTCCCGCATGTCAGGACGATTTTCCTACCGCCGATCAGAAGTTCAGAACGTCAGACGTGCGTTTACATTTCGATCATTTCCTGTCCTTTTCGATGCCACAGAGAACAGTCTGCCCTTTCCCTTTCCTGTTTGATGCACCTGTGAGTTTTGAAGCACACCACGTCAGAAGAAAACGAAAGAGAATCATTCCATTTTGGGGCTATGATTTGAATGACCAGAGAATCAGTTCTTCATGATCACCCTGAGGGGCTGAGTGACAAATTCTTAACTTCTGACCCTGAAATTGTTCCCATTGCTCCCATCGCAGTTCCTGAAATTGCAACTGCTGGAGCCTGCAGCTGATCCCAACTCGACCCAGGCTGTGTCATCAATACGTTGTGACGACGATGGCCGTCAATCAATTCAACCGCCATGAGGAGAAACTAACAAGGTTTGATCTTTCTCACTTCCATTCCGCTCAAAGATCGACATCGCAGAGGACGCATACTTGTCTCAAAGTTAGTAAACGAGGACAGCATTAATAAACATTGGCCGACCTGCCTGTATATGTCGACTCCAAGTTACTCGATCCTATCGATACAGCCACCCGCTCCCACTGTAGGCGATCAAGCCAAGAGAGACGAGAGAGCAGGATGGCGTCTCTCAGCGTCACCAGCAGCGTCTTTGCCACTTCCGGTCCGAGGGACTTGACGCCCCAGCTCATCAGCTGGTAGGCACACGCATGTTCATTTGGCTTGTGGTGATTAAGTGTAGCACTAGCCGGTAATCAGCTTTCTTTGTTTTCTTGTTTGGAAACTCGAAGCTCACCGCATGCGTGCGTGCATGAGTACTCCCCCCCTTCTCTTCGAATATGTAAGGTCAGGAATTTCGTACGAGTAGTAGTGTTAGGTACTACTTCCTTTCTAAGATTTGATCATCAATATATTTAAAACTATTTAGATTAACTATATCATTAGATTTGTCATTAAAAATACTTTTATAATATTATATTTTTATTAATATATCTTAATATAAAGTTATAAAGAGTAACGATCAAAATCACATTTAAGATACCGTAAATTAAAAACGTCAAATAAAAAAAAAGAAAGGGAAGGATCTGTAAACTATAATATCCCTGTGACGTTGTACGTAGGTTCCAAGAGAGAGATGGAAGATAAGTGGAAAAATTAAAGTTTATTTTAAAATTGTAGTCATTGGTTTGCGAGTCAGCATATCGGGCCTAGAATCCGGAATTCTCTGTGATTCGCCGCACTATTTCCTGAATTAGTAGATAGTACTCATAAATATAATACTGAATCATATCACAAATCGCATGAACCATACCAAACACTTTGTATTACACAAAGATTTTAAATATCCCATATCGGGTATAGTTTACATAACAGACCGATTAGGCTAAATGTTTATATTACAAAAGCGGAAATGAAGCGAACAACAAAATATGAGACTACATCTTCACACAGGCAAGCGACTAGAGGTAAAGGATGCCTTACTACTTTCCAAGGGTTTGGATAATAGATGTGCATACAATCACCATCAAAGTCTACTTATCTAGGGTAATGACTAAACTACTAAAGATCGACCTAATCTCCACCACCTTCTTCTCTGTCTGTTCCTAGGGCAGCGTTGTAGGTGTAGTGGTCATGAACCGTAGGTTCTGAGTTAATTGAGTGAGCGAGAGTGAGCACAAACAACTGTGCTCTGCGAGTCAATACACATAATGTAGTAATATAGATGCATGACTTAACAAAGGAATGACCGGGTTCTTTTATTTGCTAAAGACTTCAGTTGAAATGTTATAGTAAGTAAAAATTCCTAAGACTTAGCATTTTTAACTAAACTATGTTTTCTAAAAGCATTTTTTAACTAAACCATGTTTTCTAAAGGATGTGAAAGAGTGCAATAATAATAGTGATATAGGTTTCATCCACCATATATTATTTTTGATACTGGGGTTCTATCCTCATTATAATCACTAGGTTCTATCCACCCAGGGAAAACGAATACTTAGAGTTCCATCCACATTCCATGTTTTTTATCCCAACCACAAAGAACATTTTGTACATACACACTAACTTGAGTAAGTTCCTATGCTCATCCATGAGCATGGGTACATTTGTTCGAACAGTTTTCACTCTGCAGAGGTCACACACTTTACCCACAAGAGACAACTAACTTGTTATATTTCACATATTTTCTTAGACATGTATATTAAGAAGGTCACTACAAGGTATTTTCAATGCATCATCCCAATGAGGCTACACTCACTAAGGTTTTCACCGCCGTGGGGTTCTATCTACCCGCTCTGGAAGCCCCCTCTTGCGTCGTCACATCAAAGTCCTCTATCCGGCTCTGTTACCCATGTTCCATCGGATGGCGCAACCCACGTTGGGTTGATGCAAATTAATTAGTCACGTCGTACCCATTATAGACTTGTGGTTACACTGTTTTACATTGGGAAGGAATTACAAGATTAATTCTTTAGTCTTATTTGGACGGTTCCATCATAAGTCATATTCTTGTGCTCTATCCACACCAATTACTCTTACCATCTGCTAGATATTTAAGTAAGTTTAGAGTTTTAGGGATCAAAATATCCTTTTTGTTCAAAAATACCAGTCATTTGTATCCAATGACTGTCCAAATACAAGTTTTATGTTTAAAATGATGTCAGAGCAATCTAATGCCCCCAGATATCTAACCAAGACTAAGCATAGTGTTTAGATACAGACTTATTGCAAGATGTTTACCATTATTTCTAGTGCAACAAGGTTTTATGTCCAAAATCAAGGAGTGGGGTGTCATAGCACATTTATTAATTGGGACTAAACTATGAGCTTAACATGAACTTAATTTGCATAATAAATTAGAGCATACATTTAATAATTTAAATCAACATAACTTGCATTCAAAAAGTAGGTGCAAATTGATCAAATCATTAACTCGCCTTTCTTATAAGCTGTTTAACCTTGAGGGTCCTAGCTTGACTTGAAATGCTGTTCTTCTTGGGCTTCGTACTCTAAATGAACGATCACGAAGAGAATCGGATAAATACTAGAGATATGAATAACATCCAAATAAAAATGCAAATGAAATCCAAATTTCATGATTTTACCCCCATTAGAAAGATCTTGATTTTAGATAAGTTTATAAACAAGTTTCATCTAATTTTTACTTAAAATGAGTGAGAGCCGACCTTCCAAAGTTTAAATTCAGGAGAAATCCCAAAAATAAATAGAGGAGAGAGATACTATATCTCATTGATAGCTAGACCCCACGGTTTCTTTAATTTATTTTCTTATTTGAAAATGCATCAGAGGCTGACAGGTAGGGCCAGCCTGGTTTTTAATTACTTTCTTATATGATATCATATGAGAGACTAACAGGTGTAGCCCTTCAGGTTTTAATTTCCTTTTTGAATTATTTTCTTTAAAGAAAAGAAACGAGTAACCGATAGGTGGACCTGGGTTCAGAGACGGGCCGGCATGTCAGTGACTAGTGATTTCTTAATGACCTAGGACCACATGGCAGTGGCTACTTAGTTTAAACTAATCAACATTACTAACCTAAACTAATTATATTTATTAATTTTAATTGTGTTATAGTGCTTTCTCCTTGGCTTCATAGAGAAGGCGCACTGCAAGCAATGGCGAGCTCCGCCAACCCAAAAATGGTTTGCTAGGACCACGGTGATCCTAGGCATGGTGATAGCATGACCGGCAGCGAGCCACTGAGGCGATGCGACGGCGGAGCTCGACCACCATGGCAGACATGTCTTCGGTGGTGAGGAGAGCAACTAAAGGGGTCTGCAGGCATCTAAGGGGCACGGGAGGCCCACTAGAGGGGTTGGAGAAGCTCAGGAAGGCTCGTTGTGGTTCGGCGATGTCGACTCGAGGCGACGCGGTGGCTTCAACAGTGATTGCGAACCAGGGATGATGTCTGCCAAAATTGAGCATGGGCAAAGTAAGAGGGAGGTAAGGGGGTGCTCCAATTGCAAGGAATCAAACAATGGCTCACCAGATAGGACTTGGCGGTGAAGAGGCGATTCCGGCCAAACAGGTAGAAGATGACGGTGCTGATGAAATTCAAGCAAGGAGAAGCACCATTGAGTGAAGGGAAGTGGTGGGGGAGGTGCGATGAAGCAATTCAGAGCATGGCATGGCTTTTATAGCCGACAAAAGTGACCGGATGGCATGTGCGGTGCATGGCATGAGTAGAGGCGTGGCACAGCAACGTAGTGGTGGCCGGCGTCATCACGGCATGGCCATGGAGGTTGTAACGAGACAGGGTGCACGCGATGAGGTGGAGGAATCAGGCGGCAACACGTCAAAGTTACGTCTACGAGTTGGCGCAGTGCTGTTCGCGCATGGTATTGGGTGCACTTGAAGCCATTGGAACGCATTGGCTACACAAATAAACAATATATAAGTAGGTTGACTTTTGCATATCTCTTAGAGAAATTGTGAACTTACATCTTAGAGAAATTGTGAACTTTTCATACAAACAATTAGTTCCAAAATCAATGTAACTAACTAATATATCCATCACATGCTAGCAAAGCACTGGAGCAAAATTGAAATGTCCCAAAAATTCAAAGCTTTGAATTTTTCTTTGAATTTGGTTTGAATTTGATTTCTTACCGAATTGAGAAACTTTCTTGAGTTTCTGCTTTCATCTTTTGGATTTCTGCCTTTTCCTAGCGTTGGCGCCTCCTCCCCTATTGCCCCTGCTACCCGCCCACCCGCCGTTCGTGCCCTGCACGCCGTTGCCACACCATCAAGCTCACACAACGATCTGCCACCTCACCAATCGAGCCTTAAATGGTCGTCACACCCTCTCCGTCCACGCACCAACAGCTCTCCGCTGCCACGTTGTCTGCCACCTACTTGACATGCATGCCAACACCATAACTCGTCTCGCCAGTGCGCACACGCCTGCGCTAGAAGTACATTGCACACCTCAAGTTGCCACCATTGCTGCCAGCACTGCCACTGACCTCACCGAAGGGCCTCAACCGCCAGCACCACTGTCCACACGCCATCTTCGTCGTGGCCAAGCCACTGTTGCCACCGCCTTCCATAACCTTTAAAATCGAGCCGAGCTATCCATAAGCATGCAGTAGTAACCAATTGCAAGGTCAAGCACCGCTATCGCCGTGTCCACACCGGTGAGACCTAAAACCCAATTTTCCCTCTAGCATCAATCATAACCCAATTCCTTGTGACCTTAGCACCGCCTGGACGCCACAGAGCTAAAACCAACCACGCCAACCCACCATACCACCCCCTAGGCCACTGGTGTCGTGCGCCACCGCATGCCAAGCCCGGCCACCATGGAGAGCCATGCACGGACCGGGTTAACTTAAGCCGACATCACCATTAACCTTCCCGCTTACCATAGAAGCTCAACCACCAACAAACTTACCAAAACCCCACTAGAGCGCCACCGTGCCATGGCCCTGCTCCGACGAGCCTCTTTTGCTGCTAGCCTTCTCCGGTGTCCCTCCGACCACACAAATACCAAAAATGGAACACTTACATTCCACTAGCCCTTTTCACGCCACCGCTCGCCGTTAATAGCCGTCGCCGTCGCCCAATTTCCCTTGCCACTGCTCGGCCGCCATGGCATGAGTTTAAGCCGAGCCAGCTAGGCTTTGCACCGAGTAGGTCGATGAAATGGGCCGGCTAAGTTAGCCCAAAGTGAATAGAAGTCTAGTGAGCCAAATGGGCTAAGCTCAATAGCTAAAGCCCATTACTATTTAAAACTAGCCCACTACTATTCATGGCCGAGCCCAATACTATTCAACCCACATAGAATTAGCCCAAACCCATTACTATTTATATGACCAGAACCATTATGAATAGTATCAACCCATTAAGTAAGTTTATATCCCTTTCGTCCGTCTAGAGCCCTTTTAAACCATTTTCAGCTCCGTTTAAGCCACCCAAACTCCGTTTAAACCCTGACCATGCAAACCCACCCATGTTCATCTTTTTTTGGATTTTACTTCTTTTATTTATCCTAGCTCGTATTCTTTCGAGCACGGACTTATTGGTTTTATTTATTTGTGATAGCACCTAAATTCGCTGAGTTGTCCGTCCTAGGAGCAGATCAAGACGCAAGAGACTTAGGACCAGTTGAAGAATTCGAACAGGAAGGCAAGTCATATGTTTAATTATCAATAATTTTATTCTTATTATTTGTGCACTGTTATTTATTTAAAGTAATTGTTTGGAATAACATGATAATTAGTTAAGTCCTACCACTAAAAAAGCCATGCTTTACTTGAAGGCCATATTCACCTTGTCAGCCATAATAATTGAATACTTTATAAGTAATCATCAGTAGACTAGATAATCATATGTTTTATCTACACTACTAAGTTTGTTTCAGTATCCTGTCGATAGATTGTAAAATTGTACTAGGGTTGAAGATGAATTATGGGAAGCCACTAGATAGTTGGAACCTATAACCTCACCCTAGGGTGGAGGTTTGGTGTGAATTGGTGTTACTGTATTGTAATACACCAAGTATGTGGTTGATGGCCTCATTTGAAAAAAAGAAGTACTAGAACCTTATATTAAGTAAAGGACACAGAAATCACTCAACTATAAGTTTTGATATGTCAGACCTGGTTTAGTACGCTTCTCGATTTGATCAAATATCTATAGAAACGTCAGCTATCCTAGTCTTTCAAGATGGTCTACGGACAAGGGGTGAAATGAAAGTGGGACTGAATAGTCACTTGTTATTTTTCACAATGATAGGTCCATTCAACGTCAGGTCACGATTTCCGCTTTGGCTTGTGGATTCCCGATAATGTTGTTTGGCCATGAGTGCATCTGGTAGAAGCTAGATAGAATAGAATAGTGAACGACCTTGTTATCTCAACTCAGTTGCATGCTATCATGTTATGTGTCTTTTGCATGACATTGAGAGCTTTAGGCATGTTGTAGGTAAAGCTGGATAACTCCATAGAGTAAAATTTGTAGTATTCGGATACATCTTGCTTCCAGTAAATGAAGATATGTTTAATGGGTGAATCTAACACCAAGTCATAAGTAGCTTTGGTAAGATTTCTAATTTGGTAATTAAGTTGGTTAAACCCCCTTTTCTCTTAAGAAGTTAATGTTTTATCATTTTATGTAGAAAGATGTTTATAAATAAACTTGCATCCACAAATATAATGATAAAACCATCATATCCGAATTTCTTGAAATACTGGCAAGTAGTTAATTAGTATTCTCCGTGTGACATGTTGAGTACAGTTGTACTCATACTTGCTAAAATGTCAACAAAAGAAACTTGAAAAGATAACGAAGAGCCTTTCGAGGAAGACTTCGACGATTCCTTAGTAATAGATGATTACTGGTTTTAGGTCTTGTCCACTCTCAGCCACTCCTGTGGAATTCCTTTTGTGATATAATATAAATTTTGGATTTGGATGACCTATCTTGTAAACTTTGTTGTTATGCCTTATCTTGTAATAAGGTTGGCTTTTATGGAATAAGCTTGTGTTGGTTTGATGCATACTCAACTATAGTACTCCGTAGTTGAACATCTTGGGTAATTATGGGGAAATCCAACAGCTTTAGAAATGGAGTCATCACAAAAATCATCAATGCTTTAGGTTCAGTCCATTTTTCCAAAATGAATAGAGACAAATTGACATGTAATCTTGAATTATCCGTGGAGAAATTGCAGGTAGGATGTAGGGACACACTTAACATGGGGCATGAGGATTTAGTTGAACCCTCAAAATTTTTGGAAAATAAACTGCACCTGCACCTGCACCTTGGGTTCCAATAGTGGCACACCTAGGATTCCACCACGCTCCAAGTAGAAAACTAACGTCCTAAAAGCAACGCCAAATAATAGCTACCCATACCAATGCAGAACAAAAGTAGAGCACAAAATTCCCTTTTGAACCATGATTCCTTAATGCGAGAAGAGAGGAGTAGACATATGGGCAGGATCCTCTGTGAAATCTGAGAGATTTAGCACCTAACAACACCAATCAAGAACCAAAACATGAGTGTAGCAACATAACTA
Organism: Bonia amplexicaulis; assembly: GCA_036346245.1. Lineage (NCBI taxonomy): Eukaryota > Viridiplantae > Streptophyta > Magnoliopsida > Poales > Poaceae > Bonia > Bonia amplexicaulis. The sequence goes on from CM070735.1 coordinate 37,714,782, forward strand.
GCTCAAAATATCATAATTGGGCTCAGGAAGTGAGGAGGGGCAGGGAGCAGTTAGCCAGTTACATACCTTGGAATTGTCAGTGGTGTGGGGAAAGAAAGGAGGAAGGATATGTCGGCGGTAGAGCTCAGGGACTGTCGAGGGACACAGCGCCGTTCGGAGAGTCGAAGGACGAGCAAGAGTTTCTTGGTCACCCGCTCCTTCTGGTTGAGGTGATTGCACGGATGATAGCGGCAGAGATACAGGGAGGAGATCTGTGGTCAAGGGCACGTGGCGGCCGGCAGCGACGGAGATCGGGGAGGTGTCGTCGACGATTCAGTTGGAACCCTAGCACGGATGGTGGGCGTGGAGATGCGACGACGCGTGGAGAGTTAGAGGAGGGGGAAGCGGTGGAGGAGATGCAGGCAAGGAGATCCAGGGGTGGGGATACACAGCGGCCGACAGCGACGAAGATAAAGGAAGGAGGGAGTTAACAGTGGCGGCAACAATTCACACTGGTCCTGGAACCCTAGCCCCTCATCCCTTTCCAACTCGAGTGAAGAGATTGTATTAGAATGGGTAACAACTAAGTGGGATCATCAAAAATTAGACGTATTGTTGGAGGTTGACGTAGAAATATTGTAGTGGCGAGAAGTGATACAATATGCACGGTTCGGTAGGCTAGCTAGCATGTAAGGGATTATAATTTCAAAGAAGGTTGCCCATGGTGCATCACCGTATGGATAAGCAATATACGCTAGTACCACATGAAGTAATAAGATAATTTGATGCACATATAATTAATGTATTGCTTTGAGATTAAATAGAGATATATGTGTATTTTTAAAAAATAACTAATGGAGAAAGAATAGGAGCATACAACTACATGATTCATACATAATAGAGAGTGCTTATGTTTTTAAGAATCTCAACAACTTAGTATGCTCAATAATTTTCTTCCATCAAATTTATACTTTGATTACATTTCTCAACTTATATTTCTTTCAAGCTTCTATTGTCATTTCTAATGTTTATAATGTCTTAAAATTCTTAATAACAAAAGAGATAGGTAAACATATTTTCCAATATCTACCCATCATTTGATACTTAAAATTTTAAAATAAATCTAGCCGTAAATGCATGCGCGGACCACCCTATTAGTGTAGGGTTGTGGGGAAAGTAGCTTGTTCATAAATATTTTTGTCAAAGGCGGGCATTGCATCGAGCATCTGCCAACCTGTTCAGAAGATCAAAAACTGCAATCCTTCTATCTTTTCAGTTTGTTCACAAGAACAAAATTGCAATTTATTCACGAGGAAACAAAACTGGAGGATTGCAGGTTACCATGAACATACATACATGCCAATGCAACAGCAAACATAACAAAAGCTCCAAAGTAACGAGCTGCAAAGTGCAAACACAACGAAATAGAGCAAAACGCCTGAAACGGTCTACTCAACATATAAAGGTTTTTACTAACATATCAGCATGTCAGTAAAATTTATATTTCCATAGACCAAAACGCAGCCGCTCCAATTTACCACACGCAGCACCTGAATCAGGAGATTTAACACCTAAAAACTACTACGATGACAGGTATTATTAAAAGCGTAAGTTCCAGATTATTAAAACAGTTTCCGATATCCGAAGATAGGACTGTGAAAACCAAACCACACTCAGCAACCTGAATATTCATATGCAGGTCCAATCGGATTGGCACCAGCACGAGGCAGATCAGTACTTGTAGTCCTTCACGTGAAGGCTCTCCGAGGCACCCTCGCCAAGGACAGCATCACCCTTGTATGTACCGAGAGTAGCATCGGAGTTGGCCTTGCACCTGGTAAGGAAGGCCTTCCTGGCCTTCTCCACGTTCTCCTCCTTGCCAGCCCAGGCCTTGAGCGTGCTCTGCTGGAGGGCACGTCCAAAGGAGAAGGACAGAGACCATGGCCTCTTGGTGCTCAGCTTGTTCATGGCGTTCAGGTTCAGCGTAGCCTCCTCTTCACTCTGCCCACCAGAGAGGAAGACAATGGCAGGCACAGCGGCAGGGACGGTCCTCTGGAGGGCGCGGACAGTGTACTCAGCAATGACCGCAGGGGCCACCTTCTTGGAGTCAGAACCTGGGGTAACCATGTTTGGCTTGAGGAGGGAACCCTCAAGAAGGACGTGGTGCTCGTTGAGCGCCTTGTAGCAGGCAGCAAGAACCATCTCCGTAACATAAGCACAGCGGTCAATGTCATGAGGCCCATCAACAAGGATCTCAGGCTCAACAATGGGCACTAGACCGTTCTCCTGGCAGATGATGGCGTAACGAGCCAGACCCTGAGCATTCAGATCAATGGCAAGTTGAGATGGCTCATTGGGGCCAATCTTGAGGACGGCGCGCCACTTGGCAAAGCGGGCACCAGCCTCGTAGTACTTGGCGCAGCGCTTGCCAAGGTCATCATGGCCCTGGGTGGTGGTCTCCTTGTCAGTGCCAGCAACCTCGATAGTGCCCTTGTCCACCTTGATGCCAGGGAGGACACCACCCTCCTTGAGGACATCGACGAATGGCTTGCCATCCTTGGTCTTCTGGTACAGGGTCTCCTCAAAGAGGATCACGCCGCTGAGGTACTGGAGGGCACCAGGGGTGCAGAAGAGGAGCTCACGGAGGGAACGGCGGTTCTCCTCGACGTTCTCAACATTGATGCTGGCAAAGCGCTTGCCAATGGTACCAGTGGACTCGTCAGCTGCAAGGATACCCTTGCCAGGGGTGCCAATGTAGGCAGCGTTCTTGATGAGCTCATCTGCAAGATAACCAACATGTGTTTAGCCAAAAAGAAATGGAGAATACCCTAATTATCCCAATCATCAGACAAATAAAGCTCAAAATATAAATTACCAACAACTGACTGCAACCAATACAGATGTTTAGCCAACAACACACACATAATATCCTGATTATGCTAATTCTCGGTCATAATTGATCCACGAAACTTTACTAATTTCTCAAAAATTGCATTAGTAAAAACTGCATCTGCATAAGCCAAAACTAAGGGCGGAGGCGACAAACAATTAACATCATAACAGAAAATAAATACAGCTTGTGAATTATGATTAAAAACTGCATCTGCATAACCCAAACCTAAACAACGATTTATAGATCTACAAATACAGATGCAAATTCACTAACTCGAAGCCAGAATAAACCTATGACGAAACCAAACAGAACCAGATAAAAACACTTAAAATCAGCACTAATCACTATGCCTACGCGGTGAATACTTAAAACAGTAGTAAAAAGATACAGTATTACCAGCATACGATGCATCACCAGATGTAACTCGTAATTCCTAACACCTGATCTAACTCACAGCCCCCTAAACCCTTTCGAAAACAACCTAACCCCTAGAGCCAAGCAGACACATACCACCAAACACGCACATGTACGGATCTAACCAAACATGGCAAATCCTATGCAGATTTACGAGCATAGCTAGACCTAACGATACCCAACAGCAAACAACTAACAGATCTACACACGAGCCAATACAATCACAAACAGATCAAGAAAGAACGAAGAGAGAGAAGCGGAGAGAGAGAGAGAGAAGGCGGAGATGGTCCATACCCTTGTACTTGCCGCAGTAGGCCGACATGGTCGATGCTTGGGGAAGATTCGAGAGTCGGGAAGGAGATTGGGGAAGGTGGGTTGGCAGGGAAGGGATGAGAGGGTGGGCTTATAGCGGGGGTGTCGAGTCTTGGACGAGGGAAAGAAACGTGTGATCCGATCTGGGTGCGCCTCCAGGAACTACGTGCCGCCCCTGTTTTCTTGTGCATTTCCATCGAAGCCCTTGGCTGTGGCTCGACATTTCTCAGGTGTACTGCATCTGCATGGTGGCTTATGGAAGGAACTCCTCTAGGTCTGATCCCAATTCCTCTCTTTTCCTCAAAAAACCGAGCTGGTTATGTTCTTCCCGCCTCCCACCCAAGTCTGCATGGAGGCATCGGATCCGCGTGGGAGACCATGACGTTCCGCCCCTCGGCAGCACCGCCCCTTCCCTCTCCCTTCAGCCACTGATCGTGTCGTCGACGTCAATTGCGTCGTGCAAGGACTCGCATCGCCGTTGCTGAGCAAGCTCCATCCGCCCGACAGCGACCTCGGTGCGAGAGGGATCCCCCCACCGTCGATGTCACCGGGCACCAGTAGGGCTCCCCCCATCGCGGAGGAATCAAAAGGAGATCATGCGATTTTCAAAGTATACAAACCAATACTCCGAATTTTGAATGCTCAGGTGTAGAGTGCGTGTGTGTGATCAATGAACTGTTAATCAAATACTCCGAATTTGGAAATTGAGTGGTTGTTATGGCTTCATTGTAGGTTGATGACCAAAATTCGTCCTCTCAAAATGTGCCAAAAGTTGGCATGATGTTTGAATCCAAAGATGATGCATATAACTTCTACAATTCATATGCTAGAATAGTTGGATTTAGCATACGGAGGAGCCACTCGAGGTTGCGAGTAGATGGCACATTGGGTTCCAAAGTTTTTGTCTATAGCAATGAAGGAGAAAGGAGTAGTCATACTAGATATGAAACAAAAAAGGAACGGGCCAACACGCGAACAGGTTGTAAGGCTCATCTCTAATTTAACATTTCATAGGACGGGCTTTGGGCAGTGCAAAAGGTGGCACTTGAACATAACCATTATCTAGCAAGTCCAAGTAAATCTCATATGCTAAGGTCGCAACGTCATCTATCAAAAGCTGACAAGTGCATGGTTGATAATATGAGAGCAGCAAGAATCAAACCGGCTGAAGTATTCAAATTATATGAACAACTATCTGGTGAAGCTGAAAATGCACCTTTCTTGCAAAAGGATTGCAACAATTATGTTACCCGTGTTTGTAAAAAGTACATGGAAATAAATGATGCACAAACATTACTGGAGTACTTGAAGAACAAACAAGCAGATGATCCTTCATTATTTTATGTCGTGCAATCAGATGAAGAAGATGGTCACATTGTTAATTTCTTTTGGACAGACGATCAAGCCATTGTGGATTATTGTTGCCTTGGGGATGTCGTGTCTTTTGACACCGCATTCCAAACAAATAAGTTTGATATGCCATTTGCTCCACTTCTTGGAACAAATCATTATAGGCAGACCATTCAATTAGGGAACATCAAAATTACTGGGATTCTTCTGGCTCCTGCCGCCGCCTCTTGAAGAAGCCGATGAAGATGATTGCGCCACCGACGCCGCGGGGTTCAACGCCACCCTAGCGAGGTGGGGAAGGATGAAGCCGACCGGTGCCAGTGCCGATTCTCGGGTCTGGGACGGCGGGCGACACGGAGGTGCCAGTGGCAGACGTGGAGGTGCCGGTGGCAGCGGAGATAATCTTTGCAAGTCGACCGGGGAGGTACTGGCGGCGGACGGCGGGCGACGCGGAGGTGCCGACGGAGGGAATCCTTGCGCGGCGTCCGGCAGGTCGACGTTGCGGTCTTCCGGTGGCGGGCGGGTGCGCCATTAGGCGCTACTCGTCGACAGCGGTGGGGAAAGGGGAAGGAAAGGCGGGAAGAGCCGAACCGAACTGCTGTGCTCGGCTTTGGGTAGGGGGAGAAAAGGAGACGGGATATGGGCTTCGCGTGAGGAGATTCGTGCGCGCGCGACGTGGAGCGTATCCAACATAGTCTGCATTGAGAGAAAATGGGGTCAGACCCAGAGGAGTTCCTTTCGTGGCTTATATGTATGTCACATTTATCGGGTGTATTATGACTCTCTGTAAAATGTCATGTCTTTTAGTTTTAGTTGATTGTGAGAGAGATTGCGCGAGTAAGAGATACTCACGTTAAGAAGCTACTTTATTTAAGTGACTTCTACAAATAAGCCAACCGTGCGTTCCTCCGATGCCAATCGAGTATCGTCCGATGTTCCGATGGCACTCGAAAGTCGTCTGATGCGCCAATGCTAGTCGGACACCGTCCGATACTCCGTTGCTACTCGAAAACCGTCCGATGCAACTCGGACCCAATCGGACTGGTTCGAAACTACTCGAAACAGACCAAAAACACTTTGAATAAAACAAAACCACTCGTACCTGACCGAAACCACTCATAACAGACCAAAACCACTCGGAGCAAAGCAAAACCATTCGGGACGACCAAAACCACTCGTAGCAACTCAGAACTGAACGAGATCACTCAAGTTCAAAACCTTTGACTGCGATCGACCGAAACTTTCCCAAACGTAAATTCTAAAGTAATTCAAATACCAATTATTCATTATCACTTTTAATCACGATTACCACAGGGTCGAATAGAATTTTTGAAAAATCTTATAGATAATTACTTTTTATTAATAGAGGAGGCCTCATAGTGTAATGGGGATGATCCTAACAGCCTTCTCGGCTAGATCCACCCCGGTATGTGCGTACGTCAATCGAGGCTCCCTCAAACGACATTCACACGACTTCCATGCAGCATCTCCTCGAGCCAATTACGGATGAAACGGAAGTTCTACTTTGACTTCTTGCTTGTACGAGCAATGTCCCCTTCATGATCTCACACACTAGAAATAAGTTGTGTGTCTGTCGCTGACTCGCTATGTGCGACGGGAAGCTTTTATGGGATGAAGGGAGGCGTTGATTCAGGGAGAACACAACACCAATCAACCGATGGCTTTTCTCCATCGGTGTGTTGCATTTATTAGGGTCGATGTTGGCATCAGTGGTCAAACGCAACAAGACATGACGAAGTGGGCCCTGCACTAATTAAATCAGGGACGGCTTATTGCTAAATGAATGGCATCTATCAAGCGTGCTTAACTGCTTATAGATGTGTAATGCCAGTTCAAAAGATAGTACTCGATGGTTATAAAAAAAGATCGATTTATCCAAAATTCTCAACATGCAAAAACAAAACCACGTTTTGTTTGCTTGAATGGTTTTACCATATTACATAGGTCACTGATCCAATTTTTTTTAGATTTTTAACCGATTTTTTACTTTGGTTTCTTTCAACTCACTATTTATTAGACTAATAAGTTACAGTTAAAACACATAAGCCGCATCCTGAAAGGACATGTAAAAACAAAACCATGTTTTGTTTGACTACAGGGTTCTACAGTATTACACGGGTCTATGGCCCCGTTTTTTGGCTTTTCAGGTGTTTTTAAGTTTCGATTTCTTTCAGTAATTACTATTTATTAAACTAATAAGGTGCAATCAAAAAATCATAAGTAGTGACCTAAAAGAATGGACCAAGGTTTCGTCAAGAAACATGGTACCATTCCCAAATTCCCACAGTTCCTAGGGGGCTGCGCGAAATATTCAACCTAGCCCGCGGCGCGCCCAAAACTCGACCGCACGAGCCACGGGTTCACTTCACCCAACCGCGCCCACCCACGCACCCACCCGCGCAAACGCGACGCGACGTCCCAGCACGCCGAGGCCGCGCACTGCTTAACCGCGGGGCCCGCGTGCCACCGCGCGGCGGCGAGAACCCTGCGGGCCCACCCGTGCTCCCTGACGTGTGCCGGCCGCCTGCTTCCGTACGAGCGGTTTTGTCGCGGCAACACGACGCGCTAAGGCCGGGACGGCGGCGCACGCCGCGGTTTTGGACGCGCGCGCCGAGGCGGCGAAGGAAACCGCAAGTGGTTTCCGGAGGCCGCCGGGACCCTAAACCTGGCGGTGGCGGGCTCCCGTTTTGGGCTGCGCGGCGCGCTGGTTTCGTCCGCTTCCGCTTCCGCCCACCTGTGCGGACGCCCACCGTTCCCTCTGCCCCCGTTCGACTCCCAACCTCTTCTTTCTTCCCGTCTTTCCTCTCCCCTATTTACTGCCGCATTCATGTGTTCGTTTCCTCGTGGCCACTGTTTTCAGGTGATGGCTCGACGGGCAACACGGAGTGTTCCGTGTTCGTGTGGTTAGGACGAACACGGCATTTGAGCGAATTATTCCCCCGAAGCTAAAGGGAAAACAGAAAGCTCCCCTTCAAGATGCGAGTCCTGGTAGGATGCTGGATTGTTGTGCGTCGGTGGCGGCATCGCTGGACCGGGCCGTCTCCCAAGTGTGAGTTCCGCATCTAGTTCTTCGATCACATGAAGTAATATAATCATTCACCCATCACCATCACAGCTTCTTTTTCTTTTTCTTTTTTTTTAAAAAAACAAGAAGAAACCATCGCAGCTTCGAGAGTTATGCTAGTGTGCAATTGTTCCATAGATGCGTTGTGCGTGAGAGTGACAGGTGAATAGCCCTGGCAATATGAAACAGCGGTAGGCGACTGGTGTTTCCATTTTCCACGCGTCACATCGGTGCCACGAAGGCTTTGAAATGGATGCTATATTATAATCTGGTCTCTCCGGCAACGAGTCCAACAAAACGGTTTGACAGAGAACTCGAGTTGAAAACGCCATGAATAATGGTCGTTTGTATATGAATGAATAGATGTTTCTTATGAGAAGCGACGTGCGCGACCTGTGGTGGACATGATCAATTTTGCTACCCGTCAATTTAAATAGAAAGCCGCAACTCGAGAATTTTGCATCAAAACTTAATTTCAATTATACAATAGATGCCAGGTGTTATTTTGGGTCGCTCAGTTGAACCCCAAGTCTCCAATATAGAAGTTGGATGGTACATAAAGCTAATAAAAAAGAGGGCCGTCTACACCTTTTGTAGTCTACTTTCCATGGCTATCCACACGTGAACTGCATTGCAAGACAAGCTGTATAAATATTGAACGATGTGTTCGCATATGCTGTCAGGATCCAAATGTTTGACCTAATAAAGTTCAATCAAATTGCAATCAGAATAATTATGCTAACAGTACCTAACAGAAACAACATTCGTTAATCAAATTGCACTTGCTTCCATTCTGTAAAGCAAATAGAACAATGTTGGTGAATAAATAGGACGAAGCAAGGAACCAATATGGAACATTTCACTCTCTCAATCAGCTCGTTACATATCTATAATGTTACAAGAACTATGAGGTGCAAACCTTTGAGGTGACGCTGCTTGAACACCAAATTCAATAAGAATGAACCTAACAATCAATAAAATCATAGAATAAAAGAAAAAAAAGACGAAAACAAAAAAAGGAGCGTACACCAAGAAGCCCCACAAAAAGGGCTGAATTTCTGGTTCGCCTTCCTAGACATCGTACTTCTTTGGCTGGTGCCATTGCGTTAAAGTTCTTGACAAGTAACCAAGCAATGATGTTCTAGGAGGGTATGTCCTCTTGCCATATAGATGCTTCCCTCCAAGATCAGTATACTTCGAACCGTTCTCTCTTTCAATCTGCAGAACCATAATAACTAAAATGAGGTGTATAGAGGAGCTGAAACAAATGTCATTTTAGCAGGTGAATTTTCTTAAAAGATCACAAAAGAAAATGGTTTGTCATCAAGGGAACATGTACAAAATATGTTGTGTACCTTGCTTATTTTTCCATCTCTCAGGTAGTACCTGATACCAGACCAATTAATTGACTGGGAGAAATGAGACCGGAATGCAGATATAGGGTAGAGGAAATTGTCTACCAACACAGCAATGAACACCTGAAAATGAAGTCCAACCAAAATGAAGTTTCATAAATCATGACCGCACGAAACTCAGGATTCCTAAAATAAACCGGCGCTTTGGAAGAGACACTCACAAGCCCCCAGTTATATGAACCAAGGGAGACTTTCGGTCCTTCTGGAGACAACATGTTGCAGAGTTGAATTTCCACCTTCGTCAGATTCCACATTGAAACAAGTTCTGTGAGAGTGCATATTAACAAGCAGCTCACTAGTTTCATACCTGAAATAGCATGCCACAATATGATAAAAGTTGGATGAGAAATTTTGACCACAGGCAGGTGGAGGTGTATTTGTTATAATTAGAATATATCAATATGCCGTATCTAGAACACTCGATAATTTGATACAGTTCATTGTCTTGGCTTTTCCAGCAACAACACAGTATATGCAGTCATGAGTCTTACAGATACAGAGCACTAACCGCAAGATGAGTCAGATGCTTCCTTTACAATTTCGCTGTATGGTGCTCTCAGAACAGTCGCAATATGTACCAAAGCCATAAAATAGGGCCAAACAAATCCCCATGACAAATAGCAATGTGATGCAAATAGTGCACGGTTCATCATCCAATTGACCTTTGATACATACGATTCAAGAACAAAAGTTTGTTTCCTTAGATAATTCCAGTATCTGCATGAAAATGGAACATGCATATCGAAAAGGTGATATTAGTCAAGACTCAAGATGCATATATTTGTTTTTATTGACTGGGCACGAGATGCATTAATGCATATATTTCCAATGTAAGATTTGTAGTACCTGGAGAAGCTAAGATCACTTGCAAGAGGGTGTGGAAACACAGCAACGGGTGGTGAAGATATGAGCCTTTTATGCTGCCCTGTAAAGGATGAACTCAACTTATTTGTAGGAAAATGTTGTGTCGCCACAATGCATGCACTGAGGGTAACACAAAATTTGATATGGGCAGAACCGGAAAAGCCAAAGCCTCAAAGAGAAATAGGATAAGCAGCTGTTATACGCAGCCTTTAAACAGAGAAAACAAGGTAGCAAATTGTATTTCACTCTCAACACCAAAATTTCCATGCTTAATACTAGATTTTTGAGCTATAAAAAAGGCATAATTCCTTGCCCAGAACATTACCAGCTATTGCAGCCAGGGTCATATCATCTGAGTAACCACCATCTCTTAATCCACTGACTAAACCATATAGGTCTTGCCGAAAATCATCAGCATGCATCTAAAATAAACTTGTCTTAGCAACAGAACAGGACCAAATCAAAGTTTATACAGAGCAATAGCTGAGAAATTTTTGCTTTGGAGAAGAAAGGCTAAAGTAGATCCTACCATCATACAGCCACCCCACAAAAAGAAAGTCTTCCCACCAGTTGCAAATCCAATCGAACAAGGCTGCAATATAGTTGTTACAGTAAATTGCAAGACAATAAATGAAAAATCACAAAATTAAGATACAGGACTAAATAACTAGCTAATAAACACTAAGACTAGCTTGCTTGACACGATTATATGTGCTTACAAAAGAGTTAATGCAGCTAACCAAGTCAGCACCCTTGATATGGAAAAAACTTCTAATATATAAACAACCACGTCAATGACCCAAGGGACAACAGCAAAGTGCAAAGCTCAAAAAGTTCAGAGACTGTTACATCAGTTCCTTGAAGGCATTTTGAATAACTGATGACTTTCTTTGGTTAAAAAAAACTACACAAGCCAAATATTTCGAAATTTTCAACAAAAGCAATCAGATGGCGATCAAAGAATTTTCAGAAAACTATTTCCAAAATGGTAAAAAAAAAGGGTAATAAAGAAGTTTTTGATGCACCAGTGTGTTTGAACTATCCAAAAACCAGAATGAACAATTTTATCGATAGAATAACTTTGCAGGATGTAAATTCTAGCTGGACTTTTTTGCACTTCAGTGAAAGCAGGGCATCCAAAGCCTCCTGTTCTATAATGAATAACTTTGCAGGATGATCTGTTATCATAAGAAAAAAGCATACCATGTGATATTCATATATGCAATAGCTTCCCAAGCTGCCAGAAGGTAAGTCAAGGGGGTATCCAGTTTGGATAAATATCTGTCAGACGCAAAGAAGCATATCCTGTTAGGAGAGAGAAGGAGAGGGAGGGGGGAGGAAAAGCAGACCTCAGGATTCTTCTCCATTTCTTTTGTGAGAGCTCCAATTGTCCCAGGATGCAGTCTCACATCATCATCAAGAAATAAAACATATTTGCTGTCCTTGTGCATCTTTTCAACACCGATCTGTTTCAATGCATGAGAAAAATTCCATCAACCTGCCACCTCATTGGGCTTGTTTGGTAAACAGACAGTAAGACCAAAAGATGGTCCTATAATAGCTGCAGAAAACTTGAATTTTCTGTCCTTGAGTTCCTGTTCAATATCACCATCCCCATGCTCACAAGATACAGCTTACAGGTTACAGGTTAAATAGTGAGGAACAAAAGATATGTAAAAGAATTATGTATGGACAGCCTGTGTGCATGTACCATCAACAACTCCATTCCATGCACTGTATATGAGAGAGAGAGAGAAGAGGGAAATCAGTGTCACCCCTCTGTTTTTTCAATTGGTGTCAATACTTAATAGCATTCCAAGTGTAATAAATTAATAGTGCATTTAGAAGCATGAGCTAAATAGAACATTCAGCTTCGCCAAATGTGAAAGGATAACAGAATACACATCAAGGGCGGGAATGAAGTCATTTACGTACTAACTGATTATGAATTTTCTGGCTACACGTTGTTGAGAACCCAGCTACAACCACATTTGCCTCCAATTTATCCTGAAAATTATATGATCTAAAAAGGTTACAACGGATGAAGAGAGCTGTGGGCAGATGAGATGCATAACTTGGGAGAATAATATTATTAAGTGCTTATGAGGGTTTCCACCTACCTTGTACTCTGTGATCAAACGGGAAACAGCATGATAAGCTGGATCATCTTTGCTTTCTAATACAAACAAGAATTCCAATGGTCCCCCATAAAGAGAGGTAATCTGTATTTTTCATGGGTGTTAATCGCATCATAATTAACACTGTAAATGCCAATGGTTATAAATATGTTGCATTCTGACTGTACCTGAGTTCTCCAATTTTGCAAATTGTGTTCGCCAAAGCCCTTCAAAGGCATGATTACAGAGACCCTAGGTAATTTCTCCTGAACAGAGTGCTCAAGCTCATCTACATCATCACAAAGAAATGCAAAACTATTTCCATCTACAATTTTGCACCTCATCTTCCGTATTTCCTTTTTTCTGGTAAGAAAGCATTGATTGTAAAATAAAATCAGTTGCTGCTGGATTTCTGGCATTGAAAAAAATAGCCAGGGAAAATTTTGATTACAAAATTGATTTCTTGAAGGTGCACATTACCTGACAAATGTGGCAACAGCCCAACCAAGAGCAAGTGTTAAGCAGATCAAACACCCCTACATAAATTGTGGGAAATTGCATTAGAAGCAAGAAGCAAGCTATAGTGTAAAGTGTAAACTGTAAAAGTAAAATTGAAGCACCAAAAGTACAAATTAAGATGCAAAGCACTTAGCTTCGGAAGAAAAATCTAAACTTTAACCTAGATACAGGATATATCCCATGTTTATATTCTCATGGACATTCAAAATGAAATCAAACAAAGGTCACATAGCCTAAAAATGTTAACACATTACGCATACAAAACGTGTAAGACAAGTTGAGATCGACATCGCTTGTCCGAATGAAACTGACAAATCGATAACGTATATGCGCCTACACTAAGTATGCAAACATTTGCTAGCTTGAGACGTAGAAACCAAACTTGTCCATCACCATCTCCAAATTACAACACTTCAAAAGCACAGATAATGCGTCGTTTCCCACAGTGAAACTTTGCAACTTACTTCCACATAACAATTGCGCCTTTACCGTACACAGGCGCCGTCAGAACCTCACGCTAAGTTCCAATTGGTACGGAGAAGAAAATTTTTCTCCGCTCAAAAGTACTCATCGAAAGGGACACCGACGGGAAAAAATTCAAAAAACCCGGCGCTTTTCGCAGCCTCCAAAACAATTCCGCACCGCCACCACGAATCGACCGCAATGCGGAGCGGAGGAGAGGGGGCGGAGAGCTCGGGGGAGGTGGGGCTCACCTGGATCTGGAAGAATACGGCAACGGGGCTGCAGAAGGCGCGGCTCGCGGCGGCGAGCATCGCATCGGCGGCGGCTTCCATTGCCGTGGCGTCCCCTCCCGAAGCTTCTAGACGCTTCTAGGGGGGAGGCGGAGGAGCGAGAGGCCGCGTATGGGACGGGGTCTCTCCCTGGATCTCCGTCCCGTGGGAAATTTGTATGTGCAGCCGAAGCAGCGCGTTGTGTGGGGGTGCTCCGGGTTAATTTGGGCTGGGTGGTCTTTGTGATTAGGGCCCCGGCCCTCCTTCCCAAAATGCTTCTGGCACCCTGTCCCATTTTGAATTGGGGCTGCTACGCGTACACCGCTGTTAACAAGCGGTCACACACACACTAATATAAGCATTCTTTTAGTTCCTGCTATTCTTGGAGCGCCACTCATTTGGACTTCAGCTTTTCGCTTATGACTTCTAGTTTCTTAGTTTTGTTTTTTAACCTTTTAGCTTTTTTGGTTTTTCATTTTTTTCGTATTTTTTTACATTGTCTATGATGGTCTAACCTGTTTTTTCTATTTTTAAAATTTAATTACGTCAAAAAAAAGCAACTAGCAGCTACAGTACAAAATAAGACTCAAAATATGAAAAAAAAGCCAAAAATAAAAAATTTAAGCCCAAATGAGCACACTGTTTATACGTTGGTTCGATTTTTCTGAATTAATATGTACAATTCTTCGTCTATATATGTTATACAATAGTATATCAATTTGTACTGATTTTACATTTGTCATGACCATTAATATGCTACGATCTTTGCTCTTGCAGCTTCACACATGACCATTAGTATGATGTGTTGCATTTACACTATTCTTTTCTAGGAGAGTGTTCTCTAGTTAATCATGGCTTATATTTATCTCCTTGAGAAAAACAAACCCATATCTATCAACAGTTATCATTATGTATTTTCTTGAGTTGCACTTGATTCATGTGGTAAAACCAAATGGAACATCGTAAGTTGACTTATCTATGGAGCTTAACATCATATGTTCAAGCCATGGCCCATGAGAACCAACGTATTACTCAACAAAAATGATATTTTTCCTACCTCTTTCGTACTAGTTAGGAAATACAAGTAACACAAGAGATCTTATCATATGTTTGCTTTATCTCATCATGATCATTGTAGATATCATATTTGTTAGAGATGTAGTCGATGCTCATCATGAAGCACATGCCGATGAAGTCCTTCGTCATCATAAAACACATGCTGATGAAGTCATTCGTCTTCTTTTTGCCTCATAGCTTGTCCTCCTTCTCCTCGGGCCCTGAGTCCACATTGCTCAAGTCAAGTTATTCGAGAGCGGACAAGACTCGGTGGACTACCTTGCGGTAATTGCGCTTCTTCGGCTTGGCATCTAAGGTGGTGGACGCTTGCGGTACTTATTCTTCTTCTTACCTTTGAGCTTAGGGTAGTAGACTCTAATGTGGTTGAGATCGTCACACTCAAAGCGCCTCATAGGACCTCCTTCTCTCTTTCTCACATTTATAGTTTTTAAGGTTATAGTGAACTTGGTAGATAGGATGGCTAGATCATCCTCAAGAATCTACTCAAGTTGATCATCACTCATGACATGCAAGGTAGACAAATAAAATCCAGAAGAAGCAGATTTAATGGGTAGAAGAAGAACTATTCGTGGGATCAGTCATAAGCACATCGACTTAGACTTGTTCTTGCTAGAGAGCAAGTCGATCTTATGAGTTTTCAATTTGGAGAAACTTATCCAAGGTGAACTCGCTCATGACAGCATTGCCATTGATGGACGTGACTTTCATATTCCAAATATACATGTCCAAGGCTCCATGAACTCGACGTACATTTTCAAAGTCAGAATGGACCAAACTGACAGCATGCAAGTTACTGAGGATCTTTCGAATGCGAGCAAAGAACTCATCCAAAGATTCTCCAGGTTTCATCTCAAACTTCTAATATTTTTCTTGAATTAGTTCTAACCCACCTCCTTGATAGCTGTAGAGCCCTCATGGTAATAGTGAGGGTCTACCAGATATCGTGCGCCGAAGCGGGATGAGACACACGTTCAAACTTGTTTCTTCCAAGCCTCTGAATCAGGAGGTGCCTAGCCTTGTTGTTTGCCTCCACATCCAAAAGATTTAATGGGGTGATCTAATCATCGGCAGGGACAATATAAGAACTCTTGATGTTTTTTCGAATTGTATAGCCTTTAGCTTGATTGTATGTAGCCAATCTCGCCTTTCAATATAGGATGTTGACCCCATCGAAGAAGGGCAGCATGGTGGAGTACTTGTCTGATATCATGTCTCTTAAGACCGGTTAAGATCTAGGAGAAACAACTTAACTAGGCTTTGATGCTATTTGTATGACCGATGTCGGCAATCAAACGGAGTGAACGATTCCCGATGCTTTTCCCCTAAGGCATTCAAAATATTCACACGAGAGACTATGATAGTTACCAAGTTCAGATTACACCAACACGATGTTGCGAAACCAAGCTAGCAACAAGAGCCAACAAAAACGGCAACCTTCTACAAGGTCGGTTAGACTACCGTTGATGGGTCGGTCTGATCGTCGACCTGGTACTGGTCACACCGTCTATCCTGTCTGATAGCAAGTTTGGGGCTAGTCCAACCGATCCCCTGTTCCCAAACCTGAAAAACTCTTGGGACAAAAGCTCAAATCTCAAGATCTTACTCAAATATTATGCAAAAACTTCCAAAATTTGCATGAGACTTATTCAAGATAATATAAATCTAAACCAATCAAGAATTATAAGATTCTTGGGCTTGAGTTTACCAAATTGAACATAATCAAATCTAAATCACAAGAGCACCAAAATCTTAATTCTTTAATTACTTCTTGCTCATGAGGATCTAAGACATGAGATCTTTCAGATCTATTCTCATATGTCCTAGTAAGATAATTTAAGCAAGAGGTTGAGGTAGAACTCCCACAAATCCGAAATCACAAATCTAGCACAAGAACAAAAACAACTAAGCAAGAACAAAAAAAAATGATTGAGACAAATCTTTGATCTATTTCAGTAGAGGATAAGGTTTACATGCTCATGGATATTTACAAGGTGCAGCCAAAGTACCACCCTCTTCTCTCAAGATATCTCTCCCGTAACCATACAAGGAGAAAAGATAGTGGAGCAAAAACCAAACCCTAAAATCCTTGAAGCTACTACCTCCTCTCCTCCCATCTAAACAACCAACATAACCCTTAATGGGTCCAACACATTAATCTTACCGGGGAAACCTGTCAACCCAATTAACAAGGGTTATACACACTCATGTATGTTTCTCAAAGCACGTATAAGGATCAACACACTAGCACACTAGTGTTTGATCCACTCCATACTACCGACTCTATCATAACCCTAAACCACCTCCTTTACGTCTCCCCGCACCGCGGTTTTGGTGAAGGCCTTAAGTCCTATTTTGGGCATTTTCCCAAAACACCCCCAACGAAGCTTTCGGGCAACTGTCCTTGATTCCATCTTTATTTTCACCTCAAAGTATCTCCACATGCTTTGACACACAACCCGTAGTGCTCAATGACTAGCAGTCATGTCTTCACACATTCATACTTCTCTGAACTATCTCTACGTGTATCGACATCGTCACTTGGCACACCACATGCACCAACTCACATCTCCATTATCCTTGTTTTCACTTGTTGGAATACGGGTAAGCTACACTAGCACATATTAAAATTTTCTGCGACATAAACTAGGAAGCCATCCGAGTAAGAGATCGTGAATCGTTAACACTAGTCGTGCAGTGCAACGGAAGTAAAATTGATTGATCTGACCGCTCTCCTCACATCGATCGGGCCGCCCCGGTTAGACTGCCAACCACTGGTCGGTCAACCAGTCACCTGGTGTGACCGCATTTCCATGCCAATAACACCGGCCAAGTTACCCTGGTCCGATCGCTAACCATGGCCAGTTCGACCGCACAAACCCAACTCCAAAACATGTTCTCTGGAAAAAAAATAGCCTCCAACTAAAAATCGGTCGTACCGTCCCGACTGTCTGACCGCTCCCGAACTTCGATCACACTAGCCCATCGGCCAGATCACCACTCACAGGCCGGTCTGACCGCTTTCTCCCAACGGTCTGACTGATCCCACCGACCGGTCTGACGGCTCCCTCCCAACGGTGTAATTGGTCCCACTGATCGGTCGACCACCAACTCTGGTAGCAAATCTGAATTTTCTAAAATTATTATATAATTCAAACTCAACTCAATCAAAATATCAATCGTTTATCACAAGCATATCTTAGACTCAATACATGGTTTCTCGCTAGTATAGCCCGAAATTATCGAACAAGGTTTGCTCAAGGGGTGTCAATTTCTGAGTGCGTGTAACAAAAACATCAGTTTTAGAAAACAAAGCAATCTGTCCCGCGGCAATATTCTGGGCCGGGACAGGCAGATGCCAGTTGATGCGCATCTGTTCCATATTTCTTGTTGTCCTATCCTCTCCCTTCTCCTTCTAAACCGTACAAAACTCTTCCGAAAATAGTCTATCTGATTTCATTGTCACCACAGCCTGTTATCGCATTGTATTTGCCTGTACTACCCCACGCAGAGAAAGTATTATGTTCATTTCGGCTTAAACTTCTAATTTTTTTGCTTATTTTTCACTATTTATAAATTTCGTATTTTTCTGAACTTTTGGATTTTTTGAGCTTTTTTGCTTGTTCTTTTTTTTCTTGTATTTGTCTGCGTTGTCTGTGATGATCTAACATATTTTTATATTTTTATTTTTTTTAAATTTAATTACGCCAAATAAACTATCTTCAGCTACAGTGTAATTTCAATCAGTTACAGTGTAATTTCAGTCATAAGCCACTATTTTTTAGCCCAACCGAGCGGACCTTAGCTTTTGATTAAATTGATTGGAGCATTAAGGTCAATAGAGTATCACCGGCAGAGACCTCAAGTTTTAGGGATAGACGGTAAGCTGGATGCTTAACTTAAGGGAGAATAAGCTTTTGGCAATCTCAAGATGAAGCTCAGAACTCCAAGACATGCCATCAAACCCGTTTGTCCTGGGTACCAAGCGTTGCTGTGCTAGCTATTGCTGCATGTTCTGCATTTGGAAAGACCGTAGGGACCCGTGTACAGAGGGAGATTTGAGTATTTGCTACTTTTAAGAGTGGCACTCAAGGATTTGTCACTCAACGTGTCACTGATATGTAGATCCTGGGTTCACATGTTAGTGAAATATGAAATGGTAAATCATAAAGTGCACATCTTAAGAATGATAAATACTTAAATATTCCGTGTACAGAGGAGCAAAGCATCGATCCCTGACTGCCCAATCCATGCGGGTGCACGTGGGTTGTGTTGGCAACGAGCAACCGGCAAAAAAGTTTTCCGAATCGAAACACACAACACTGACCGCCCAAGCACAGGAAAAACACACGGATTCTTTGATGCTCAAGTGACCAACCACGACACAGCCGATTCGCACTGCAGAAAAGAAGGCTCTAGTGACGCTCTTGCAGGCCTGCAAGAGCCTTTCCAGGACTAAAGACGAACTGCCTTTTCTTCCAGGCTCGTAAAAAAAAATAGAAAGAATCCAAAGGTGAAGGAAGAATCCAAAGAAGGGTATCTAAGGTGAATACATGGTAAGAATTATAGACGCTTGATATTATCCTAGCATACATGCACTTAGAAGGGCATCTAAGGTTAAGGAAGAAACCAAAGAAGTTCATTACGAACAAGTGGTGATCTCATCTCGTCTTGCTTGCTGGGAGAGAGGAAGCGCCCAGACAATATTTTCAAGCCAGATAGCTCAGCAATGATTACATGCCTCAACATTTTCAGGGTCTGTTTGTATTTGTTCTGACCGCAGTTGCGTTGTTGCTTGTTTCAAAGACTCATTCAAGCTTTGAGGAGATGTCTCGCACAGAATGAAGCAGCAGAAAATAGTCTCTCTTTTTTTTTACCCTTTTGAAATTCAGGAGAAAATAGTCAAAATACTGTGCCACGCATGCAACATTACTGGTTCTTTTTTACCCAAGCCCCGCTCGTTTCGGCTTAAGCTTCTGGCTTATTTTTCACTATTCATAATTTCGTCTTTTTCTGATCTTTTGACCTTTTTTGAGCTTTTTTACCGGTTCTTTTTTTTGCCGTATTCGTTTGCGTTGTTTGTGATGGGCTAACATATTTTTATATTTTTAATTTTTAAATTTAATTATGTTAAATAAGACTCATCACCATGATGTTTTTTCACCACTACAAATGCTTTTCAGCTATAAGCCACAAAAAATAAACCAAAATGATCACCACGAGCATGCACAGCGGCACGTTTCGAGCAAAGGACGGCGGTGCGGCCTAACCGAGGCAGATGGGGCGGCGCGGCGGCGGCGACAGCAGCTTCGTGACGTTGTGGTCCACCCAAACCACCAGCCCGCAGGCGGCAAACGCGTCACGCGACTCACGCGACGTGCGGCCCGGGAGGGAACGGACCAAGCAATGACTTGCACCTAAAAGTCCCTTTTCTTTTTTATGTTAAATAGTTTTTCTACAATACTCTCGTACTTCTTTTTTACTTAACTTTCTATAATTTGTCTTGTCAAAATTTCGAAAATTTGATCATCAATAGATTTAAAACTGTCTAAATTGACTATATAAAAATTATATCATTAGATTTATTGTTAAAAATACTTTCATAATATTATAATTTTATTAGTATATCTTAATATAAAGTTATAAAAAAAATAGTGATCAAAGTCGTATCTTAAAGACCGTAAAAAAATCAAAAACATCAAATAAAAAAGAACGAAGGGTGTACCTAATTTTCAAAGGAAGTGTTTTTTCAATATGAGGTATACAAGTCGATTGTAGTAGGCACTATAACGACTTCATTTATATCAACAAAAATTACACACGAGTCTCCCTCTCCACACTCTCCCTCGTAAACAACCAAAACCTACTACTATTTATCTTACAACCAAAACCTACTACTATTTATAAGATAAAATCAAAAACTATTAGTAAAAACCAATATCATCCGTGCATGCGAGGCCCACGAAACCGTCCCTCGGCCGAGAGAGAACTCGACTCGACGAACACTCGGTCTCGACGCGGCACAAAGGCAGCGGGCATACGTAATCATATATGATTGCGCTCGTAAGGTTGTAGTTTCCCGATTTAAACAAACGGAGGAAGTGATCGAATGCAGTGAGAGGGGGTTAAACGAGCCCGTTTCGATTAGGAGGAACGCAGCTTTTTTTTTAATAAAAATAACCGGTTGAAACAGTTGTATATTTGTAGTCATGTTGACGTGTTGCCGATGATCAAGAACACAAACTCACAAAATATTCTTACTTATCTCTCATAAAAGGAGTTGATGGTTGGGGCCATCGCTCTTCTCTCTCGTCTTTTCGAAAGATCCTTTATGAATGGATCTACGTGGGTATATATATGTTATTTATAAATCTTTTGTAAAGGATTGCACCGTCTTTTATTTGAAATCCATCGCAGCCCACAAACATTATGTTAGTAAAAGCAAAACGAGGCATAAGATGTAGTCTTCCTAGTAAGTCCAGTTTAGACAAAGCGCATACATCTATTAGGCCCTCGGAACGGCCGATACAAAAGAAAGAAAGAAAGCGTTCTTGCTACGCCGCGCGCCGAGTTGATCGTTAGGAGTGGAATCAGCCTATACCGACTCGAACTCGGCCGCTTTATAAACTCAAGATCCCGCATGGTTCTGAATCAGAAACACCAGTCACACTCGTCTCCCCAATTCCAACGGCGTCCTCAGCGATACAGCTTGCCAAGATTCGGTTCTTGATCGTGCTCCCTGACTTCTCGAGAGGCTTCAAGGACAGTTGCATGGGCATGTTCGCCACCTCCGGTCGCAACTGGGGTGGTCGGGCATGTGAACAAGGCAACCGAACCAGCCTGCACGTGAGGTACGCGGACGCCGGACGACGACCTCAGCCCGGGTGAGTTTGCGGTCATCGACGCCGAGATCCTCGACCGCCGCCGGAGGTCGGCGGCGGCGCAGATCCGGATCTCCGGTTTGCCGCTCCCCGACCACTAGTAGTGCCGCTTGGGCCTGCCTCCCGGCGCGGAGTCGCAGGCGAGCGGCCTACTACAGCACTACTCCGTCGCTTAGGCGCCTCCGACATGTTTCTCGTGCTGTTTGACTTGTCGATAAAAAATTGGTTTTAGTTGCAATTAGTGTTTTTTCTTGCCGCAATCAGTTTTAGAATTGCGAAATTGTAAAATCCATAATTACCAAGTGTAAGGATACGCTCAAATGTCAACAGTAAATAAATAGCTAATGATACGCTCAAATGTAAGGATACATTTCTCATGCATGCAAACAATACTCAGCGATTCCCAAGAAATGTGAAACCTTGACCCTTGATGTATAAAACCAGACAATGAATTCTTATTACTAACACTATGATAAAATCCCTTAGGACAGCTGAACCACTAGCTCTCCGCAAAATGGGAAAATTTGTCAAAAAGGTTTTCTCGTTATACACTGAAGGCTGGAGTATAGAGGAACACGCTGTGGAAAGAATCTCCTATAGCTATGTGCACTGCAAGAGAGATGCAAACTATATGAACAAGCAAGAGCAAAACTTTATGCGTTAAAAAGCTTGCGAAATGGCCCGTCCTTTCGATCTTTGGCCGCCTCTGTCAACGCAAGGAACCTCTTGAACCCTGTCGTCGCCGCTCCCCGCCCGAGTGCTGCAGCACGGGCGAGTACATCCTCTCGGTTGGCCAGAGCTCCCGTCAAGGCAGCCATGCTTGGTGTAACTGAAACAGCTGGAGCTGCGACTGGTGCAATCGGGACAGATGCAGTGGCAACTGGTGGCGCAACAGTCGGAGCTACGGTGGGGTGTTTGATGCTGGGGCTATGCTTGTTGAAGTCTTCCAATATAGCTTGTTGGTCTGCTTTCTTCAAGCCCTGTGGCCAAGCGAGAACAACACGAGCAACTAAGTGGTTAACCTAAGTGATGGGAGATTGTACTTGGCATATTAAAAAGGCCAGATTTTTAAGCAAAACCTTGAGGTCAAGTATCCGCTGAAACTCAAGAGGTGTGCCTTCCGGAAGGAGCGCACGGTACGTATTAGCAACAGAATCAACTGGTGACAAAATAACCTGCATCAAGCGATGTTATTAGCTTGATCAATGCGAAGTGCCTTTTCAGCAATACTGATATAGATAATCAGAACTCAAGTTCATTTTCCCCAATTTACCTTAAGGAGTGCTTCAGCTTTACTCATTTCTCGGCTTACAAACTTTGAGTAGCTAGCGGCAACTGTATTCTGTCACATACAATTGAAAGAAGCCACATGTAAAATATGGAACATAACTTGAAATCTTTTCTTATGGAACATAACTTGAAATCTTTTCTTCTTGCAATTAAGTTTAGACTATAAATCTGCTGCCTTTTGTAGCCAACATCATTGTTTGTGTAAAGCAAATTTGTTGCATATGTTTGCTGCCAACCTTCTGAGTAACATAATAATCAGATCAATTTTGCAGTTTGCTACATATTTCGCTCTTCCCAGGGCCAAATTTCTTCCACAGATTCAGGAAATGCTTGATACAAAAGAATCACACCTCTTGGTTGGTTTCCTCAACCCGCCACTATTAATTAAAAATACATAGGCCATGTAATATGCCAAGATGATTTTGTACGGACAATACCTGTTTTCCAAGAGCTGGGATGTCGAGTAGAATAGTCTTAACTGCTTGAGTATCCAAAAGCATCTGCAGAAAAAACGCAAAGTGATGACTGATGAGAAATGTGCTGAATAGTACAAAAAGAGCTTCGTATGGAATTAATGTGCACCTGCTGTGCACCAGTTTCTGATATATGCTTGCACTTGTATATATTGAGATAAAAACGAGGTCCAAGAGAGGCTGCCAACTGCATCAGAACAATGCAGGTAAGTATAATAAACTACGCTGATAGCCAATATATATAGTTCATGACAAAAAGATGATAAGAACCCACAAGGTTTTTACCCATAATAAAGAAGAATGCTTAACTTACTTTGTCCAGGAAATACTGGAAGTAGGTAGGCGAAAGCAGGCTACAAAGCACGGGAATACTGCTGGACAGAATAGAGCTGATACCATTCACGTATCTGGCATGGAACAGTGAATCCTCTTAGCAGATATTTATATACTTGAAAATAATCATGTGTTTTTTTGGCTGATCTGAAGAATATGCAAGGCAAACAATGTTTGTAATCACCTTTTTTTTTGCAATTTAAAGAATGGAGTGTTCCAAAATTTCAAAGATCCATTTTATGTGCAGATATATAGTGCAAACCCATGCCTGGGTGCTAACATGCTAATTCACACATGAGCCATAGGATGACATCTGGATGGACTATATTTTAGGCAAACTTGGGGTGGGATCCCAAATGCATAATTTTGCAATTTGCTAGGGGGTTACTTGCCATTTCCATACTTTTAACCTCCAGTCCACCTAAATCTGTTCTGTCCAGCAATCCAGCATGGGAATTAGTATATTTGCTTTTTATTTACAGGCTATGAAATGCAGCTTCTGATAGGATAGATCCCAATTAGCAGTTCACAAGGATTCATATCTTTTCTTTCCAGTCGAATAACATTACCTACATTAGCTGTAACAAATGTGACATCATTGCTATGTTATGTTCTCCCATATTTTTCACTTGCTCATCAAATCTAGGCTGTGGGACTTGGGACTCTTGTAAATTGTATGCCTTGTTAGTCCATGTTAGTTTCAAATGCGTCATAAGACTTTTCACACAAAATGAAATATCAGCAAGGGATGCAATATAAAAGGGATTTAATAAAATCCTACTCTGATTGGTCGCCAACGCTTTCAAGGGTGGCCCATGGTACACGAGTCATTGCAACCATTTCAGCATCAAATTTGGTTTCAAGGCCATGCACAAGTGTCATCAATGCTTTTGTGATCACGGCTGAGAATTCATCCTGCAAGTATTGAAGTATTGAGGGATTTTCTAGAACTTCAACAGTAATATCAAAGAAATAACATAGCAATCTAATGGCTACAATATTCACATCAGGTAGGGGAAAAAACAAAAGATAATGATCAGTCACCTGAACTTCAGACATGTCCACCTTGTCAGCAAACTGAGGGTTAATCATCTTAGCAACATTCTCAGCTAGCTCACCAGACTGTCAAATTTATACAGAGAGTTGATAGTCATAAAAGAGATCTTGAGAGAATCTCTCAATCACAGATGCAAGCACGCGCACATAAGGAAAAATAGCTATATGCCGCCCTGAGAGTGCTAAATTTGCAAAATGCCACTGCAAACATTGGATAGCTTGCAGTCTACTAAGACATTTTTGCCCCTAACTTTGCACTGAGAGTCTCAGACTGACAACAGGCCCATTCTGTCAGCCACAATTCCTCTCCCCTTTTCTCTTCCTCCCTCTGTTTCCCTCTCTTCCCTCTTAGCAGATATGATACAAGACCCAATCTGTGGAGAGCTTCTCGACACAAGACTGCACCATCAGAAACTCCTAGCTGCAACTCCTCTCAGCCTGTTGAATGCCATCACTGAAGGTAGCCTTGGTGGACGATGATGACAAGCCACCACACACGAGACTGTTCTTGGCTCAATTGCAGTCAGAACATGAGTATCCCATCTTTTAACCAAAAAACTTAAGCATTTGTTGGGATCTCCAACCAGGAACTATTGCGCTGCCCATCTCCTGTGCCACACACTTCCAACGCCAGCCTTCCAATGTGAAACGGCAGGGTGGGTGAGGTCTTCTAATGAGGGAATGGGAAAGTGCCAAGTGGGTACCCGTGAAGAACTATGGACTAAGAACATAAATTTGACAATAAAGAAGGGCTAGATGCAAAAGTTTTGAAAACATGCATGGAGCGATTTGGTATAATTGAACTCCAATTATTCTTTTAAAGTCAATATGGCATTTTGCAAACTAATCAAAATTTTGCAGTACCATATCTCAGAGGCTTGTCTGTAGGGGGCTAGGGGCATTTTGCAAGTGCAGTAGTGATGTAATGGCATATAGAGAACTTCCCCAAAAAGGAAAAAATATGTTTTGTTGAACAACAAAACTGTAAGAATCACTGAAGAACAGAATGTCACTAATACTTGAATGCATGAACTTAGAGTTTAATCTGAATATTTTGTTTCTGTCCCTCCAAGCAAGAGAGAAGAGATTAACAATACAATAATTTCATTCCATTTCCTTCTACACCAGGCTACCAGTTATGGTTTACTTGAAGAGAAAATAAACTTACCGTCTGGTGACAATATTCAGCAGTGTTAACAATGTAACATATCATTTTCTCGTCCCTGTCAGAGGTCTGCAGTAATGGCCACAGGATATGAAATGCTGATACCAGATGAGGAAAATAAGAAATAGAAGGGGGAAAAACTAATGCAATGATAACTGTCATACCCTGATCTGCCCATCAGTACCAGTAGCAGCTGCAACGATACCAGTACCACCTCTTGGTAACCTGGCATATAACTTTGCTGCATAGGCTTTAAGTACTCTTTGAAATACCTAGTAAGAAATACCCGAAGGCCAAACTTCATCAGCTTTGATAACATTATAAATCTTGAGACAACCATAGTCAACATGTGCTCAAATAGCTCATCAAATCTGAGAAAGGTCGGTAGTAACTCAACAGAACTACTAATATAGTGTCTAGAGATAATTCATATAGATAGCAACTTTTATTTCGTATGATTGCTTGTGCAATGTTAGATAGCAACTTTTATTTCATATGATTGCTTGTGCAATGTTAGTCCATGGTACATTTCTTCTTCTGTAGGTTGAACAAATGAACAGCACACAAAGATCAATATCAGAGGTAGCAAACAAGCAGTAATGAAGATACCAAATAGTGGAAATCAACCAGCCTTCATCATCATAGCAGAACAAACTACTCAAGAAGCATATAAGTAGTAAGTAGATGAAATTAGGGGGAAATATCCCAACAGCTACATAAACAGAATACACAAAGGAACCATTTGTTGGGGCAAAGAATATGGAACTGTCCATAAAAAAGGAAAACCGCTCACAAAAGCTGGAAAAAACTGTCTACCTGAAACAAGTTGAATAATGTTTGGTTCTTTGTTAATGCACTGCACCTCTTTAGGCTTCTCCTAATTACCAAGAACACCTGAACAAGTGAAATTGTAAAGCAGATTAACATAATAGTTTGATAAAATTGCAGAGCATCAAATGCTTAGTTGCACACATCTAGAAGGCCAGCTTTGGAAAACCTATCCCTACTTTGAGTAGTTTATACCATTCCACATAACACAAGGTTAATAAATGCTTCCAACACAAGCCCAAGCGAAAAAAAAGGAGAAAGCACAAATCAGCCACTTTTTACCAATTCCAACAGGAAACACTAGGATTTTGGCAAGGTTTTGACCAAGCCTGGAAAGTGCTATCATGTATTATTTCCTTTTACCTGCATGCTGCTTGATAGAATGTTTGTCTGACTCCCTTCCTCTGTTTCCCAGTTTTCATCCTGCTAGAATTGAAGGGTTAGCTCAAGGTAAACAGATCTCAAACACCAAGGGTTAGAATTATAAGTATGTTTCATGTACCTGGATAAGTTTGTCTAATTGTTCCACCAAAGATTTCTCCTCGAGTTCTATGTACACAGCCATGTATGGTTCAAAACAAGATGATATAATTCCATGGAAGTTAAACTGCAATAACACAGCGTCAAAATATGAGATATAAGTATACACAGTCCATCATCCAAGACTTACGGAAACAGTAATAAACATGCACTACACAATAGCTGATAGAGTACTAACCCCAGCACCAGTAACTGATAAATCTTTGTGCTTGCCTTTGTCCTGGGAGTAGAGAATTACAGAAGAGTTGGGAAACATATATAGTAAAAGGGGTAAAAAAAGTTAGGAGTAAACAGTAGATACTTGTTCAACTTCATCATTGGGCAATGCCAGTTTCTTCTCGTATTTCTTCCGTATGTCTGAAACAATTTTATTGTGTTCTGCACCCTCATTTTCATCGTCACTTCCTGATTCTTTATTCCGAGCAGTTGTAGTTCCACCACTGAATTTCTCTGCCAATTCTTCCTCAAATTCAAGGGTTCTCTGCAACGCCTGCATTCCAAGAATCTCAAAATGTTTGGTACATAATTCTGTATTGCAAATGAATCAGCTTACATACTTAACTCATCCATTCAAACATTTTTCAAATATCTCTAGCACTCCACAGCATCATGGAGTACATAATTTGCTTGTTTTCTTGATCTTTTATTATATTAATTTAAATCCAATAGAAGATCTAACAAAAGATTTTAGAAGGAAAATTAAACCTCTAGAAAAGTCACCCAAAAAACTAAAAGAATTACTAGAAAGTAGGCTAGCAATCATTTGCATAGCATGGTAAGATAAAGGGCACATATAGTCATTTCCATCTGTTATTTATCCATACTTCGAAGAATAACAAGGAAAATTACCAGTAACAAAGTTGCAACATCTGGCTTTTCTTTGAGATTGTTAAGGATATCAACAAGCTGGGCCCTGAAAAAGAAGTAATTTTATCACCCGTAAATTGATTTGTGAGGCAGAAGATGAGAACTAATCTAATGTTATAGCACAAATTTGCAGCTGAATGCTCATGGTGGGACGGGAATAGATAAAAAAGAGAGGGGTCAATTTGTTCAAATATAAGTAGCAACATAATGCAGCAAACAAGAAATAAAATCAAGTGACAAATGGTTGCTTTAGTTCTATGCAAATCTCAATTTGACAGAAAAAGTTCATGAACTGCAAAATTGGAGAGGGTGAAATCAAACCTTGTAATCTTACAGAACTGGATACACAACAGATAGTCAACGTGCCAGGAAGGTGGAAATATTTTCCAGGTATCCTCATTTGACCGTAGTCGACGCTTAATCCATGCATACCTCCTTTCCGTCTTGTCTAACTTGGCAAGCTCTGATTTTTTTTCAGAATTATAAAAAAATAAAGAAAAGGAGTATGTATATTTACACTAAAATGACAAAGCAAACTGATCTAAGTAGCATATGCAAGGTTTTGACCTGCTCCTTCAAAGATCTGCTTATAAGAGGTAAGCTCCTTGCTGCAAAAGTTCTTTACTAGTTCTTCCCTCACAGACGGCTCCAAAGCATCAACCACCAAGCAAGCATCAGATAGCTGCTGCAATAGAATGGCATCTTCTGTTTCCTTCCCAGTTCCTAGACTGAAAAAGTACACAAATTATTGGGCTTGGGCCTATTTCACAGAAAGTAGTAGTAGATATATAGAAAACAGATGATTGCCTATTGGAGTAAAACTTTGCATAGCTCCACTGTTGTCACGGGCTCAGTTTAGCGAACGTAAGTGGTAACGGTGAAAGACGGGAGGCCTTGTCCTTGGACCCTTGCGGCGGCCAGGAGGTGCCATCTTGATGCAGTCGGCGAGTTCAGAAGAAGGCAGAGCGCAGGAAACAGAGCATCGGAAGCAGAGGCAGAAGATCAGAAAAGAGATGGCAAGATGGATTGATTCTATTGTTATCCTCTCCAATTACAAGCACTAGTCCTTATATCACGGACAAGTCCAGAACAACCACGACTCAACTCCTAGACCGAACTAGACACAAACTCCTCATACCATATCTATCGGATTCAGTTACCGAGTCGGAACTGTAGCCCATCAGCCGGGTTGTTGCTGGAAAAAGCATTGCCGCCTACGCCTGGAGTACGTAATGCCCCACATGACATCTCTCCCACCCTCAAGAAACAGGTCGTCCGCGAGCTGAAAAGATGGATACAACTTCTGGAAGGCCTCCAAATCTTCCCAGGAAGTCTCTTCGGACCAAAGGTGTTGCCATTGAACGAGCAGCTGCCAACGACCTCTAGCTTGACGAGCGTGGACAACCTGAGCCGGTTGAGGAATAACCTTGCCGTTGTACAAAGGTGGCAAAGATGGTGTGGCAGTAGGAGGCTCACCAACAAAGGCTTCAGAAGGCAGACATGAAAGACAGCATGGAGTCTTGCTTTTGCTGGAAGACTCCAAAGAAGCGAGGTGCTAACTTGCTGTGGGTGTGAAGAGCAAGAGATGCGGCTGGAGGATGATGAAGGCGTACCCAGACCCACTGACCAACAGCAAATTGGAGATCACAATGATGAGCATCATATGAATGTTTGTACTGCTGTTGGGCGTGCAGCAACCGGTCACGTATATCGACTTATCGAGTAAGAGTTCATCCCTATTCTGAAGGAGTGTATCTACGGCTGCCACCTTTGTAGAACCTGGTTCATAGAAACGCGATGAAGGAGGATCATGTCCGTATACAACCTTGAATGGAGTTTCTCGAAGGGGGGACTGATAGGAAGTATTGTAGCAATATTCCGCCCACCGCAGCCACTGCAACCACTGTCGGGGCCAATCACTTGCAAGGCACCGTAAATACATAGCAATGATTTTTGTTAACCACCTTGGATTGACCATCCGATTGAGGATGAAAAGCTGTGCTTCTATTGAGTTGAACTCTAGCCATGCCAAATAGTTCGTCCCAAAACCGACTAGTGAAGACAGGATCTTGGTCACTTACAATTGAACTGGGAATGCCGTGTAAACGCACGATATCACCAAAAAAGACCTGGGCAACAGGTGTGGCTGTATATGGATGCGCGAGGGGAACAAAATGCGCATACTTAGAGAATCGATCGACCACAGTGAGGATGACGGATTTACCATTAACGCAGGGAAAGCCCTCAATAAAATCCATGGCAATATCCTGCCAAATGTGAGTCGGGACTGGAAGGGGTTGTAAGAGCCCGGCCGGGTGCAGATGTGTAGTCTTGTTGCGCTGACAAATCTGACATGACTGGACAAATTCCTGTACTATGCGACGGACATGGGGAACATGAAAATCAGCACGCAAATGGTGTAATGTTTTTTGAATCCCTTCATGCCCAGTTGTGTGAGCTGCTGTGAGAAGAGCCGGAATGTGAGGAGAGGACTCCGGAACAAATATCCTGCCCTTAAAGGTGATGAGATCATCCACAAAGCACCAGTCAGGAGCTGCTGTGCTGGCCACGATCTAAGCTTTGAGCTCATGTAATTCTGTAGAATCCCGGACCTCTGTGTGAAGTGCATCAAAAAGACCAAATTCTGGAATAGAAAGGGCCAGCAGCAAGGACCGGTCGGAATCCCGTCGAGACAGAGCATCGGCGACCGCATTGTGACGACCTGGACGGTACTCTACCCGGAAATCAAAGCCTAAGAGCTTGCTAACCCAGTGGTGTTGAGGTATAGGGCCTGTTCTTTTTGGCTGCGGCTCATGGCTTTTGGCTGAAAATTTTGAATTTTGGTTGTTTACGGTATAGATTACGGAGAGACCGATACTCACTTACGATTTTAGCTGGTACAGATGGTGGGCTTTTAACGTGTACTACGTTTAACTTGTAGACCCCGTCTTGAGAAAATACTCCGTTTGAAAGTTAGGTATTGTAGCAAAAGCCAAAAGCCGGCCGGCTTTTAACTTGCCGAACAGGCCCATAGTAGCCAAGCGCTGATCAAGCAGAAATTTTAAGCTGTAATGATCCGTGCGTAATAGAAATGACCTACCCCACAAATATGGACGCTAGTGCCGAATGGCTTGAACCAATCCAATAAGTTCTTGCTCATAAGCCGCCAAATGTTGATGACGTGGAGCCATTGGGCAACTAAAGAAGGTAATTGGACCCGCACCCTGATGTAGAACATCCCCAATGCCCCGGCTGGAAGCATCACATTCGACAATGAAATCTTGCGTGAAATCAGGAAGATCCAGGATCGGTGCGAAAGAAATTGTATGCTTCAACAGTTCGAGAGCGCTAGCAGCCTGCTGCGTCCAAGCGAAAGTTTCTTTCTTGAAAAGTTTGGTGAGCGGGGCAGCGAGAACTCCATAGTCTTTGATGAAACGCCTATAATATCCGGCCAATCCCAAACATCCGCAGAGAGCACGAATTGTCTTTGGCACCGGCCAATCAACAATGGCCTGAGCTTTCTGGCGATCCATGGCGACCCCTTTGGCATTGATGACGTGACCCAAGTAAGAGACCGAGGACGTGCCAAATAAACATTTGGACTTTTTGAGAAAAAGGTGATGTTCCTGCAAAGTTTGTAAAATGGTGCGGACATGCCGGAGATGATCTGACCATGAGGAGCTATAAATGAGGGTATCATCGAAGAACACAAGGACGAAGCGGAGTAGAAAAGCTCTCAGAATAGTATTCATCAAGGCTTGAAACGTCGCCGGGGCATTTGTTAACCCAAAAGGCAGGACCAAGAATTCAAAAAGGCCTTGATGAGTGCGAAATGTTGTTTTGTCCATATCATCCGGGTGCATAAGCACTTGATGATATCCTGAGCATAAATCCAACTTGGTGAAAAATCGGGCATGCTTGAGCTCATCCAAAAGTTCTTCCACGATGGGAATTGGGAATTTATCCTTGATGGTGCATTCGTTGAGCGCACGATAGTCCATATAAAAACGTCACGATCCATCCCGTTTTTTAACAAGCAATACCAGTGTGGAGAATGGCGAGGTGCTCAGTTGAATGACTCCCTGACGCAGCTTGTCGTCACATTGACGCTCCAATTTGTCCTTCTGAATGGTGGGATAGCGGTAAGGACAAACTGCAATTAGCGACGTGCCGAGAAGTAAATGTATGCGATGATCGTGAGCCCGATTGGTCGGTAAGCCATGTGGTTCAGCAAATAGGGGAGAAAATTCAACCAGCAAGTCAGTCATGAGATCTGGCAAAGAGGCAGCAAAAGCATGAGCGGACCCGGAAGCTGACTGCAGGCCTTGCCAGGTGACTTGCCGATCGTCACGCCGGAAGGACATGGTCATGAGATCAAAGTCCCACACAATCGGACCCAAGGTGCGCAACCACTAGACGCCAAGCACCACATCAAACCGGGCCAAGGGAATAGCATAGCAATCCAGTTGGAAGATTTCCACGTCAACAGTCAGTCTGGTATTGCGGCACACCCCCGAGCTAGACACATGTTCTCCATTAGCTACCACAACACGTAGTCCCTGCTGTGGCTGCAACTGTAATCCGGCCTGATCACTTGCCTCGGCATTGATAAAATTGTGTGTAGACCTTGAGTCCAGCAGAGCAATCAATCGCATCGAGCCTACCCAAACTGGCAACTTCATTGTTTGTGCAGAGCGTGGCTGAGTCCCTGTAAGAGCATGAAGAGATATGGCAGGTTCTTCGGTCGGGATTAGTTCAATAGAAGGATTGTCATCCTCTTCCATATCCGGAAGAATTTCCAATAGAAAAAGACGCTTGCAGTGATGGCCAGAGGAGAATTTGTCCTCGCGATTGAAGCACAGCCCCAACTACCGTCGTTCCACCATTTGGGCCGCCGTTAGCTGTCGTCGAGGCAAAAGCAGGTGATGTCGCTGATACGGGTAAGGAAGGGCCATCACTTGGTTGTGCAAGAGGTGGTAACGTCTTTAGGGATGCCGACGGAAACCCAAAGCTCGTCGCAGTGGTACTCAACGGACGTTGGTGGAAAGGCGATCACACGGCTGGCCGGGGAAGTGTAGAAGTCAACAGATGACGCTTTTCGTACGCAAGGGCCAATGCCATGGCGAGTTGAAGGCTGCCCGGATTTTGAAGCTCTACGTCCGTCCGGATGGGTTCCAGAAGCCCGGATGTGAATAACTGCACCTACTGAGACGGAGACAGAGACTCGGCCCAACAAAGAAGTGCCAAGAATTTGTCCTGGTATTCTTCGATAGTGCCCACGGCCTGGAGTTTTGCTAACTCGCCCAAGAAGTTGTTATGAATTGGCGGCCCAAACCGCAAATTGCAGTACTCCTTGAACAACTGCCATGAGGGCTCACCTTCATCGTGCTCTAGAAGGTAGTACCACTGTTGTGCCACGCTGGTGAGGTGATAAGATGCGAGCCATACTTTGTCGGCCTCCGGTGTTTGTTGACCGCAGAAAAACTGATCACAATGGTTAAGCCAGCCGAGGGGGCCATCTTTTCCATCATACATTGGGAAGGAGAGCTTGTGGACTCGAGGCGTCATCGAGCTGCTTTGATGTCCCAGCCGTGGAAACGCTGCTGTTGAGAAGGGTGGGAGGGAGGGTAATCTGGGTGGCGCTTGTAGCAGCCCGTCCCCTGCATGGGCGGGTCTCTTTTCCAACAAACTGATGCGCTCTTTTACGCCCGTGATCTCCGTTGTCAGATCCATCTTCAATTCGGACATCTTGCTTGTCATGGAAGCCGTGAGGTCGGCAATTTGCTGAGTCAATGCCGCCATCTCGGATGTCCCTTCCATTGGCTCTAATACCAAGTTGTCACGGGCTCGGTTTAGCGAATGTAAGTGGTAACAGTGAAAGACGGGAGGCCTTGTCCCTGGACCCTTGCGGTGGCCAGGAGGTGCCGTGTTGATGCGGTCGGAGTTTAGAAGAAGGCGAGCGCAGAAAGCGAGCATCTAAGCAAAGGCGTAAGATCAGAAAATAGATGGCAAGAAGGATTGATTCTATTGTTATCCTCTCCAATTACAAGCACTAGTCCATATATCACGGACAAGTCCAGAACAACCACGACTCAACTCCTAGACCGAACTAGACACAAACTCCTCATACCATATCTATCGGATTCAGTTACCGAGTCAGACCTGTAGCCCATCAGCCGGGTTGTCGCTGGAAACAGCATTGCCGCCTGATGGAGTATGCTTCGGCCTGCGCCTAGAGTACGTAATGCCCCACATGATATGTCCAGGCACAAAACACGCTCAGGGTTCCCAAACTATTGTTTACCAGCAGGGACCAGTATTTGGTAAACCAAGCTGTTTAGGGTACATATATTACGGCTTTTCCTATCAGGTTTTCGGTATTACATTGGATTTGAATTATTATGGTTGAGTTCCTCACTTATTATTGAAAATGACAAACAAATAAAAATGTGCTGACTCATGGATTTAACTTGTCCTTAGCCATGGTCTTACTTCCAGTACCTGACTGATTTACTGCTGAAAAATTGACCAGAAACTGGTACTGCCACCACCAGGTAAGTGGTAACTATTCGGCTATCCTTTTTTTCACAAACTTAACAACAAAAGTTAATTTGCTGTTTACCTTGAGAAATCGGAAAATACATGAGATTTGAGGATTTTCTTGATGTTCTTGAATTTCTCTCTGAGCTCTGTTATCTTTGGCACATCCCTATAGGCTTCAAAATGACCGCACAACTGGTTTACTGCCTGAAGAAAGGAAAAGAATCAGGAATTTTGCCAGAAATCTTGTGTAGCAACAGCATGCCAACCATGCAAAATGGTCACGGTAAGCGGTAAAGTGTTGCAAGCATGGAGATCAATGCTAGATGGTTTACAAGTGTATCAACTAATTATTTGTCTAACCTCTAGCTGTGCAGCTGCTTCTTTATACTGGCGTTTTGAGGCCATGACCTGAAGTTGCTCAACGGCAGAAACTGCGCGTGACGCATAGAGCAATATGACTTAGCTTAGGTGAACATATATTTGCTATTGCATCATGTCTTTTTAAGCACAATAGCACATATTCCAAAAAAAAAGTAAACTAAAGAAACTAACCAAGCATAGTAAGACGGTGAAGAGCGGTTATTGTAGTTGTTATATGCCTCTTGGCGCAATCCAGCTTTTTGATATCGCGACAGATTTCTTGAACCATTGTCTCACTTTGTTCAGCCTTTGTTTTTATCTCATGTATCTTGTGCATTAGTTCCTGTTAGTAGACAACAAAGTTTAGCTCTAATCAAGCCATTAAGTACTCATGCTAGTATCTGATTAACTTTTTCCCTTCCCGGAGCTAATCCAACTATAGTAGAGCAAAACATGCTGCTTGATCAATTGATCCAGCAAGTTCATTGTGGGCAAAATGCACATTAAACAAAGAAAACAATTACCTGAACAGCATTTGTCGCTGCAGCAAGTTCTTCCTTAGCCTTGGTTCCCGAGTTGCTCTGTGGAGTAGCAATAGCTTCCCATTACGAGATATAGCATAAGCAATAAGAAGCACATAACAAGCAATTCAGTATATTTTAGTCTGGAGCTTCCAACAGCACATTTTCATTAAGTGTAAATCCAAAGTAAATTCGCTACTGTTGCATCATCACAATATTCATCTAAGTACATGACACATCAGTTTGGCCAGATTAACCAGTCCTAATGCAGAAGTGTAGACATTGCAAACCACAGAATTGCACGAACGGAAAATGAGAGCAC
The DNA here is from genome assembly GCA_036346245.1 of Bonia amplexicaulis. Taxonomy (NCBI): domain Eukaryota; kingdom Viridiplantae; phylum Streptophyta; class Magnoliopsida; order Poales; family Poaceae; genus Bonia; species Bonia amplexicaulis. The sequence goes on from CM070735.1 coordinate 37,750,714, forward strand.
AAAGGCCGAACCTGCTGCCGGACGGCGGCGAGGATGCTGGCGTCCACCCGGCGAATCTCGCTCTGTATCTTCTGCATCAGCGGCTCGACTCCCGACAACGACGCCTCTGCCAAGCCGCAAAAAAAAAAAAACGAGCGCAAACTGTAACCCTAAGTGCCCCGAACAAACGCTACTAAATCTCGGAACACAGCAGCTCAAACGAGCGCATTGCAGCAGTAGCATCGCTAGCGAGTTTGCGTGCGACGAATCGATTCATTTCAAGCGGCGCGCGTACCAGTGGGGAACATCTGGTTGATGTACTCGAGGGCGCTGGACTTGTCCATTTCCAGCCGAGATCTCTCTCCCGCGCGCCCGCGCTCGGAGGATCTGGAGAGGTCTAGAAGGATCTGGAAAAAGGGGAGGGTGACGAGAAAGGAGCCGATCTGGTGGGGCCCGGGAGGTAGGGCGAGAGGCGGCGGCGGGCTTCCTCTCGTGTGCGCGGTGGGGGGAGGAGGTGGAAGCCGAGGAATCGTCGGCGGGGTCGCCGTCGTCGTCTGCTCGGCAGATTTGTGTTCACTGGTGGTGGAGTCGAGTTATGAGCCGGTTGCTGCTGGTGGAGCCCCGATTACCCGCTTTCCAACTCCAAATGAAGAGTGACCTGGACCCGAACCGCGTTTCTGCAAACTATTGCGAAGGGAATAGTTTTTTAGTAGGATTAACTGATTAAGCATGGAATTTGACTTCTAATATCAATATTTTGCCTGGCAAGAGGAGTGAAAAATTATGAATAATTGATTTTGTAGCTTGTATGACATTCTAACAGTAAGGTAGGATGTATATCTCGGATTTGATAGTTATATATTTATATCTCTAGATGGTCATGTACGTCCAAATAAGCCTAAGCTGTCTTATGGTCTATTTGTTTAGGCTTAGATTTTTTGTATTATAGTTTAAAGCTACCCTTTTAACTTAAGCAGCTTAAAAACAGTTAGCTTTTAAGTCAAGCCAGACTATTGGATTTTTGATTGGTTAAATAGTGTAGCTTATTACTAGAAAGTCTGAAATACCCTTATTATGTTGGTTGGCAACAAGTTAGGTCCCTGTCATCTTGTAGCAATTGAATTTGATTATTCATTGTTTGACGAAGATCAATTACAAAATGTGTACATCATCAATGGAGTGTTGTAACCCCCTTTACAATTATAATTACAATTTCTACATAACAATTCAAAACAAAATGTGTATGTACTCAATGAAGTGTTGATATTGATCTTTGACCATCTCAAAATCAGATTACTCATTGTTTGTTTATTTTTATTTTTTTTTGAAATTGATAGAATAACAAATTCAGATTACTCATTGATCTGCTACCCATCTCCAAATTAGATCACTCATTGTTGATACACTATAGGAAAATCGAAACTATAAAATATTGCGAAACATCAAATAATATCCAATCATATGTTGCAATTTATAGTAAACGTAACATGTACGTATCATATATATTGCATATAAGTCCGAATTATCCTATTGTCTATACACTTGCGGACATAAAAAAATTAGCAATACTTTCACAAAAATGCACACATGTTTGTATCATCCACCACCGATCCATTGCCGCTATTCCCTCCAGATGGTCCAGCGTGTAGTGTTTGATTCATAGTCTTCATCATCATCGCGTCTCTCAAAAAAATCATCATGTAAAGCACTATTTGAGATGAAGTTGTGAAGCACCATACACACAATAATAATTTAAGTTTGCTTGTCCTTATCATAACTTGGTATAGCCAACAAGATTCGCCGGAGCACACCAAATGAACGTTCAATCACGTTTTGAAGGGAGGAGTAAGTATGATTGAACACCTCGTATTTGCCACTCGGTTGTCGACCTCGTTGAATTCCGGTAGAATATATTTTTGTCCCTTATAAGGAGCTAGATAGCCCTTTCGATTGGGATATCCCGCATCAACAAGATAATATTTTCTTAAACATTACAAACAAATAAGTGTTGATGATGCAAATCAAGAATGCCATCGTAACAATTAATTATATGTTTAAATAAGCAAAGTACCATCAGGAGGATGTGAAAACCGATTTGAATACTTGCACAAAGTATTATTGAATATCTTTGTGTCATGCGCTGAACCCGGTAATCCGACGACAACAAAAGTGAACATCATGCTAAAGTCACACACCGCCATCACATTTTGAGATGTATGTCCATGGCGACTGGTGTGGGAAACTTGCTCATCCGCTGGCACAACAATAGGTACATACGTGCCATCAATTGCACATATGCAGTTGTTGAATTGAGGAGAGAAGCAATTATCTTGAAGTCTTGGATGAACTAGGTTGAACTCAGGATCTCTTGGTTTAATATTATTTTATAAACGATACAAATATTCCAAGACTTCATGAAATTTTCTATAGATTATTTCACTTGACCTCTTAAAGCGGCTCATGACTTGGCCAACTGGCCGAGAGCCACCAACTATCCATAAAAACATAGCCAAAGGTTCTACGGAACTCATATGTGTAGTTGATTTTAAGCCATAATTTGTGACTAATGTATCATGCAAGTTATAAAAAACATCTCTACTCATTCTAAATATGTTGTAATAATCTCTATCATCAGTCAGTTGCTCCATAACCCATTCAAATCCAATCATGAGTAGTTGTCTCCTCTTCCTCTTGTTTAGGTAAGTGTCATAGTAGTGCATACCTATGTAATCAGTCGCTGCAATAAAATCATGAAATGATAACTTCCTCTTATTTGTTTTCTCAACTTCACCTTTGCTAGAATTGCTCCCAGTTGCTGAATCATAAATTTCACTTAATGGGCTCATCTAAAAACAAACAAAATGATCAGTAACATAGAACATGATAGCATAACATTATTTAACAACGATGCATGATAATGCAAAATTAATGCATATAATATAAATGATGATATTGTATGGAAACATAATAGTTTTAACTCCATTACATAGCAATCACTAATCAATAATGCAAGCACAGACATAATCGAATAGTTCACTAATTTAAAAGGACAACAAAATATTTCTAACTGTTCTTCGTCTTGAGATCATACGTCCTTTTGAGCCAATTAATCTTTCTCTCATCGGTCTTTATAGTTACAAACACTTCTCTGTTTTCTTTTTTAGTAAAGAGCCCTGTTGCAATGAAGTGTTCATCACTTCCTTCAACCATGCCAGCTTGGACAGTTATATCCATAACTTCTGCTATGGGCGGACCACTTGAAGCATGGCCTTTAGCCATAATGTCCACTACACGTTTGAAATCCCTCGCCATAGGATTTTCCTATGCTTCTTTGGGCTAGGATTGATACTAGCAGCCATACGCTTCATAGGGCCCTTCAGTTTCTTATCGGCGTCCTCATTGGTTTCTACATGGGCGGTTGCAGCTTCTTCGTCTTCCTCCGAACCATCAACATCAAAAACAGTACGTCCTTCACGTGTAGTCTCACCTGGGATGGCTGAAGCGTTACCTATCACATGAGCATTCTCAAACATAGCATCCAACTCAGTTAGGTTCTCAGGGGTCTATCACGAAAACTCTTATGTTTTGGATGATTCTGCCAAATAAATAAGAAGGATTAAAACAAAATCAAATTGAAGTGATTACAAACTGAAACATGAAGATCTTTTTGTAATGGCTACCTTTATGTGGTCATCCCACTAACATTGGACACAGTAATGGTTCCTTTTTCATGATCCCAACTTAGCTCAATTGCTTTCAGTTTCAGTTGACTAGTTGTAGGTTTCACTGAAGTTTCTAGACCAAAAAATCTTACTGATATCAACTAGATCAGACTGGCGGTTTAACCCAAAAAACCAGGAAGCCTGGTCTAGTTTGAGGTATTGGACAGGACAAGCACCAATACCTACCAAATAATTCTAATATAACAAGCCTACAGCATCAAATACATGCAGTAACCAGCCACCCCACAGGCCACAATTCTTTTTGCCATATTGCCAGACAAAATTCATATTAGTGTACTGTAGCAACATCCTTTCTGTACAGATAGCAGGACACAGATTTAACATTATAGTATGATACAAATGGAAACAATTATTGTCAAATATTTTAGACAATTTATATGCTTGTTAAACTATACGTATTTTAATATGTGAAGTACTGAATCCAGAGATGGCCAGGTCAGTTACGACTTACAAACAGGATGCTCGTAACCATGTCTAATTGAAATACTTATTTTAAATCGAAACCACTGGGAAAGGTTAGTCCCTCATGTCTTTAAAAATGTTCTGGAATTAAAAGTATTGGCTATTGAACTAAGAACCACCAGCCAGCAGTGAACAGTGGACTGACCGCTTGCCCCATTCCATCACTGGTCTGATTCTGATATGCATACACTTTCTGTTAATAACACAATCTCCAACGGGCCAGTATTTGGATCTAAGCTACAACAAACTCTGCATTCAACGCTGCTTTCCCTACTCATTTTTTTTTAAAAAAAGAGACGCAGCAAAAGAATGAATAGTCATTAAATGATTACAGAAAGGTGGATAATCTATTGTGTTGTCACAAGAGCAATTTGTCCAGGTGTTGACAAGATATATCAATGCTAAAATCAATATGAGAGTTAATTTGAGGAACAGAAAGTCTAAACGATAATGTTAATAAAAGAAAATTAACAACAGTCGTTACCTGATCCAAACACCTCTTTGAATTTCTATGTTCACCAGCCATGTGGTATGCATTTGCAAGATTAACCCACACTTATGCAGCTTTAGGATCAGCCTTCGCTGCTGCAATTAAGCACTCTTTTGCAACAACTAAGGCTTCTTTCTGATTCAGATAAGAGCCTGCATTGACATTACCTGCTTTGTAACAACGTATTAGACAGCAACTAAAAGTAATAACTACTCATCAAAATACCCTTGTGCTTTCTGAGCCTTATTTTGGGCAAAAACTATTTTATTGAGACCTATTTTGGGCAAAAACAACTTATTGATGGATGTAGCAAGTCCAAGAACTCAAAAGATAAGAAATGTTCTGTTGCTAATTGCTATCTGCTTATCTAGTGTCATCAATTTGGCTAGAGCATAAGACCACAGGGATAGCCATGTGGACTAGATGTTGACACAAAAAAGCAAATATATGCCCATGTTTACCCAATTGATTTATGGGTGCATCAAAGTAATGCCAAAGGTTCTGCAGCTCAGTGATACTCAAACGCATGGTTCTAACAAGGATGTGACCAGTCACCTTAAAGATATGGCATGAAAAAGATGAAAGCAGAGAAGAGTATGGCAAACAAGTTGCTGGCGTACCTGCAGCCAAACATCCATATTTACATAGAAGGAGAGCTGCAGTTCACCAGAGCAGCTGGGTGGTTTTGATCTTTCAGAAAAAGCTCTTGAAAGCATTTTGCGGACAGCTCTAGATTCCCACTGGAAGTTGAAAGATATTAACAGTCTGAAGGAAGGAAATAAAACCTGAGATGGTATTTCAAAATTCAAACCTTTAAATACATGCAACACCAAGATTCGCAAGGGAGTCCAAGTAATCTGGAGCAACAGCCGTGAGAAAAGAAAAAACTGAGATAGCACTCTGAACAGGGTGGACAAAATCATCAACCAGTTATTCCAAGACATTTCATTGTAGACACTGTTGAATGATGAATGGAAAGAATTGCAACAGGTTCAGCGCATTGGTACCTGAAATTGACCACCCTGAAGAAGAACTAAACCAAGGATATTCCAAACAGCTGCCTCGTGTCTGACTCAACTAAACTCTTCAGTTTAACAAGGATTTCATCCAGCTCACCAGTTTCAAGCTCTTCATCAAAACTATCGCCCATGCTTATTTGCAAAATGCACTGCATGAGGAACTAGCTGAGTCAAAGGGGACTAAACTCTTTTTACTAGATACGCAGCCAAAAATAAGAGCTGCCAAAAACATAAATGAAAAATCAAGTTGCAAATAAGTTAAGTCTGTTAGGTGGATGAACCTGAGCATGGTGTATCCTCACTGATGAGAGTAAATCAGGCCTCCGCACTTCTTCTTCATCTTGTAACAATATTCCAAACGACTTTTCGTATGCTGATATTGCCCGTGAGGTTTCTGCAACTGGTTCAGCTTTATGAAAATGTTAAATAAGTTCAGTTTTTCAAAGTGAAGGGTCGTGTACCTTCTGTGTCTGACCAAGCCTTTGGTACATCAAACCCAACATAAAATGCATGAACCAAAGCCTGCAAAAGGAAAGTTAAGCTCTTAACCACATTTATGCTGACCATTTCCATTCAAATCACCAACTTACACGTCAAGATAATGAGATGAAAAACAGCATGGTTCATATGATATTAAATGGTATCTGCATACAATTTCACTTTGCTGTACTGTGCAAGGTTGCAGATAGAAAAGAAAAACTATAAATGTTCAGTGTCCAGTGGCATTAAGACCAAGAACTCACAGCTTTCAGGTTGCTAACTTTCTCCGCACGTGTAACAGAAGCCCCTTGACAATGTTGATCAGCATCTGTTTTACAAAGAATAGTAAGTAATCAATTGACAACGGAAAACTTTCCTTCCACTCCTTCGCATGTCAACTAGCATGTCTCAGCTTCGCATTCAACAGTATCAGGGTCTTTCGTTGCAACCGCATTTTTCGCCAAACCACCCTCCTCGTTGCAACTCCTGCAAGTAATATCCATCAATTGTCAATGTCTAACTCAGCAGAGAACTAGTGGCCCGTAATTTATTAACCAGTGAGATTATCAGGCAAGTGATATTAAGTTTCGAACTTTATTGGATGAGCATATGCAATAAATTCAGCGCACTGTGTACAGCATCGTGTTTAATTCAGCACAATTATCCTCTCACAGGTGCAAAAATCACATTCTCCATCAAATCCTAGGGTTACGACTAACGACCATGAGCCCGCGAAGACTGGACGCCCAATTCCGAACTATTTTGCAGGGGCCATGGGTGCACAAGTAGTAAAAGTGCTGTACGGTCAGATCGAAGAGTAAATTCATACTCGTACCTAGTGGAAGAGTCGACGGCAACCGCCGGAGCCGCGGAGGCGGCGGCGGCGGCGATGGCGGGGTTGGGGTTGGGGTTGGGAGTTGGCGGGTGGTCCTCGCCGTCGCTCTCCAGCGGGTCTATGTTGAGGTCGGCGAGCATCACCGGCCTCCGAGGCGGCGGCGGCTGGGTCTCCGGCAGCGTCTCCGCGCGGATTCCGGCGAGTGGGTGGGGGTTTTTGTGAGCTCCGGTGCGGGGTACTACTAGTAGCGAAGCATCGGCAGGCCTGATCAGCGTGCCTACTTGTGCTTTTCTCCCCCACCAACTAGTACATCGTTGATTATATCTTTATCTCTACCATTATAAAAATATAAATTGGTGGTCATCGGTCTATTCTCCCTCCTCTCTTTTCAACCATCCGATCAAAGATCAGTCGTCCAGATCTGCATGTAGATAATTCTTCCGCTCCTCGTAGAAAAGATCGGGCCGACGCATGGGCCATGCTCCCCCCTAAAAACTTTTAAAATATGTTTGTATGTATATTCTAAAATTTTTTACCACCCGTAAATTTTAAAATATATAGTATGATAATAATAAATTTTAAAAATCCGTAGCAGCGTACGGGCATTCGGCTAGTCTCGTAACACATCGTTGTTCACTAGTACATGTTCTCACCCAGTTTCGCTTTTTTCGAACCGTAGCTGTCTAATCTCGCTAAGTTTCTATTATTATGCTTGCCCCATTTTGACAGAAGATAAAAGAAAAAAAGTAAATCTATAATAATAGTAATTAAGAAATACTGAAATATAACTATGTAAACTCTGTTATCTTAGAAATAGAATTCGAGCTTCTCGTACGGAAAAAACTCCTAACACATAAGCTAGCCAGTGGATGCATGCACAATGTAGTCAAGCGGTTAGTATTTCTCCTCCGTGAAGCACCAAGCGGTTACTCGAGTGGTTGTATTTGTATGAACTGTATCAAATAAGCAGTGCATTATTAGGAGATCGTACCTCCTTCGGTCCTTCGAGATCGATCGACACAAGCTTCCATGGAGGACAGCAACACAGCCGAAGGGAATATATGCACTTTTTGGCCTTGTCTCTAGTGTTAACTCTTCGACCGCGATACACGCTGAGACGCTGGCCGCAGGACACTCCAAATCTATTGGACCACGTCTAGAATATTTTAATAATAAATAATTAACAATGATTAATTTATGATGATGAATATTTGATAACATTACTTATTGATGTTATGTGAGATGTGTGGAGTATGTGGACTGATGATTGTCAAGTTGGAACGAACTTGTGATGGAAAATTATTCTTTGGTCTTTGCATGTGTATATTGAGATGGAAATGATTATGGTCGATGACGAGGTGGACCGGGACTACGATGAGAGATCCGAGGTTCAGACGGCTAAGAAGGTCACGAGATGGTCGGGCTTATACTTGGGGCGTGTGGAGATCAGAGATGGGTGATACGCGTTGGAGCTACAGATGTGCGGTCCGGAGGCTACGACATGTGATGGATGATGCGTGGAGAAGCTACAGGAGGTGCGGTCCTGGAGGCTTCGACACATGACGTGTTAGAAAAGTTGGAATTTTAAAAAATCCGTGTTAGAAAGGGTTTCGGATCCCTTCAAAAGTAGTAGGCTGAAAGCCTGATCGAGATAAAAGGCTTAGGTCTAGTTGGGCGAGTTGTATTAGAGTTTTGAGTAGAGATTGAATAGGTGTGATACGTGGCTTCATATATATATATATATATATATATATATATATATGTATACTAGCTGAATGCCAGTACGTTGCTACGGATTTTAAAAAATTTAGGACATATTTGTATACATGTTCTAAAAAATTTTACCACCCGTTAGTTTCAGAACATATAGTATGATAAAATTTTAAAATCCGTAGCAACGAGCATTTAGCTAGTACAAGATTAAGCACTGGATGAAAAATACAGCATGTACTCTACAATACAGTCTAGATGAAATTCACTTTGACCACTAAATTATGGAAAGAAAGATATTTTGATGGAATGGTGGGAAGATTCGGCACAGGTCTTTTGGGGTCACATGTCAGCGTTGTCTTTTGTGAGAAGGAGTGGGAGAGGCCGGACTAACTACCAACTCCTTCTTTTATAATAGTAAAGATATGTATATATGTGTGTATATATACGCCGACGTCGGCCGAATCGGTTGATTGAGTAGGAAAAACAAGAAGAAGAAAAAAAAGCGTGATGCATGCATGTATACGTTGATGGATATGGACTGCTGGCTTGCATGCATTATACATTGCTGATGGATAACGGTGTGCCTGTGGTCGTCTGTTGTGGCGATCGTCTGAGCCCCAATTTTCGTGGTCTCAAAAATCACCAAAGCAGAGAAGGTCTATGTATTTGTGTGAGGCCAGAGCGTCAGATAGGGGTGAAAACGGATCAGATACGGATAGATAATATCTCTACCATATTTATTTTCATATTTTTTTTCGAATACAGATATGAATACGGATAACTCGAATACGAATACAAATACGAATAATATCGAATACAGATACGGGTCGAACACGAATCGAAACGAATACGGTTACAAATATTTATCGGAATATGAAAACCCCTTAAACTATATATCCAAAATTAACAAAAATACATAAATAGTTCATTTTGTCAAAATATTCATGAAATCTAAACAAGCATAGTCTTTTTATCCATAATAAATATACCCAATAGTCGATCATAACATAACTACATAAATAGCAACAACGTGCAATTCATGAAATACACATGATGACATAATAACAATTTGAACAAGCATAAGAACATTTCATTCCTCTATTTCATCCATCAAGTCCTCCATGATAGCAATTTAAATAAGCATAAGAATACTAGGCTTCAGATCGAGATCCGGTTTAGATATCGGGCTAAAATTCCGGATATCCGGTTTCGAATTATCCGGATTATCCGTATCCGTATTCGACGGATACTAGGTTTACTGTATTCGTATCCGTATCTAATAAAAAAATCTGTATCCATATCCGATCCGAGAACTATCCGAAAAAAATCCGATCCGACACAACCCGTATCCGTATCCGTCCGGATCCGACGGAAACTATCCGATTCGTTTTCACCTCTAGCCCCAGAGCCTAGATCGAGTCCGCACGCGTGTCTCCGCGCGACGACTTCGCGTGCGTGGCGCCAGATTCTCGGCCCGAGCCCCGAGGCCCCACGGCGCTTCGATTCTCTCTGTATTCGTGACTTCGTCAGTTCGTGTTCGTCTCGTCTCTGCCGATCGCCGGTCAGCTGGCTCGTCCAATGTCCATTCATTCAGGATCGTGTTGTTACTTAGAGCTTTGTACATAGCTTCCAAATTTCACGTCACGGCCCTGATGGATAATCTTTTGAGCGGCGACTCGTATTGATTGAAGAATAAAAACGCGTGAGCAGGCGGCCGCGTTTTTGGTTTTCTGACGGCGTCGTATTGAAGAAAAGTTTTGGCGGCGTTTTTTCTCTTCGGATCGTTCGCCGGTGTCTCTGTTTTTCATCCGCGGTCGTGCGCACGAAGGTGTTTTTCTTCGGCGTCGTCACGCATGCACGTACGCGCATGCATGATGCTTTGAGCCAAGCAAATAAAGTTACCAGTCACTCTCGCGTGAGCCATCAGAGCTAGAAGGGAAAAAAAAACATCGCTCGCGTGAAGACAGAGGAAACAGTGGCCTGAATTTTCGGTAGCCAGTGCCAAGAATAATATTTATTAATATGCTACAGTAACCATATAAATATGTTTGTATGTATATTCCTTTTGCTGTTTTTGTTCTTGCTGTGTTTGATAGACTCAGAGAATAGAAGACAATAGATTTGAGAAAAAAAATTCACTGTACACTACAATTATTCATCCCTTTTATTAGCATTTACGATACTACAAAATCCAACCCCAAGCTGCTGCTGCTTCGTCACCAACTCTGAAGTCTGAACGACTCCCAACTGCTCCTACCTACTCCTGATCTACCTACTCTGCGTGTGCCTCGCAATGCATGAGAGAGAAATCAAGAAACGCGAGAACCTGCTTGGTAGCAGGACGAAGGACAAGTCGCGAAGACTAAGGTTAACTAATTTTTAAATAATATATTTTTTCAAGGTAATATCAATAGTAACTAGCTATAGTAATTAGCTTCTCACAAACAAATAAAATTTTAAATTTTAAATCATAAACCATAAGTTTTATAAGTTAGAGCTTATGATTTATTTTTATATTGTTGTTGCTGTTAGCTTATTCTATGTAATTAAATATAAAAAAATTATACCAGAACTGACAAAACAAAGGAATAAAAGAAAGAAAAACATCAGAAAATAAAACCCATAAGTTAAAAACCAGAATAGACACAGTACGAAGCAGAGTATAGCTTAGCGTGCCTCCTCTCGGGAAAGCTTAAAATACGGCACCGGGAGGGCCAGCGCATGTGCTGTCGTACGAAGCAATCTGCAATCATCGGAAAGGTCGATTAGTTTTTCTGCAGCGACGTGCCGCTCATTTAAACTGAAAAAAATAATTTATAGCTAAAATTTTATTATATCTAATTAAAATTTTAATATAGCTGATGATAACTTATTGACATAATTAAATTAAAAAGGTTTAAAAATAGAAAAAACATGTTAGCCTATTACAGACAATACAAACATACATGAAAAAACCGACAAAGAAGCTCAAAAAAACCAAAAATCTAAAAAATTAAGATTTAGAAATAATAAAAAATAAGACAGAAGTCAGAAACAAAAATGAGCGGGCCCAAATCCAAATGTATCTAGCAGTATTATTATAGCTGGGCGCATTTCAGTTCGGCTAAGCTCCAAGGGCCATTAGCGCCAGGGGAAGAGCTGAGAAGGTGATGTGAATTCTGCAAGACAGGTTCAGGGACTTTGCCTCGCTCCAAGACAAGCCCACATGCTGCTGCTGCTGCTACGCACGTACGAAACGCATGGTTTCTATAGGTATTTCGGCGAGTATTGTGCACACAATCTTCAGTGCTGTGGTTTGCGTTAGATGTTTGTTTTTATCATCCTATCACGGCATCGCCTGCTGCTCAAAGATGTCGCATTAGTACATCAATCTTTTTTGGGGGGTTCTAAGAGTACAGTACAGCAATTGGAGATGAACACTAGTAGCCCCCCAGAAGTAGATTGCTGCATTGTTTAAACAGGACAGAGAGATGCAACTAACCAACCAGCTGTAAGGGTCTATTTTTTTAGCTATAGTTTATAATTTTTTGTTGAAATTTTTAAATTTTGGTTGAAATTTTTGAATTTTGGCTGTTTGTGACAGAGATTGCGGAAAGAAAGATACTCGCTTGCGATTTTGGTTGATACAGATGTTAGATTTTTAACGTGTACTATAATTAATTTGTAGATCTCATTTAAAAAAATATTTTATTTAAAATTAGATACTATAATAAAAGCTAAAAGTTCCTTTCTAAAGCTGTAAAGACAGGCCCTACGACGATTCCGTTGGCCCCGCCATTCATGCAGGCAAACCGTGTTGCCACCTCCCCATGTGCTGCCGCCTCCAACTGCCGCGCTGCGCATTCAACTCTCTCTCTCTCTCTCTCGCCGTCTCGGCTACAGCCTACAGGTGTCGTCTCCGTTACAGCCTTGAGCCTAGAAAGATTAAGTTAACGAGGGTTTAAGGAGTTAAACAATCCCTGTTTCTCGTCGACACTTCTCCCTCTTTAAAATCTCAAGTCTTGCGGGCCTTAGCACCCACAGCAGCTAGAGATCAGCAGAGGCAGAGGCAGCTAGAGACAAGCGAGGCTTAAGAGCAGGGAGGAGAGATGGTGAAGATTCCGAGCCCGAGGAGGCTCTTCAGGAGCCGCTCCAAGAGCACCGGCGGCGGCGCGGACATCTGCGCCATGGTCGCCGAGCACGAGAAGATCGAGTGGGAGGTGCGGCCGGGCGGGATGCTGGTGCAGAAGACGCAGGCGCCGGAGGACGACGACGACATGGCCGGCGCCGTGGACGTCATCCTGGTCAGGGTCTCCACCGGGTGTCAATGGCAGGATGTCTCCATCGACGCCACCGCAACCTTCGGTACGTTGCATTGCTTGCGTGCCCTCTGCTTAATCGACGTTTTCTTCAGGTGATCAAACCAGAAATGGTTAACATTCATGGCGTTGCTTGCTGAGCTGCACTGTGACACGATCGATGCAGGTGACCTCAAGGTGATGCTGTCGCTGGTGACCGGCCTGTGGCCCAGAGAGCAGAGGCTGCTGTACAGGGGGAAGGAGAGAGATGACTGCGATCACCTGCACATGATCGGAGTCCAGAACAAGGACAAGGTGCTGCTCTTGGAAGACCCGGCCGTCAAGGAGAGGAAGCTCCGGTCGACCACCTTGGCGCAGCTCATGGGGGTGCCCTGCCATTCCTTCATCGAGGTGTAGAAGCAGCTAGCCCTCTTGATTTTCTTGCCGGCCTTTTGCAGTCTGTTTGCACGAACGACAGAGCAAAGATCGACTTCAGCTCAGTCTAACTGCGTTGTTCAGAGTTTCTTGAGTTTGAGGGCTTGGATTCAGCCGATTGAATCGAAATATATGCATCAATAGGATACAGTACATGTTGTAAATTATTGCAAGGAGATAATGCCAGTGTGTGTGCACACGCGCGCGTATTAATTCTTAATTTGTGTGCTTACTCCATGTATATTCTTCTGCTGAAATATGCAATAATACAGTTTATATTATGCTATCTACTTCTTGACTTGTTTGTCAGATGTACCTCCATTTTTTATGAGCATGAACTGATGTGCAATCAAGCCATGCTAATTGGTGTTGCCTGATTTGTCCTTTTTTTCCATTGTACACCTGCTCTTCATGTTGCAATTAACCTACACCAAGAAGCAGCAGGTTTACGGTTACCAAACACGTAACCGCCAGCTTGCACTGAACTGCGAAACTTGGACAAAAAACTAGCTCGCTTGTAACAAGCTACCCACCATAACTGGTACTGAGTACTGACAAAATGCTCGCCGAATCAAGGCAACCGTCTGTACTCTGAAGACGGACATAAATAGAAGTTTACAGCACGGATGAACAAGTTCAGTGTTTCAAGGCATTGCTGCTTTTCTGCTGTACCCTGCACCCCTCTCCCGGCGTGGTGTTCACGAGTACACTGAATTGATGATATCTGTACTAGATGAAAATAAGGTTCACCAGAATCACTAACTGCCGATGATATGTGAAAAAAGATCTCCATTTTCGACACAACACACGTCTGAATTGGCAGTAACAGCTAACAAGTCACGTCCAAAAGTAGACTGCATTTCATCAAGAACCAAGTCAAACAGCGGCAGTTCGCAGTTAGACACTAGTTCTCAGAGAGAGAAAGCTCGCAGTAAGGTGACATGAAGTCAATGGAGCAGTTAATGTTTAAGGCACCCCAAGGCACAAGCACTCACTGAAGTCAGTGAATACGCTGATCAAGTAGATGAGATCCTGGACCGGAGACATGCAGAGGCACATAATCTAACACCGTAATCCAACGATACCCGGAGGGGCCTGGAGTACAGCTGAGATGACACTATCAAGCACGCTCCACCGAACCACTCGATTCGCGCCGCAAAGGGAGGAGATGATTGAATGCTCGCGTTCGTTGAGTTCACCGCCGGCTCGCGCGAGCCAATCCGCGGGCGCATGTGCCGGTATTGACCAAATATCAGCGCAGAGAGCGACGGCCGTCCGTCCGGTCGATCCAGTCTGCCATGTTACTCCACTAAGGCCCCGCTCGTTTGGTTTGTGTTTCTGGTTTCTGATTTATTTTATATTATTTATAAATTTCGTTTTTTTATATATTTAGCTTTTTTGTTTATTCTTTTTTCTTGTATTTGTTTGTATTATACGTGATGGGCTAACATGTTTTTTCTATTTTTAATTTTTTAATTTTAATTATGCTAAATAAGTCTCCGTCATTTTACAGTGTTTTTTAGCTAACTACAGTACTTTTTAACCATAAATTACTTAAAAAAACTCTTTTAAGCAGGGCCTGAATCGGGATGAAAAGGGGAGAGGAAAAAAAGACGCTGCGGAGTGATCCATTCTTGCAGGTGAGGTGCGCCGCGGCTTATCCGAACTGCGGATTCATGCCTATCTGGTCTGCAGCCGGCCACCGGGGGTCCATTCCTCCACGGCAGGTCGGCAGCCGCATGTGCCCCAGGGTGGTTACTCGTACATATCCTGTCTGCTGATTCGGCGGCTCGTGCGTGCGTTCGGCAAAAACGTGAGTGAGCTCTACACCGTTCGGCCCTTCCTAAGGCAGGCAACATGAAGATGTTTATATACCGTGGTTAAAGGGAGATAATATAGCAATGTCATTAAGTATTTCTATAAAATTTATTTTCTTTGATGTATCTTTTTAGATATTATTATTATTAATTAGATATAGTTATATATAAATACTATTAAGCACCGATATCTATTTAAGCATCGTTGCTATAAATATAAACACCTTATTTGTTCTATGTAACAAGAAAAAATAGTTTATAGATACTAAGCAGGCAAGCTCAATAATCTACGAAGACGCCTTTCAGGCTGAAGCAATGGCTTGGGTTGAAGCCTCGAAGAGGGCGAGGGCATCGGTATGGCCAGATTATTGTAGAAACTGATGCTCACGAGTCAGGACCTGTGTTATGCGCTGACAAAGCAAGTGCCGGACAATGGCGTGAATGCTGCTATTGTTCGTGAAGCCAAAGACTTGTTCTTTGTCGGATCCAAGATGGTAATAGAGGGTGATGATGGTAAAAGAGGGTGATGAATAGTGTTTCGAAATTTTCTTTTAAATATTCACTAATACTTCACTTCAATAGCTACAATAGCTACAAAGATATAAAAATTATGATAAAAAGCAACACACAATCCGGCAAATCAAAAAAGCTGAAAATCCAAGGAATGAATAGTAAATCGGTAGCAACGCGGTAGTATCGTGCTACAGTATCGGAAGTTCTGCTACAGTAAATTTAGCCCGATGAACAGTAGAATCGGCGCAGTTTTAAAACTAAGAATACATGTGATTTTTGATCCGTAGATCCAGATAACGTGAAACTTGGTATGAATATTTTATAGGATGTCAGTAATTTATTCCAATCAATGATCAAGAGAAATATTACCAAAGTTCTGATATTTTTTCCTTTGAATGAAGGTTGCACCAAAACCAGGTAAAAACAAAAAATGATGAATACGACTTCTCGTGGTGTATCATGGACAAAATGACTGTAGATGTATTCTCGTATATCACAGCAAGCCATAACACCTAAGGAATCGAGCTAAAAACAGTTGGATCAAGAAATCTCTCGTATAGGCCAAATCAAGCAAAAATCGGGTAACTTCAAGAACTTACCAAACCTGATATCTAGATGGATGTGGATTGATTTCCATGTGATATCTCTATCACTTATACGTCCTTGGCATCCAACAAGATCAAGAGGGAGAGAGATAAGATAAAAACTAAGCAGATCAAAAGCAAATCAACCAAAACATCAAAAATCCATAGAAATGAATAAAGATTGATATATTTCTATTTGAGGATAAAGGTTTTACAACCACTCCACCTGAAGGACAAAATAACACGCCACAATACTTAATTTCTCTCAAATCCTAACCCTAACATATGTGAACACTTAGTCCCAAGGATGATCGGATGGTTAACTATAAGTCTCCATCCTAACCTGCTAAATAGATGAGTTAGGCAACCATACATAATCCTTAATGAATACTATCCACTTAGAACAATAGGAGAAACCCTATAACTTCACACACACGGGTTTTTACTCGCACATTACACTTATGCACACTTTTCAAAACACATAAACCTAAATCCATTAAATTCTTAGCCTTAATTCAATTTGATATTCTCATCTTTTACTTGACCTGAATCACTCTCTCAAGCACTACGGTTTTGATCAAGATAGTTTCAGTATTTTAGCCAAACTACTAAAATACATTTTCTTGACCTGGTTTTCATCTTTCATTGTAAATAATCGTCATACTTACCACATGTAGGTGCTCCATTGGCTTGCTACGTGTCGGCAAGTCTCTCACATTCTAGTTCCACTAAACCACACCTCACTTGGATCAACCATGCCACATGGTGCAACCCACCATTCGAACTTCCCTTCAACATTTTCCTTTTTCTCATGTCATGCTTGAGCTCACCACCTCATCAGGCATCCTCTATCATTTTAGGCCTCAGCTCCTCTATGAGCGTAGCTCCGATTCTCACCATTGATCGTGATTTTCTCTAAGCGACTTTGCACATCCTAAGACATAGAAATAGTTTTCAGGCATAAATTATTTACAACTTGACTCATGTTAGCTAAACAAACACATGCTTCATGTAACATTAATGCACTAACCTAAGTCAACCCAATTCAACCCATGACTCAATTTCTCAAAATCTAAGAATTTCCCTCTAGGCCGTTACTACCGCTCACCACAGGCCGATACTACTGCACCCCCGCACCTCGCAGCTGGACCTCTCTGAGAAATAGTTACTGCCAAGTAAGCTGCAGTATTGCGGTATGACCGCTCCCATATCAGCGGTATGACCGGTTCCCATAAAAATTTAGAAAATAATCAGACAAAATGCAACCTTTGCAAACTCGAATAACCACTTCATAAAGCTTGCAATGATTCATTACAACATTACTCTGGACTTCCTCACATGGTGTTTGATGAGTTTTTATGCAAATATGTTAGGTCAAAACGGATACAGAGGTGTATGTTTGGGAAGGAAACTTCGATACGTGCACGTGCTATCTAAGATTCAAACTCTTTTAAGTTCAGGTCATGAAGCGGCACACGACCTGGTCCTCAAGCTGTCAGCGCATGGTCGACACATTAAGCCTCGTATGGCCGCAAGTCCCCGACCGACCATGAAGCATATACACCAAGATCATCCTAAGTTCGTGGATCTTCGACCACGTTGTGTCGACTACACTTGTTTCGACCACTTTGTGTCGATCGCGCTTGTTTCGACCATGTTGTGTCGATCGTGTTTGTTTTGGCCATGTTGTGTCGACTACGATTGTTTCGACCATAAGGTTAATTACGATAGTTAATACGTGCGTGGCGCCATACACAACCAATTAATGGTAGCTTATGCACCAAGAAGGAAAGGAAAGATTGGATCTGAGTGAATCATATTTGCAATGGAGGATGATTGCACCGTATCTCCATTTATGAAAGCATTTCTTGAATAAATCTTTTCTAATTTGGAAGGCATACGTTTAGAAGGAAAGAATCGACAATCCGATCAAGGATTCGATTCTAGAAATCAGGGGATGATTGGCGCCGTGTGAGAGCTGCATTCTTTTCCGGCGATCCTTGCTCATGCCTATAAAAGTAGGGGATCGATGCACCCAGGACAGAGGAAGATGGAGGGCACGGATACGAGACGGACACCAAGGGCATCGACGATATTTGCTCGCACCTAGATGCAGAGAGGACGCAGAGAGAGGGACGAACACAAGATACACAAACACCGTTAGCACACATACGCGAAGAAGACAGCCGCATAGAATATACAAACAAGGAAGGAGGAGAAGGTGGAGGAGTTTGAGAAAGTGATTCATACAAGCATAGGTCATGGCGTGCTATGCTCAGAATGGTAAAGAACATCTCCTCCTCCCTTTCTTTTTTATCTGACTAGCCTGCATATGTTGAATGACGGCTACGATGGGAACGTCGCCAAACGACCATAGTCGCCACCGATTGGGTGCTTTGGAGCTCGCCATGATGCAGCCCGTGGCCCTGACGTCGAGACTGTCGAGATTGTTGTTCGCCTTACAACTCACTGAGTTTGAGGCATGAAGCCCCTTTGCTCCAGACTTCTCCGACCGCCTTCAGAACATGTGCGCTTTCGACCGCCCATGTGCTCAGGCGTTTACGACCGCCTTCAACATTCAACTTCCTAGACCGACTTCGGCACTCGGACATCTTTGACCGCTCGCCGTATTCAAGTGTCATTAATCGCCTTCGGTACCAGGCACCTCCGACTATCCTCAATACTCGATCTTCATCGACCGCTTGTCGAAGCCGGATGTCAACGATCACTTGGCGAAGTCGGACGCCACTAACCGCCTGTTGAACTTGAAAATCACCGATCACCGCTGATACTCGACGACCTCTGGCTGGTGTGCTACAGTACTCTTTTGAGTATGACTAAAATCATGGGGCTACAATACTCTTACGAGTATGGCCTTTGATCCGGGTGCTACAGTCTCTCCGAGTACGACTATCGAGCATAGTGCTACAGTACCCCTTCAACCAGTGCTGCTATAGTACCTTTCAACCAGTGTGATACAGTACATTTTTACCAGAGTGCTACAATCTCTCCGAGTACGACCATAGAGCATAGTGCTACAATACCCTTCACCCAATGCTGCTACAGTACCTTTCGATGAGTGTGATACAATACACCTCGACTAGTGTGTTACAATCTCTTCGAGTACAACCTTTGACCAGGGTGCTACAGTCTCTACAATACGACTTTGAGCATGGTGCTATAGTCCCCTTCGACCGGTGTGCTATAGTGCTCTACGAGTACGACTTCGACCATGAGGGTACTTCGACCATGAGGGTTTACTAGCTATTGCCAATCTTTGGAGGCTTCCGACTACCGGCTGCTTCATGGCCCAATGGCTTCTGACTACCGGCTGGTCTCGAGGACCAGTAACTTTTGACTACTGGCTATTGTGGATGTCTGGTGGCTTTCGACTACCGGCTGCTTTGACGCCCAATGGCTTCTGACTACCGACCACTTCCAATGTTCGGTAACTTTCGACTACTGGCTATTACCGATGTCTGGTAGCTTCCGACTATCGGCTGCTTCGATGCCTGATGCCTCCCGATGGGTTTCGACCACATTGGATTTTGACCATAGATGATTTCCGTTGGATCTTGAGCATGATGGCTTTCAGCTACGGACGATTTTCTGATGGCTTTCGACCACAGATGGTTTACCGATGGATTTCGATCATGATGGATTTCGACCACGGACAACTTCCAATGGGTTTCAATCATGATGGTTTTCGACCACGGACGTCTTCTGATGAATTTTGACCACGATGGATTTCGACCACGGACAACTTTCGATGGGTTTTGACTACGATGGCTTTCGACCACAGATGGCTTTCGATGGATTTCGACCACGGACAACTTCTGACGGGTTTCAACCACGATGGCTTTCGATCACGGACAACTTCCGATGGGTTTCGACCACGATGGCTTTTGACCACGGATGGTTTCCGATGAATTTTAACCACGATGGCTTTTGACCACGGACAACTTTCGATAGATTTCGGCCACGTTGGCTTTCGGCCAAGGTGGATCTTGACCACGGATGACTTCTGTTGGATTTCGATGACGGGTGACTTCCGATGGGTTTCAACCATAGACGACTTCCGATGAATTTCGACCACCAATATGTCCACGACTCCGATTTTGCTGCCATTATCGATATACCAGTCATGCTTGGCGTCAATGATGCACATTTTTAATCACTCCCATTGTGTGTTTGTTTGATACCGACAAGGTCGAATGACACGAGCGGGCGCGGCTCGTGTAAAGGCCACGCTATCACGGCCCCATAGATCGACGAGGCTATGGATAATGCCAACGCTCGCATTTGCATTAAACACTCATCACATGCATGAAGAACGTGAAGTGAAGACTGAAGACGATGATTAATGCGCAGTTTAATCGGAGGTATTATGTGGGTGCACCCCACGGATGTAATTAACCGGGAGCCTTCCGAGGCCCCGGGAACCAGGAGATCACATCGTCTATATCAAATCTGCTATACAAAAGCAGGCCATGGAGCTAGAGATGGCAACGGGCACAAACCCACTGGGTTTTGCTATCCCAAATCTGTGCCCATGAAAGTTGGACGTGCCCGCTAAAAAACCCATGCCTGTGAGTCTGTGACGGTGCGATTTTACCTGCACCCATGCCCACTCGGCAACTGGTACCCACGGTCACCCGTGCCGACAACACCGTCTGATTGCGAGCAAAGGCTGCTTAGCAAGTCAACAATAAGTTCAATTTATATGCTACTATGCATGAAACAAGCAACGACAAATCCACAATGCACATCACTAGTTCCATCTATCAATTCTCAGTTCATGGTTCACTGCATATCATATAATTACAAGTTCACAGTTCACAACTCAATTAAACCAAAAGGAGAGACATCAACTGCTCCTTGTACTTGACTAATGGGCTATGGGTCAAATTTGGTTTGCTCGACGCTGGAGCCTGGGTTTATAACTCCTATGGATCGGGTTTATATTACCCATGAGTTTACGGGTTTAAGTACTATAGGAATGTACCCGAACCCGACAGACCCGATGGGTTGCGCTTTTTGCCTATTAAGAGACCCATGAGTTAGGAAATTGACTCAGACCCATGTTCTAATAGAGTAAAAACCCACCGGATATCGGGTTTCGGGTACCCATTGCCATCTCTACATGGACCGTATATGTATAAAGGGAATTTGTAATTTTGTTATTCTCAAATGAATGAATAAAATACATGCTTTCCCTACTTATTCTTGTGTTTATTTATTTTTATGTACTTTAGTACACTGGTACATTCGCATCTTACACACCATGGCGAGAAATTCTTGAGCCATTTATTGCGTCAAACACATAGTCCTTCATTGTTTTTTCATTTTGATGTAAATGATGTTATGTATTGTCCTAGATAACGTAACAGACCTGCATATGAACTTGCCAAATTTGGTGCTAATACGGGCATCTCGAAGTCACATATGTGATTTGACGAGTTCTCTGACTTTGTAGAATGGTGTGCAGCGATTTTGCTGCTCCACCTCAGTAGTGGGATTAATTTTTCATCTAAAAAAAAGTGACTGGGGTAGAAAATGTTGCTGCAAGCCTGTGATTGCAGTGCTGCTCCTTGCTACATGCATCACAGTCTGCCGGGTTTCTTGTGTGATCCTAGCGGCCTTCGATAGTTTCACGTTCAAATCTCTGCTTTTATGGATTTGCTGTACATTGCTTGACTAAAAATTGTTGGAACATTTATTAAATTTCTAACGGTCGGCTCGCTGAAAACTGCAAATGTGATTCCTCTGCAAATTGCAAACAAAGAAGAAAACAAATATTGTTCTTAGAAGTTCGTTGGCTTTCTTTCCATGAAGTGCGTGTTTACTATGAAGTTTGAAACCATCTGGCTCTGGGAATGCACAGTATCAATATTCATACTAAAACTTCTAACGTGGGTTAAGCAGTTAACACGAACTGAATTGGTCAAATGTAACTCTTTAAATCCTTTTATGTTGGACTCATGGAATCTTTTTTTACGACGCTCTTCAGGCCGTTATGAATGATGATTGCTTGCTTCCGGTGCTAGCTCCGCATGTCTCCTCCGTCCTCACTCTCGCTGGCTCTCCCGCCTCGCTAGCCACCCCGTCCAATCTAACACTCTCTCAACCCTCACCTCATCAATCCGCCCTCCACCGTCACGCACTGTTAGGCCACCGTCGCCCCAGCCTCTTACTACAACTGGTGGGCGCACGGTGGCGGCACCAAACCCATTGGCCGTCGCATGAGAGCGAGAGAGAGTGAGCAAGAGAGAAAAAAAGAAGCTAGACATGATATATCGTTCCAATGTATATATTGCCTATTTTTCTAAGAAAATAAAAGGTACATTTAGTTTATGCTCTATGTAGCCCCACCAAACTTCTGTAAAAATTGGCTAAAATGCTTCACCCTTGGTTTGCCAAAAATTTGGGTAGAAATTGTGAGAGGTAACCAATATTTTGGTAGACAACCAAAGATTTAATAACAAACCAAACAAAAACCAAATATACCACTATAATCAATATTTCAATAAAATAAATTAGAGTAACAACACCCAAAACATTCGAACGAAACAAAGGATCTGTTTGGCAACGACTGCGGCTTATAATTTTTAGCTGAAATTTTTAAATTTTAGCTGTTTACGGTACATATTACGAAGAGAGATACTCACTGCGATTTTAGATGGTACAGATATTGGGCTTTTAACATGTACATCATTTAACTTGTAGATCTCATTTTAAGAAAATACTTCGTTTAAAAGTTAGGTACTATAACAAAAAATTAAAAGCCATCAATTTGAGAGGAAAACAACAGACCCAAAACTACCCCGGCTCCGCAAGGCCGCAAACTGCAAGTGTGCAGAGAAACACGTGGAAAAAACAACCGCACCCTTGTGTAGTTACCGTGCCACCCGCACGCGCACGCGGCACGCACAGGAGTACGGGACTCACCACCACTCCGCGCGGGCGAACCGCAGCAGCGGTTGCAGTGCAGCCCGCACACTCCCTCCCTCCCTCGAACCCCTCCGCTTCACTTCACTTCCTGCACTCCCATACCCCCAAACCAAAACCTCTCCTCCTCTGCTCCGACTCCGACCGAATGCGCGAGTAATCCCCCACCCAACCCAGCTCGACGCAGCGCGGCGCGCCATGCCGTCCTCGCCGCCCCCACCGCCGCCTGGCGCGGCGGCCGAGCTGGTGCCCCCGTGGCTGAAATCCCTCCCCCTTGCGCCCGAGTTCCACCCCACCGCCGCCGAGTTCGCGGACCCCGTCGCCTACATCCTCAAGATCGAGCCCGCCGCGGCGCCCTTCGGCATGTGCAAGGTCGTGCCGCCCTGCCCGCCGCCGGCCAAGAAGGCCACCCTCTCCAACCTCTCCCGCTCCTTCGCCCCGCTCCACCCGGACGACCCCGCCCCGTCCTTCCCCACCCGACACCAGCAGCTCGGTCTCTGCCCTCGCCGCCCGCGCCCTGCCCTCAAGCCCGTCTGGGGCTCCTCCCAACGCTACACGCTCCCGCAGTTCGAGACCAAGGCCGCCGCCTTCCGCAAGTCGCTCCTCGCCCACCTCAACGTCCCTGCCTCCAAGCACCTCTCCCTGCTCGACCTCGAGGCGCTCTTCTGGCGCGCCTCCGCCGACCGCCCAGTCGCGGTCGAGTACGCCAGCGACATGCCGGGCTCGGGCTTCTCCCCCTGCGCCGGCCGCCCGAGTCAGGCGGCGCACGTGGGGGAGACGGCGTGGAACATGCGCGGCGCGGCAAGGAGCCCCGGCTCGCTGTTGCAATTCATGCGGGAGGAGGTCCCCGGGGTCACCACGCCGATGCTGTACGTCGCCATGATGTTCAGTTGGTTCGCGTGGCACGTCGAGGACCACGACCTGCACAGCCTCAACTACATGCACTTCGGGGCCCCCAAGACGTGGTACGGGGTGCCGCGCGACGCCGCGCTCGCATTCGAGGAGGTGGTGCGCGTGCACGGCTACGGCGGGGAGGTGAACCCCTTAGGTGAGGCGGCTGCAGCTGTTCATTTTCTGTGGAAGCTCTGTATGCTCCGTTGTTCTGATTGCGAAGTGATTTTGTGGTATTGTGAATTGGGGTGCAGAAGCCTTCGCGACTCTAGGGCAGAAAACTACAGTGATGTCCCCTGAAGTGCTCGTGGGCCTGGGGATCCCCTGCTGCAGGTGGTGCTTTTGTTTCCTTCCGTTTTTGAATAATTTGCTTTGATACGTGTGGTGGTTGACGGAGCTCTGCTTCCGTGCATGGGAACAGATTGGTGCAGAATGCCGGGGAGTTCGTGGTCACTTTTCCAGGATCTTATCACAGCGGTTTCAGCCATGGTGAACTCTATCAACATTTAACCTCACTAAAAAGCCTGCTTTTGTATGCTTTATGTCTGTCTGATGCATTGTTTACACAATTATGGCCCTGTTCTTTTCGTCTTTTAAAAGTTGCTTTTCGGCTTTTCTACAGCAACTAAATTTTAAACAGAGTATATTTTTAAGATAGGGTCTACTAGTTAATTGTAGTACATACTGTACCGACTTCATTTATATCGGCAAAAACCACATGTGAGTTTCTGTTACTCTGTAATCTCTCGTACGAACAGCTCAAAAGCCACAAGCCGCAGCCGAAAGCCATAGTAAAAAAGAACATGCCCATAGGGAGTTATGTCTGTCCAACTCATGCCAGTGTCAATTGTTTTCTGCCCTTAATTATACGGAGTTAGTTATGCCTTAAACAGTAGGGTGGCTAGGCCACTTTGGCACATGCAATATCCATGTAACGCAAGAAGTTGTATACCAGGAAAATCTTTACTTTTTTGGCTGTGCATCAATATTTAATGGATTACACGGTGCAATACAAAACACAGACATTTAGACTGTCTGAGTTTCATACCAGAGGACTGTAGGACATTGTGGAAAGGAATTCGAGCATTTGCTAAAAATAGGGAGTTACTTGTTGATAAAGTGTTTGATGAGTTTTTGTGCAAAACGTACTGATAATCCAATAATGCGTCGCGCCTCATACGGTCGTGCGCCGTCACGAGTATCCCGAGTCCAGAACCACGGCCACGACTACGCTTCGCCGATCGGCCAGACGACCACGCCGATCACTGGGGTATCGAGTGCGCCGATCACGTGTATCAGCCGCGTTGCGTCGATCATGCCAGTATGACCATGTTGTCGGTCACTTAGGGGCACCGAGCTTTGCTTGCGATCACGTGTGTCGACCACATCGCGTCGATCAGACCGGTTCGACCACATTGTGCAGTTCGACCGCGACTGCAGATCATCAACAAAAAGGCATGGTTGCACCGTAGCCTCATTCGGTGGGAGATAACGCTTAACAAATCTCCGATATGGAAAGTAGAGTTCTGGAAGGTAACTAATCCGTAGTCGATCAGGAATCTTACCTCAATTGGAATCTTATCTCAATTTTAAACGACATGATCGGCACCGCGTGGGAGCCGCGTACAAGGCCCACGACCCTTGCCTGCGCCTATAAAAGGACCATAGACGGAGACACGCAGAAGGACGGCAGACGGAGACATGCAGAAGGACCGCGGACGCAAGCGCACCCACAGAAACAGAGGCGGAGGGAAAGAAGAAGGAGAAGTCGGAGAGACCTGAGGCAACGATCTATACAAGCCCAGACCATGACATACTATGTTGAGAACGGTAAAAATATTCTCGCCTCTCTTTTCTCTACATCTTAATCTGCATATGATGAATGACGGCTACGACGGCAACATTGCCAACTGACTACGGCCGCTCAGGTGCTCTGAGGCTCACCGAGATGCGCCTCACGACCCTTGAGGATGTTCCCGATCGCCGGTCGAAGTCAGCGCCTCCGATCGCTTCAGAAGTCGTGCATCCCTGATCGCCGGCCAAAGTTAGGCATCTCCGACCGCTGTTCAAAGTCGCGAGTCCCGATTGCTGGCCGAAGTCAGCGCCTCCGATCGCTTCAGAAGCCGAAGTCCCCGATCGCTTTCTGAAGGCGGTCGTTCTAACCTTTGTTCACAATCGAGCGCCCCGATCGCTTCCGAAGCCTGACATCTTGGACCGCCGGCCGGAGCCGTGCGCCCCCGATCGCTGGCCGAGCTCGGGCGCATTCGATTGCCTGCAAGGGTGCGAACACTTATGACCGTCAGCCATTTGCACTCGCTGGCTGGAGTCAAGCGCTTACGACCACTTCCCAAAGTCAGACGTTTTCGACCGCTCGTTGTACTTGTACTTCTTCAGTCATGACGTTTTGGTACTCCAACGAGTACTCCCTATGATCAGGTGCTCCACGAGTGCTCTGCTCGATCTCGAGCTACAATACTTTTACTAGTACGCCTTATGACCGTGATCGGAGGTCGATGGCTCTAGTAATCCAAGGAGTGCTCCCCTCGATCGATTGCTATGATAATCTTTCGATGAGTTCGACCACGGTGACTGCCGTCCTCGGATGTTTTCCTATGCGTTCGACCGCGATAAGTTCCACCATGGTGACTCCCGTCCTCGGATGTTTTCTGGTTCGTTCAACCGCGATGGTTTCGACCATAGTGGGTTTCAACCACGTACATGCTACCGATAGGTTTCGACCACAGTGGGCTTCGACCACGGACATTCTTTCGATGGGTTTCGACCACGGATATGCTGCCGATGGGTTTCGACCAAGTGGGCTTCGACCACGGACATTCTTCTGGTGGGTTTTGACCACATTGGGGTTCGACCACGGACATGCTGCTGATGGGTTTCGACCATGGTGGGCTTCGACCCCGGACATTCTTCCGATGGGTTTCGACCACACCGGGTTTCGACCACGGACATGCTGGTGATGGGTTTCGACCACAGTGGGTTTTGACTACAGACATGCTGCCGAAGGGTTTCAACTATGGTGGATTTCGACCACGGACATTCTTCCGATGGTTAATCGAAGGTATTCTGTGGGTTTACCCCACAGATGTAATTAACCGAGAGCCTTCCGAGGCCCTAGGAGCCAGGACACCACATCGTCTATGCTACACAAAGCAGGCTACGGAGCGCATATATATAAAGGGAACTTGTAATTTTGTTCTTCTCAACTGAATGAATAAATACATGTTTGCCCTATCTTTTGTTGCGTTTATCTATTTTTTGTGTACTTTAGTACACTGGCATGCCCGCATCTTAACTCCCGGGGCCAGAAATCCGTGAGCGATTTCTTGCGTCAAACAAAATGGCATACCCGGTGGGATCTGGTTCTCCTCCCATCTTCGTTGTGCTTATTGGTCGTAGGTCTAGCCCTCGCTCGTTCATCAAACAGACATGGCATGCTGCGTGATGATCATGGGAATTGAGCCCTTGCTGATCGTAAATCCTCTTCTCGCAGGCGGATCCTCCTATGTCCAGTTCAAGATGGTTCTATCCCAGAAAGCTCAGAAACGGGTTGCTGCCAAAGTGAAGAAGGAACGCCGTGCTCTCATGCTCGAAGCACGTGATTTTCTAAAAGAATCGGTTGCCACTGAGATCAAAAGAGATGTAAATGGTGCTAAGCGATTGTGCGCCAAAACCTCCAATAGACGGGTGCATGTTGCAGCCCTACGATCACCTGCTCCGGCTATTGACCTAAAGTTGGTTAAATCGACGACGCAATGCACTGAAGTCGAACTGCTGCAGTCTTTGGAGGCGGTCTCGCAAAATATTCGGATGCTCATGGCTAATGCTCATCAAGCATATAGCCCTCATCCCCTTCGTAACTACAGGAGGAAGTATCGGAAGGTGCAATGACTGCAACAGTCGATTAGCTCCCGTATTGCACAGAGCACTGTTCCTGATGAAGATTGGTCTCTTAGCATGAGAGACCTCACGGATAAAGTGTTCACTTATCGAAGCACTTTAACTCCGCCATATGACTTGTTCCCAAATGACTGGGCACATGAGCAATTGTGAAGGAGTACTGGAAACGACGATCGCATGCAAAGCTTGTGCTACCTGGGCTAACCGGCTTATTCACTAAAAAACAAAGGTCCTTTCTTTCAAGGTGTTTTAGCACCTGCTTGCATCTCTCCGGAAAGGGAGATCCATCATTTTCCCGCGTCAACAACAGGTTTGCTGTACTCGCAAATGAGACTCTGGCACCTCACGATGAGGATTTGCAGCAAGAGCTTCGACAACTGCAAGATTAAATGAGCCGATTTCGAAGACGGCTCCAAGATCGCGATCTACCAGCTGGGTCATCAGTGACACGAGCCCATGGAGGATCGAGGTACTCGCCAGCAAGCCGTCGTCTGCAACACGAACATCAAACTTGGGCACCTCGGCATATGTCTCCACCCGCTCACATCGCCCGTCCAAGACAAACCACGATGTCATCTCGTTGGAATCAATGGTCGAGACATCAAGACCAAGCAACACCCGCTCATGCCAATCAACAATGGCGAGCTCGAAATACTCCTCAAGAACAAGCTCCCTCAAGGCACAAACCCCGTACGCAAACATCACCTCTCAACAGAGGGAAGTTGCGGCAGTTTGGCTTGCCCGACAATTTGTGCACTCATCTCCCTTAGCGCCACCTCTGCTACCAAGGCCTCACTACATGCCAACGACCAGTCAATGTAGGCATCAGAGATGTCGGAGGAGTTGTCACGTAGTGTACCAAGAGCTGGAAGACTTGGTGCTCAAGCATATGGAAATTCACATTCGATCTAATGGAGAGATTCATCAAGAAGACGATAATATCATCTTCCGTATCTCCCCACGGCTAGAGCAAAGTGAGAGGTACAATTACCTCCTCAATCGTCTGACTCCAAAAATGCAGGGAGCACGGCCTAAGGTACCCTGTCAGGAGGAGGCGATGGCCTCTCAATCACACATTCCAATCATCTCACCTCGGGAAGAACCAAGGGATATTACATTGCATACCACCTTATCAGAGAATCAACAAACGCTTGTCCAATTAGCATCTCCAATGGAGGGCATTGAACAAACGCAACCTAATTTGCATTCCTCAAATGAGGAACCTCCACAAGTAATTGTCACTGTAGAGCAGAGCACGACACAAATGGTGGTGTCTGCCTACGATCAACAAGGGGTAAGCAAGGTGGGTGACGTGGCTGGAGAGAATGTTGCAACGTGTGGAACTCTGACAGCTTCCATGGGGCATGCAATCAACAACGGGTGGGAAACTCCTTGTGTCACCCAGGAATTTTCATATCCTTCAGATGAAGAGATCGTTCCCAACCCAAAGGCACGTTTTCTTAAGGTGTCTCTACCTCGCTTCAGCCAAGTGCGCACATGGTTTAAAAGCACCAATGAGTCGATAAGGGAAGATGAATCAATACCCTTAGAAGGAGCAAAATCGGTGGCTCCATGCCTCCCATAACTTCTGGGAAAGGTTCACTGTCTGAAAATGATATGTATTCTCATTCCTACGTTGACCTCACCGCTCGGCTCCCTCAAGTCACAAACCGGCCTGGAGTGAATACTCGGCTGTGTTCCATCGCCCTCCAAAATATGGGAGGGGCGGCAGAACTTGATACACAAAGTGATGATGTTTCTAGTGCTGGTTCTTCTTCACTAAAGAACCATCCAAACTCGCCTCCCTATCAGGAGCTTGAGCTCTCCATTCCATCAGAAGGAGAGGATCATCTTGATGATATTAACACAGCAGCAGCACGTATGGCGTTTGATGAACAAAACAAAGGTGCTCAAATTGATGAAAATCTTATATCCCTGACGAATGCTACCGGTGCATCTGGCGCAGCAACGTCGAGGTCGCAGGGAGTCAGTTTAGAAGAGCAAGTATGTGAACAAAGACAAATGATGGAACAATTATCCGCCAAGTTTGATA
Organism: Bonia amplexicaulis; assembly: GCA_036346245.1. NCBI lineage: Eukaryota > Viridiplantae > Streptophyta > Magnoliopsida > Poales > Poaceae > Bonia > Bonia amplexicaulis. Next base: position 37,780,868 of record CM070735.1, read on the forward strand.
GTCTCCTAGAAAGCATGATGGGTTCTGGTCAAAGAATTTCACCACGAGTAACATGGCAAGCGGGTAAAGACCCACAATTTGAAGAATTAGTGACGACAACTTATAATGATGCTGCAGCCCATAATGACGAGCTATCCCTGCTGTCATCCTGGGCCACGAGCTATCCCTGCTGCTTCCACGAGTATGGTGCCATCCCCAAGTACGCTGAAAGGCTACCACGGCATCGTAGAAGACTGGGTGAACAAGAGACATAAGCAGATTGCCATTGAGCAAGCACCTCCGACATCTGAAAGTGAGCTTGAGAAGCCTTATAAAGCCTGGCATGACATGGTGGCCTTCCCGGCGGGTTGGCATCCGCCGAAGTTTCGTCACTTTGATGAAACTGTGATGCGAAGGAGCATTTGACTTTGAGACAGCTTGCGGCGATACCGCTAACAACTCGTCGCTTATATTGCGACAATTCTCTGGATCTTTGACTGGCCCAGCCTTGTTGGTATAGCCGTCTACTAACTGGGTCTATCAGCAGTTGGGCGGGCATGAAAGAAGTCTTCAAAAAATGCTTCGTCGCCATGAAGAAAGACTTCTCGATTGTGGAGCTAGCTCAAGTTCGCCAAAGGCGAGATGAGAGCATTGACGATTATATAATTCACTTCCGTAATAGTTATGTGCGCCTCGCTAGAGAGATGCATTTGGAGAATGCCATTGAAATGTGTGTCCATGCAATGCAACAACATTGGTCGCTTGAGGTGTCTTGGCGAGAACCTAAGACATTCATTGCCCTCAGTTCAGCAGTGGCAGCCACAAAGCTAGAGTTTGAGAAATCTCCTCAAATTATAGAGCTCTACACGAATGCTAGCGCTTTCGATCCCGCTAAGCATTTCAACTCGACGGCCAAAATGACCCACAATGGGGGCAAAACTAAGGCGTCAGTAGAAGTCAACACGACAAGAATGTCTTTTATATCACAAGGCTGTGTCCCTACTTTAGGGGCAAACAATGAGCAATCTGGAGACAAGCAACGTCCGTCCTTTCAAGAGTTGCTTAAGAATCAGTATATCTTCCGACGAGAATTAGTAAAAAATATGTTCGAGCAATTAATGGAACATCATGCCTTAAATTTGCTAGCCCCACGGAGGCTTGAACAAGTAAATATGTCCAATAATCCTTTGTATTGCCTATATCATGGATATATTGTCATGTGATTGAAGATTGTTTTACCTTTAAAGAATGGCTTCAAAGAGCTGTTAATGAAAAGAGGATCAATTGGATCCAGATGCCATTAATTCAGACTATCATGCGGTCAATGTGGTGACCGTGGAACCACGTACCCCATCAAGAAAAGATGAAAAATCCTGGATGCCGCTTGCCCAAGTTGAACATCTAATAGCTGATATGATTCCTACATCAGAGGCAAGCCCCGCAGCTCACCAGGATATATCCTATGCTACTTGCGAAGGATCGTGGAAAATGGTGCGCCAACATCTACCTTTCAAGGACTCGCGTCCTCGGCAACGTCATTCAGCAACACCAGCGAGGGACATCTTAATGATAAGGAGACAACCTAATCCAAGTCGACGGCGATTTCCTCCCAGGTTTGGCCCAAAGTCAGAAGGAGATGAACCCTTTCCACGTCCAAGACGTGCGCTTCCTACTTTGGCACAATTCATGCCGCAAAGTTGGGGGCAAGCAACCTCGGGACTAACTGAATAAATGTGAGAGGAGGACAACGCGGTTCCATCATGCAAAATTGCTACCTATAATGTCATTTTAGACTTGCCGAGCTCTAGTTCTGAGGAATCATTCACCTCACGAGCATGAAGTATTTTTAACGAATGCTATGTCAAAAGAAGTGCAAATAGAAGAAGTTAACATGAACTTGCGGGGAGGTAAGTTTCTGCCTGAACCACCAAAGTCAAAGCCAGCAAAGGCGGACAAGGCCATCACTACAAAAGAAGCGCCAACCCAGAGGGAACAAGCGAGATACCTATTGAAGAAATGACAAAAACGCCTAATGTCGACTACAATGTACTTGCGCACCTTAAGCGAATCCCTGCATTATTGAGTGTTAATGATGCTCTTATGTTAGTGCCCCATCTGCGAGAAGTACTCGTGAAAGCATTACAAGACCCAGAGCCCTATGAGGTGGCTATGGAGAAACACCGTCTTTTTTCTAATCCATTATTTGTAAATGAGATTACCTTCGCTGAGGAGGATAAAGTCGTGGAAGACGGTGACCACAACTGCCTACTTTACTTTGAAGGGAACATTTGAAACACGCATCTCCGACAAATCCTCATTGATCCCAAATCTGTGATAAATATCTTGCCATTGTGAAGCCTGACTTAGGTCGGTTTCGCATGTTAGTCGCTGGATTCTTGCTCTTGGTGATAGCAAGATCCTTACTCTCATCGAGAGGATAACATTGGAGATGGGGCAATTTTCTGGTTTTATTTCTCACACAATGCTATGCCAACCTGAGGGGTTGGGGATACAAATTTATAGACTTGGAACCAGCCAAGCATATGCTAAGATGCTAGTCTAATGCTGTCCTAGATGCTAGTCAAGATGCTAAGATGCTAGTCTAAGATGCTAGTCTAAGATGCTGTCCTAAGATGCTGTCCTAGATGCTAAGATGCTAGTCTAAGATGCTGTCCTAAATGCTAGTCAAGATGCTGTCCTAGATGCTAGTCAAGATGCTGTCCTTGAAGGACAAGAAACCACCATGTGTTTGCCCCACAAGCACCGTGCAACACAGATCGCCCCACAAGCACCGTGCAACACGAGACTTATCCATCACTCTCCCTAAGTCTTGTGTGTCTCCTTGTGAGGAATCGAGCCATCCCGATCTGGCGCCAAGTTCACGGAACTTGATCCGCCCAAGAGACTTGGTCAGGAAGTCGGCGAGCTGGTCTTGGGTGTTGATGTAGTTGGCTTGACACTCCTTCATCCAGCACTTCGATGAAGTGATACCTCACCCGGATGTGCTTGTGCGCTCATGGAAGATGTGGTTCTTCGCCAAGGCCAAGGCGGACTTGTCGTCCACCCCGAGCTCCACCGCCTCAGCTCTCGCCAAGGAGATCGCCAGCGGTAGAGCCACCACAGAGCTGAGTAGAAGCGGTAGTGGCTGCAATGTACTCGCCGCAGCCTAGACAACGCCACCACCGCCGCTTGACCGATCGCCACCGATCGGACACTTGCCGAGGAAGTCAAACATCCGCCGGTGCTCTTGCTCGTGTCGATGTCGCCGGCGTGGTCGCCGTCATTGCACAGATGAAGTGCGCCACGCCGGGGCACCTTGGGTAGTGCAAGCCGTAGTCGGAGGTGCCCGCGACGTAGCGGAGGATCCTTTCACGGCTGCCGGTGCTCCGCCGTCGGTCATTGCATGAACCGGCCGACGAGCCGACGGCGAACGCCAAGTCCGGTCACGTGTGGACAAGGTAGAGGCTACCCACAATGCGCCGCCGATCTTGCGTCGCGTCCACCTCCTCCGCCGTACTCTCACGACTCAGCTTCAGCCTCCTCCATAGGAGTGTGGGCTGGGTTGCAGTCGGTGAGGCCGCCCAGCTCCACGATGCGCTTGGCGTAGGCAGTCTGGCGAAGAGAGATGCCGGAGTTGTCCTGGTGGACCTCGATCCCGAGGTAGAAGGAGAGAGGCCCGAGGTCGCTCATCTGGAAGGTGGCCTTCATCTCCGCCTTGAATGCCTTGATCTCCTCCTCCTTGGTACCGGTGATCACAAGGTCGTCGACGTAGACGCCTATCAGCAGGGCATTGCCTCCCTTGCCCCGCCGAGACCGCGACCTCGTGAGTGCTCACTGAATCCCATTTGCTTGAGGGTGGAGTCCACCATGCGTTCAAGCTCGCGGTGCCTGCCGCAAGCCGTAGAGGGCCTTGTGCAGGCGGAGGACCTTGCTCTCCTTGCCGGAGATGATGAATCCCGGCGGCTGGCGGACGTAGACCTCCTCCTTCAAGTCGCCGTTGAGGAAAGCAGACTTGACATCCATGAGATGGACGCACCACCCTCCCAGGGCCGCGAGGGCAGGAGGAGACGACGACTCCATCCGCAACAGCGCCAAGGCATCGTCGAAGTCGACTCCCCCTGCCGGACGGCCACGTGCCACGAGGCGCGCCTGTGCTTGATCACCTCTCCACCTCGCCTTTCTTGAGCTTGAAGATCCACTTGAGAGAGATGGCGTGGTGGCGGGTGGAAGATCGGCCGCCCCACGCCTTGTTTCGCCGACGGCCCATCTCCTCCTCGCATCGCGCACGCCATGCCGCGTCTCTCTCCGCCTCGGCGAAGGAACGAGGCTCGCCGTCGTCCTGTGCGAGGTGCAGCTCCGCCTCGAAGTCGCGTTGCGCGGCCTGTGGACCGGCCGCCGCCGAGGAGGTCGCCCACGATGACGATAGCGCAGAGGCTCGCCGTAGTGGTAGCGCCGATGCGATCCTCGTCGTTGGACAGCGGAGTGGCGAACTCCACCGTGCGCTGCTCGTCGTGGGCCGAAGCTGCCGGTGCCGAGCCTGAAGGAGTAGGTGCCGGTGTAGGAGAGCGAGGCGTGGCCGGCGGTGCTGGCGGTGGACTCGCCAGAGCCTGTGGGCTTGCCGGAGCTGGCGGTGGTGAAGGACTCGCCGGAGGTGGTGGCGAACGAGGCGGTGGGGTAGGCGAGCTTGGTGAAGACGAGTGCGCCGCCCCCTCCTCGGCGGACGTGTCGACGATGAAATCGCCGGTCGCCGAGTCGAGCCGTCATCCACCATCTTGCCCCACGCCCGCCCGCCTTCGTCGAACACGACGCCACGCGTGATGCGCGCCGTGTCGCAGGGTCGAGGACGGTGAGCCTTGGCGCCCTCGTAGCCGCCGATGAAGACCCCGGCGTGCTCGGCCGCCGAGCTTGCCGACGTGGTTGAGCTCCTTGACGGCGGCCGGCACCAAGACACGGAGGTGGTTCACCGCGGCTTGCGCTGCTCGAGCCTCGTATGGCGCCTTGCCATCGAGGGCCTTAGTGAGGGAGCGGTTGAGCAAGTGGACGGCAGCCATCACCGCCTCGCCCCCAAGAGAATGCCGCATCCTCTCTCGCGCTTGAGGAGGCGCGGCGGTGGCCACCACCGTCAGTTGCGGCGCTCGACGACGCCGCTCGCCGCGGGGGTGTACGGCGCGAGAAGCGACGATGGATCCTCGTCGGCGCGAAGACGCCGCAAACTCGGCCGCCGTGAACTCACCGCCGTTGTCCGTGCGTGGGACCCGCTTGCGGCTGCACTCCGCCTCTGCAGCAGCTTGAAGGCGCTTGATGGCGTCCGCCGCGGCTGCCTTGACGTCGAGTAGGACAGCCCACATGTAGCGGGACACGTCGTCGACGAGGAGGAAGTAGCGCCGGCCTCCAGGTGTAGCCGTTGTCACGGGCCACGAGAGGTCACCGTACGAGCTCCGGCTTCTCCTTGGCGCGAAGCCACGCTGGCGTGGGAAGGGGCCGCCGCAGCTTGGTGAGGATGCGGTGTGGCGAATCGCCCACGTGGTCGACGTGCGGCATGCCCCGCACCATCTCCTTGCCGCCGAGCCGCCTTAGGGCCTCAAAGTTGAGGTGCCCAAACGCCGTGCCACCTCCAAGCGCCGCCGTCACGGCGGGCCGCAAGACACGAGGTTGCGCCACCTGCGCGTGAAGGACGTAGAGGCGGTTGCTCCTGTTGACCTTGACGAGGAGCCGGCGGCGATGATCCCAGATGCGCAGCACCTCGTGCTCGATCTCCACGCGATCCGTTCTCATCCACCGTCCCAAGTCGATGATGGAGTTCCTCAACGCGGGATGTAGTAGACACCGATGGCGCAATGGTGCTCGCCAGCCTTGGCGACGAAGACGACAGAGCCGACGCCTTGATCTCCACTTCGGGAGGCGCCGAACTTGACGGTGCTCGAACGCTGAGTCGAGCTCGGAGAAGAACTCCGCCGCCCGGTCATGTGGTGGGTGGCGCCGTGTCGAGGCACCACCCGCCGGTCTTGTCGTTCTTTTAACCGCCGCCGAGGAGGGCGTGTGCTTTTGGCTCGCAAGGTGGAGGAGAGTCGCTGCGGCCGGTGCTGCTGGAGGTAGTTTGATGCTCGCATGAGCAATGAACAGAGCCGGCTGCTCCTCCGCCGCGCGACGTGGGCTCGCGCTGTCGTGGTCGCCGACAATCCTTGGCCCAATGACCGAGCTTGCGGCGGTTGTGGCAAGAGTCGCCTCGTGCGGCTTTTGCTTGCCCGGCGCGCCAAGCACGCGCCCCATGGTCATCACCCTCAAGACGCCCTCGCGCCCGCACAGGCGTTTTTGCGCGGCTTGCCGCTTGCCACGCTGCGGCCGCTGTCGTGGAAGAAGGCTCCCCTTCTTCCTGCCACCTTGGCCGTGCCCACCGCTCCCGAGCGAGAGGAGCTTCCGTCAATGGTGACGGGTCCCGAGAGGCGCTATGGCTCATCGGCATCAACCACCTTGAGGCGACCCAACGCCTCGATCGTCATCGTGGAGAGGTCCAGCAGAGACTCGATCGAACGAGCCATCCGCTTGTACTTCTGGGACGCAATGGAAGAGCTTTTCCACGCCTCTCTCACCGTAGGTGTCGCCGCCGAACCGCACCATCTTCGCAATGAGTGTTGAGACGAGAGCAAAGTCATCAACGCCCTCACCGGCTTGAAGGCGTGTTCTCCCTCCCTGCGAGTGACCGTAATGTAGATTTGCGGGCGCCGCCGATGCGTCTTCAGCCGATGGCGCCCCAAGCCTCTTTGGCGATCCGCTTGTTAGTAAGCGAGAATCGCATCTCGGGCGGGCTGCAGCGATGAGAGCATCCAGCGCCGTCGATCTGGGTCGTGGTCGACGCCGCCGCACGGGACCGCATCCCACATATGCCGCACTGAGCTTTACCTCATCACCGCAGCCCCACTCGACATAGTTGGTCTTGGTGAGGGTAGGCCACCACCGCCGGGCCGACGCCCTCGACGACACTGGTACTCGTGGTGACCACGGTGCGATCAACCGGGAGAGCCGCGTCGCTGTGAGGGCCGCGCTCTCCGCCGACCAGACGGTGCCGCCGTCGTGCCTCCTCCAGAGCGCCCGCGCGCCGCGCGCTGCCGTCTGCCGCCGCCGCGCTCGTGGGCGCGGCGCGCCGCCATCGCACCGCCGCCTCGCCGCCTCCAGCAGCTCAAGGTCCGCGTTAAGCCGCTATCGCAGAGATGGAGCTGCCGCTTTGCCGCCGCCAGTGAACCTCGACCTCCGCCGCCGCACGCGCCGCATCTGCCGCCGATGTCGCTTCTACCGCTCTCGCCGCCGCCGGCCCGCCGCCGCCCTTGACGCTTTTTCCGCCGCAGCTGCTGTCGCCGCCGCCGCTTCTCTCGCCACGCCGAGCTCGGCTTCCTCTCGCCACCGCCGTGCTCGAGGCGATCGAAGGCCGAGACTGCCTCGCGGACATGGCACGCCACCGGGACTAGCTGCGTGAGAGCGCCTCGATGAGCCGCCGCCGTCTCGAACGGGGGGAGAGGCGCAGAGGCACCGAGCCGCCGCTGCTGGTTGAAATTGCGAGGCCGAAGCGACGCAGGGAAGGGATTGAGCGAGAGATGCTCGACTACGAGATACCAAGGCTCTGATACCACTTGTTAGTCACTGGATTCTTGCTCTTGGTGATAGCAAGATCCTTACTCTCATCGAGAGGATAACACTTGGAGATGGGGCAATTTTCTGGTTTTATTTCTCACACAATGCTATGCCAACCTGAGGGGTTGGGGATACAAATTTATAGACTTGGAACCAGCCAAGCATATGCTAAGATGCTAGTCTAAGATGCTAGTCTAAGATGCTGTCCTAGATGCTAAGATGCTAGTCTAAGATGCTGTCCTAGATGCTAGTCAAGATGCTGTCCTTGAAGGGCAGCAAAACCACCATGTGCTGCAGCCCCACAAGCACCAGGCAACACAGAGACTGCCCCACAAGCACCAGGCAACACAGAGACTTATCCATCATCGCAGTGGATGATTTGGAGTCTACAGACGTGATGATCTGTGGTTTTTGTAATCAAGGGAAATCCACGCTTGGAGCTATTGCATTGAAGATACAAATGCCCACGTTTAGCTTCAAGGTACGAATTCTTCGTCATTGAAGCAAACACATCATACTCGGCTCTCTTGGGTTCATAAGTATCGTGTGGTGCCCTCTACTCTGCATCAATGCTTGAAATTTTTAGATGGAAAGGTGACGCAACAGCATATTGCCGGAAATATTGCTCCCTACACTATTCAAGAATCACATCATGCAGACGCAAAATATTATTTCCCAGTCGAAGACTCCGATCGGCAACTAGGGCGAACGATGCCGGCAGCAAATACCTTGATCGTGCTAGGCTCTTCACCGTCCCGTGAGGTGAAATAGCTGCTCACACCATGCTCTTCCACTGGTGTAAAGAATCCCTCCATTCAAAGTTTTAAGAACAACGGTCGTAATTGGATATCTTGGGCCGCCGGTCATGAGGATAAGCCTTCATCCTCTAGGGAGACGACCAGCTCCGCGAGATGAGGTGCCTTTGCTTCTACAGCTACCCCGTTGCTGCTGAAAGCAAGGACCCACCGCGACAAAGTTGATTGCGTTGAGGTCTGCTAAGAAACCTCCGATAAAGCTTACGACTTCTTCATTGGGAAAATCTTCATGCTCCACAACTCCTTCAGAACATAATCCTCTAGCTGCTCCACAATTCATGACTAGCACCGCCCGTGATTACGCTACGGGCACGTAGGAATCCAAAACTGGAGGCCACGCCCATATTAAGCGAATCAATTAAAAGAAGAGTGACAGAGGTAGAAGAGGTGACAAAAGGTGGTTGTGATGTACAACCCCCATCACTCTACGTGTCAGTGACCACTCCACTAGAAGTCAGAGCTGTCCCAAGCACCTCTAGTTGCACGCTTCCAACTATTTTCTACAAAGTCCCTCAAGCATAACAATGTGAAGTTATATTTGAATTTTCTACCCCCTACTTTGATGCAGAGAATGGCTCAGATTTTACAGAAGGCCGGATTCACACTCCGACAGAATCAAAGAATGCCACCGCTGCTAGTTGTATGCGAGGAATGGTGGGATCAAACAGAGAATTTTATCAGAAGGAAACAAGTCCTAGCCAAAGTATGGGATTGGCTACACAAGACATCACTCCTCTGATGAAGAAGATGAAGAGTTCAACAGACATCGTCAAGCTTTTTGCGGCACTTTATCTATCACCACGAGGGATGATGTTGAAGGTTGACCCTCTCAAAGGGTATTGTCATTTGATGTCCTCGCTAATGAACAAGAAGAAATGCTTGACGTTGTCCCCACTCCTTAGCAGCTTGAGGATGGAGGGCAACCTACTATTGATGACCTGGTGGAGATCAACCTGGGGACTGATAATGATCCACGACCCACCTTTGTTCTACTCTAACAATCGGAGAAAGGGAAGACTACCGAAGCTTCTTGATGGAATACCGAGATTGCTTTGCTTGGACTTACAAAGAAATGCCGGGGCTTGATCCTCGTGGTGCTACACATAAGCTGGCGATTGATCCATGTGTCCGACCGGTTAAACAGCCACCGCGTCGCTTACGGCCAGAATTTCAAGACCAAGTCATTGTTGAGGTGGATAAGCTTATCACTGTGGGCTTTATCAAGGAAGTACAATACCCCCGCTGGCTTGCCAATATTGTTCCAGTCAAAAAAAGAATGGACAAGTGCGCATGTGTGTAGATTTTCGCGATCTAAACCGCGTCTGTCCTAAAGATGATTTCCCTCGTCCTATCACAAAAATCGTTATTGATTCGACCACAGGCCATGGCGTCTTGTCCTTTATGGATGGGTCATCAGGTTATAATCAAATAAAGATGGATGTGACGGATGCCATCAATACGACATTCAAAACACCAAGACAATTTCTACTACACAGTGATGCCATTTGACCTAAAGATTGCCGACGCTACCTATCAACATGCCATGGCATACGTTTTTGATGATCTTATACATCGCTCATTGGAATGTTATGTTGATGATTTGGTCATGAAGACCAAAGACCGCAAGCATCACCAGGAAGATCTCCGAGTGGTCTTTGAACGCTTGCGCCACCACCAGCTTAAGATGGATCCGCTTAAGTGCGCCTTTGCTGTTCAATCCGGCGTTTTCCTCGGTTTTGTGGTGCAACACCGTGGCATAGAAATCCATCCGAAGAAAATCAATGCGATTCTTGAAATGCCACCTCCAGATAATTTAACGAAGTTGAAGTCATTGCAAGGAAAATTGGCATACATACAACGTTTGGTAGCTAATCTCTCAGGGCGTATCCAACCGTTCGCAAAACTCATGAAGAAAGGTGCACCATTCATATGGGATGAAGAGTGTCAAAATGGGCTCGATAGCACCAAGAGATACTTGCTTAATCCTCCCGTGCTGGCAGCTCCTGTAAAAGGGCGCCCTCTTATCCTCTATTGCAACGCAGCCTGCCTCGCTAGGCTCTTTGCTAGCTCAACACAATGATCATGGAAAAGAAGTGGCATGCTACTACTTAAGCCGCACACTGGTCGACGCTGAGCATCATTACTCGCTCATAGAAAAACTTTGCTTGGCCCTGGTATTTGCCCTGAAGAAACTGAGACATTATATGCTAACACATGAAGTCCAGCTCGTGGCCAGAGCGGATCCTATAAGGTACATGTTAAGCCAGCCAATGCTTGCAGGGCGACTGGGCAAATGGGCCCTGCCTATGATGGAATATGACATTACGTACGTACCCTAGAAAGCAATAAAGGGCCAAGCTTTAGCAGAGTTTCTGGCAGCACACCCTGTGCCAGATAACTCTCCCCTCATCACCGATTTGCTAGATGAGAAAGTGTTCACTACTGAGGTTGAAGCACCTTGGGACCTCTACTCCAAGGCGGAGAGCTGGCGCGGGGTTGGTATTTAAAACCCCCCAGGGAGGGGTGATACATCATTCATTCTCACTCCTTAAAGAGGAATGCTTTAACAATGAGGCAGAGTTTGAGGCACTCATCTTCGGTCTGTTATTAGTACTCTCCATAGAGATACGCTCTCTACGAGCTCATGGCGACTCACAGCTCATTGTTCAACAAGTAAATGATATCTATGAAGTTTGCAAGCCAGAGCTCATGCCATATTATAATGTAGCTCGAAGGCTTATGAAGTTCAATCATATCGAGGTCTTGCATGTACCGTGTAGTAGGAATGCGCCAGCAGATGCTTTGGCTAAGCTCGCGGTAGCACTTGTCCTCCCGGAAGGCGAACCTGCGCGGATAACTGTTGAAGAGAGATGGCTTCTCCCGGCTGTCCTCGAACTTATTGCGGTAGAATACGACGTCAACACAATGATGACCATTGTCACTGCCGAGGACGACTGGCGCAGGCCATTCATTGATTACTTCAAACATGGGAGTCTGCCTGATGATTTAGTACAAAGGCACCAGCTTCAACGTCGCCTCCCTTCTTACATCTACAAGGTTGGCATCCTCTATAAACGATCTTATGGGCAAGAAGTTCTTCTCCGATGTGTCGATCGTAGAGAAGTTGATCAAGTTTTATGGGAAGTGCATCATGGCGTCTGTGGCGGGCACCAAAGTGGGCCAAAAATGTATCACAACATCAGGCTAGCGGGATATTATTGGCCCGGTATCATGGCTAATTGCCTCAAGGTGGCCAAATCGTGTCATAGTTGCTAGATCCATGGTGATTTCAAGCACATGCCGCCTGCTCCTCTTCATCCCATTGTTCTCTCTTGGCCTTTCGATTCCTGGGGAATAGACGTTATTTGGCTCGTTGACCCGCCATCGTCCAGGGGGCATCGTTTCATATTAGCCATAACTGACTATTTCTCCAAATGGGCAGAAGTCGCGCCCTTACGAGAAGTAAAAAGTGATAATGTGATTAACTTCCTGGAGAGGCACATTATATACCGCTTCGGGGTTCTGCATTGTATAACCTCCAACAAACGGTAAAGCCTTTACGTCCTACAAGATGCAAATATTCATGGCCAAGTACAAAATTAAGTGGAATTACTCCACTAGCTATTATCCTCAAGACAATGGAATGGTCGAAGCATTCAATAAAACTATTGGCAAAATACTCAAAAAAACTGTTGATAGGCATCGAAGGGTTTGGCACGATCGTCTCTTTGAAGCTCTGTGAGCGTACCGTACCGTGTCACTGTCCGTACCCCAACACAATGCACCCCATATGCTCTTGTTTATGGGAGTGAAGCTGTCTTATCACTCGAAGTACAAATACCCTCATTACGGGTGGCTATTCGTGATGAACTCACTCAAGATGAGCAGATCCAACTGCGATTCTAGGAGCTCGACACTCTGGAATAGGAGCGACTTCATGCTGTTCAGAACATGGAGATGTATCGCCAAAACATGGTGAGAGCCTATGACAAGCTGGTTAGGGCATGTGTTTTCAGGAAAGGCGAATCAGTGCTCGTACTGTGACGCCCCATCGTGGTCACTCATAAGACAAAGGGGAAGTTTGAGCCAAAATGGGAAGGGCTATATGTTGTCGAGCGAGTTTACAAGGGTAGCACCTATCAGCTGATTGATCATCAAGGAGTGAGGCCGATGCCTCCAGTCAATGGGAGGTTCTTGAAGAAATACTTTGTTTAAAAGTGTTTGCCCTACTCTTCTTTCTAAAAAAATACATATAAAAGGGAAAGGGGGCTGGTGATTTCAATACCCTTCCCCTGACCCGGTGTTTTCTCTGTTTGGGACAACAAAGCCCCATAATAAATGGTTTTCCTCACAATACGTCAAGCTGATGACTAAAGATTTGACTGCCTCAAGACTTGGGGCGAAACGCACTTTACACCCATTACACCTAAGTCTCTTGGTTCGACGAGGCAAAGCATTGGGACGTTTACTGTCCTCCGATAACACTATTCCCCTCTAAAAACACGAGCACCACAAGAAGGGAAGTTGTCTCGCCATGGTTTTGCGGCGTACAACAACAAAGTCCTCTGTCAGTCTTATCCAAGGTCACTCCTACAGTTTGACGTTCAGTAGGAGAGCCAACATTTTAAAAAAAATGTTTGCCAAGCTCTGTCTTTGTTTTTCTCATTTCTTCTCGGCCTTGTCTTAACGCCTATTCAGTCTGCAACTCGATTGGCAGCCGGCAAATCCCTGCAATATAAAATCATTTCAGTCTCCAGTTTAATGGTCGTTCACCTCGGTTCAAGAGTGGCGACTCATCGTCTTGGGAGCATTGTAGCACGCCAGTGCGGCCAGTGTGAATCTGTGAAACCCTTCCACCTAGTTGGTATGGCACCGTAGCATCTATGTGGTCATGACTAGGTCGATAAAATTCCTTTAGTGCGTGGCATGGGCTTTCACCGCAAATTGAAGATGATTAATGGCATTGTCTTTCGCCTTAACACAACTGTATGGTATTTCGCCTCAACACAGTTGTATGGAATGGTCTTTCGCCTCAACGCAGTTGTATGGCATGGTCTTTCGCCTCAACACAGCTATATGACATGGTCTTTCACCTTAACACAGCTCTATGGCCTGGTCTTTCGCCTCGGTAGAGCTCTAATTGGCATGGTCTTACGCCTCAACACACCTGTATGGTATGGTCTTTCTGCTCAACACAGTTGTATGGCGTGGTCTTTCGCCTCAACACAACTGTATGGCGTGGTTTTTCACCTTAACACAGCTGTATGGCGTGGTCTTTCGCCGTATACCTTGGCATGGTCTTGCGCCTTAACAAAAGTATACTTTGGCATGGTCTTTCGCCTCAGAATAAGTATACTATGGCATGGTCTTTCGCTATCACAAAAGTATACTCTAGCATGGTCTTTCGCCTCAAGACAAGTATACGATGGCATGGTCTTTCGCTTTCACAAAATTATACTCTGGCATGGTTTTTCGCCTCATAACAAGTATGCTATGGCGTGGTCTCCCGCCTCCGCATAAGTAAATGGTGGCATGCTTTTCGCCTCAACATGGCTATCAGGCGTGATTTCTCACCTTGACACATTCTAATCTTCTGTGTTTCTCTTTTTCCCTTGTGTTTATACTAACCTTTGCAGGTAAGACGGCCTGTAGATACAATTGCTATTCGATTCTGCATAGTGGACGCTCCTACCGCGTCAGTGATCGGATGCTCTGATCATAGTTTTGACCGCACGGCACCCGACTGCCCAGTCACGCAATACCCAGAGTCGCTGCCCTACCACGTAGTACTCGGAGCCGCGGTACTCTTCGACCGTACAGTTCCGACCACATGGTACTCGGAGCTGCTGCCTGATCACGCAATACTTGGAGCGGCCGCCTGATCACGTAGTGTTCGGAGTCGTGATACCCTTCGGCTAAGCAGATCTAACCACGCAGTAGTCGGAGCCACGACCCGACCGCGTGGAGCTCCGGTCGATCGATCACGCAGCATGAAGGATTGCAGCACTCGTCGATCGAGCAGTTCTGTCCAAAATCTGACCATGCTTCTTCGATTACTCCCCGACTCCGATGTATACTCGAATACACGAGTATGTGGCATACGCCAAGATTATTTCTAGCATTATCAACAAACTGGCTCAATCAATAAAGCATATCGGAGACTCAGTGGTAATTTTATTCGAGAAAAATAAGTAGATGCTTACAAACTTGGTCAGACATCTACGCAGCATGACTCTGGGAGCATTGAAGATGCCCCGACTCTACGATAAGACAAGATTTAAAAGCTAAATGCACTCTATGGTCCGAAAAAACGGATCCGACTTTATTTGAAGAAGCAAGCAAAGCTAAAGATGATGGGAATCCTAAATTTGTTGAAGCTTGCTAATTAGGTTTGGGTAGGCCAAATATGGATTACACATATAAGACATGATGGCTTCAATCTCCGGCGGCGCCTTGGATGTGAGCTGATCCTTCTGTTTGACAACATGCTCCATGTACATCTTGACGTCGTCACGACGCCCTTCTAGTCGTGCAACGCGTTCAAACAGATAATTGATAGCAATCGGGTGAGCTATGATCATGTCTTTGTTGTTATTTGCAAGGTGATGGAGCTCCGCTTCACGTGTCCTAGCCTTTTGCGCCTCCTTTTCTAGCCTTTCGACTTCCTCTCGCCACTTCGTTAGTGAGGAGTTGAGCTGTTGACTACGTTCCACCAGTTGTGCACCCTCACCTTCCACCAGTTGTGCACCCTCACCTTCAACAAGTTTGAACTCCTGTGATACACTTGCGCACGCTGTCTCAAAGCTATTGTAGTAAAGAGTGCGCCTCCTGCTCAGCAGACATGATAGTTGTTTCTTCAAAAGCTTTGGAACTCGGACTCCCGAACAAATGCTGCTTTAGATCCTCCAACCAACTTTGTTAAGCTTTTAGGGTGGGGCTCTTCGTAGTCCTTGAACCACTCACGCGTAACCATCTCGATTAGCTTGGTGATGCGAGCCATATCACGGGGTTTCTGTTTCAGGTGTTCTTGGATCCCATTCAAATCCATGTGTACGTTTGCCGCACGGCGCGTGGAGAGGAAGTCATTGACTGGGAGTGCAAAGTCCTGCCGCCCGTAATGTTCGCCGTCAGGACTACGAAACATATCGAGTGTGAACCTCGATCCATTGGATATGAGTGTTCTTATGTGTTCGTCCAGGCTTCTTTTTAGCTTCTTGGCTCGATCGGATAGCGAGTCCGGATCAGCAGGAGCAGTAACCGAATCAGCTGAAAGAAAAGTAAGGTTTGGCAAGATCAAGTTTATTTCTTTTTATGGTCAATGGCAAATTCAGGTACTTACAGGAAAGGCGGGCCTTTGGGTGACCCTCATTATCCTCAAGATGGTATTCCACTGAGCGCTTCCTTTTCTTCTCAACTGGCAATGCTTCGGTAGGAGGAGGTCGATGGCTGGCGTTGTCTAAGGACGTCTCCGCAGTACACGGGGAAAAATCGTCCCATCAAGTACGGAAGCATGGAGCGCCTGAAACGTCCCCTCGTCAGTAAGGCCAAGCTCCTCTAACATGTCCACGCTAACACACGACCACTTAAGCCCAAGATGTTGCAGTAAGCAATAGTGCGATGTATAAGGTTTCTATCGAGAAGAGAAAGGGAGGTGAACAGACCTCGGAAGTTCCTTGCGGGTCCTTGCCATCAGGTGCAATAGCGGTCGCCGCCAGCTCCTCCTTATGCTCAAAAGAGCGATTCGAGTTTGATAGCGTCGTATTAGATGAGATACTCAAGGAAGGCGAACTGATCTGCAGAGGGGATGCAGTAGTATGGACTGTAGTCTCCGAAAAACGATGTTCTCGGTCACTCCTTCAGCGGGTAGACGTAGGTGGTGGACTAATCGATGTAGATTTCCTGCCGTGGTCGGCAGGAGAAGATCTGACCGGTCGCCTTTCTTTCCAACCAGTAGGAAGGCCGCGGGTCAAGTTGAAAGCATGATTTGGGCGTTGCACGTCATGGCCCCGGGTTGACGAAGGAAGCGGTCCTGAAGGCTGCGGGCTACTTCTGAGAGGTTTGGCACTGGAAGAGGCGGCATGTTTCGACCGCCTGGCAGGGTTGGCACGATGACTGCCTTGAAGTGTCGTCGCCGAGCCTGACCCTCGTTTGCCGGAAATTGGCTGATTATCGTCGCACTCCATGGTCGTAAGGGACGAAAAGCGGATCACGACGCTCGCGCAAGAAACCGGCAAAGTTCGCTTGAAACTGATGACGATGGAAGCAAGCCCCGACGCATATAAAGAGCTACTCGTATATGCAACATTGGGAGGGGTTTGAGTTCTCTTATGACATGGGTAAAGAAATCGACCATGACATGAACAGTGCTTTCCGGTTTTAGTCCGAGTGAGTATCGCCAAGTTACGTTCGTTTCACTTTGCGCATCAAACTTAACTCGGCGGGGGGCATTTGTTTGATGAGTTTTTGTGTGAAACGTCCAGACAATCCAATAATGCGTCGCGCCTCATACGGTCGTGCGCCGTCACGAGTATCCCGAGTCCGTAAATCGCCGGCTACGACTGCGCTGCGTTGATCAGACCGATACGACCATGTTTGGTCAGTACAACCACGTTTTCGATCACTTGGGGTATCGAGTACTGCTTTCGATCACGTGTGTCGGCCACGTTGCGTCGATCAGGCAGATACGACCACATTGTCAGTCACTTAGGGGCACCGAGCTTTGCTTGCGATCACGTGTGTTGACCACGTCATGTCGATCAGACCGGTTCGACCACGTGCAATTTGACCGTGGTTGCAGATCATCAACAACAAGGCATGGTTGCACCGTATCCTTATCCGGTGGGAGATAACGCTTAACAAATCTCCGATATGGAAAGCAAAGTTCTGGAAGGTAACTAATCCGTAGTCGATCAGAAATCTTATCTCAATTGGAATCTTATCTCAATTTTAAACGGCATGATCGGCACCGTGTGGGAGCCACATACAAGGCCCACGGCCCTTGCCTGCGCCTATAAAAGGACCGCAGACGGAGACACGCAGAAGGACCGTAGACGGAGACACGCAGAAGGACCGCGGACGCAAGCGCACCCACAGAGAAATAGAGGCGGAGGGAAAGGAGAAGTCAGAGAGACATGAGGCAACGATCTATACAAGCCCAGGCCATGACATCCTATATTGAGAACGGTAAAAATATTCTCGCCTCTCTTTCCTCTACATCTAAATTTGCATGTGATGAATGGCGGCTATGACAGCAACGTCACCAAGCGACTACGGCCGCTCAGGTGCTCTGAGGCTCACCGAGATGCGCCTCATGACCTCTGAGGATGTTCACGATCGCCGGCCGAAGTCAGCGCCTCTGATCGCTTTAGAAGTCGTGTGTCCCCGATCGCCAGCCAAAGTCAGCCATCTCCGATCGCTGTTCAAAGTCGCGAGTCCCCGATCACTGGCCGAAGTCAGCACCTCTGATCGCTTCAGAAGCCGAAGTCCCCGACCTCTGTTCATAGTCGAGCCCCTCAATCGCTTGCCGCCGCGCCCGATCGCCGCTCCGGCTCGACGTCACCGACCGCCAGCCGGAGCCGTGCTTCCCCGATCGCTGGCCGAGCTCGGGCGTATTCAATCGCCTGCAAGGGTGCGAACACTTACGACTGTCAGCCGTCTGCGCTCGCTTGCCAAAGTCAGACGTTTTCGACCGCTCGTTGTACTCGTACTTCTTCAGTCGCGACGTTTTAGTACTCCAACGAGTACTCTCTACGATCAGGCGCTCCACGAGTGCTCTGCTCGATCTCGAGCTACAGTACTTTTACGAGTACGCCTTACGACCGCGATCGGAGGTTGATGGCTCCAGTACTCCAACAAGTGCTCCCCTCGATCGATTGCTATGATAATCTTTCAATGAGTTCGACCACGGTGACTCCTGTCCTCGGATGTTTTTCGATGCTTTCGACCGTGATGGGTTCGACCTCGGTGACTCCCGTCCTCGGATGTTTTCCGATGCGTTCGACCATGATGGTTTTGACCACAGTGGGTTTCGACCACGGACATGCTGCCGATGGGTTTTGACCACAGTGAGCTTCGACCACGGACATTCTTCCGATGGGTTTCGACCATAGTGGGCTTCGACCACGGACATGCTGCCGATGAGTTTCAACCATGGCAGGTTTCGACCATGGACATTCTTCTGATGGGTTTTGACCACAATGGGTTTTGACCACGGACATGTTGTCGATGGGTTTTGATCATAGTGGGTTTCGACCATGGATAAGCTGCCAAAGGGTTTTGACCATGGTGGGTTTCGACCACAGACATTCTTCTGATGTGTTTCGACCACACTGGCTTTCGACCACGGACATTCTTCCGATGGTTTTGACCACAGTGGGTTTCGACTATGGACGTCTTCCGATGGGCTTCGACCACAGTGACTTTCGATTCTGAACATCTGCTGATGGGTTTCGACCACAGTGGGTTTCGATACGGGTACATCCGATGGATTTCAACCCTTGTGGATTTCGACCACATGTATTTCTCAAATGGGTTCCGACTATGATGACCTTTGACCACGTGCGTCATCCGATGGGTTTCGACCATGTGACCCCCGACTACTGATATGTCCTAGACACCGATTCTTGTTGCCATTATTCTCAGATTGGTCATGCTAGACGTTAATCATGCATGCTTCAAATCACTTCCATGGTGTCCGTTCGATACCGATGAGGTCGAATGGCATGGGCGGACGCAATCAAGTGTAACGACCACGCAATCAACGGCCCCATAGACCGGCGAGGCTATGGATAATGCCAACGCCCACACCTTCATTAACCATTCATCCCTTGCATGGAGAACATAAAGCGAAGACTGAAGACGACAACTAATGCGCAGCTTAATCGGAGGTATTCTGTGGGTTTACCCTGTGGATGTAATTAACCGAGAGTCTTCCGAGGCCCTGGGAGCCAGGACACCACATCGTCTATGTCAGATCTGCTACACAAAGCAGTCTACGGAGCGCATATATATAAAGGGAATTTGTAATTTTGTTCTTCTCAATTGAATGAATAAATACATGTTTTCCTTATTTTTTTGTTGTGTTTATCTATTTTCTGTGTATTTTAGTACAACGGCACGCTCGCATCTTATACCCGGGGCCAGAAATCCGTGAGCGATTTCTAGCGTCAAACATAAAGATCAGCCCAACGTATAGCTATATTAGCATATCCCTTTGCCAAGTTTGGTTGTGCATCTTGGCATGGGGTCTTTGCCATGTTATCTCAGCTAGACAGGTGTGCAATATTCGAATGCAAGATGTGTATCCATTGTGAGCGCAGCATTGCACGTGAATCATGAGGGTTTTTCTACCTATCATATCATATGTTATTGGAAAAATAGACTTAATTTGTTACCTGGCCATCGCTTTGTTGGCTCTTGCAATTGTAATCAACCCCATGAGGTCTTTTTCTATTTGGGCAGGATTCAACTGTGCGGAAGCATCAAATATAGCTACTCCTGAATGGTTGAGAGTAGCGAAAGTGGCAGCAATTCGGAGAGCCTCAATCAATCGTCCTCCCATGGTTTCACACTATCAACTGCTTTACGAACTTGCACTGTCAATGTGCTTCAGGTATTTGTCATAATCTGCATGCTTCATGATTCATGCTTGTTCTTATGCGATAGTTTTTTAGCCTCCTGCCTCCCACAACAATACTGATCTCATAACCCAGTTGGGTCATTGTGCATTCCTTGTCATTGCTCCAACTTACATTATGTTTTCACCTAAAAATAGTACCTTAAGTCTGCAATCAATAACTTCCATGTGTTAACTGATATATGGTTCTAGGCTCAGTGGTGACGATATTTGACATCCTCATTTCCATTTCTGCAATCCAGGCAAGGAATTTCTATATTTTTTTTCGTTTTTATGTCTTACAGTGGCCATTACTTTGTGATAATGCTTGAATCGGGTAACCATGTGTGTTATTGGACCTTATTTCTTAATAGGTCTTTCTATGCTTGGAGTTGGTACCAAATGCATCCTTTTTTTATGTATTTGGACCCTTTACTTAATTTGTTTTCAACTTCTACGTTTCTAGGGAACCGTCCATTGGGGCAATGAAACCACGAAGCTCTAGATTAAAGGAGAAGAAGAAAGGTGAAGGGGAACAATTGGTCAAAAAGATATTTATCCGAAATGTTATTGAAGACAACGAACTGCTTAGTTTTCTTCTAAATGATGGTTCTTCTTGTATTATTCTTCCAATAAATGCCCATTATGGTCCTGTACTTTCAACTTTACGCTCAAGATCCCAATCAAAAACTAAATCCAGGATTTCAGATGGCCTATGCAGTAGTGGAGAAGATCTGGAAGCCTCAGGATGCTTACCACTGAATGGGACACTTGATAGGAATGGTGAAATCAGAAACTGTAGTGCTTTGTCTTCATCCAAAGACAATTCATTATCAGTCTGCTCTGGAAAAACAATCCCACCTACAACATGTACAGATGGCTGTGTAAATATGTCTAGTTCATCCCATACACATAATGCAGAAGCTGATAGGGGGGATATAATCAATGCTGCTGGGCTATTAGATCAGGGTTTATTATGCTGTGTCACTTGTGGGATTCTAAGTTTTTCATGTATGGCTGTTGTCAAACCAAGGGAGTGTACAGCAAAATACTTGATGTCTTCTGATTATAATTTGATTAATGATCAGCTTGTTGGTTCTGGAGGGAGTCATATGGCAGATGCATTAAGAAGTGAGAGGACAAATGGTGGCATTTTACGTAAGTTATACATCTTACAATGTATACCACAGACATTTTATCTTTGACTTATTTCTCCTTTTTGCTAATCTATTTGTGCTTCTTTATCAAAAGGCTTGTATGTGCTGAGTTACTGCTCTTTTACTGTACAAGGTTTTTTAGGAGGTAGTAAAAAAAATAATGCCTCTATGATCCCTTGAGAAAATTGACCCTTCAGAATTCAAGGATTAAAATAGATGCAGATTTGGAATCTTATTTTGAAACAAATAACCTCCTTTAGAATTCCACAGCTAACAAAATGACCAGCTTATGGCATTCTCCGATCATGCCACGTCTGACAATTTAACCTCAGGATAGTTTATGCTATGTTCTAGATATGTCAGCTAGAAGTACAGGCTCCATTGTTGGTAGCCTTAGAAAATGGGTGATTTTTTAATGTGCTTTAGGTCAACTTGGATTCTTCTTGTTTGAAATTTGGAATTCTTCTCTTGTGTCTTTATTGTGATGGAAGTGAATAATTTATGATGCTTATGTTGTATTTGATTGCTTATCCTGTAATATTAGTTTATCTGCATGTATCATAGACCCATCATGTTAACTCCAAACAAAGGAGAGTCACAGGTATCTGTCGATGCTTGTGGTGACAAGCAAGCATGGATGTTCCTTGTGTAGCTCTAGTTGGATTTGTAGTTTATTTGTCATGCAAAAGTGCATTTCATCTTAGTTTCTTTGGCTTATGGCATTAATCATTATTTTCATCTGACGCAATGTATGTATATCTAATCAACATGCAGGATCTGGTTTTGAACCGTATGGCAACGAAATAATTTCTGATGCTGCACCTCTCAATAGGAATTCTGCACTTGATCTTTTGGCGTCTGCTTATGGAGGTCAATCAGATTCTGATGAAGATATTCGGAATAAAAAAATTCAGGTCTCTCATGACTCCAGTGAACTGTCAAGGCACATGACTGAATCACTGGCCAATAATTCAAGTAATGTTTGTTTTGATGGAACGAAGGTGTCCACAAGTAGCAAGGAATGCCAACAAAGACCGTCATTCCAGAGCTCTCAATGTATTGGTAGCTCAGATACGTCAAATGGACCAAGAGGTGTTCGCACAAGAAACAAATATCAACTTAAGATGGTACTATCTGAAGGTTTTCAGCCAAAAAACCCGGTGATTGAAAAGAAAGTTCAATCTGAACCATCAAGCTCAAAAAAGTTTTTGAAGGAGCCACTTGATGTCAGTGGCACAGATTATGATGCTAGCTGTAACGGCACTACAATCTCTATGGGTGACCCCAGAGGATCTACAACTACAACGAACAACTTGAATACATCAATTTTGAAATCTGACAAGGATTCATCAAGAATGCATGTCTTTTGTCTTCAGCATGCTATCGAGGTTGGGAAGCAACTTCAAGCTATTGGTGGTGCTCATATTATTCTTTTATGTCGTCCAGGTAGGTCATCATGCTGCTTACTCATTGTGATTGAGTGCAATGCACTCCTTTTTGTCTACCATTCTGAGCACTTGCTGCATGCTCTTTTGGACTGCATGCATTCACTATGACTGAGCAACGCTACATTCTGTTAGAACTTGAGCACATTAATGCATGGGCCATCCACAACATTTTACTGCCATCCTTTTTTTATTCAAAAGCACATTATATTCCCATTAATTTTGGTAAAACCAGAATAAGTTAATTCAGTGCTTGAGGTGTTCATAATACTAAATAATCACCACTGCTTCCTAGGTTCTGGAGACATTAAATGACTTGTTTGTTATGTTTTGTACAGAATATCCCAAAATAGAAGCAGAAGCAAGATCATTGGCTACAGAAATGGAAGTCGAATATGATTGGAAGGACATTCATTTCAGGGAGGCCAACATGGAGGACAGGGAGATGATACAGGAAGTTCTGCGGGATGAGGAAGCAATGCCAACAGACAGTGATTGGTCTGTCAAATTGGGTATTAACCTTTACTATAGTGCAAATCTTGCCAAATCTCCATTATACAGCAAGCAAATGCCGTACAACAGTGTCATCTATAGGGCATTTGGCTGCAATTCTCCAAATAACTCACCAGTAAAGCTGGAGACTTACGAAAGGAGACAAGGCAGGCAGAAGAAAATAGTCTTTGCTGGCCGGTGGTGTGGGAAAGTATGGATGTCAAACCAGGTCCATCCATACTTAGCTCACAGAATCGAAAGCCGTGAACAGGAAGAAACAGACGGAATCAGTTCTTATCATCTTGATCAGAAACCCAAAGTTGAGCCACTTGACAATTCTAGTAGAATGGCAGCCTCCAAAACAAATATTGGCACCAGCACAGCTGTAACAAAATCAAGCAAGAAAAGGGAGAACAAACCACTGGAGAAAACAAACACCAAGAGGCCCAAACATACTGAAGAGGACAACTCCAAAGAATTAAAATGTGCTGCTGAAGTCTCCTCCCCTTCACCAGCTGGAATGATTCTCCGTAGTAGCTATAGGATTGCCAATAGGGAAAACAAGCTAAAATCAAAGATGATAATAGAGGATGATGGTCCTGCTAGCCGTCCAAAGTCAAAGGTTGAAGAGGATAATGATGGTCTTGCTAGCCATTTGAGAGCAAGACCGCTAAAGCAGAAGACTAAAGTCGAAGCAAAGAAGCAAATGAAGAAAACTAGAGGACAAAAGAGAAGGCCTCCAAGTGCTCCAAAGGATGAAGAGCAACCATATGCAATCGAGGGGTGTTCTATGAGCTCTGACACAAAGCAGGAGCTGTCTTTGCATAAGCCGAGGACTAGAGCAGAAGCAAAGAAGCAAGCGAAGAAAAGTAGAGGAGAAAAGAGAAACACTCCAAGAGCTCCAAAGCAAGAAGAGTACACATGCAACATCGAGGGCTGTTCTATGAGCTTTGGCACAAAACAGGAGCTGTCTTTGCATAAGCGCGATATCTGCCCAGTGAAGGGCTGCGGGAAGAAGTTCTTCTCGCACAAGTATCTGCTGCAGCACCGCAAGGTTCACACGGATGACCGTCCTCTGATATGCCCATGGAAGGGCTGCAACATGGCGTTCAAGTGGCCATGGGCAAGGACAGAGCATCTTAGGGTCCATACAGGCGACAGGCCATATGTTTGCCACGAGCCAGGGTGTGCACAGACATTCAGGTTTGTCTCGGATTTCAGCCGCCACAAGCGCAAGACAGGCCATTCAACCAAGAAGACGAGAGCAAAAAGATGAGCCGCCAAGGCAGTAGTAAGTTATGGTGGTGCCGGAAGCAACAGGAGGAAGTTTGTATATTCCATTAGTACCCCGGAGCCCATGGTAGTCTGTTCACTATTTCATTAGTTTAGCACTGATCTCTTTATTTGACGAATTCTGTTTGGCACCGCAATCAGTGTGCTCCCTATGTCACTAACTTTCGCTCATCATTTCCATGAACTGTTACCCTTGCTCCCCTCTGATGTTTGATGCACTGACAGTAGCATTAATGCATGGTTAACTACATATTCCAGTCTGATCTCTCTGCCTTAGTTTCTTTTCTGTATTGACCTCGTGATGTGGATGATATGTTGGTTCTGGTGATGTTATAATGTTAGTGTGTTACTGGTTCTTGTGAGCTACCAATCAAAAGACGCGATGGTGCACAAAAACAAGGCACAGATTCATTTGCTGTCGTGGATCTGTTGGTGCACAAAAACAAGGTACAGATTCAACTTGGCCCCAGAGTATTTTTAATCTCGCAATTAACATAACACGATAACCAGAGAAAAGATCTACCAGTCGCATTTGCTCACCTACCAAGGAGCAGTGCAGAGTACTAGTAGCAGCAGGCGGCTATCACCCGATAAATGAGAGTGTGATACATATATGAATCTTGGACGCCCCCAATACCAATGGCCCAAGGCAAGTCGCTGCCTGCAACCATCCCGAGCAGAATCTGACACCATCTCCCTCTGCTTTCTGTTACCGCCATTTAAAAAATCTTCTCTTTCCCGCCGCAAAGCAACTTCTCCTCCCTGCATGCAAGCTTCTCCCCTGCTCTCGATCCCCGCCTATAAATGCACCTCCTTCCTCATCGATCTCACATTCGAAGCACACAAGCAGCAGCTAGCTAGACCAGTGCTCCACGAAGGCAGCATCTACTACAGCTCGTACTATACACTAGTGCTAGTGCTAGCACGGTGGGGCAGGTTAGCAAGAAGCACCGCCGGTCGTGGCCTTGCTGGTGGCCATGTTCGCCATGGCTGCGTTGGAGCTTTGCCGCGCCATCCCGTTCGACGAGAGGGACCTGGAGTCCGACGAGGCGATGTTTGACCTGTACGACCGGTGGCAGAGCGCGCACCGGGTGCCGCGCCACCACGCCGAGAAGCACCGTCGGTTCGGCACCTTCAAGTTCAACGTGTTAGCGGAATTACCGCTTGTGTATATCTGCTGCCTTATCTCCTCCTATCCTCCCGGATATTGTTACTATAAGCCGGTTGAGTAGATATGGTAGGAGGTGGCCTATATGTACGATGGCTCTGTGATCAACATATATCGCTTGAGTCAATCCCGTCCTTCATGGTATCAGAGCGTTTTTCGCTCCTCGCTTCCGCCCGCCCATAACACTCAACGATCTCCAACCATGGCGGCCGAACCTTCCACCCACAGCGCCGCCTCCAACAATTCTACCCTGGACGCCGCCGCCGATGCAGTAGTTGCGGCCGTTCGGGCGGCCTACACACCGGATCCCTCGGCGTCCGCAGAAGACTCCTCTGCCGCCCGTACAATCATCGATGCGGCAGCCGCCGCTGCTGCCCAAGCAGTGCGCACGGCTCTTGCCCCTCCCACCTCGTCTGCGCCGACCGCGGGCTTCACGTCGACAGGGCCGACGCCCCCGACGCCACCGCTGCCCCCGGCCTCTTTTCCATCGGCGCCGCACTCCTCCTTTCCAGTCAATTTGGCGACTCTTTTCGCCGCGCACGCCGGGTCTACGCCTGCCGCCAATGCGCCCATCTACACCAGCCTGCCGGAAGTCGACTTGGATGACGCCAACATTGTCGCTCTTCATGCCCAGGCGGTTGCCGTCCTCAACATTAAAGCCCTTGTCCCGATCACTCTCGACCTCGCCGCCGGCAACTACACCAAGTGGCGCGGCCTTTTTCTCGTCATCCTCGGCAAGTACGCATTGTCGGATCACGTGCTCACCGACGTGTTCCGTCCGGATTGGCCGGATTGGATACGCGTGGATTGCGTTGTTCTTGCCTGGCTCTATGGGACGATTTCTGGAGAGCTCCTCGAAATCGTCATGACGGCCAACGCCACGTCCCGGTTCGTGTGGCGTGCTCTTGAACATCAGTTCTTGGGCAACCGGGAGCGTCGCGCTCTCAACATCTCGGCGGAGTTCCACAACTTCGCTCAGGGCGATCTCTCGGTAACGGACTATTGTCGCCGCTTGAAGAGCATGGCTGACACTCTTGCCGATCTCGGCGAACCCGTCGCCGACCGTACCTTGGTGCTCTCCCTCCTCAGAGGTTTGAACGACAAGTTCTCTCATCTCCAAACCCTTATTCCTATGCAACGACCATTTCCTACATTTGTTGAAGCAAGGTCTCAACTCCTCCTGGAAGAAATCACCAAGGGACATCGGCCTGCCGGGCCGACAACAGTGCTCCTCGCTGCCACAGGCGGCGGCACTGGGTACGGGGGCGTTGGCGGCCATGGCCATCCTGCTCACACCACAGGCTTTGGCAAACCTGGGAGTACCAACAGCAGGCAAGGTGGCACCGGCAACCCCGGAAACAGCGGCCACGGCGGCCGCAATCGCCGGCGCCGCGGCAACGGCAATCGCGACAACAGCGGACAAGGCAGCGGTCAAGGGAATACCTTTGGTCCAGGCAACGCCCCAGCAGGCCAAACTTGGCCATCTCCGCAAAATCCATGGGCCGGCACAATTCATATGTGGCCCGGCCCACTCGTGCGCCCATCAGGCCTTCTCGGCCCCAGACCGGGAGCTACCCCCTTTGCAGGCGCTGCGCTGGCTGGGCCTCCTGGCGCGACCACTTGGCCCACGGTGCATGGCGCCCCGAGCGTCAACTACATGGCCCCGCCGCCCATGACTTCGGGCGCTCCTCTGCAATTGACGCCGCCTTCGCCTCACGCACTGCCGGCGCCATCATCTTCAGGCTGGTTTGGCAATCAAACTCCCCAATGGGATCAGCAGTCTCTCGCCAGCGCCTTCGCCACCACTGCCTTGACGCCACCGCCAACAAATGAATGGTATATGGATTCTGGTGCTACTTCTCATATGACTTCGGATGCCGGTACTCTCTCCATATCCCACAGCCCCTCCTCTTTTAGCCCCTCTCATATTATTGTTGGCAACGGATCTTTACTACCCATTGCTTCCACTGGCTCTACTATTCTTCCTCATACAAGCCATTCATTTCAACTCCACAATGTTCTTGTTTCGCCTCATATCATCAAAAATCTTATCTCGGTTCGATGCTTTGTCACTGATAATTCTTGTTCTATTGAGTTTGACCCTTTTGGTTTTTCTGTGAAGGACCTTCAATCCAGGACCGAGGTAGCCAGGTGCAATAGCTCCGGGGATCTCTACCCATTTGTCCCGTCGGCCCTGCCTTCCTCACCCACCGCCCTCCTCGCCGCCGATGGCTCCAACACTTTGTGGCATCGCCGCCTTGGTCACTTGGGACATGACGCTCTCTCTCGCCTTGCTCACACTTCAGCTGTACCTCCCTCCAAAGGCGAACCTTCTGGTGTTTGCCATGCTTGTCAATTGGGCCGTCATGTTCGCCTCCCCTTTACTAGTTCCTTCACTAGAGCTTCAAACAATTTTGAATTAATTCATTGTGATTTATGGACCTCGCCTGCGGCTAGTGTGTCTGGTTATAAATATTATCTCATCATTCTTGACGATTGCTCTCATTATGTTTGGACCTTTCCCCTACGGTTAAAGTCTGACACTTTTCGCACTCTTTCTCATTTCTTTGCTTTTGTGAAGACATAATTTTCAGCCTCCATTCGCGCCGTCCAATGTGACAACGGCCGGGAATTTGACAATTCTACGGCTTGCACCTTCTTTCTCACCAACGGCGTCACCATACGAATGTCTTGTCCCCACACCTCTCCCCAAAATGGTAAAGCCGAGCGCATACTACGTTCTATCAATAACATTGTACGCTCCCTGCTCTTTCAAGCCGGTCTTCCTGCATCCTTTTGGGTTGATGCTCTACACACCGCCACTCACCTCATCAACCGCCACCCAACAAAAACGCTACACCGCCATACACCCTATTATGCTCTTTTTGGCAAACACCCCACTTACGATCACCTTCGTGTGTTTGCTTGTAAGTGTTATCCCAACTTATCCGCCACAGTCACTCATAAACTGGCACCTCGCTCTACCTTATGCATCTTTCTTGGCTATCCTCTTGAGCACAAAGGGTATCGGTGTTTCGATCCTGTGTCTAACAGGGTGATTATTTCTTCGATGATGTTTCAGCTGCACAGATGCCCCCCGTTGGCGCCCGTGGGGCTCCCTTGATGGCCGCGCCTGGAGCCCGAGCTGCTCCTGGCTCTCCACTGACACATGGGCTGCCCGATTCAGCCGCTGCGTCCGCTGGTGTGCCGGGCGCCCTACCGCACACTGGGCCAGCCTCATCGGATGTTCCGCCTCCTGCTGCGCCGACCTCCCCAGTTGGGCCGCTGACCTCCACCGAGCCGGCTCCCTTGCAGCCGCCGCCAACTGGGGCTCCGACTCGCCTCCGCAGCGCTCGTGTCCCAGGCGCCCATCCTCCAGCCGGCCTGAACATCTTGCCCACCGTGAACATGCACGGCATGATCACATGAAGCAAAGCAGGCACTCGGCTACCCCAACAGAGGATGACTCTTCATGTATCCAACCTGTCCCCGATACCTCACACATATCGCGGAGCACTCAATGATCCTCACTGGCGAGCAGCCATGGAAGATGAATATGCTGCTCTTCAAGCCAACAGGACGTGGGATCTTGTCCCGCGCCCGCAAGGTGCCAATGTCGTCACTGGCAAGTGGATTTTTCGCCACAAAATTAATGCTGATGGTAGCCTGGATCGCTACAAAGCCCGCTGGGTCTTGCGTGGATTCACCCAGCGGCCGGGGGTGGACTTTGATGAAACCTTCAGTCCGGTTGTGAAGCCGGCCACCGTTCGCACCGTCCTCAGCATTGCTGTTTCTCGCGACTGGCCGATACATCAACTTGATGTAAAGAACGCATTTCTTCATGGTACACTTCAGGAGACAGTCTACTGCATGCAGCCCTCTGGTTTTGTTGATTCTGTTCGCCCTGACATGGTGTGTCGCCTCAACAAGTCCCTCTATGGACTCAAACAGGCGCCCCGGGCTTGGTACAGTTGGTTCGCCACCTACTTGGTTTCTATTGGATTCATTGAGGCTAAGTCAGATACATCTCTTTTTATCCTACGCCGGGGCGCCGACATGGTCTACTTACTGCTCTATGTGGATGACATTGTGCTCACTGCTTCCTCCCCGGCCTTGCTGCGATGGACTATCACTGCACTTCAGTCCGAGTTCTCCATGAAGGACTTGGGCCAGCTTCATCACTTCCTCGGCGTCAGTGTTACTCGCCAGTCCTCCGGATTGTTCCTCAGTCAACGACAGTATTGCCTGGAGCTCCTTGAGCGTGCCGGCATGGCTGCGTGTAAGCCGTGCTCCACTCCTGTTGACACTTGCTCCAAGTTGTCTGCCACTGATGGAGCCCCTGTGACTGCTCCGTCTGACTACCGCAGTTTGGCAGGAGCTCTGCAGTATCTGACTTTCACTCGTCCGGACATCACCTACGCCGTCCAGCAAATTTGTCTTCATATGCACGATCCTCGTGAGCCGCATCTTGCTGCGCTCAAGCGGATTCTTCGGTATGTTCGTGGCACTTTGGACTATGGTCTGATTATTCGGCGCTCATCATCACTTGATCTTGTGATTTACTCTGATGCTGATTGGGCTGGCTGCCCTGACACCCGAAAATCCACCTCCGGGTATGCAGTTTTTGTTGGCGACAACTTGGTCTCTTGGTCATCGAAGCGGCAGCACACCGTCTCACGCTCCAGTACAGAGGCCGAGTACAGGGCAGTCGCCAACGCCGTGGCCGAAGCTTGCTGGCTCCGCCAACTTCTCCATGAGCTCCATGCCTCCCCTGCCAAGGCTACTCTTGTGTATTGTGATAATGTCAGCGCCGTCTACCTCTCCACCAACCCCGTCCAGCACCAACGCACCAAGCATGTTGAGATTGATCTACACTTCGTCCGTGATAAGGTCGCTGCTGGTGACGTTCGGGTCCTGCATGTTCCTACCACCTCGCAGTATGCTGACATATTCACCAAGGGATTGCCTAGCTCTATTTTTTCTGAGTTTCGTTCCAGCCTGAATGTCTGTAGCACCGACGTTCAGTCTGCGGGGGCGTGTTAGCGGAATTACCGCTTGTGTATATCTGCTGCCTTATCTCCTCCTATCCTCCCGGATATTGTTACTATAAGCCGGTTGAGTAGATATGGTAGGAGGTGGCCTATATGTACGATGGCTCTGTGATCAACATATATCGCTTGAGTCAATCCCGTCCTTCACAACGTGCGCTTCATCCACGCACACAACAAGCGCGGCGATCACCCCTACCGCCTCCGCCTCAACCGCTTCGGCGACATGGGCCGGGAGAAGTTCCGCGCCAGGTTCGCAGGCTCCCGTGTCAACAGCCTCCGCCCCGAGGGCCCCGCGGCGCCCGCCGTCCCGGGGTTCATGTACGAGGGCGTCACCAACCTGCCGCGCTCCGTGGACTGGCGCCAGAGGGGCGCGGTCACCGGCGTCAAGGACCAGGGCAAGTGCGGCAGCTGCTAGGCATTCTCGACGGTGGTGTCCGTCGAGGGCATCAACTCGATCCGGATGGGGAGGCTGGTGTCGCTGTCGGAGCTGGAGCTCATCGATTGCGACACGGCGGACAACAGCGGCTGGGGGGCGGTCATGGAGAACGCCTTCGAGTTCATCAAGCGCAGTGGCAGCATCACCACTGAGGCCGCCTACCCGTACCGCACCGCCAACGGCACGTGCGACACCGTCAGGGCGAGGCACTTACCGGTGGCGGTGATCGACGGGCACCAGAACGTGCCGGCCAACAGCGAGGACGAGTTGACCAAGGCGGTAGCGAACCAGCCCGTGTCCGTGGCCATTGAGGCCAGCGGGAGGGCGTTCCAGACTTCCAGTTCTACTAGGAGGGCGTGTTCACCGGTGACTGCGGGTCGGAGCTGGATCACGGCGTGGCCGTGGTCGGGTATGGCGAGACGAAGAACAGCATGCATGGGGTACTGGATGGTGGATTTAATCCCGCGCGGATTCTCTGACTTTACGCAGTGTGACTTTTGCTTCGTAAAGTTCGTCCATCCGACTATCAACGGTCCAAATTAACCTAGCGTTTTTTGATTTTTTTTTACTTCTAGTTTTTAGTTTTTTTATTTTTATCTTTTTCTAGTTTTTTCTTTTTTATATATTTCTTTATATTATCTGTGTTAAAATAACCTATTTTTTAAATAAAAACAACATATTTTTTATTTAAAAAATAGGTTATTTTAACACAGATAATATAAAGAAATATAAAAAAAGAAAAAAGCTAGAAAAAAGATAAAAGTAAAAAACTAGAAGTAAAAAAAAAATCAAAAAACGCTAGATTAATCTGGGCCGTTGATCGCCGAATGGACGGGACTTTGCTTCGTAAAGTCAGAGAATCCCGTTCGGATTTAATCTCCTCCAAGGATCAACAATTCAACACTCGGTCGGAACGCGCGTCCGAATGCTCTAATACCAAGTGTTGGGAAAGAACCGTCTTAGAATATGCACGTCCAAACTCGAACGAGTGCTTCTGTTGTCGGACTCAGGATCTGCACGCCCAAACTCGAACGAGTGCTTCTGATGTTGGACGGTGAACAGCTCCGGTCAATGCCTACGACTATGGTGGTGAAAACAGAGTACTGGAAGAATAAGTCGAACGAGGCGGAGTGTTTAGGGTATTTTTTTCTTACTTTTGTTCACTCTCAAATTACACAAGGATTATAGGGTATATATAGACACCAGAGCCACACAGCCTACTCATTCACTACGACTTTTGCTGCGCTACCCTGACTATGCCGCATCTGATACAGCGACGCACGACCATGCCGCTTAGCCGCCTGCCCATGCCGTTTAAACAGCCACCCACAACCGCCATCGCAACCAAATCATCTCCGTCCATGCCGCTTCGCTCAGCCGCCCACGACTGCTACAGTGACCATTCACCTGCCCATGCCGCTTTGCTCAGCCGTAGACTGCTACTGCGACCAGCAATGCTCAAGTAGGTGCTAGGCGGGCGGCAAGCAGGGGCCTAGCGCCTAGGCCGCCTAGGCGGCCGACTTTAGTATGGTGTGCTACTGAGCGATGTCAAGACATAAATGATATTTGGAGGAAGAATAGTTACCTGGAATAACTTGTAATATTGTAAATTTGATATATGATGATGGATATTTCATCACTTGATGTAAATACTTCATGTAAACTTGCGGGAAATAATCTTATCACATAAAATGCATTTTACCTTGTCCAAATTGTTTGGATTCACTAACACGCCATATTACCACCCTATGTCACCCGATTTTCTCTTGAGGCTATCTTCAATGGTGCTCACCTTCGGCGCCGAAGCAACAGATGACATGCTTATATAACATAGCATAAAAATTAAAGATTAGCAAAGTATGAATCAAAGTATAATTATCAAAGCATTAATAGAAGTGTATTTCAGTCTGTAGTGTATTGCCAAATTAGCACACTAATCAATATTCAATAATCAACCAAACACACTCAGCTGCAAAGCATTAAGCTTATCAGTCAACCGTCCCTGAGCGACTGACCGACACCAACAGGTGACAATCCTCCTCCCCGTGCGCTCCTCTTCCTTCCCGTGCGCTCCTCCTCTCCCTCGGTTTCTCGCCTCCTCGGCCTCCCTGTGTGCTTCCCGTCCCCTTTGGCCTCTCCTCTGTGGCTCAGTCGGCATCGCCGGATATCCCCAGCGGCATCTCCCCTGAGTTGGATGGGAAGCGGAGGCGGAGGGGAGGCAGAGCCAGATGGGAGGGGAGGCGGAGGCGCAGGCCAGGGGAGACCGAAGGCGGAGGCGAAGGAGAGGCTGGAGATGGAGGGGAGGGGAGGCAGAGGCAGAGGGGATGGGAGGTGGAGGGAAGGAACACACTACATACCTAGGATAATCCGGCCAGGCGAAGGGAGAAGCTTGGATTGCTCAGCCAAATCTGGCGGGGACGCGGGGCGGAGGGAGAATCTCAGCCAAATCCGGCGGTTCAGCGGTGCCGACGCGTGGGAATCATGGTAAGTCTTTCGCAACCTTAGCTTTTGCGCGCTTTGGTGTTATGAAATACAATTTCCTCTCCTTATCTCGTCGTGTGCATGCCTAGGCGCCGCGCCACCACCGTGAATGCCTAGCTTGCCACCGCGCCGCACCCGCCTTTGACCGTATATGCTCGCCTATGACCGCCCAGCCGTCTAGACGCCTAACCTCCCGCCGAGGGGCCAAGTCACGGCGTCGGTACCCCACCACCTCGGCGGCCGCCTGGGCCGCCTTTTGCATCACTAGTGACCAGTCAATTCACTAACCAAGGTATGACCTGCGTCACCCACGACGACCCGTGCTGACACCTGCTACAGTGATCGCAGCATGACCACGACCACTGCTTCATCCTCGACTTGTCTTCGACTGCGTCTCCAGCCACATAAGTCATCTGAGCACCCACCATTGTATTGTCAACCATGGTACTACGACCACAACCATGGTCGCCACGACTACGACCTCATATAGGCGCCGCGACCACGACGCTGGTCATTACGACCACACATAACGTGGTCGTAACCGACCACTCGCACAAACGCCACGACGCTGGTCGTACGACCACATAACCGACCACTCACACAAGCGTCACGACGTTGGTCGTTACGACCACATACAATGTGGTCTTAACCGACCACTCACACCCACACCAAGATGCTGGTCGCTACGACCACGACCACGACCATTGTTTGACCACGATCACTCTAACCACGGCCACTCCGACCATGATCACTGCGACTATGATCACTGCGACCATGGTACATCATCTCGATGCTTCGATCATAGCTTCTGGGACTGCTTGGACCACGTCTAAGCACCGACCGTGGACTGTTGGTCAGTCCTTCGACCATGGCTTCGACCATGGCACCGATCAGATCTTCGACTATGTCTTCTCGCGTGTGGCTTAGGACTGACCCGCATGGGACGATGGCGGCTACATCCGGATGCAGCGCGACTCCGGCGCGGACGGCGGGCTCTGCGGCATCGTCTTGGAGGCCTCCTACCGCGTCAAGACCTCGCCCAACCCGCCGACCAACGACGACGGCGACCGCGCTCAGCGCCAAGCCCAGACGCGCGCTCAGCGCCAAGGATTCCCAGAGATTCCACCCTGCAAGCTCTACCTATACATACGTGCGTAAGCGCGTAGCCTGGATTAATGGTTGTGTTTGCTGCCGCTGTTATTATCCCTAGTTAATTGGGTTGCATTAGTAGTTTATTTATTGGATTTGTGTCAGTCGAACAGGGAGGAAGGTTGCTAAAATAAGTAAATAAAGTTGTAGTGTGCGTGTGCAATAAGATTATAAGATTAGGTGTGTGAGGTGAGGTCAATCTATCTGAATTTTTGAAATGTAATGTACTATTGGTCATGTAATGCGGTGTTCTTCGTCGCACTGATCGAGATATATATTAAAGCTTGCTTAACATATTGTTTTCCTACTCCCACTTTGTGTCGTGTTAATTCTTGTTTGTGTCATGGTGGCGTTTACTTGTACAATTGTCCACCGTCTGATTTGGTGCTAGAAGATCATCAAATGTTCAGAAGTGGGGAAAGTGTTTGATTCGGCGATTTCAGACGATCCGATCCACATGCAATATGGGTTCTGTTCTTTTTGGTTTTTTAGTCGATTTTTATCTTTAATTTCTATTAGTGGTGCTATTTATCAGACTTACCACCGTGGTCTAGAAGAACGGCACCGTGGATCATGTGCGGGACACGGCCTGCGTTTGGCGGGTTGGGCTGGAGTTCTGAACGCAACTTGCGACAGGTTAATTGGGCCGGGCTAAAGAGCTAGAGCTGGTACTGATGGCCATGTGAAGCGGTGAGTGGGTTGGACTTGGGCTTGGCGATTTTTCTAACGTGGACAGGGCTGGATTTTGTCCGCCTTTCGCACACTGTCTTCCTACTAAACACCGTATCTTCTCTCAAAAGAAAACAAAACCCAAACTTATCCACCACTCCTGAGAAAACAGAGCCGCAGCTACTTACGAGATGCAGGCCATCGTGGTGCAAGTTCAAGTCTCACTCACAACTTAAAACTGTTTTTGAGTTGAGGGGTCTCAATAGCTAGCACCGATATGAGATATTTTTACTAAATAATTACAGCTGATATCAGAGCTGCAGGCACGTCGCGACCATCCAAAGCAGCAGCTAGCAGGCCCTGGCTATAGTACTAATCGGCACGATCGATGCCCTCACGGTTGCCATGCACAACTCCCGTCCGTCACGCATGGGGTTGCACTGCATGCCACGGAGACGAAGGTGACGAGCTGCGGCTCGGCATGGGTGGCCCATGCAAGGGATCCGAGGC
Source organism: Bonia amplexicaulis (assembly GCA_036346245.1). Taxonomy (NCBI): domain Eukaryota; kingdom Viridiplantae; phylum Streptophyta; class Magnoliopsida; order Poales; family Poaceae; genus Bonia; species Bonia amplexicaulis. Next base: position 37,816,753 of record CM070735.1, read on the forward strand.
CAGAGGCGAGGCCGTTGGGGGCCTTCGTTAAGCTCAAGCCAATCCTCCGTCGACCACGTAAGATTATATTTACTATGTTTATTTCAATTTAACTCAGTTTCCTTTGTCTTTTGGTAAAAAAAAAATAGTCTCGGTGCTTTGAACCTTTCCTCCGTTTCATCTTGGCATCGTCAGCCGGCCCAAGCCAACGGATGAAGCAGGGCTGCAGGAACAGCGCGAGCACGAGCACGCAGTTCACACGTACGACTACCGGAAAGCTCAACAATGCTGTAGCGAAATTACGGGAGGCCCGGGCGCCCGGCCGCGCGCGCGCGCGCTCTGGTTACATCTCGGCGCAGCTTATTAATGGCCATACGTACGTACGTAGCAGGCGCTGTGTTAAACGAGAGGTGCGGCTGCATGAACACTAACGTACGTACAGTAACGAGAAGAAGAAACAAGGGGAAGGAAAGAATGAATAACATCTTGTTTTGTAAATCGATAAATTTGCACGTTCTTGCTCTGTCCAGTGCCGCAGTCAGGATTTTGTGAGAGTCTGCACGTGACGCAAGGCCAAGTATAACTACTAAATAAGAATAAATTCATATACACATGACACAAGGACAATTGACAACAGTAATAGTTTTAAAATCGAGCACACATTTGAATGTTCATAGATGAAAAGAAAAGTAAGGTACGATAACAAATATCTCGGTACAATATAACAAAGGCTTCGATAAGTCGCCAACAAAAGTCCAATCAGACATCTAGAAAAGATTCTGCAAAATATAGATATGTAGATTAGGCTATCATATAATATTGCAATGTATTGACATTGAAGAGAAATAGGGAAATGAAACACAACATATGAGAAATGTGCTAATCCCGCTACGAGGCAAATTCATTTTCTGAGTTTCATGAGTTTCAGCATTTCTGATACTTTTCTTATCAATCAAAAACCTCCTCATTTCTAAAAATTAACAATTCACAATTCTTTCAGTCCACAAAATTTTTAGTCCACATAAAATTCATAATTTACCAACTTTAACCTAGATTTGAACTACTTGAACCCAATTTAAAACAATACTCTAAGTCTCTGTCTGTCTAAGTATCTAACATGCTAACTTACTATCTCACTAGTCATAATCTGATTCTAGAAGTGAATTACTTCCACAATCCACATTTAGAAGCACTAGAGTTCTCTCGAGGTTTGAACTTTTTTATATTTTGAGTTTTTTTAGCTCTAGTGAAATCTGAAGTGTGTTGTCCAAACAATCAAAACAAGCCGGAAGGATGAACAACGAGCCACTAAAGAAGTATCAATTTTTCGTGAATAGCAATGTTCTCATCAACCTCAGATCTAGACATCTAGTACCGATTTTTCATGGTTCTAAAAAAAGTACCAACTTTCCATGAGTATTAAGTAGCAATGTTCATATGTAACATGACTAGCAATGAGGAATAACCACGAATCAACTGGATCTACCAACACTTATGATAGATCGAGCCATTTGAGTCCATACTTTCGGATTTGGGGTTGGGGGAGAAAGTCAACCCAAATTTGAGGGAGAGGAAGAAGAGAAGACCCATGGATGGATCCCGAAGGTTCCACCGTCGGCCAGCCAGTCATCACCGCGGGAGCGGTCCTCCTCGTCATCTCCTCGTCGGCGCGACCACCGGTTCCTCGCCTAGCTGCCGTGCGTCGAGTGGTCAAGGGAAGCACACCCAAGTGGCCAAGCAGCCAAGCTGCAACTACCAATACCAAGCAAGCACTAAGCACTGACCGAATGAGGCAGAGGCGCAGAGACTTGGGATGATTCGACGGGAATGACCGAACGGGATGGAGTGGATTCGTCTCATGGAGTCTGGATATGCCGTTGGGCCTGGGTGCTTGCTGGGCCATGATGTATGGCTACTGCCTACTAGACTAATGGGACATGCTGGGTTGTTGTGTTGCCACCATGAGCCATTCATCAGTTCATGCCTGCGTAGCTGCGCTCCCGGTGGCTGGGGCCCGGGAAGTCACCGCAAGGGGCTACGTCGATGCCGGCTGAAAGATCTGGGTCCTCCACTTCTCACCACCGGTGAGCCCGGGCAGCTGCCCAGGCTCGCTGGGCGGTGGCTACGCTTCTGGCTCTGTCCTGTATGTGCCTAGCTGTGTACATGACATCCATTAATTGTAGGTGCACTATATAGTCGGGGGGGCACCACTGGCTATTAACAAGGGCAGAATTAGAATAAAAATAACAGGGGTTCACCGTTTCACCATACATATAACAACATATATAATTTTTAAGTAATATTATGCTAAATAGTAATGTGTCTGGTTATTTTTTTGCATTAATACTTCAACATAATCGATGCCAGTGTATAATGATAAAGAAGTAGATTGAAATGCTCATCAACATGAAGAAGTTCGATAATAATATTAGTTAGTTGCAGCAAAATGAAGAAGCTAAGGACAAAATCACAGACAAAAGTTGGCCGGTATTGGTAAAATATATCATCCGACCTTAATAGCTTGTTAAAAGAGAATAAAATTATTTAAAAATTTCAAGTAAAAAAAGTAGAATAATCAAATATAAGTTAATGCATTGCCTTCTAGTATTTACATTATTTCAAGTTTATAAATCGTTGAACCACAACAACATTGGTAATTTTCACCGATTCTTGTTCTCCACATAGCAAATAAGTATATCATTCATAAAATCATCACCAATTAATTGAAAAAGTCAATTAGATATTTCTATGTTCAACGGTTCAAGAACAATATAATAGAAAAATACATTTAGTGGTTTACTTTCTTGACATTGTGGTCAAATACTACAATTTTGCCTCTGATTTCCAATGAGTTGGCCCATATTCTAAAAATCAAAATTGAAACCCTAAGTCTTCACCCTACAGTTTGATAAAAAAACAATTAACAATCATCACATTGAAACATTAACTCATGAATTTAGCCCCTGTTCTTAAAACAAATTAGAAGAATTGAGATAAAATTATCACGTGCCTCTTCTTTTCAGCTTCTGAAGGTTGCTTTTCAGCTTTTTTTTACAGTAACTAGTTTTCAAACGGAGTGTTTTTTTAAGGCAGGGTCTACTAGTTGATTATAGTACATACTGTAGTGACTATATATATTGGCTAAAATTGCACATGAGTCTCTTACTCCGCACTATCTATCAAGAATAGCCCAAAAATCATAAGTTGCAGCTAAAAAGAACATGCCCCATATTGATCGGGTGGACATAAACTTCCTTTGGACGGTGAGGGCGCAAGGCAACAGGGACCAGATGGCGCCACGGTGCAAGATCGAGGAGACCGACTAAAGGGGTGAATAGGCGGTTTTAAAATTCCTTTGGCTAACACCAAGTTTATAAAGCGAGAGCATAAATCAATTCAGTTTAGCACAAATATTGTCTAAATCAACTAGGTTCACTTAAGTGCACCAACAACCTAAGTCTATATCAAAGATTTGCAATCTTAGGGTGACAAACAATTAATTTAATTTTGCGAATGTAAATTACTTGAATGTAGATTGATCATAAGAGAATAAACCACAATGACACGGTTTCATTTTACTGTAGTGTTTGGAGACTTGCCGGTCTTCCCTTGTCCACATTGAGGTAACCCTAAACGAATTGGACTAGCTCAATGAATTAAGAAAAACATCTCAATTCCACTAATGGTGGCTCTCTCCCGCTTCAGGTAGGTGAGCTCCATCCTTCGCAATACGTCGGACCTTCTTACAACCTTCTTTTGAGAAGATCCATCCTTCGCAATACGTCACAAGGGGGTATTTATACTCCACACAATGAAACTAGTTGTTGGGGAAAAAAATCACGGAATCGGTAGTACCGCTGGCTTAGAGCCGGTACTACCGCTCCCCTCGTAACGGTCAGAAAACTAGCCGTTACAGACTGGAATCGGTAGTACCACCAACCATGGTCCAGTACTACCATATCGCGGGAGTACCGTTCCACATATGCGGAATTACCGTTTTCAGGCTACTGCGAGGTGATACACTTTGGAATTGATTAAATGAATGCCATGGCCTGCTGCGGTCCTCCCTTTTGGGCTGACTTAAGGGCTATCTCGGTCTGCTATAGTTCCCGCATGGGCTAAGGAAAGGGAAGACTCATCGTGAACTGCTGCTAGCTACTGAAAATTTAGATTGCTAGTGCTCCCTACGTTAGGCTTTAAGGAAGGAACCGGGTATACTAAATTTATACTAGGGGTTCACACATAAACTGAAGGTATTGATTTTTACTAAAAAAATTTTAGACCCGGTGTTCTATGACACAAGACAGAATAAGGGCTATTAGGGGTCTGTTCTTTTTTACTGCGGCTTATGGCTTTTGGCTGAAATTTTTGAATTTTGGCTGTTTGCGACAGAGATTGTGGAGAGAGAGATACTCGCTTGCAATTTTGGATGATACAGATGTTAGGCTTTTAACGTGTACTACAATTAACTTGTAGATCCCGTCTTGAGAAAATACTTCATTTAAAAGTTAGGTACTATAGTAAAAACCAAAAACCGCTTTTAAAAGCCAAAAAGAACACCCCCTAGGTCACATTGTAGCAGAACTTTCCAAGAGTACTCAACCGTATAGTGCTGTGTAACGCAATTTGACCGAATTTTACTCCTCGGATTTGTGCGGTGCATACACCTATGAAGTAATGCTATAATTTTTTTATTGTGATGTTCCATTTCCACTCTCTACCCTACTTTAATCATGTAAAACATTTTGAATAGTTATATTTACCATTTAATGAGGGTACGAATGATCTTGTATCATTGACTATTTCAATCGATTGAGTGTCTCCTTGATCTGCATACGTGGTGGATTTACATATCTTGTGAAAATGGCATAACTTTTGCATATACATGAAAATCGTCTGCACAAGTTTTTTTAAAAAAACAAATCTAACCATCTAGAGGATATAGTATTTTTCTTTGTCACATCTTGCAAATCACATCCAGATAAGTATATAAAGTTTGCAGAGATACACAATATGTGCTTGCCTTTAATTTCTCAAGAATATTTCAAACTATCATACCCAAGTTTTAGAGCACGACTAGAGAACCACGTATCGTTGCAACGGCAATGGTATAGCAATAGGTTTCATAAAATTTCATAAAAAACATTTGAAAAGTTTTAGATTTTAGTGAGTTGCATGTGTTTCTAGAAATTTTTAGAAGATTATAATAAACTTTCAATGAGCTTCAGATTTTGGAACTCGAGTTTCAGCAAGTTTTAGCCAAAGAGTTTCATAGAAGTTTCAGTATTTTTAAACAAGCTTTAGTAAAAGAGTTTCAAGAAGTTTCAATGGGTTTATTTCAATAAATTTCAACCAAGTTTCAAAAAAATTCATAAAAAATCAACAAAAAGAGAGAAAAAAAGTCCTGAAGTGTTTCACTGCGGTCGCGTGACCACTCACTGCAGCGGCTTCGGGCCCACCGATTTTGAATTATGGCTGTTCACGAGAAAGAGTATGGAGAGAAAATATGGTTGTTCACTATAAAATTTTGAATTATGGCTGTTCACGAGAAAGAGTATGGAGAGAAATACTCATGTATAATTTTAACTGATAGATAAAGTTGAGATAATGTCTATTTTCATCGAATTATAGACTCTATCTTGAAAAACATTTTATTACTGTAGAAAGCTAAACTATAAGTAAAAAAAACTCCCAATATCACAGTTTGCTTACACCAAGCAAACCGAACCAGTTAGTAATCACAATAGCTCAGAAAAAAACAATTTGATGTTACCACTGTGCACATGCATCATTAAACATCAGCATCAAACACATGAAGCAACCTCCGAACACATGAATCATCAAACATTGACATCACACAATTTGATGCTCTTTTCTAAATAAAAAACATGCTACTACCATACAATGGTGGCTCAATGCATGTCTCTTGTCCCGACAAGCAACGCATGTGAAGTTGTTGAAATGATGATGAAGGATGATACATTGGTAGAGTGATGTTCGGGTTATTTTTTGCTACGACTTATGATTTTTAGCTATGACTTAAAGCTTTTGAGCTGTTTGTGAAATAGATTACAGAATAACAGAAACTCACATGCGGTTTTTTCCGATATAAATAAAGTCGTTATAGTGTGTACTATAATTAACTAATAAATCCTATTTTAAAAAGATAATTTATTTAAAAATTAATTACTATAAAAAATCAAAAGTCAGAAATCAAAAACTATAAAGAACAGTTAGAATATTCTGATCTGATCAAGAGAACCCGGGTGAAGTTACTTCTCGTGCATGCTCACCCCCTCTGGTTCTGCTTCTCACATCTGAAACGAAAAATTTTAGAAAGAGACATGCTGTGAGAGCGTGTCAGCGAGAGCACGAACGTCAGGCAGCCGGGAACGACAGCGTGAGCGCGCAACGCTCCCGCGCCTAGCTGTTTCCTACCCCAAGTCCACGTGCCAAGCCTGTGACTCGGGTTCCATCCGTCTACCAAAAGCTTCGGCAAAAATCTTGGCAAAGTACAGGTCTAGTACTAATCCGTCCCTGAGGAATGAATGATCGATGGGAGAGAACATCACACAAGACTTCGTGGTACACAAGACAATAGGTCTATTTTTTTCTAACGTGGTTTATAATTTTTGGTTATAATTTATTAAGACTAAAATAGTGATTATAGAGAAAAGTTATAAATTAAAATCCACTAAAATGCAAAAAAAAGGGGCCATACTGCTACCATGGGCAGAGACAAGGCACCCTAATTTGTTTGAAAATTATGTATATACCATTTCTTGCTATATGTTCTAATTGAAGTTGAACTTCATTGCAATTTGGTAGTGCTCAAGAGAATTAGATGAAAATTGTATTTTATATCCTTTTTTAGGTTTTTTAGACAGCTCATCACCTATTTTTCTCTATCTATGTGGTACCATGTGAATGGTATTAAAGTGTTTTACTTTATTTTTCGATCATAAGAAAGACTCACACACAAACCATGCCACTACGCACACATGCGAGTGTGTTCTCTTAGCACAAGCCTAAAAAGTCATAAGTCGGGATAAATCTGTGACCTCATAAAATTTCTACTGAGGCGCCATGATTTAAACTTTAATAGGTTTGAGTCATACGTCCACAACTCTACGATGCCACCAAGAGGTGGTTCCTATGCTTCAATTTAGGCCTGTTCTTTTTGGCTGAAACTTATGCCTTTTAGCTGCGGCTTATGGCTTTTGGGCTGTTCGTATAAGAGATTACAGAGTAACAGAAACCTACGTACGGTTTTTATCAATATAAATGAAGTCGGTACAATATATACTACAATTAAATAATAGATCTTATCTTGAAAAGATACTCTGTTTAAAAGCTAGTTACTGTAGAAAAGCCAAAAAACAGTTTTTAGAAGCTGAAAAAACATGCCCTTTACTTAGCTATTAGGAACCTTTTTTAGTTTCTAACTCAAAAATTAAGTGTCTAATTCTCTATTTGTTTTGGCCATCGCGGTCATTACTCTGAATGCAATGACTCAAAACTAATATGGAGTGCCTTATACGAGACATTTTACTTACAAAATTTGAAACAATATATGATGTTAATAGGCCACATCAATATAGTGGTACTAAGTATAGATCTAAAAACCCTATGTGTTTTCAGGTGGTAGAATATATGAACTATCATGCGGGTTATGTATTGTACTAATAAAAATATACAAAAATTATTTATCCATGTTAGTATTTATTATCGTTATGACACTATAAAATTAAATTATTTTCATAAATAAATATGTAAAGTAGCCAATTAATTGGAACTAAAACCCAACAAATTATATGGTAACATTAAAGTAACATGTGAATAAAAATATTCACAATGCATGGTTTACCTAGTGCTAACATTTTATTACTCCGTCTGTTCTTTTTAAGTGATATTTTTTTTATTTTTCATGGTCTACGAGACGTGGCTTTAACTGTTACTATTTGTAACTTTATCTAATTATATACTAGTAACATTATAATATTATGAAAATATTTTTAATGATAAATCTAAATAGTTTTAAATATATTAGCAGTGAAATTTTAGAAAGTTAGATTGCCGTGGAGATCAAAGAATATAGAACGTCAGTTAAAAATTTTGTATGTGTGATACGACGAGTCGATGACTACAAAGGCACACGTCAAGCGGTGTTCAATGGCTACAGTGAAAACGTGCATCTAAGAAACGGGACACGGCGGTTGGTGGTGTATCCAAAGACGCCCAGTATGTACATCCGATGAAAATTTTGCCGCTAACTGCTACCCCGCGCAACCATGATGTATGATCAGTCTCTCGACTATTCTCCGTTCAAAAAACAAATGTCTCGACTCTTGGAGCCGGCGCACCGCCTGCCCCCTCTCTCTCTGATCCGAACGGTACCGTAGCACCGTACTTCCTTTCTTAGCCATCGGATAAAAGGTGAAGGTTGAGATCGGGTTGATACTGTGACAGAAGAGCTATAGCAGTTACTGTATCTGAAATTCCTGTTACGGTGCTTTGCCATGCAATGTATGCTATCCATGTTGTATCAGACGGCTGAGAATAGAGTAAGGCCCTGTTCGGCTGTGCAAAAGTCAAGCGGTTTTTCGCAGCCGCTACAGTACCTAACTTTTAAACGGAGTATTTTTTCAAAACGGGGTCTACAAGTTAAACGTAGTACACATTAAAAACTTAACATCTGTATCAGCAAAAATTACAAATACATATCTGTTTTTCTTTAATCTGTACCGTAAACAGCCAAAATTCAAAAATTTTAGCCAAAAACTATAAACCGTAGCCAAAAAGAACAGACCCTAAACCTGTGGGTACCGTAGCTCCTGACTTCACAAAGTTATAGATCTCGATCATCTCTCCCCTCCGCTCGACGTCCAACCGGGGTGCAAGATCTGCAACGATCAGTCGATTACTGTGCATACTGCGCAACCATCGGCACAAAAAACGGGAAAAAAAAATCTCTTGAGGCCCCTTCAGGAATGGATGATTTTTTTCTTTTCGCGTCACGTAGGAATGGAGCAGTCACACTGTGAAACTCCAATATGCCGAAAAGGCTTGCTATACTAATACTCAGCCCATTATACCCGGGGGAATGCTCGCGCGGAGGCTCCCCCACGTCACCCCGCACAGTCGCTCCGCCCGCGCGTGGCTCGAAATTCGATGCGGTGCGGTGAGTGTTTTGCAAAAAAGTCTCTGCGTTTTCCCAAAATTACGTACAGGTCCTTGGTTCTCACGAAAGGGTCCTTGCCAGTTTTTTTAACCCCTCCACTTTGCAGGATGGCCCCCCGCGGTTTTTGAAATTGCGCACGGATCCTCGTTTGTTTACTTACAGGTCCTCGTTTTTTTGCGAGAAAACCCTTTACCTTTTTCAAAAATACGCATATGCCTTCGATTTCTTTTAAAAACTCCTCACGAATTATCGCATCTTTTACTTTGGTACGTACGGTGTCCGGCGCGGCGTGGCACCGCGCCTATGAGTCTAGTTATATTAAACCTAGGGGATTTTCGTCCCTAGCGTGCCACCTCACCGGAAATATAAAAAACTTTTAACCTTTTTCTAAATTATACATAGATCCTTATTTTTTTACGTACATATCCTTATTTTCCCAAAAAGGCCTTCTAGCCCGTCCACGTCATCCGGTTTGCAAATGAACCCGCCGAGTTGGCCGAAATCGTTCCGACGTCCTTCGTTCGCTGTTGTCTGTCTGATCGCTCCACCGGTAAGATCCGTCGCCTCAGCGCCCAGCTCCATGTGTTCTTGCAAATATTCACGTTGCTTTCCTCGTGGCGCGTTGCTTTCTTGGTGGCACACCGCATCTAGCTTTTCCGCAGCGCCCCGTCGTCTCACTTCCCACCCCAGATCTACTCCTCCTGCTCTCCACCGTCGTCGCTTGGTCTGCCTCTGCCAGTCGCGCTGCCCTCTTCCTCCTCCGCGTGCCTTCCAGTCGAATAGATCCGTCCTTCCATCCGCGTGTCCCAGGCCCATGCCCTATCTCTTCTCCCGATTCCCTCACAATGGTTGCCATCTCAATCCCTCTCCTAGATCTACTCCTGCTGCTCTCCACCGACGTCGCTTGCCTCGCCTCCGCTAGTCGACCTCCTTCCCCTTCCTCCTCCGCGTGCCTTCCAGTTTCCATTGGAGGTTCTCGAGAAGACCTTGCTCTGCCTCCGCCGGTCGACCTCCTCCCCCTTCCTCCTTCGTGTGCCTTCCGATCGAATAGATCCGGCCCTCCATCAGCGTGTTCGATTTCCTCGTACCGGTCGTTGTCTCAGTTCCTCCCTCAAATCTAGTCCTCTCGCTCTCCACCGGCGTCGCTTGCTCTACCTCCGCTAGTCGAGCTCCTTCCCCTTCCTCCTCCGCGTGCCTTCTGGTTTCCGTTGGAGGTTCTCGAGAAGACCTATACAGGTTTGCGCATGATTTTCGAGCTATCGAGCTCCTTCCCCTTCCTCCCCGCATGCCTTCTAGTTTCTGTTAGAGGTTCTCCACAAGACCTATACAGGTTCGCAGATGATTTTTGAAGATTTTTTTAGGTTTCCTTTCGTGTTTGTTTTAGTGAATAATTTATCGGAATATGCGTGTGATTTTTCTCAGGGTTTGATTTGGTTTCTGATGGTACACATGATCCATATCTGCAGCTCCATGGTTGACTACGATGGAAACTGGAATTGCGAGCTCGACCACGTCATCTTCACCGCCAAGGTACTTTTACTTTCTTGTTCCCCTTCCTTCCTTCTCCAGGCTGTATCACTGTATGCGCTTAATTCCTCTACTGATTTCTACTGCCTTCTTGCAGGATGCCAGGGTGTCACAACTCGAGCACGCCTTCATCAGAGGAAACAGGTTCAGGTTTATGATCATACCCGACACGCTGAACAACGCCCCCTATTACTTCACAGTTAACCTGATGGGGTACATTTAGATTTGGTGACCTTTCTTCTGTTACTTTGTGAACATGCCACATTTCCTATAGTAAACATTGCTTTGCAGCTGTTTATTCTTCGACCACGCTTCGACCATGGCGGTCGGCACTCCGAGCATGGTCGACCCTTCGACCACGGACCTCCTTCGACCACGGCCGTTACTTCGACCACGGCCGATACTTCGACGACGGCCCTCCAACCACAGACCTCCTTCGACCAATGCCTTCCCTGGACAAAGGCCGACCCTTCGACCATGACCCTCCTTTGACCTTGGCCATGCCTCAACCATTTTTGACCACAGCTTCGACTTCGAACCCGTCGACGTCGACCATGGTGTCAATTTCGACCATGACCTGTATTTGGACCACGGCTTCGAATTCGCCCCCATCGACGTCGACCACGGCCGACACTTCAACCATGGACCTCCTTCGACCAATGCTCTCCCTGGACCCTGGCCGGCCCTTCGACCACGCCCTGCCATTCGACCAGTTTCGACCACGCCCTACCTTTCGACCATTTTCGAGCATAGCCGGTCTTTGACCATGCTTCGACCACAACCATTTTTGACCACAGCCAGCCCTTTGACCACAGACCTTCTTTGACCAATGCCCTCCCTCGACCATGGTCGGCCCTTCGACCGTGGCTAGTCCTCGACCACGGCCGTCACTTCGACCACGGACCTCCTTCGACCAATGCCTTGCCCTTCAACCATTTTTGACCACAGCCGGCCCTTCGACCACGGCCCTCCTTCGACTCTGCTTCAACCACGGCTAGCCCTTTGACCACAATCCTCCTTCGACCATGCTTCGACCACGATTTCACTTGGACCACGTCTTCGACTTCGACCCGGTCCTTCGACCATGGTCGCGCCCTCGACCTCGACGACACCCTCCACATCAACCATGTCCCTTTCGAACATGACTTGCACTTGGAGCATGGCTTTGACTTTGACCCGATCCATCGACCATGACATCGATGTCAACCACGGCCCATCGACCACGACCACAGCCATTCGACCAGAGAGCCCTTCAACCACGTCCTCGACTTTGACCACAGACCATGGCCTTGGCGTCGACCATCGACCACGTCCCCCTTCGACCGCAGCGTGGACTTTGACCACAACTTACTTCGACCACAGCGTCGACTGCGAACATGGCCCCTTCGATCGTGCCCTCGACCTTGACCACGGCCCCCTTGACCACGACTTCCACTTGATCACGGCTTTGACTTCGACCATGACCCTTCGACTATGGCATCAATTTCGACTATGACATCGATGTCGACCACAACCCTTCGATCATGACCATGGTCTTGAGCTCGCCCATGTCGACGACTTCAACCACGGCGTCGACTTCGACCACGGACCATAGCCTCGGCTTCGACCATCGACACGGCCCCCTTCGACCACGGCATCGACGACGAACATGACGCTCTTTGACCATGGAAGCCGTCGACCGTGCCCTCGACCTCGACCATAGCCCCCTTAGACCACACCCCCGACCTAGACCATGGCCCTTTCGACCACAACTTCCACTTTGACCACGGCTTCGACTTTGACCCGGTCCTTTGACAACCTCATCGAATTCGACCACGACATCGGCGTCAAACGTGGCCCTTCGACCACGACCACGACCTCGACCTTGACCACGGCTTTGACATCGCCTACGTCGGCTTCAACCATAGTACCTTTCGATCATGACCTCTCTCGAACATGGCAGGCACTTCGACCACGACCCTCCTTCGACCATGGTCATCCCTTTTTCGACCACGGTCGGCCCTTCGACCACGACTCGCCTTCGACCATGGCCGACACTTCGACCACGGCCAGCCCTTTGACCACGGTCCGTCTTCGACCACGTGTAACACCCCAGGATCCACAATACCCTAGGATGCTACTAAAACTACTCCACAACTAGCTAATTTACAAGATAAATTAAACTGGCAACAATTACTAAACAAGATAGTATAAGCGGAAGCGTAAACAACAAAGGAATAACCGGATAGTGATAGCAATTCACTAATTAAAACATCCTCCAACATTTTAATCTAAAACATAGTTCACAAATTTGACATTATTAAGATAATGTAAACAAAGCTATGCAAAGGTCTAGAATTCTTTCAACTTTATTACAGCAATAAACTATGATCCAAGTGCATCAGTGTGGTGCTGTTCTACCCTTCCATGCATGCTCAATGTCCACCAGGGAGGGGAAACAAGGGTGAGATAAAATCTCAGCAAGCAAACTGTTTAACAGGCTATTCAAACTACAAACAATTATAAATCATCATTTATAATTCCATACAACTACAACCACAATTCATCTCCTCAATTATTAAACCACCACAAATCTTCCATGGATCATACCTTTTCAATTTCAGATTTAATTAGCATATAAATGCTATCATTTTATTCACAAATAATTGCAAATGAAACATTTAATCTTTCCACAAACCACAATAGATTAATCATCAATATTTAATCTTCCACAATTAACAATGTTTATAACCTCAGGCGCAAATCACCATCAAGACGGTAAGGCATGAGCAAATTAATCTTATTTGACTACTTTAAATCCTCAACCACTACCAAAGGCAATAAAACATATGTATGTCCTATTTCAATGCTTTATTATTTTCCACACCCACAATTGCTATTAACAATTAATACAAGAGAAAAGAGTCTCATGCCATCACCACAACCCTTACCATACACAAGGGGCGAACCCCATTCCACGACCACATCCACAATCCTCATACCACAAGTAGCTCACATGAGCCAATTCCACATTACAACTATAAAGTTGTATATTCCACAAAATAACATCACCACAATATATATTGCATATGTATGCAAATGAATCTTTTCACAATGCAATGCATATGAATGCTCATGCTATCTTCACTTCACTCTTTCCAAGGCAGGAAATTGCTTCCCGCGGGAGAAGAGGTGCATCGTATTACGGTAATATACGATCTTTGTGCAGTCTGATTCTATGCATTTGCGGCGATATCCATACATGCAAATGACATGGTATGACATGAATGATATGATAATTCATGAATCACATTAATTCATCCACAAGGAGCATTATCATGCTCTCAACATATCCACATCCACCACAAATTAATTTCATGTTACACAATATAACATTAGGCAGGAATTCCACACGTCTACTAGCAAAATTATCAACATATCAATTGATCAATACTTGCTACCATCTCCACAATTAAAAATATCATGCAATCATGGCATAATGTATCAAATTACGATAATAATGTAAATTGCATGTAGAAGAAATAACAAGCTAAACGGTAGCAACTACCGCTACATTCACTTGCCTCAATCCGATGAAGCGAAGTAAAATCAAGAGCGCTCAGGGACAAGACCACCTGTCCAAAAGACAACTCTCAGCATACAACCACAGCATACCAACACGACTTAAACAATTACGACGTCGCTAGAACCCCGAACCCGCACAAACTCTTCTCCGCTCAACAATTCAGCAAATTACCATCTGCAGCAGCGCTGCTTCACAATTTTGTATATTTAATAATAATGGTCCAAATACAGCAAATGATACCTTTCTGGATTCATGACTTAAAAACCTACAATTTTTATGTAGAACACATATTTTTATTTTGATCACAGCTAGGGGTAATTTAATGCCCAAAACAGAGGAAGAACTCTGTTCTGGCAGATTGGACAGTAGTGTTCAAGTATGTCCCAGCAGCACTACAGGGGTTCAAAAACTATGAAATTTCTACAGAAACTAGATTACCAGATTCTCTACAACTTTCTCAATTACGACAATGAGCATAAAAATCATTTACTGCCTCAAATTCCCAGATTACCGTCGGTCTGTACCAATCTGCTCGCCTGACGAACAGCAGTATTCCTGACCCCATAACTCCCAGATCCCACGGCCAACAATTCCGAAAACATTATAGGAAACGCATCTGGAAGTCCTCTACAACTTTCCTTTTGGGAGAGTCCGCAGGAAAATTTGTTTACTAGGTCAAATCCGTATATCTACTTCTTGTGATGATTCGTTAGCCATGCCATGCACTTCTAAAATTTATTCTACCTCTTGTATGGCTAACCTGTGTGATTCATTGCTCATTGTTGAGAATAATAAATTAAAAGAGTAAAAAAGCTCAGAGAGATGCTTCAAGAGCAAGACAACCGTTGACAAGCCATTGAGTGGGCAAAGGTGCTCATTAAACAAGGAAATGTTTGGGTTCATTCCCAAGAAAGGTAAAAAACCTATTTGCAAGACCATGAGATTTGTAAAAGAAAATGGCAAGTATTGCCATAAGTGCCGTGGTGTGGGACATTTGTAAAATTCTTGTACTGTTAGTAAGACTCCATCATTCGAAATTTGTGGTTCATGCTATGGGGTTAAGAAATCTAAGGATAGTAAAATAATTGCTATATTTATTGACACTTCAATTTTAGAAGCTAAAAAGAATGCTATTTGGATGCCCACAGACTTAATTATTAACCTCCAAGGACTCAAACAAATTTGGGTACCTAAAAGAACTTGAATTTTTTTTGTAGGTAAACTATAAAACCGGTGAAACGCATTGGGTGCTACATAGTAGTTGCACTCAACACATGGCCAGAGATCGGATGATGTTCACCACTTTTAAAAGTGGAGGCAATGAGAAAATTACTTTTGGAGACAATAGAAAAGAAAAGGTAATAGGATTGGGTAAAATCGCTATTTCAAATAACCTTACGATTTCAAATGTATCTCTTGTTAAGACTTTGAATTTTAATTTTCTATCCGTTGCTCTGTGATCTTGGTATTCCTTGTGCATTTTCTTGAGTTGGTGTTGTGATTTTGGAAGAAAAAAAGTTGATTTGGTTTGCAAAGACTTTTATTTTAGGAATCTCTATTTGGTGGATTTCTCTTCAAATGATTTGTGTTTGAAAATTTATTTAATTACAAAAACCTCTTTGGGTTGGCTTTGGCATACGTGGCTAGCTCATGTGGGGATGATTTAATTTAAAAACTGTTCAAACATGACTTAGTTGTGGGCTTGAAAGACATGAAGTTTGAGAAGAACAAGCTTGTAGTGCTTGTTAAACTGGGAAGCAAGTGGCTAACTCTCATCATTTCAAAAGTATCATGTCCACTTCTAGGTTATTGGAGCTTTTACATATAGATTTGTTTAGGCCTCTAGTATCGAGGGAAACTATAAGAGCTTTGAGGGCAATGTTTATTGTTTAGTTATTGTGGATGATTACTCGAGATACACTTGGGTTTTTTTCTACATGACAAAGCCGAAGCCTCCAGTATTTTCAAAAGGTTTACTAAAAGGGCCCAAAATGAATTTGAGTTCAAAATAAAGAAAATCCGTAGTGATAATAGTTTTAAGTTCAAGAACACTAAAATTGAAGATTTTGGTGATTAACTTAGAATAAGGCATGAATTTTTCACAACCTACACTCAGGAGCAAATTGGAGTTGTAGAGAGGAAAAACTAAACACTAATTGAAATGGCAAGAACAATGTTTGATGAGTATAATATCTTCGATTATTTTTGGGAGAAAGTAATCAATATTGTTTGTCATGCTTTTGAAAAGGAATTCCTATGCGTTTACGTTGGAAGAATACTGAACATCTTCTATTTTCATATTTTTGGTTACACATGTTACATTTTTTGGAAAATTGTTCATCTTACAAAATTTCAAAGTTGTTGTGATATTGGATTTCTTCTCGGTTATTCATCTAATAGTAAGGCTTATAGTGTCTTCAACAAAACCTCTAGTTTACTTGAGGAGATGTGTGATGTGTAATTTGATGAAACTATTAGCTCTCAAGAAGAGCAAGAGAATTTAGATGATTTAAGTGATAAAAAAATTAAGACAAGTCATGAAGAACATGTAAATTGGAAACATCAAGCCAAAAGAAGAATCCAATGAAACAACCTCATCCGCTTAAGTTGAACCATCTTTTTCCACTACACCAAGTCAAGTTGAAATTAAAGAAGTGAAGGATAAAGGAAAAAACCAACCGTCGAACATCCCTTCAAAGATTCACAATGCTATTGTGAAGGATCATCCAATAAATCAAATATTAGGTGATATTAGTAAGGGTATCCAAACTCGATCTTGTGTCACTTCTTATTGTGAACATTCTTCGTTTGTCTCTTCTTTTGAGCCTTAATATGTAGATATGTAGATGAAGCACTCAAAGATCCAGATTGGGTGAACTCAATGCACGAAGAACTAAATAACTTCAACTGAAACGATGTTTGGACTTTGGTGAAAAGACCTAAGGAGCACAATGTTATTGGGACAAAGTGAGTCTTCTGAAATAAGTAAGATGAGAGTGGAGTGCTTGTGATAAATAAGGCTCTATTGGTAGCTCAAGGATTCACTCAAGTCGAAGGTTTGAATTTTGGCAAAATTTTTACTTCCATAGCTAGACTTAAATCCATTCACATATTACTTTCTTTTGCATCATGCTTTGGTGTTAAATCATTTCAAATGGATGTTAAAGGTGCATTTCTAAATGGTAGAATAGTCAAACTTGTGTTTGTTGAATAACTGTCCAGTTTCAAAGATCCTAATAAATCTAACAATGTGTACTAACTCTCCAAGGCACTATATGATCTCAAATAACCTCCTAGAGAATGGTATGAGCGCCTTCGAGATTTTCAACTCTCAGAAGGATTCAAAATTGGGAAGGTTGATACAACCTTATTCACTAAAGTAATAGATAATGATTTCTTTGTATGTCAAAATTATATAGATGATATTACCTTCAGGTCTACTAACCAAGATTTTTGTAGGGAATTTGGTGATATGATATCTAAATTTGATATGTCCATGATCGGAGAGCTTAACTACTTCCTTAGACTTCTAATCAAGCAACTCAAGGATGTGACGTTCGTGAGCTAAACAAAATATGTGAAGGATCTACTCAAAAGATTTAGCATGGAGGATGCCAAACTCATCAAGACTCCTATGGCTACCAATGGTCATCTCGATCTTAATGCGAGAGGTAAATCGATAGATTTAAAGCTTTATAGAATAATTATTGATAGTCTGCTTTATCTTACCATATCTAGGCCCGATATTATGTTTAGTTTTTGCATATATTCAAATTTCAAATATCACCAAAAGAGTGTCATTTAGTGGCTACGAAAAGAATTGTTAGAAATTTAAAGCATTCCTCTAGGATTGGCTTGTGGTATCCAAAAGGTGCTAAATTTGATTTAATAGTATATTTGGATTCATATTTCTAATTTCATGGACATCTAAGAAATAAAATTATGTAGCTCTACCCACCACCGAAGCCGAATATGCTTCCACAGTTAGTTATTGTACTCAATTGCTATGGATGAGTCAAACATTAACGGATTATGGAATTGAATTTAAAGGTATGCCACTTTTCTATGATAATATAGTGATGTGACGATAGCCAACAGCCCAGTCTAACACTCAAGAACCAAGCATATAGATATCCGCCACTATTTCTTGAGGGATCATGTGAGCAAAGGTGATATAGTAATTAGCAACATACAGATTGATGATCAGTTAGCCAATATCTTCAACAAAACATTAGATGAGAGCTGGTTTTGTAAGTTGATGAGTGAGTTAAATATCATAGGTTATTCTAATATTGCTTGAACTCATCCTGATGTTGTTTGCTCTCATTTAGCGTTTTTGAAGTTCTTGTGAAAACTTGCTTTAAAATCTTTCTAAAGAATCTCTAATTTGATAAAAACTATGTTATTTGTGGATTTATTATCTATCTCATGCATAATGATCTTGAAAACTATTTTTCTAAGCGTTGTATTAAGGATCATTTGTATTCCTGTTCAGCCCCTAATTCTTTAGGAAAAATGGTACCACCGTGGTTACACCGCCTTCTATTACTACCGCACCTCAAGTGCGATACTACCGCTCTTGACTGGTGGTCTCAAAAATGATTGTTGTCAACTCCTTATCTTCTTCCATCTATTCCCCTTACGATCCAACTGGCCAGTTCTTCAGGAACCACAAAATCTTGGGAAACATCTCTCTCCTCTCTTCTTCCTAAAAAATTGAAACTTCAAATCCTCAAGGGAATCCAGGGAATCCTCAAGTTCTTACCATTCCTTAGTGCTTGGCATCACTTCTCATCTATCCCTCTGTGTAACCCCAGTTGGATCCACTTTTTTCCTCTTGTTTGCCAACTTTGTCATTTCTAGGGCTAAAAGTAAAATGTGCATGATTAGATCAATTTATTTTGGATAAAATAATTGAAACTAGTACTTGGTGACTTATCATGTCTATTTCATGAATTTATTCATGCCAAATACCTCCTAAAAGCAAGATTGATCATTGCCATAAGAACATCCTGCGGGTGCGGCACTACCACCCTTCAGTTGTATCATTGTGCCAACTACGGTACTACTGCTCCAGCAGAGAAAAATTGAATTCTTATGCACTCTTAGTCCAGTCCTATCCTATCATGTCCTAATCTACATCTCTTTGATCCAGCAACAGTGATAAGGACTAAAAGCTCCGTGCGCAAGAATGCCACATCTGAGGGAGAATTGGCGGCTTGTATGAACCTCAAGCGACACCAATGGCTCCTTCAGCAGCTTCTCAGAAATCAGCTTCAAGGGCAGCTCCTCAGAAATCAGCTTCAAGGACAGCTCCAGTTACCGGAGAGGATAGTGATTTGGAGACGGACTCATTCTTGTAGGCGATGAGGGCACGTGATCGAGGTCAATCTTTAAGGCAAGCACAAGAATAAGAAGATGAAGAAAGTGATAATGATGAAGTAGATGAGGATTACACTCAAGGGAACAATGGAGACAGTAGCGGTTCTGATGAGTGAGCCATATCACATCCCGTGTCAGGGCACTTTTATGTATGTAATTCTATAAAAATTATACAATCAAGTTCGCTGCGTAAGGACACTTCAAAAAATATTTCATAATTTCTGGTGCTCATATGCTAAATTAAAAAAATGCCTACAAATAGTTTATTAAATAATTTTTCAAGTAAAATTTAGAAATGATAAAATTACGAATAAATTACACAATGATTTACGCTGCGTTGGGAAGCTTCACAAAAAGTTTCATAAGTTTTTGAGCTCATTTATTATATGAAAATTTCAATATATAAATTCTCTAATTGCACTATCACGTACTTAGACTAATTAATACCACGACTAAGCGCCTCATGCACGCTGGCCGTACGGCACTGGGCTCAGCTGCATGGTGGCCGTACATGGGCCAGCTTAGCCGCATGGCCACCGTGTATTTCTCTGACATGTCGCCTTCCCAGAATTCACCATAGATGATCAAACTATAAAAATGTCATTTATGCAATTACCGTGCAGCTGGTGCTGTTCTTGTATTTAGACTTTAAAATAGTGCTAAAAGTGTCATTTAGTCCTGCTACGGAGCCATACAAGGCTGGTACAGGATCAACTCGCGGTGGCGTCACAGAAGATCCGAGCTAACAGCAAGGCCAGCAGCGCTGCAGCTGAGCACCACTCCTCCCTCTTCTTCCCACCGTACCGGCGGTACCGCCGTTCGCCTCCATCCTCGACTCTTCTCCGGTCTTCCTTCCCCTCCCCTCCTCTCTCCCCCTTGTTCCTGTAGAGTTCCAAATAAAAGCCCCGCGACCATTACCATAAACAGAGCTCCCACTCCAGCACTCTCGTTACCAGCAGCAGCTAGTACTACTCACTCTCTTCCTCCTCCACACGCAGAGGGTATACACCTAAGCAGGAGTAGGAGAGAGACGGGGGAGAGTAGGGGAGAGGGTCCCTAAAGTACAATTCTAGACTAGTTGTTGATCGGAGGCATGATCAAGAATCACTAGTAAGTTCTAGATCTTTCTTCTTTTGCATCCCTTGCTTCTTCTCGGGTTCTTTGGTTTGGTCTGTACGTACGTCGTACTTGGGCCATGGAGGAAGCAGAAGGGGGTGGCATGGGCGGGATGCCGGGAGCCGCCCCGAACCTTCTAGACGCCGGAGCCCAGGCTTTCTACCCTGCTGTTGGCGCGCCATACCCGTTCCAGCCGCTTCCGCACCAGCTTAACTGCCTACAGCCGTACCCGGTTATGCCCTCCCCGCCGATGGCCATGTCCATGCCCCCGCCGGTGGCGGCGGCGATGGTGCAGCAGCCTGGGTACTCCGTGCCGGCTGCTGCGACGGTCGTGGATGGTCCGGCGAGCCGCGCGGTCGTGCTGAGTCTGGTGCCGCCGCACGCGCCGGAGGCCGAGGTGGCGCGCGCGATGGCGCCCTTCGGCGAGGTGCGCGTGGTGGACGCGTCGGCGCTGGCGTCCGAGGGCGTGGCCACCGTCCACTTCTTCGATCTCCGCGCCGCCGAGCTCGCCGTCACCGGCGTGCGGCGGCAGCATATGCTGCAGCAGAGCCGCCTCGGCCAGCTGTACGCCGCCGCCGCCGCGTCCCCCACCTGGCCTACCTCGCCGCCGCCCCCAGCCTGGGACTGGCCACTCGTCGAAAGCCACGGCCTCGTCCTCGGGCAGGCCGTGTGGGCCCACTTCGTCGCCTCCTCCACTCTCCCAGACGACGGCGCCAATCGCGGCTCCCTCGTCGTGGTCAATTCCCTCCCCGGCGTCTCCCTCTCCGAACTCCGCGAAGCCTTCCAATCTTTCGGTATGCACCACCGACCAATCAGCCACCCAGCCAGCCATTTCTTCCAGCATCCTGATCAGATTCTTTAATGTTTCTTGTGCTTCCCGCACCAATTCTATTGGTTGTTTTGTGTTTGCAGGTGACGTGAAGGATGTGAGGGAGTCGGCGCAGCGGCCGAGCCACAAGTTCGTGGAGTTCTTCGACACGCGCGACGCCGCGCGCGCGCTCGCCGAGCTCAACGGCAAGGACCTCTTCGGCCGCCGCCTCGTCATCGAGTTCACGCGCCCTTCCGGCCCCGGCCTCCGCAGGTAAATTCTTGCACGCCGCCTAATTCATCCGGCCTTGTCACCTATCCATCCATATATCCAATGGATGGCTAAAATCTGGCGTGTGCCAATTGCACATAGGCGCGCGTACGTGTCGCACCAGCCCATGGCCCCGATCCCGCCGAGGCTGCAAGCGGCATGGTGTCCGGCGCCGGCGCATCCTCCGCAGGCTTCGTCGTCGTCGCCGTCCTCCAGCACCGGCAAGGTGAGTGAAGGAGTGGTGCTTCTGAGGAGGAGCTCTGCAAAGGCTAGCGCGGGTGATCAGTCCAAGGGCGGCAGTGCCGGTACGAGCCATGAGCACAAGGGCAAGGGCGGCAAGAAAAACGTCTCGTCGTCGTCAACCGCGACAGCGTCCGGCAAGCAAGGCCAAAAAGGAGCCGGCCGCGGCGGGAATTGGAGAGGCCAGAAGAGCCGGTGGGAGGCGCGCTTCTTGTTCGAGGTGCCCGAGGTCGCCGCCGACACGACGCAAGATCCAGCCTCCTGGAAGGACACAAGAACGACGGTGATGATCAGGAACATACCGAACAAATACAGGTCGCTATGTCAGTTTCCACGTTGTTGCAACAATGCTATATTTCATGAGTGTTACAAGCTCAGAATTGCCTCGTACGTGTGCTGATGCTTGAGCTGGTCTGTTAATCTCGCAGCCAGAAGCTGCTCCTCAACATGCTGGACAACCACTGCATCCTCTCCAACGAGCAGATTGCGGCGAACGACGACGGCGAAGACGAGGGCCAGCCGTTCTCGTCCTACGATTTTGTCTACCTCCCCATCGATTTCAAGTGAGTCGGCTCCCAATATGCTGCATTTATATTTTATGGTGCCCAATGCGACACACTTTGCAACTCGAAAATTTTGTTGTTTGCGTGGGAATTTGGTGCAATGGAAATTGTTGAAAGCGAAGAACAAGATAAGGGGGCCTAGAAATCGGACCAACTGGGATTTGAGTTTTACTAGCTTGCAGCGTGTGAACTTGTGGATCGAGATATCTTTGGGTGGGTATTGTACTGCACTGTACTGTTAGTCTGCTACGCATCTGTCATATGGACGCCTACTTTGTGGTGCGATGGCCTTATTAACCCAAACGGAAAAGAATTGGCAATCCAAGGGAGATCGCACCACCACCTCAGCTTATTGCTTATACTTATTGCTTCCTCCGAACAAATAAACAAAACAGTTTTTGTCGTTTTGAGATGCTTTTTTGGAAGAACATTTTTGAATCGGCTTATCAGCGTTCGGTTCGTTTGCATAGGCTAGAGACAGAAACCATGAGCGGCAATGCCCAGCCAAAAAGAACGGGGCTGCCATTGATTCTTTTGTTGCAAGCATCAGCTGGTCAAAAGGATCTGTTCACCTGCCATCCTTTCTTGCACATCTGCCTCTGCTATATCCTTCCTGGCTTGCCTTCTTGCTTGCACTGCCCCTGCACTTCCATGGCAAGGCCAGCACAAAAGGAGAGTAGAGACATCATGGAGTAGCGGTGAAAAGTTGCATCAATGCGTTTTTTACATGGAAATTTTTGGAGGTAAAACTGTTGAGCAACATTGTAGGCTAATTAAGCACTTTCTTTCCACTACCAGCTTTTTCTCTTGCATGAAGCAAGTTGAGAAAAGACCTATCAATGCCCAATGACAAGAGGGCCTCGGTGGTGTCAAAAGGCAGCATCACTTAATAATAATAAAAAATATTATGTTGTTTTAGTTGCCAAAGCTTCTGACTTCTCAGCATCAATTCTTAAGATATTACTAGTAGTAACAAGTTCTTACTAATAATGTTAGCATTATCATTCTCAAGTTTTTCCAACGTGAAAATTGAAATTTTGGTTGCGCTTAATATATGCAAAGTTACCATGCAGCAACAAGTGCAATGTGGGCTACGGCTTCGTCAACCTCACCTCGCCGGAGGCCGCCGTGCGGCTGTACAAGGCCTTCCACAGGCAGCCGTGGGAAGTGTTCAACTCGCGCAAGATTTGCCAAGTCACATACGCACGCGTGCAAGTACTACTGCCACTACTCTTGATTCTCCTGTATATGCCACATTTTGCTGTGTTGATAGATGCTATCTATAATTCACACGCTCCTGTCCATGCAATAGGGCCTGGACGCGCTCAAGGAGCACTTCAAGAACTCCAAGTTCCCTTGCGACAGCGATGAGTACCTGCCCGTGGTGTTCTCGCCGCCGCGCGACGGCAAGCAGCTCACCGAGCCGGTGCCCATCGTGGGCCGCTCGCCCGCCCCGTCGTCGGCGTCCGTGGCGTCGTCGCCGCCCAAGAGCCGAGCCGCGAGCGTGGACCTGCTGGCGCAGGAACTCATGGCTTCGCCCTCGTCGTCCGGCGACGGCGCGTCGTCCACCACCACGTCCACCCACGCGCCGTCCGACCACGCGCGACCGACTACGACGTCGACGACGGGGGCGTCGGCGAGGAGCTACAGCGCCTAGGCTACACCGACTAGGCAAATGAACCTACGAGCTGGCGATCTGCGTAGCATTTGCTTCGAGAAGTGGAGGCAACGATGGTGGCTAGCAGCAGCTATCTACGGGTTCGTTCTTTTCGGCCGGGCTGACAGTTTATAGCGGTATCATGACTTTTGGTCTTAGTATCATGATTTTTATTGCTAGCACAAACGATTATTTAAACGAACATAATACTCGTAAACTGTTTGAAAAAATGTTTCGATAAACCGAATATTTGTTTATTCGGTGGAAGCTACAGGCCACATGGCTGAAAATAACGGGCCTACAGCTGCTGCGTGAGTTGCAAGTGAAGTTGGAAATTGGATAGGAGTAGAAAAGACTTGAGAAAAGGAGCGATTTGATGTTGTTTTGAGAATTCGTTCGTAGCAGGTGCCGGTGGAGTCGTGCTCTTTTGGTTTCCTTCTTTGAAACTTGGAGCTAGCTAGGGGGAGGTGCTATTCTGCGTCATGCGTTCGTTTCTTACATTAATGGCAACTTACCACTCCAAATTTCGAGAGAGTAATGAGTTGATAGATTTGATGAGATCTCACCAAAAAATCTGGGCACGCATTGGCTTGTAAAACTGATTTTTATATTAAATAATTTTTTTATATTATCTAACTTTTTAAACGATGTGATTTTTGTTGTCTTCATAAGTTGTTACAGGTCAAAAATCACTATGAATGGCCCTATTTCGCATCTCTCTTTCTTTTTTGCCATCTTATTCTTGTCCATTTTATGGATTTTTAATATTTAATTTGCGCGTTCTTTCTCTTAAAAAAGGAATTTGCATATTCTTTCTGGGCTGTTTATTTACCTTTTCTGATTGCTCAGAATTCACAAAAATTATGGCTGTGGAGGCGTAATTTTAGTTTTCTATTTAAATATAGCATTGGTAGAGACGGAAATTGCAAACGTCTCATTAAATATTGGTATATGTTTTGAAGGATAAAATCGGAAGCGATGAACTAAACATACTTAACTCCAATTTTAGGAATCGCAGTTTTACAACCGGCTATTTAGGGAATAGATTCTTAGTTATTTGCACTTTACATCATCTGCTTCTTGCTGATTGGGAAAGAGGTTTGATTCGAAAGAAGCTGAGTGGTAGAAATAGTCTTTAACAGGGATAAGTATGGTCTAACTTTATAATTATTATTTAGATTTGTATCTTCTTATTACGTACACAAAGGTTGGTTAGACAAATTTTGCCAAATTGAGTAAATGTACTCTACATGACTGTCTAGATAAATTGGGGACTACAATTCCAAACCTAATTAACTTTTTTTTCATTTACTTGTTGTATTTGTGCTCCATTAATTTAACGTAGAAGACACTAGCAATCCGCCGGTCGTGTGTACTCGTGCTATATTTCATGTGTTGGACTTCTTTTTGGGGCGCTGCGAGGCTGCCTTGTGGGCCATCTGTGCACGGTTAGTCTTGCTTGTGGGCCAGCGTTCTTGCAAGGTCGTGGCACCGCATCACACTCTGACAGCACGAGCACGCTTGCACACGGTTTCATGCACCAACAAACGCCTAAGCCAAACGGAAACCGAGCCGTGTCGGTCCTAGTGCTTTGACCGGCACGCACTAAATTACAACATACGTAGGAGTACGTGTGCGAACGACCAAAGCCATCTGCAATAGTTATACCTAACAGCTAACTATAAAATTTCCATATCATTTATATAATACACACTAAAACTAGCATTCTAAAGAACTATCTATAAGGATATCTATTTGATGTTTACATGCACACACAGAATTTATAGATGCTGCCTCATTTGGCGTTATAGACTAGTGCTTAAGGAAGAGCTGGCTCGGTTTTTTTTGCATACTCTCTTTCCTCCACATAGGATATATGCTGATGTGTACATGCATATAGCTAGCTGACTCAGACCATTGCAGATGTCCTAACTGGGTTTTTGTCCAGATGCTTATAGTTTTTTGCTACGTATATTTATTTTTAAACGGTGTATTTTTAGATAAGATCTATAAATTATTTATAATAGATATTATATCAACTTTAGCTATACCATCAAAATCACATGTGTTATCTTTCTTTGTATTCTTTCTCACGAATAATCAGAATTTAGAAGTCATATGGCAAAGCTTTAAGTCAAAGTTTAAAAGACCTTAGATGTCCCTAGGAAGCATGTATATAGATTATCGTGTGTGCTTGTACGGCAGATCAGGGCTTGAGACCCGGACATGTGGGCCACGGAGTTGGGTAAAATGGCATGCCGATTTGTTTACTCAGGCGTGTCCCCCATGATCGACGCCACTGCGGTTGGGGAGAAGAGACCTTTCTAAAATCCTGGCACTAACCCTTGCACTCGTGCGTGCGTGCGTGCGTGTGGGCATGCAGAGGAGATATCGATTACTATGCCCTAGATACTTTACATGCTGACATGAGCATAGTTTAGTTCGGTGGTTTGTGCGAGAGCAACAACGCAGAGCGTTTTCAGGTGGGACTTTGTGTTGCCGTCAGGCACAAAGATAGGATGGGCGGAGGCAGGCTGCGCGGTTTGGGGTGCCAAGACCTGCGATTTGCGGGCGCTTTTGGGGTGACCAAAGCGTGCACGGTGGCGTTAGTTCGGGAATACCGAGGCACTTGTTGTGAAACAGTGGGGGCAAGCAGGGCAATCGCATGCAACGAAGGCTTGTGGCCGCTCGTCAACCGCAGACTACTTGCAATGGCTCCCGTGGATGGATTTGCTTAATCGTAGGGCCTTTTTTTTATGGGGGTTCAGTAATGTACTAGTACCAGCAGATACTCGTAACATTGACTAAGGGAATTGCATGTGTTAGGAAACCCGGCCTGGACCGGATGTTTTGATCCATAGTAGGCATCTTACCAGTAGACTATAAATAGGGAGTTGTATTCGTAATTTTGTATAGACAATCAGAAAGAAAGCAATAAAAAAGATAAAAAATTCTTCCTACCTTTTTGTATTTCAATCTACTATTCCATCTTTTATAATTAATTTTGTTTTATATTAAACAGAAAAATCAATTGAACTGGTCATCAGCGACGGTTCCTTGGCAGGATGCACGGTATGTGGGGGGCACCCCCGACCGACCACCGTGGCGGCCTTAGTTTTTTGGTTTTCGATCGACCGAGTCTGAGATTTTTCTTCTGATAGAGTGGACCGTTTGTCTCCTGAAAAGCGTTACTACTACTACTACTACTGACTAGTGCAGTGCATGGCCAACACCTTGTACGGCAAGTAATTATTTGCACTTCGCGTAATGCGCATGTGGAAAGGCTACTTGTTGCAGCTGTGGAGTAGAAGAAAGTTTGCCAGCTCTGGAGTTCGTTAGTTGTGTGGAGGCAGGTCGATCTGACGATTTCCTTTCAGACAAAACTCAAGTTCTAGCCATCACAATTTCGCAGAACCTGGGTCTTCCGAATACTATCATTTACAACGACATACACGTACTGACCAATACTCCTATTAGAGACGTTTGCATGTAAACTATGATTAAAAGTTAAAAGTTTACTATTTTGCAGTGGCAGACCAGGATCGAACTTTAGGTAGGGCGGCAGAGGTGGTCGTGTGAACCAAGAGTTGGTGCGGTACTACCGCCCTCACATAGCCCGATACTACTGCCATACGATAGTACCATTTCTCAAGAGCGGTACTATCACTTTTGGGGGAGCAAAAGTGCTCCAAAATACATATTTATGAAAATAACGTACCATTAACTAACTTTTCGGTCATATCGAGCTACGGACTACCGTATTTTTCTTGCGGTCATACCGTAGGGCGGTGGTAACGCTCCTCAACTGCAGTTATACCGTTTTTCTTGAGAATCTAAATTCAAATGCATGCATGACCTTTCATTGATCCAATGGTGCAAGAGAATGCTTTCAAGCTACTAGTCATGTTCCCTCTTTATAGTACGATATCTACTCTAGAATTCGGTCTTCCAACCAATCTCCAATGGCCGGTAAAATGATCCTAGGCTTCTTATACCTTTGTCTTGAAACATGTCAATCTTCTTGCAATGGCTGGTAAAATGTAAAATGGCCCTAGGCTACTTATACCTCTTGTCATTCATAGCATGCCTTTGCAAGTCATCAATTGAATTTCGAGGCTGAACCTTTCAATTAACTCGACAAACATGCTAGTCCCTCTAACAAACATTGTCATTAATTACCAAAATATTTTTAAGAGCCTAGATGCTTTCAATCTCTCCTTTTGGTAAGTGATAAACACCCTAACAATGTAAGTGAATTAAAAGAGTTGTAAAACGAGTTGTATATTCTTGTTGTGATTTTTGATAAGTAATTCTTGAAATGAGCTCAAAGGAATTGAGAATTCATTGCTTTCAAAGTCAATCAATAAATAAACAAAAACTCCCCCTAAACATGTGCATGTGGATTCAAGAGATGGTTTGCAAGCACATGTATAGATTTTAGAAAATTTTGACGGAGTTTCATTTATTTGTCGAACTTGAGGAAACATTGTAATCAAGAATAATAAGCATGAATGTATGAAAGCATGAAACCATAATGAACAAGAAAAATTGATATAGATAACAACCATAGTAATTGATATAGATAACAACCATAGTAACAAGTTCATTCAACATAGTTTATGCATAGCTAGTACAAGCTCATTCAACAAGCACCAAATAAGTCTGACTAGCAAATATAGCAAAATATAGATAATTAAAGTAGCTTCTTCTTTTTGCTCTTCTTCTTCTTGCCCTCCATGCTTCTCCATACTTCTCCCTTTTGGCATCAAATACCAAAAAGAGTCACTCCTGAGGGGAAAAGATCACGACGACGATGGCCGTAGCGAGTAGGTGGTGCCACAATGCTCTCAAGAGCACTCATCCTGCTAGTGAGAAAAGGTAGCTGCGAGTTCGTCTCCACTTGATTTTCTTGAATCTAGAGGACAACTGAATAAATCTGAGAAAGAGAGCTGCCATCTGCAGCTAGGTCTTGAGGAAATTGAACTCCTTCTTGGGCACATGGAGGAGCAGCTAAAGGGATAGAAGCGCCTTCTCTAGGCTTGTAAAGCTTATGCACTCCACCCCTTCCACCATGGTAGCTAATGATGAAGGGCCATAATGTATGGTGCATAGTAAATTCTTTTCACCCTATCATTCTTGGAAGCGGCTATCTTCTTGATGATCAAGTCTACCACATCAAATTTTCTGCCATTCATGATGATATCAATGATGTTCCATGTGTGTCCTCAGATAGCATCGAAATTTTCACTCTTAGAAAATATGGTGTGGTTGACGATCCTACTGATGAGGCTAGAAAGATGAAGCAATTCGACAAGCTTACCCGGAACATACCGCACATTGGGATTATAGAACTTGGTCCATGCCAGTGTTCTGAGTGCTTGTTAGGAGTATAATTTCTCAAATCTCCTTGACTCATTCTGTAATGCAAGCTCAAACTCATCTTCGGTGGACTCTAGCCTTTCTTGCTCAGTCATCCAAGTTATGAAGTTGAAACCTAGAGACACGTAGATTGTGGAATAGAACTGACGGATGACATCTTCATTGTAGTCGCACTTGAGAGAGACAATGTCATGCAGTCCGGCTAAGTAGAATAGCTGATAATCACCAGTGAATCGGTCAAGAGAGTCGAGGCACTGCCAATCCACGTACTTGTGGTCGACGAACTAGCGATGATGACCATACATCTAAAAAAAGATGTCCTGCTAAAACTTTGTGTGAAAGCGAGGATCTTTGGTAGTTCTTGGCTTCATGAATTAATTGGGGTGGCGAAGAATTGCGTAATTATCACTTGTGATGAGCCTGATGTTTATGGCTTGTTCTTTCGCCTTACTCATTTCTTCATCACATTCTGCTTCTTGTCCACTAGAGTTGCTTTCATCCTCATCACTCTTCGTGACCATTTTTGATTCATGGGCTTGCCTTGAAGACTGCCCCTTGTCTTTTGCTGCCATGTCCCTCAAGAAAGACTCGGTCTCCGAGTTGTTGTCAGTGCCGAGGACCGGTTCTTGCATGGATGTTGCCTTCTGTGAAGCTGCCTTGTGGATAGAAGGACCCACTTGCATTGCCAGAGGATCATAATGTCTGGTTGTCTTGGTCCTTGGCATCTTAAATAGGAATAACAAGGATAATTAGGACATGAGAGTACATATTTCAAACTAATGGAGATGAAGTAGTTGAATATTATCAGCAAATTTGGTAGTACCGTTGTGTACATATCGACAATACTGAGTTGTGGTAGTACTGCATGTACATGTTGGTACTATCGACATACGGTAGTACCCTAAATGTTGAGCGGTATTATCGCTTTTGCTAAACTAAACTTAGGGCGAGATCAATCTCGATTCTAACTAGTGTTTGTCATGGTTTGATCCATGGAAAAAACTTGAAATGTCACCAAACAATAGTTGAAATCATTTTGCCCCAAAGAATACAACTAATTGATCCACATTTGCCAAAACCCTAAAATTGAACCCTAGGTGCCAAAAGTGATAAAATAAATGATCCAATGGGGTATACCTTGAGGATTCAAGGGAAGAGATCACATGCACCAAGAATCAACAAAAGATCAAGACAAAATCTCCAAGAACTTGGAGGATTTGAGGTGGGGTTTCTTCTCTTTGCCAGATACGATAGTACCGCACTTTGAGGCCAATAATATTGTGAGGAAAGTGCAGTATTATCGCTTTCCCTGAGAAGATGGAGATTTGGAGAGAATATGCAAATGATCATTAGTTTTGCACTCAAGTAAACTACTTTCAGGATCATTATGCATTTATCTTGGCAAATAACATCCAATAATATAATTTTTATCAAATTAGGAATTATTGAGAAATATTTTTAAAATAGTTTTCTCAAGAGCTCCAATAATACTAAATGAAAGCAAATGGTATCAGGCATGAGTTCAAGTAACATTTGAGTAATCTATGACATTTAACCCGTTCCTCAATTTGCAAAAACGGCTTTCATCTAATGGTTTGGTGAAAATATCTGCAAATTGGTCTTCGGTCCGTATGTGGCTAATGACAAAGTCAGCCTTGCTCACATGATCTCTCAAGAAATGGTGACGTATATCTACATGCTTGGCTCTTGAGTATTGGACCGGATTATTTGCTATCTTAACGATACGATCACAATCACACAAAAGATGCATTTTGTCGAACATAACTCCATAATCCATAAAATTCGCCTAATTTATAGCAATAGTGCACAACAACTACCCGCGGGAATATATTCGGCTTCGGCGGTAGATAGGGCTACGAAATTTTATTTCTTAGATGACCATGAAACTAAAGATCTTCCTAATAATTGACAGTACCCGAGGTACCTTTTCTATCCACTTTGCAACCCATATAATCCGAATCTGAATATCCAACTAAATCAAAGTTAACACTTTTGAGATACCATAAGCAAATGCTAGAGAAATGTTTGAAATATCTAAGAATTCTTTTTACGGCCACCAAATGACATTCTTTTGGTGATGCTTGAAGTCATGCACACATCTAAATGCTAAACATGATATTAGACCTAGATGCAGTCAGATAAAGTAAACTACCAATCATGGATCTATAAAACTATAAATCTGCCGGTTTACCACCTTAGTTGAGATCAAGATGACCATTTGTCTCCATGGAAGTCTTGATGGGCTTAGCGTCCTCCAAGTCAAATTTCTTGATAAATCCTTCACGTACTTTGTTTTGCTCATGAACGTCTCATCCTTTAGTTGTTTGATTTGGAATCAAAGGAAGTAGCTAAGCTCTCTGATTATGGACATCTCAAATTTCCTAGATATCATATTGTTATAGGTGTGAAACCCAAACACAAGTGAGGGGGTGGATGTCGCCCATCTTACAGGCCGTTGTCCACGAGAGTAAAAATGACACATGGATTTATACAGGTTCGGAGCTCCGAGAAGACTGCCCTACTCCTATTGGTGAGCCAACGGGGTTACATCCAGGGAGAGAACCCCGAACCTGTTTAAATATGTTTCTTTATTACTCATGAGAGCTCCCAAGAGCCCCAATCCTCACAGATGAGAGATATATGAGGTATTTATAAGCTTTTGGGCTTGTACAAATGACCAAAATACCCCTTAGGGGATAGCTAACCTATGAATACAAGGGGTACAATCATCCTATGTGAGTGTAATCGTATTTCTTGATGTGTAAGCAAGTGTTTTCTATAGTGTGAACCCTACTGGTAGACGTGGTTTTGTTAGTGGAGGGATAAATTATTTCCGCGATAAATATCATCAATATAAACTTGACAAACAAAGAGGTTATCATGTATAATTTTTGTAAACAATGTTGTATCAACTTTCCCGTTTTGAATCCCTTTAATAGTAGAAAATCTCAAAGGTGTTCATACAACTCCCTAGGAGCTTGTTTGAGACTATATAGCATCTTGAAGAGTTTGTACATATGATTTGGATTCTTAGGATCTTCAAAATAAGAAGGTTGTTCAAAATAGACAAACTCGGTTATTTTTTCAATTACGAATGCGATTTTTAACTTCCATTTGAAATAATTTTACGTCAAAACATGATACGAAGGCAAATAGCGAACAGACTCAAGTCAAGATATAGGAGCAAATATTTCATCATAATTCAAAATTTCGACTTGTGCATAACCTTGATTGATTACCCTTGCTTTATTTCTACCCATAACTCCGCTCTCATCTTGTTTGTTCTGAAAGACCCATTTTGTGTCAATTACGTTGTGCTCCTTAGGTCTTTCCACCAATGTCCAAACATCGTTCCAGATAGAGTTCTTTAACTCTTTGTGCATTACGTTCACCTAATTCAGATCGTTTAATGCTTCATCTATACGTTTAGGCTCAAGAAAGGAAACAAAAGAGTATTGTTCACAAAAAGTGATACAGGATCGAGTTTGAACACTCTTTCTCACGTCATCAAATATTTGGTCTGTTGGGTGATCTTTTGCAAAAGCGTTGTGGATCTTCGGAGGTAGTGTTGATGGTAGCTCTTATTCCTTCTTTTCTACATCAATTGCTTGATTGTTGTTTGTTGTGGTAGAGGTAGGAGGTTCGACATGTGTTGATGATGGTGAGCTGGTTAAGTCTTCTTTTCATTTGATATCGCCAATTTGTATGTTCTTCATTGCATGACTCAATCCATCATCACCTACATCATCCAAATTGTCTTGCTATTCTTGAGAGCCGTTAATCTCATCAAATTGAACATCACAAGTTTCTTCAACTAAATCAAAGTTTTTGTTGAAGACACAACATCATTTACTATTTGATGAGTAGCCAAGCAAAAATCCAACACCACAATAACTTCGAAATTTTGAAAGCCGAAAATCTTTTCTTAAAATGTAACACTTGCAACTAAAAACACAAAAATAAGAGATATCCGGTTTTTCCCAATGAGATGCTCATAGAAAGTTTTTTTCTTAAAAGGCGATGTTAGTAAACACGATTTATGGTATGACAAGACGAAAATAAGACATGTTAGTCCATCTAACCAACATGGTCATTAATTACTAAAATATTTTTAGAGGCCTAGATGCTTTTAATCTTCTCCTTTTTGGTAATTGATGACAGCCCAAACAATGTAAGTGAATTGGAAGAGTTTGAATATACCATTTGTTATAAAATGAGTTGTATATTTTTGTTACAACTTTTGTTAAGCAAGTAATTCTTGAGATGGGCTCAGAGGAATTGAGAAGTTGTTGCTTTCAAAGTCAATCATAAGAAATTAATAAGGATGCTTTCTTTGCAGAAACCACAGCGCACTATGCTAATATTTTTTGCACTGTAGATAAGCATCATACATATACACATCTAGAGATAATGGAGCTATGTTTAGCTCTGGTTGAGTGTCACGTACAGATGTTTTCTAGAGCTGAGTTCGAGTGATTTACATATGTCTTTATCTCTTGTTGTTGTTCAAAATTAGCGCAGGTTGAGTTCATGGAGCAGATGAGGATGATGGCATCCTAGAGGGCAGTAGCTTGCGCTTTTTTAATTTTTTAAAACACTTAGTTCTGCTCTATTAATTTCTACAAACTGTTTTTCTATAGTAAATAACTTCTACAGTAACTAGTTTTAAAACGAAGTATCTTTTCAAGACGAATTTTACTAATCAATTGTAGTATATACACTATAATGACTTTATTTATATCAGTCAAAATCATACGCGAGTCTCTCTACAAACTTTTCTATAAACTGTTATTATTCATAAGTTAAAATCAAAAGTTAGTATGTTTGGTATCAACTTCTTCTGTGCAGTGCTAAACAGAAAGTACTGTGACAAGCACAAGGGTCATATCGATGTATCCTAGTGGTAAGAACTTCGAATGCAAAAGAAGGGTCATTACTTAGAATCCATCCTATTTCTTTAGCACATAATCTCGTGTTCTCCCTTGAACAGCTGAAACAATACAACACTAAGGGGGAGCCATGTAAGGATTATATATGCTTCCTTATAAACTAAATTTAAATAATGTATATTTGTGGGTAAAAGTTAAGTAGTAACAATTCACATTTTACATTACGTTCACAACTTGAGAACTATAGTCAAATCAAATCCTAATCTTTCAAATATTGAATTTATGAATTAGTGTTATCCATCGATGATCATGTGGTGGGATGCGGTGGTGATATTAAAGCAAGATATTTGAGAGGTTACTAAGACCGAATTGCTTTCCAGACTTCTAACATCCTAGAGAAACAATTGAACATTTCAAGAACAAAGTCATAAGATCATGGATCAAATGATCTAGGTGCAAGAAGAATGGGCAAAAGTAAAGAGTTATTTGCCACACATGAATCTGAACGTGTCTAAGCTCTTCACTTAAAATAATTTGATATGTGTTTTTATAGTTTCCTATATCTATGTCAATTCATTTATATCTCTGTAACTGGTATAAATCTTTTTTGTAGGGCTTCTAATGAAGGTACATGCACGACAAGCCAATAGTTTGATGAATGTTTTGCATTTATTCACCAAGAATAATGTTATAGTTAGCCTCTTAGTTGAAGGTTAGGAAATTTACCATATTTGTACTTATAGTTTTAGTGTTCAATTAGGTCAGCCACCATAATGTTAGTATTGAATAATTTTTTCATGGATGTTCTTGGATTTGTATTATATTTTAATATTGGATGCAAAGAACGAGCTCAAGTTATTGGTTTAAATGAATAAAAAAGCAGTTCATATCGATATGTTATTAATTGTTTATATTGGTAATTACATATTTCAATTTTATTGTCAATCGTAAGTAATTTTACTGCTAGTTATAAATAATTTTACTGTCAGTTACTAAGTCGTAAGTATTTTTATTGCCAATCCTAAGTAATTATATTGCTAAGTCACTCGTTCGTATTTAGAAGAGTGTAATAACTCTAACACAAATAATTTTATTGTCAACCATATATAATTTTTCTGTGATATCACAGAACCGTCTGGTATGACACAATATAGGTTCGAATAGGATACATCACAATTAGATTTAATATGGCTGATTTGAATAAGCTATCGTGTTGTGTTGTGTCTATCCTCCGATCCAAACACGATATGGAGAGAGATTGAGCTATGTCGGACCGGCCCATGCACGCTTAGCCAAATAGACCATTGATGGTCCGTTGATTTTACTGTCAGTCTTAAGTAATTTTACTGCTAGTTATAAATAATTTTACTGTCAGTTACTAAGTCGCAAGTATTTTTACTGTCAATTCCAAGTAATTATATTACTAAGTCACTCATTCGTATTTAGAAGAGTGTAATAACCCTAACATAAATAATTTTATTATCAACCGTAGATAAATTTTCCATAATATCACAGTAGAGTTATTATGTGCCGGACCGGGTTAGACTGGGCCATCATGCCGAAGAGCCGGCCAAAGCACAATACGGCTGATCGGACCAGGTTGGTATGGCTAGTATTACTGTCTATATCATGTCGTATCTGAACCGGATCAATGATAGCCTGCCCTAATGGCCAGGTCTAGCATACCGGTGATGTCAACATTAGCATACCGGTGAACGGTGATCACACACCAGCTTCGTTACTAGTTCATTTGTTCTAACATCCCTATAGCTAGAAAGTGGTCATATCAAACCGGCCTTTTTTGTTTCTTACTGGCATTCAAGTAGTGTCATGTCACCACATTTGCACACAAGCATGATGCATTGAGGTTTCCAATGCTGTGTAACGCATGCATAGCGAAGCCTGGCTTCCGCTCATAGGTTTCAGGGGCTCGAAATGGACGTGTTGTTTTCTCTCTTTTGTTTTTTGCTTTTTCTACTTTTTTTTTCCTTTGTATCGTTGCGAAGATATATCAGTGTTTTTATTTTCTTATTTAAATAACTCTGAAATAATATGCACTATAGTATAATTTTAATCAGAAATTGCTAAAAAAGTTCGAATGAACGCTTAGCAGCTAGCTACACTATCGTACACCACGCAGGCTTAGTGGTGATCATTTTAGCTTATTTTTGGTGACTTATAGCTAAAAAGCACTGTAGCTGGCTGAAAAAATACTGTAGTTGACAGAGGCTTATTTAACATAATTAAATTTAAAAAATTAAAAAATATAAAAAATATGTTAGCCCATCACAAACAACGCAAACAAATACGGCAAAAAAAAGAACCGGCAAAAAAGCTAAAAAAACAAAAATTCAAAAAAAGACGAAATTATGAATAATTAAAAATAAACCAAAAGCCAGAAGCTAAAACCGAAACGAGCGGAGCCTTAGTCTTCATTCCCTTAAAATGTAAATAACAAGAAATGTCTACATGGAGAGAGAGAGAGGAGAGGGAGGAGCAAGTAGGCAGGTTTAGTCTTCATTCTCTTAAAATGTAAAGAACAAGAAATGTCTACATGGAGAGAGAGGAGCAGTGGCGGACCCAGAATTTTACCAAAGGGTATGCCGTACCAAAATTTTCATATGCAATTCGGTAAAACCATTTGCCAATTCTATAAATAATTGTAAACCGATCTACTTATCAAATTTTTCTGATGAGCACTTGTTATCTCTCTCTAAATTCTAAAATCAATTTTTAATCTCTAATTAAATAAAAATAAAAGCAACATGCCAACATAGATCTCTACAACTACAAAAATGATATATGAAACTAGTTACAACAGCATCCATATAGCGACAATAGAAAACATATGTGATCAAACTCAGTGATTCACTGGAAGATTTTCTTGTGCTATAATGGTCCCAAGGCAATGTTGATATATTGATCGAATTATATCAATCTGAAATACTCTCTCTTGCAGCGCCCTGTGGGATCGCTTTCCTCCTATACAATCAAAAGAACTGCCATATTTGGAGTGCAGGTGTCTATCTTGACCGAATACTGGCTGTACTCAACCACCTTGATTGGGAGGTTTGATCCTCTGATCGCTCTCGATTATTCTTTCAACATACTATTCTCTCCGATTCCTTTGGTATTTATGGTTGTGGACAACTTTTGCGTCAAAGCTATTTTCATTCCTGTGATCGCAGGTTGGAAAGCATGGTTTAATTATTGAATTCATCGATTGAGTACAAGATAAGACGCAGTGCAACCTATTTACCTGAGGTTGCCGCCCATGAAGGTAAATACTTATCTGCTACATTTTCTCCTAATACACATGTTTTCTTGAGTTCCTTAGTTAATAAAACTACTACATGGAGCCACTCAAAACCCATTGAAATTTTCTATTCAGAGTTACAAAGATGAGATTTTCTTGAGAATAATTTGGTTTCATGGGCCAAAGCATGTTAGGTTTGTGTTGCTGGGGCAAAAAAAAAAAAGAA
The DNA here is from genome assembly GCA_036346245.1 of Bonia amplexicaulis. Classification (NCBI taxonomy): domain Eukaryota; kingdom Viridiplantae; phylum Streptophyta; class Magnoliopsida; order Poales; family Poaceae; genus Bonia; species Bonia amplexicaulis. Next base: position 37,854,812 of record CM070735.1, read on the forward strand.
CCTATCGCTATATGAAGTCCACCATTTGTCTAGCGAACCCTCCAACCTGTACCCCATTTGGAAATCAAGTATTCGAGTTATCATAGTTAACTCAGTTGCTTTGATATAGGCTATAGGAAATTAATGTAGGAGTGCCGTAAGTGCTGCATATGTTAATCACATGAGATTTCTCCGTGTTACGAATTCATATGGCTGGAATACAATTTGAAAAGCATGGAAGAACAAATAAAACATCCGATCGAATCGTGCATAAATTAAGGAGTTCGTCTTGCGCGTCTTGCACGGGAGCAGCGCGCTGCGTAGATGCGAGTATGCGACCACCACGCAGTCACGGAGATGCAGGCAGGCGGGAGGTCACGCAGACGCAGGCGGGAGGCACCGAGGCGCCACGCAGCGCAGTGGGAGGCGAAGACGAAGAGTCGAAGGCGCGAACCGTCGGCGAGCCAGCGCCGGATGTCGACTTCTGGACCACGGTGGTATGCCGTGGCCCACCCGACATACCCTGTGGGTCCGCCCCTGGAGAGGAGAGGGAGGAGCAAGTAGGCAGCATAAAAGTAGACCACAATGAGACAAGCTAAGGTGGTATTTTAACTAGTTTATAGTTTAAATTTATAGATGTTTCTTTTGTCTTATAATTGGACTTATATTATAGGGATTGCCAGTTTTTTCTAAGAAAAAAAAGAAAAATTATTGTACCGTTATGAACATACAAAAGAATAGAGAAAAAGAGAAACATCAAAAAAAGAAAAAATCTTAAATAGGTTAAAATTAGAAGCTGATTTATTTTAAATAGCTCCTGGTCTAAACATACTAAAAACAAAAAAAATCAGAAGAAACCGTTTGAAGTAAGATCCACATCCACGACGCAATCGTCTTCCCCACACAGCCACGACGCCATCCCATCACCCCAGCCTTGTTTCCCACCATTTCTTGGCTTCAAGCAAAGCATTGCAAAACCAAAGCATGCATGCAATCGATCACGCACCACGCGGACGCTGACACGTGGGAGCCACGTGATGCAGGGCCCACGCCCCCAGCCGGAGGCCCGACGCCCTGTCATCCACCTCACGGCGCGCGATATTTGGCCCTTGCTGCAGAGAGAGGAAGTGTCTGCGAGACGAGAGTCGAGAAGAAGAAGAGGGAGCAGGCTATTACCCGGGTATAAGGATGCTCCGCCATGCAAAAGGGTGATGCGTGCGCGGGACGAGGTGAGGCCGCGAAGGCGCGAAGAGGCCAATAAAAGAGGAGAGAGAGGAGGGAGAGGGAATCGCTGTGGTCGAGGAGCGAGACATGGGAGGGCGCGACTTACGAGGCGGCGGAGAGAGACGGAGGGGGAGGTGGCAGCGGCAATACCTGCCACGTAGGAGGGCAGCCACCAGTGACATGGCGGTTCGTGCCGTTGACCGTCTCCGTACGTCCACCGCCTGCAAAACCTCCCCTATCGCACACACACTTTACACGCCTACACACATACACTCCCACCCTCTCTCTCGCTCGGTGATGGCCTCCGAGAAAGAGAGGGGAAGGGGGCAGAGGGTTTACTGGACGCACAGCTGTCAGGCATCAGGTCGGTGGGTCCGAGTTCCATTGTCCGTGTTAACGTGTAGCTTCTTTTCTCGAATAAATTTATTTTTCTTATCATATTTTTAAAATAGTTTATTTGATAAATTTTTTAAAATAATTTATTAATTTATTATAGTTTATTTGTATAAACGCTCGTAATAAGGTTACAAATCATGGGCAGTATTTATTTAATTGAAGCAAATGCTTGTGCTGAAGCTCAAATTCTACGAAGTAAAGGTAGCCACGATATACATATCGTACTAAGTTGGCTAATAAAAGGAACAAATGCACTTTGGAATACGAAAATAGTGCTTTTGTATGCTTTGTGCAAAATAGACTGTACAAATCTCGATGCAGTCATGTTAGTAGTGAAGTCATGGACTTTTCTCTCCGGTGAAGTTAATATAAAAAGAAGGTAAGTAACTTTTGCTGGTATTGAAATTTCTGTGAGTTCCTACTTGCCCTCTATTCCAATTCATTTGTTTTATTTCATTGCAAACACCTCCTGACATGATTAGGTATTTTTGCTAATCTAGTTTTATATAACATAGTTCAATCCACAGCATTTCTTCGCATGAAATGAGTAACTGTGCCTGTGAATTCCTTCTATGGTAGCTCTTTAATATTTTTAGAAAAAAAACTATGCTAGCTCTTTTACGTACTGTTATATTTTAGGATGTGTCTAGATATCACTCGGATATTTTTTCTAACTATTATCTAGATTTAAGACCGTTAGATTAGAGATCAAACGGTCCCTTTTTAGAGGAGTGGGAGATTTTTTTGGAGAATGTAGAGAAAAATTCATGGCCGTTAGATTTAATCCAATGGTCACAAATCTAGATGATAGTTGAAAAGAAAATATCCAGATGATGTTTATCAACACTATATTTTTATCAATTGATCAGTGGAATGCTCAAGTTCAAGAGTAAGAAAAGGTGTATCTATATTTGCTTCAAATGGCCCTGTAACCAGTGAATGAGCCATCCCTTCGGCAGGGTGGGCACTTGCCCGGGCTCCGTCACTAACCACCTTATGGGCCTGTTCTTTTCCTCCGAAGCCGGCGGCTTTTGACTTTTGCTACAGTACCTAACTTTCAAACGGAGTATTTTCTCAAGGCGGGGTCTACAGTTAAAACGATCTACACATTAAAAGCCCAACATCTGTACCATCTAAAATCGCAAGTGAGTATCTGTCTCTCCGTAATCTGTACCGTAAATAGTTAAAATTCAAAAATTTCAGCCAAAAACCATAAGCCGCAGCCGAAAAGAACAGGCCCATAATCCGTCACCGTCCACCGGAGCTGAAGAACAACACATTTTTGGGCTAAGATGAACTCTAGCTAGTTCATAACCATGTTAAACTTGCTTAGGCTAGATTTTTTTTGCCAGCTCTGCTACGGCCAGTAACCATCTAGTCAGAGTAGATTTTGGCCGAGTTCTTTTAAATTTAAAGTTAGGCTATACGTGTACTATCTATAATAACTAGTTTTTAAACGGTATGTTTTTTAAGATGTGATCAATAGAAAAATTATAATAAAAAATGTACTAAGTTCAGTTGTACCGATTAAAATCATATACGACTATTTCGCTCTACGTAATGCCTCTCACGATTAGATAGAATTTAATTATTTAAGTCATAAACTATAAATCATCAGCGTAAAAGAATCCACTTTTTACTTAAGCACGCATATATGACACACCACGTATCTATCTATATATATAATGACATACATCACATGAAATGTCAAGGTGTATCCCATGAATTCCTTTGTTTCAGCGGAGGCGCCGTCAAGAGTAGCACAAATAGAAACCCTTAAACCGGGCCGCAGACACGGGTGAGGTAGGCGACGAAGAGAAGAACCATAAACACGGGCATGTGCAAGATTTCTATGTAATATAGGCTATTTTCCATACAAATTCCCTGAAATTTCTGCTATACAATCAAGGCCATAAAAAAGTGCAGACAGATTCTTAATCATGTGGATTGATCCTGGAGCGTCGGCAGCTGTATCTTTTGGCCAAGTGTCGCTTCACAGATCGACAGGTTGAGGAGACTAGGTGAGTCGATGGCACAACGGAAGTGGGTAGCGCTGGGCCCTACCCCTCACAATCGCGAGTGCAGAGAGCGAAGGCCCCTGCCTGCCCCGCGCGCACGTACGTTACTGCGCTGTTTGTGTGTCTCCCATATCCGTACCCGCGCCGCTTATCATGCAGCGCATGCATGTGCGCGCGCGTTTGAGCCAAACGCGAACCCAACAAAAATTAAACGAACCCCTGCGACTGCAGCATTTGCACTGTAGTGCTAGCTAGCTGCTCCGGTCGAGCAGGCGAACAATAATTGTATCGGGCAAAATCTTGCCCAGCCATTTCTGGTGTGATTTTGGACCCCCTACAAAACTTCTGGAGATCATTCGTTCCCCAGGGCTTGCTCCCCTCCTCTTCTCCCCTGACATGCATGCCACACTAACACCATGGAACAGATTATTTTCTTTCCATAAAGGAAAAAAAAACTCTTCTGATTAATTAACCTGGGATCAGAAGACAAGTGCTCTTCTAATTAATTAACCTGGGATCAGAAGACAAGTGCTGAGCTAAAGGCTCGCAGCCTCTTCTACAGTGTGTGAGAATGTGAAACCATGTAGAGATTACTTTATGGTTGTGATGAGTAATTGACTTTTGGATTAGAGTTTGTCTGAAGGTTGAGTTTGATTTTTGAGGTTTTTGCAGATGTTTGCTTTCTGACTGTCGTCCTCGTGGTCTACGACTTGGTGGTCGCAGGTGCTCTTACGACTTGGTGGTCGGTCAGACCAATCTGCAGAACAACATTGGAGTGATCGATAACTTCAGTGCCTAAACGATCTTGTGTGATCGATAGTCGTAGCCTGCGATTGATGGTCGTAACTTTCTTTTCGGGAGGTGGACCGGGACTAGGCTCAGGGAGGAGTCTTTAGGGGTAGTTGGAGCTTCTCTTTCTTTTCGGGCTGCTTTTCATGAGGAGCTTACTTGTTGTGCATTCATTTGTGTCATATTGCATTGTATATACATGAATGCTCGTACAAATCATGGAGCCTTGACTATTATCCTTATGTGACATGATATCGTGCTTTACATCTTGCTATGTCTTGTGATAGCTTGCTAGATTTATCATGTTTTTCTATGTATAGATTAGTTTTGCTATGCTAGTTTTATTAAAAGTGAACAACTTGAATTAAATCATGTCTTGATGGATCTTGCGACTAGTCTGGCTCTAGTGATCCTCTTATGATTCATGCCATGTCAAATAAGTTGAGTTGGGTCTTGAATCTGCATTAAGCTTTAGATTGAGCTATGCTAGTTCATTAGCGAAGCATGAGTTAGTATTAACTCTTTGTTCTTGAACTAAGTCAAGAAAATGCAAAAAGATTCTTTTGTACGAAAAAAAACTAATCTCATCAATCTTTTCTTATGAGATGACTTGCCATTGCACTAGGCATGAACTCAAGGAAAGCTTTGGATGACTAAGATCATTTCCTTAAACTTCTTACTTGGAGTGGTCGCATAAGGCTTGAGATCTAGCACATGGTTAAGAAAACAAAATCTTGTGAAAATGGTTGAAACCAACCATGAATTTCTAAAAATGACAAATATGCTAAATTTGCTCAATTACAAGTAATATCAAGTACTTGAACAAAATGTCTCATTTTTGAACTTGTCGCACTCTAAATTGACTCAATTATAGCTTATTGGTTCCACTTAGAATATTGACATGACTTTAGTCATTTTTGGATACCTTTAGCTAGACTATGATCTTGAGTGACTTGACATGTTAAACAATCCATTTAGTTTAAGATTAAGGCTTATTTGGCTTTAGCTTGGTAATATATGGTTTGTCATGATCTAGATAACGCTTTCACCTTTTATGGTTCGATGTAATATTTAGAAAGTCACTTTGGATAATCTATATGGCTTCTAATGCTTAAAATAAATCAAATGCAATCACGCCATTTCATTCATACTCTATTTTATTTCATACATCTTGATGAGTCTATTGCCAAAAAGGGAAGCATGATAGAGAAAAAGACATTAAGATGTGTAATAGGCTTTAAAGGGGGAGAATGCATATAGTCATCTTGCTATGAAAATGGTCATGGTGAGCAATTGCTCTCTTTTTAGACCATGAGCAAGATTCGGTTTTTGTGAGGTTTTAGGTGTGATTTGAAGCTTTTGTAGAAAACTTGCTCTTTCTTGTCGTTTGCTCCATTTCGCACTTTGTCAACATGGCCATGAGTTTCGACTTCCTGTCTTTTCTGTGTTTGTCAATATACTTAAGGGGGAGACTGTGAGATCATATGGAGGTCACCCTATGGTTATAATGAGTAATTGATCTTTCAATTAGAGTTTGTCTGGAGGTTAAGTTTGATTTTTGAGGTTTTTGCATATGTTTGCGTTCTGACTATTGTTCTCATGGTGTACGATTTGATAGTCGTATGTGCTATTACGATTTAATAGTCGGCCGTACAAGTTTACTTTACAGTCGTATAGATTACTCGCGAGCAAACGGCTGTGCTATCGAGCGCAAACCAATACATACATGCAAACTTGTCGCCGGCATAGTGTACGTAACCAGATAACCTCGACCACTATACCTCATTGGCAAGATGGGACGCACGCACGTAGCAGTGACAGGTCAGCTAGTCGCTACTCGCGTGTGGTGTGCGAGGCACCGACATCGCACAGTGAAGAATTTTGGTAGAGCACGCACGCACGCACGGGCATCGTCGTCTGTTGTGGTGGATGGACGGGGGCGGGACAGGGGGTTTTGTCGGGGGCCGTGTCGCGACGCCATCCTCGTATTGGTCCCCGGGCGACAGGTATACGGCGCACGTATTCGTGCCACCCTACCAGTGCGCCCCCTGCTACAGTCCGGGCCCGGACCTTCCATGCGTGTCCCCCTGCGCTCTCGCTGCACGTCACAAAAACTGGAAGCCGGCAGTGGTGTTTCAATCGGTTTCGACTTCAGATTTCAGCTTAAAGGGGTCAAAAGTCGAATTGAATTTCGCAATTTACAAAAATAATTTCTCTAAACTATTTTTAAAAGCCGCCAGCTGGCTTCCGTGGTCTCCTTTGCTTCCATGTTTTTTAAATACTATTTTCTAAATTTTATTTTAATAGCTATTTCTTCTAACTATTACTACTTTATTTTAGCCACAAGATAGAAGCTTTAGTTAAAATACCCCTACGACTAGGAGGCGCCTAGCCGTCTTTGCCATGCGGCCTATATCACAGGGCATGCATACACGCCCATGCCCATGTCTTTTCCATTTCTTTTGTAAACAATTCTGAAAAACACTAGGTGGGTTTTTCAGCTGTGGCTTATTACGACTATGGCTTATAATTTTTGGTTTTAACGTGAGCGTTTGTACGAATGAACGGAATGTCAATAAGTTGCTTGAAAAATGTTATCCCAATAAACCGTTTTAAAACGAAATGGATAAGTCATTTTGTTTATTTATTTAAAAGAAATCATGAGCTATAAGTCATATGCCAAAAAAGAACTTGGCTATTATGTCTACCAAGCTAGGTTTCTCCATGTGGTCATTGGCTCATTGCCGTGGACGATTTAAGCATACTACTACTGAACATTTAATTTGAACTATCCTAGCACACTAGTAAATTTGGATTATGCCCAGATTGACGTCCATCGATCAAAACCCAGCACCAGCAGCAGCGAAGTACCACTAGCTAGTAGCTACCGGCCGGCGGCGCGTCGATCGGCGTTTCCCTTCATCTTTCTCTCTGTATATTTTCGTTGCGGAGATTGGGAGATCCCTGCACCTGTCGCGGCCAGATAGGGTATCCCTGGTCTTCAGGACATAGCCCCACCTACTCGTCGATACTCTTCTCCCTCCGCCCATTACCCGCCTCCCATCACCCCTCTCTCTCTTGCCCAAAGACTCAATACGACAATCTAGCGGTCGCGCCGGTACACGCCACTGTGCATGTTTCCCTGTGTTGTCTAAAATTATATAATTTCGATCCTTAGATCAAAAGAATTTTTTAGCGTCAAAATTATATATAATTATTATCGTCTCCAATAAATAGTCAAAGATGTCACTCGGTTGAGCTGAAATAAGCTGCTTTATGGCTGTATCTTTTCCTGTAAATAGTCAAAGATGCCGCTCAGTTAGGTTGAAATAAGCTGGCTTATAGCTAAAATTGTCAGAATGGTGATCGAAATTACATCAGAATGATCTTGACTTATTTAACGTAATTAAATCTTAAAAAAATAAAAAATAAAAAGCAGATTAGTTCATCATGGATAACGTAAATGAATACGAAAAAAACTGATAAAAAAGCTCAAAAATTAAAAAGATAGAAATAAATAAAATTTATAAATAATAAAAAATAAATTAGAAGCTTAAATCGAAATAAGTGTTGCCAAAATTCAAATACCATAATACGAAATACGCAGCAATAGGCTAAACAACTCACCTGCTATTTCCAGGGCTGCCAGGGTAGGCTAGGGTGAAAAGCCTCGGGCGCGTCTCTTTCCCACCGCCTGCGCCGATCGAGGGACGCCAAAAAAAACGGCACAGACATTTTCGGGGGATGCGAAAGACTATTCGCGAAGCCAAGGGAAAAGAGCAGCTGTAGCCTTTCGGCGTCGGTGAAGCTTCTCCTCACCGAAACCACACTGTTCTGTAATCTATTCTGGGCCAGTAGATACATACACTGATACACGTGTGTTTGTGTGGAGTACATGGATTCTTGATTTCATCTCCGTAGACTGTCGAGCGATGGACTGATGGAGCTGCCTCTTCATTCAACTGTGGAGAATGGTACAGGACTACAGGAGAATGGCATAACAGATATTCGCTGTGTGATTGCGGCACATGTCACTCGGGATGATTCGTGCCAACTTGACTGAAAAACCAAGGACACGTCGACTTACAACAGGTAGGGAGTCGTATCACTGGACTCGGTACGGCATGGTTCTCGAACAGTTCAAGTTATTTTTTAAAAATTTAGCATTTGAATATCTATTTTTATAAAAATATTCCAATCGTCGAGCTTACAAGACATGATAGACGATACGTATCACCTGCCGTGTCTAGAGAGCACAATAGAAACCAGATGGCATGACAGCAAAATGTGTGATGCAAGAAAGTAGTCGCCCACGGCGCTTCTTTGCCGCACTCGGCCAAGAAGAAGTTGTGCAGCAAAGATAGGTGGAGATGGCAAAAAAACTCGTTAGTGAACCCGTTGGATCGGTTTAAAATTGATTCAATTATATTTGTTAATTTGGATTTTGCTCTAACTCGGCTCGGCTTGTTTGCACGCTTCTAAAAATACGTCCAAACTATACGCAAAATGATTTAAATTAAATTGTGCCAATTTCGGGAAAAGCTCAATATGACGAGGGCTTGGCTCCATATCCACATCTAGCCAGGGGAGGGGAGGGGAGGGGAGGCTCGGGGTCCGGGGCGCTCGGTTGCAGCACTGGCTCGGCAACGCCATGTGGTAAATTTAGTTTTTTTGTAACTAGACGAATACCTGTGCAAACTAGTTAAAACGTGTATTTTGATACGCATTAAAAAAATCCTACTATGTTTTATTCATGTGTGCATAGAACTTTTTTAGGAAGGTGCAAGAGGTTCGAAGGGCCAGATAAACCACCAAGTAGTAAAGATACATTGTTCCAAATAGATATAGTAATGGATCATGTGTAGACCGACAAATCACTTCGCAATGAATGTGCGAATTAAATGGCGTGTAGGGTTTGGTTAAGTGCATATGTCTGGTCACTACTCATATGATATAAGCGGCAACATGCGCAAACCATCAACCCAACTACAGCTAATATACATGTCCGTCTTTTGGAAGTCATGGTTCCATCAGTCATCGTACACATTTGGTTCATCTGTGCCTCTCCCTTATCTCTTTTACGGGCTTTAGCCCTTGCGACTCAGGCATAGTAATCGACTTTCACAACCTGTGTAGGTTTGTTCCAGTCAGAAATAACCTGGTGTTCAGCGAGGCTTCAGAGACCACCGATGCCTTACCCTTTTCCTTTCCACTGTCATCTGAGGTGTAAGGTTTTCAGCGTGTGAATCTCTCTGGTGCCACGGGTAGTTAAGCATGTATTTTTGCTCGATGAATAGCTTGTCATACATATCCAGACCGTTAATCTATTGAAAGAAGCAGCAACACTCCGTGGTCTACTGGCAAGGACGGAGTGGGTTAGAGAAGTGCAAAATAAAACATGCAATGTGAAATAGCAAATACATGTTTCAAGGACTTCACCGCACGTGTAGTGCGCTCGAGTAGCAGTTGACAGGTGTGTGGATTGAATGATATGTGATGGATTGCTACAGTTGCACTATGGCCGAGGAAACTCTGGCAACACAGGTGCATTTTTTGCAAGAATTATCAGGGTAAGATCTCGTCTTATTGGCCACCTATTTTTGCTTGTGAAGCATCTCTTCGTAGTTCGACATACCTAATAGCGGTGCAGTGACGTCTTGTATCTCTCCTCTCTTCTCCCTCTCCTCTCCCCTAGTTTTGAGATCAGCTCGATCAGAGTCTTGGGTCTGGTCGTAGGGGCCGTCTAGATTTTATATGCGGTCGGTGTGCACTGGTCAGGAGTAAAGCATGTACATGTTGTCATTTAGCTGGGAAAAGCTGGTACATGTTATCAAATCACTGGAAAAACTGGTGCATGTTGTCCAATCATTGTGAAAAGCTAGTATATGTTATCAAATCACTGGAAAAGCTGGTGTATACTGTCAAATCACTAGGAAAGCATGTGCGGTCTGTTCACTCGCTACGAAAAAACTAGTACGTGTTGTCAAATCATCGGGAAAGCTGGTGTGCATTGTTCACTGGCTGCGAAAGGCTGTTACGTGTTGTGAAATTACTATAAAAGCTGGTGCGTGTTGTTCACTCGCTGATTTCTCAAGAAAGGATTCCAAGGACTATGTGAATAAGAAAAACAAAAATAAAACATAAGGCCTAAGATGACCACACAACATTTGTAATATTTTGGTCAATTTGCCTATGACAGCTAGTATATAGCACTTAGGCCGTGCTCTATCATGTGGATACAATACATTATACGTCTACTACTTAGTACATGGGTTGGTGCTTACAAACAAAAACCTACTACAAAACACTACGAGCTAACATAATTCGTAGGTTGGGCTACTCATCAACGATAGCGTCGACAATCTGTTGGATCCCGGAGCAACAACTCTGAAATCCTCTGTGTAAATCGTACTAGGCCAGGATCAGCTAGTGCACACAGTGGTAACAAGGATAAATATCAAGCAGAATGATAAACTTTATTAATTAAAAGAGTATGACCTTATGGTCAAGGTTTACATCAACAACCCATAGTCCAAATTTAAATATAAGCAACGGAAGATAAAACCGAAGTGAAAGAAGCCTGACCACAGGCAAACAATAGTAAGACGCGACCTACACATCCTGATCCTCATCGTAGTCAAAGCAGTCCTCTGGCAACATAATTAAGCAAAGTGAGCACATAAATATACTCCGCAAGTTACACGGGAAAATGCACCATAATGGAACCCTGACAAGTGAAGGCATATAGGGTTATTTGAGCGAAAAACAACATTTAAAGAAATACAATAAAAAGATTGAAAACGTGGGCAACAACCGCGTGACAGTTGTTATCAGAGACTCAGGGACAATGTATCATGCCATTTGGAGTGGATAAAGCACGTGTTCCATCCGTTGCACGAAGGAATATCCTAGAATCAGGTTCAGGGGCTAGTTCATAAACTCTTCGAGTTGCCATCTGGTCGGGCAACACGCACAATATTTCTCTATCCAGAGTACTTGAGGAGCAACCTCTACAGGTTTACGACCACGGGGTCCCTTGGCCTTAATTATATATTAAAGCCATATTTAGGTATTTATTCAATCCTAATCACTCCTTTTAGAGGCTGTGGCCACAGTAGGTGGTACAGTCATCGGGTGAACTAGAGCGAGAGCGGAAGTGACTATTGTTGGCTGAGCTGGATAGGGAATAGGGATGACTATGGCCTCGGCTGGTATCTCCAATGTTGATGATCACGACGGGCTGGTGAGTCGCACGCTCTTACCGTGGTGATCCTTAGGTGTAGTCCTCTGGTGGGTGGTTGAGTCAGAGCGGGGTTGATGGACGGTCCAGTGGGTGCTGGAGCGTGGACCATTGCCGCTGCTGCAGTCCGCTCAAGCTCAACAGTTGTGGCAGCCCTCTCAGACTCAACTCAGCCAAGGCCTTCTCGCACTTGGCGAGCTGAGCGCGGAGAATCTCGGTGTGGCTGTAGTTGGCAAAGGTCCGAGATCTCCTCCATAGCGTCAGTGTAGGTGGCTCATATAGCTAGGATAAGCTGGACTTGGAGGGTCTGGAGCAGGTCATCCTCGGAGGTAGTAACAAACATCTCGTCATAGCTTCCTCCTTCCCGGAGGGAAGGATAGTAGCGAAATAGGAAAGTCAGTATGGCGCCCTCGTGGATCTCGCATAGGTAAGCACAACCAAGCAGGCAGCGTCCTGAAGGGTGTTGGTGGAACTGCTCCACAGGTGGTCGGTGCGGAAGGTGTAAGAGGTGTACTTACTTTCCCTTGCATATAAGAGGACTTCCATCATCCAGGCCTCCCCTGTCTCCTTCCTAGATCTTCTATCCCCTGAAGATGGGACAGTGGCAGTAACCTAGGTACTTCATTAGTTTGCGTAGTACGTCAGCAAACTCTCCTTCATCCTCTCCGTGGATGAAGTAGTTCCACAGATCAAAATTAGCTGATCTGACCATCTACAACTGAACAGGAGGTATTAGTAATAGTTTAAAGATATAAAGAATGGTGGTGATTCAATAACTAAGAGTGGTAAGTAGAAGCACTAGTACGTTGTATTTTTTTGTGAAGCTTTTGCTTTTAGTTTTTGAAAATAAGATCAGATCCTTGATAACGGACATTCTGTAATCACATGAGAGCAATAAATATATACGTATGAACATACATAAAAATATTTTAGCTATTTTTTGCCCATATTTTTGTAGCTATTTATAGTAACTAAATATGGCTAATTACAGAAACACTTCCGTCAAGTAAATATAGCTACCTAGTGTAGTCCACATTAAAAAACCATAGTTACGATAATGAAGCACTAACGATATATTAAGCGCGTTGCTCATATGCGACTGAAGCATATCTTTTTTCGAAGGTATTACCTGCTCCACAATGCTTCTAACTGCAAAGGATCGTAAATTACAATTAAACCACCTTGAAATTATATTATTAACTCGTCTTTCAATCTCTTTTTTCTTCCTCTCCCTCGCTACCCTCTAGCTCGGTAGAAAATCTCTCTTTCCTTCTCCTCCCTCGTTATGCTCTTATGTAAGATCAAAGAGGCCAACTAGAGGGGGTGAACAAATGATTTTAAAAATTATTCGGCTAAAACCAAGTTTATAATACAGAAGCATAAATCAATTTGATTTAGCACAAATATAGCTTAAATTAACTAGATTTACCTAAGTGCACCAACACCCTAAGTCTACGTCAAATATTTACAATTCTAGGGTGACAAGCAATCTATTTAATTCTATGATCACAAATTGCTTGAATGTAAATTGAGCACAAGAGAACAGACCACAATGACACGGTTTCTTTTTACTGTGGTGTTCGAAGACTTGTTGGTCTTCCCTGGTCCATGTTGAGGTAAGCTCAAACGAATTGGACAGGCTCCACGAATTAAGCCAAAGACCTTAATTCCACTAGTGGTAGCTTTTTTCCGCTCCAGGTAGATGAGCTCTAACCTTTACAACACGCCGGGTCTTCTTATAACCTTCTTTGAGAAAATCACCATGCACAATACCACCAACGGCGTCTAGGAGTCGGCAACCTTCAAGAGTAATAAGTCAAGCCCCTTGATTGACTCTCACCACGTGCAATTGAATGCACAATTTCAAATAGATACGTAACCCACCTTTAAATGCAACATATGCAATCTAGAGCCATTCTCTTTGCTCACAAGGTGCAACACATGCACAATGAGAGGAGAAACTTACACTGGCTCAAGAAAGTAAAATGGAGTGCTAAAGGTCTTACCCCAACCAGCCACAAGAGAGTATTTATACCCCACACAACGAAACTAACCGTTAGAGACAAAAACCAGCAAATCCGATACTACCGCTCCCCTCGTAACGGTCAGAAAATTAGCCATTGCAGACTGAAATCAGTACCACTAACTATTGTCCAATACTACCGCAACACAATAGTACCGCTTGACACATGCAGAACTACCTTTTTCTTGGGGAGGAGAAGACTCCCAGAAAGGTGTCTCTCTGGAAAAATGTACCGCAACACAAGCAATCGTACCGCAGCTCCGATCGTATCGCTCGCACAGAGCTGGTAGTACCGTAGGCATGTCGGACCGCTCACATAGAGCCGGTAGTACCGATTGTTGACTACACTGGTCTTCGACCACGTTGTCTGGTTCGACCACACGACTCTTCGACCACACTGATCTTCAACCACATTGTCTGGTTCAACCACGCAGGTCTCCAACCACGTTGGCCTCCGACCAAGCTGATCTTCGACCACACTAGTTTCGACCACATAGGTCTCTTACCACGCTGGTCTTCGACCACGCCGATTTTTGACCACGTTGGTTTCGACAACATTGGTTTCGACCATGTTGATCTTGGACCATATCAATTTTCGACCACACAGGTCTCCGACTACTACGTCGAACTTCGACCATACAGATCTTCAACCACCAATGAATGTGGTAGTATCGTGATCCCAACGTCGGTAGTACCGCCCAATGGTAGTACCGCTAGACACGCAACGGTAGTTCCGATTTTTCCTGAAAAGTGCATATAATATCATGCAAAATACATTTACAAATTATAATATCATGCACACAAGGATCAAACCATGATTCCCACCAAGTTACAAAACACATTTGCACACTTTCAGAATCATGACACAAGGAATAGGTACAGAACTAATATGTTTGCAAAACACATTCGTAAACTTAAGTCACATGCTTAAAGGATTATATATGAGATTCAACAATTTGCAAAATATATTTGCAAATATAAGCCTCAAACCACAAGAAGTAAGAAACATGGACTTCAAATACTTGCAAAACACGTTCGCAATGTATAGTCTCATGTTACAAGGATTCAACACATGAGCCTCAACTGTTTGCAAAACACATTCGTAAATAATAGCATCATGCCACGGAGAGCTAGAGCAAGTGAGATTGAGTCATCAACACATGATGAGACTCAAACTACTAGATAAAACCCCTCTTAATAGTACGACAATCTTATACTAGCAATCCCGTCTTTCAACCAAACACCAAGACCGATAAAAGGCTAGAAACGCATCCTTAGCCCTAACTAGTTATACCTTTGCCTTGAGTATTCTCTTGAAGCTTGATGACGCACATCTTAACTTCAAGTTTGGGTCTTTGTCTTGATATGCATCAACCCATGATGCATCATTCACTTGAACTCCATCAACTCATGATGTGTGTTTTCTTAACTTGATGATCAACTCATGATCATCTTCTCTCGGGAATCTTGATGTGTATTAACGCATGATGCATCCCTCTTTTAGGATCTTGATCAACTCATGATCATCTCCTCTTAAATATGTATCAATACATGATGCTCCCACTTCTTGATGGCTTTTAACTTATGAAGCCACCTTCCACCCTATATCTTGATTTGATAATCTTCAACATATTAAGTCATCCCAAATTATCCTTATTTGTGGAACCTAACATATTCATCCAACTTATAAAAAATATTAGTATACAAATCAATTGCCATTAATTACCAAAATTTTATCATTAACTCATAATAGAGGAACTAGATTCGACAATCTTTTATTTTTGGTAATTAATGATAATATCAATAAATAATGAGATAGAGAATGATTTGTGAGTATACATCATGTATATAATAATTGTATACTTTAGGATAAACTTCTTAAGCAATTAACTCATTTGAGATTGTTTATCTTTGAGATTAATTACTAGTAAAGCTATACACCCGGTTGTCATTTATCATGCAATCATTAACAAACAATGGAGAAACTAGATTTTTCAATATTTTCCTTTGATAATTGATGACAAGCCGATTACAATTTATTTAATTTAAATCAATCATGAGTATATAATAACTACACAAGCTTTATATATTCAAAGGATATGTTTCAAAGTACAGATCCTAATAATATGTGTTGAAAAGGAAACATAGATCCATGCTAATGAAATCACAAAACATAGAGTGAACTCATAAATATATGCATATAAGAATGCATAATAAAATATATGCACATATTCTAGTTAGACTATTGATGAAAGTTTGGATCCCAGGAATACAATATGATATAAGAATGCGATGTCGAATGTATAGCTCTATGATTTTCACCTTTTTCATCCAAACAAAACTAATCAATATCATAATCAATAAACAAGTTAGTCTTACAATTATATTTATCATTTATTGTATCCAAATGAGACTAGCCATTATCATAGTTAATAAACAAGTTAGTCTCACAATTCTATTCGTCATTATCACCAAAATCAACTTAATAGAGTTTGAACTTACATCTTACTCAACAGGAAATCGACCGCAGTTCTCATTTTATACACGCGCACGAATGGCAACATAATTAACGCACGAATAAAACAAGAATCTAACGTCACGTCGCCGCATCGCGTTATGACCCATGTGATTCCCTCGCGGCAGTAGCCAAACCACATGTGCCCGTGCCTCTGCCCACAATTCCCTCGGTCCCTGCCCCTGCCTACGCATGCGTAGGACTGTAAAAAAAGCTACTCGAGCTACTCGAGTTCGGCTCATTCTAGGCTCGATTCGAGCTCGGTTCGAATTTTAAACGAGCCGAACTTGAGCTCACGAGCTTCACCGAGCCGAGCTCAAATAGTTCGCGAGTTCCGGTTCGAGCTTAAATAGTAATACATATTAATTCTTACTGAATTTACTCGAGCCGAATTCAAGCTCGAGCTTTTCTTATTGTTAAAAATTAGTGTATATTTGAATTATTTTGACTGTTATCGAGCTTACTAGAGCCGAGCACGAACTTAAAAATTTCTTATTATTGAAAAATAGTGCATAATAAATTATTTTAATTGTTATCGAGCTTCACCGAGTCGAACTCGAGCCTACTCGAGCTTAGGCCGAGCCGAACTCAAGCCCAGGTTCAAGATCGGACCCCAGCTCGAGCTCGGCTCGAGCCTGGAAGGCCAAGCTCGCTCGAGCTCAGCTCGTTTACAGCCCTACACATGCGTGCCTAGCCTGTTGCCGGGCCGATGCAGCTTGATAGTGCCTACCGAGCAGGAGCAGCTCAGCAGCGTCACCGGCCTGCCTGCCTACCACACCACCCCTTTGGCTGCCGCGCTTGCCCGGCCTGCTAGCCATCAGGCTCCTACCGAGCTCCCCAAGCAAAAACAGGTGCTCGGTGGCTAAATTTGAAAAAAAAACGTGGCTACAATGCAAAATACGTGAACAGTTCGTGGTTCTGCAATGTTGGTAGTAATACAGTTACAGTTTTGACCGAATAATATAAATACAGCACGGGTTCCTGCCACAAGGGGCTCAGTTCAGTGCAGCTTGTTTGCGACGTAAAGGAGGTGGCTGATGTTTGTTGGAGGGTAGTTCTGCAGAAGCTTGAGATTGGAGGTGAAATCACCGACCAAGAGGCGTCTCCGGACCAGGATCAGCATTGCGCAGCAAATTCTGAGCAAGGTTTCCTGCGTTGGCAGACATAGTTTCAGGCCACGAGCTAGAACCAAATCCTTGCAGAATAAGCTAGAGCGTGTTGTTTGTTACCTGAGGACCATCAGGATCACTTAATAGCGTGTCCCATATATGAATAGTATCGGCAAAGTTGAACTCCTGGGTTAACAGTAGTGTTATCCACCTGAATGCATAGAACTGGGGATTAACCTGCAGAAACCATGCTTTTGTCAGTAAGGCAGGATAGCAGTTGATGTTTTGTCAATAATGTTTGGAAGCATTATAATAAAACTACTGTAAGAATATTGTAGGTCCATGTCAGATCGAAACAGATACAGTGTGATTTGAACACTTCGAACAGCAAGTCAGAGGACCACCCTAAACACAGCATGCAGGACAGTGCTCATAGTACGTAAAGACTTACATCTGTAGTTATTTCCAAATGATATTGAAGCTCTCCATCATACTTCGCTAGAAGTTGTGATAATTTGGAGAGCGTACCTTGAATGCCAATAGCACTGTTGTCTAATTTCTGGCAGAAGTTGTCTCTAAACCCACTAAGCAACTCCACGAAGCAAAAGAAAGAATCAGCTTCTGCAAAGTTCTGCAAGGATTCCAGATAGCAGCATCATGATATAGATAGATAGTCATGACTATCAAATAGGAACTGACTCAACAGTCTGCACTACAATAAATGGCATTAAGCATATGGTAAATCAATCGCTTACTCCATACAGCATTTTTACCATCTGGATCATTCTGAAATACAAAGAAGAGCGGTGCCAAAATTTCATTCATCCCTTGCACATATCTTATTCCAGCATTCAGCTTGGCAAAGATAATTAGTATATTTTTCAAAGATTCCTGGTCAGAATCACAAACGATCAGCCAGGTATCTGAGCAGAGCGCTGTTTAGACTTAGATAGGGGAGATTTACCTGATTGGACTTTGCAAAAGACGAGTCCCCACAGAAGAAATGCATGTCAGGGTGAGTGCGCTTTACATCACGGTCAATCTGCTCCATAATCTCTGAATACTGTATGAAACAAGACAGAATAAGTTACCAACATAATGATGATGCAAGGTGGTGAAACGATTCTCACACCCGCACACCAACTTGACACCATATACAAATGCACACATTGCGCACGCATGCAAGCACAAACAAACACAAACGGAAAAGATGGATGCTACCAAAACTAAAGGGCAAATCCACCAAGATAGTATCTTCAAATAGTTCAGCAGCCTGTTTGTGCATTGTATTCTCAAAACATCTCAATAAATGTGCATCTTAACAAATTGAAATCAATCTGACCCTAAACTTTAAAGATTCTATAATGAGATGAGTGGTTTAAATTACTCCAGTTGCACTTAGTCCTTGTTATGATCAAATCATAAATGCTCTAAATTTATACTAATGTCAATTTGGAAAAAATGTAAGCACATCCACCACTGGCACCAGCATAGTTCTAATACAAGATCTAAGAAAATGCAACTAGTGGCAATATGTGACCAGAATTTCTAAGTAAATAAATAAAAACAACAT
Source organism: Bonia amplexicaulis (assembly GCA_036346245.1). Classification (NCBI taxonomy): domain Eukaryota; kingdom Viridiplantae; phylum Streptophyta; class Magnoliopsida; order Poales; family Poaceae; genus Bonia; species Bonia amplexicaulis. The sequence continues at coordinate 37,873,678 of CM070735.1, forward strand.
GTGTCTATATGTCAGCCATAAGGCCCATAACATAACATCCAAAAATACTAGAGGGTACCTCAAAGAACTGATTCCATGCGCTGGTCTTCCCAAGACTCAATGGGTGCTCCTCTTGGTTTACCTCTGACCTACGAAGCAACCCATTCTTGACATGCTCTGCATTCTCATTGCTGTGGCCTTCTGGTTCCTCTCGTCGCGCAATTTCCACCTACCTAGCAAAATTTGGGTTCAGGATCTCTATTTTCTGGTGTGGATATAACCAGGTATCACTGGTCCTACACTAGATACCATATGCGCAACTAAAAATTACAATCAAGATACCAACAGTCTAATCTGAATATGAAGTGACATACAGGGTTGCTAAGGAACTCGTCTTTGAAGGCTGCATATTGTGATCTCTTCTTTGCCAACTCCTGCTCCCATAGTGCACGATCATTGGGCAAATAGCCCAATAGCAGCTGCAAAACCAACACATGTCCTGTCACTGAAAAAGCAAAATCAAAATTTTTGACAGCATCTTTTCCCTCGTACTTACCATATTGGAACAAATCATCACAAAGGACCAAAAGGCATATGAATTTTAACATGACATTGGCATCATAAATAAGGAGGTGTTTAGGGGAAATTCGAGTGTTTTTTGTGGTTTGGAGCACTCAGATTTTTTTTCTTATGTATGCAACATTTTTCGTCCATGTTTACAACACTTTTCGCTTATGTATGCAACATTTTCCCATGTATGCAACATTTTTCCTATGTATGCAACATTTTATAACCTTACATACATAAGCAAAAAAATATTACAAACATGAGCGAAAAATATTGTATACATTAAAAAAAATATGAGTGCTCTAAGTCAAAAAAAAAATACCCGAGTGTTGTGTGGCAATTCCCCATAAATAAAGCAAACTAAAGGATACGCAGATCAGAAACTAAACACAGTAGAGCAATTGTGTATCTCAATTAAGGCCAACCTACAACAAAAAATAGTCTCCTTTGCACTCCCATTGCCTCCAAGAACCTAGGCAGCCTCGAGCCTCTGGCTACAGAACAAATCTGAAAATAATCAAAAGACGATCCAATCGAGTACCTTCCACACAGTCGAGCGGACGCCGGCGCCGTCGGGGACGCCCTGAGCCGCAAGCATCCTCAGCTCATCGAGATCTATCACCTTCCTGGACAGCTACATGAGTTCACCACCCCGAGGAGCGACGCATCAAAACGAAACGATGAGCCAAAAACCAATAGGCAAAGGAATGAGAAAGCAGCATGGGGACTTACCGCCGCGAAGATACGGGACTGCCGTGAGATCTCGAACTCCGGCGGAGGCGCCGGCGGCGGGGATCGCGGCGAGCTCGCCATGGATTTGGGTACCAAGAGGACGCACCCGTCCGTGGCTTCAGAAATCAGAACTGTTTGGGTCATGGAGATATGTTTTGTGATCTGTTAAGGACCGTAGATTTCGTGGGGCTCATTGTCATGGACGGTTGAAATCATCTGCTGACTTTTCGTGCTTAAGTAGGGCCCACTTCACATCGTTGCTACCAATTTGACATGGGCCTTCTCAGAGTGGAGAATGTTGAGTTCGACCAAAATAAAAGCCCAACCAGTAAGTGTCAGCTCTACGAACGTGAGGCCTAATAGAATTGCAGAGCCAACAGCAAAAAGATTTTTTTTGCGAGGGTATTATTTTTCGATAGCACTGGGATGAATGAATGAAATGGAATTCAATATCCAAGCGTGTAAAATTACCACAATTCTGTACCCAAAAAATAAAAAGAACATCGTACCACAATTCTGGACCATACAGCTACACAAGTTTTGGAAATTGGATGCCGAAGTTTGAGCCAACTAACTTTTGAAATGCCCCAAAATTTTCAAACATTTTTGTGAATTTTTCGGAATTTTTGGGTGAATTTTGAAATTTTTCCCAATTCGAAAATTCCCGTTGAAATCCGCCTTCCCTTTTCGGCTTTGCGCTTTCCCTTCTCCTTGGCACCTTCTTCCCTTTCTACCTTCTCCTCTCTTGCTTGCTGCATGCAGGCAAGACGACCCCACTCGCTTGCTTGCCTCGCTCGGCCGTCCGTCAGCAGTCCGCCCCAACCGCTGACCTGGCCTTCCTCTCTGCCACCCGTGGCCCACCCGTCACCCACTTCTCCTCCTCCGCTTGGGCCGACGCCACCTGCCACCGCCTCCCGCACTCCCATCCCGCGTCATTACTCACCGCAGCGCCTTGTCACCGCCCCGTCGCTCAGATTCGACGTCCCGTCACTCCGTCAACTCGCCCGTCCCACCTGCCAGTGCAGCAGCTCGCCAACTCCGCGCCATTACTCACCTCGGGCATCGCCGACCTGCTCCCTCGCAACCCGCTCTCTCCGCACCTTCTTAAGCCCAGCTAGCCGCGTTAGAAGCTCCGCCTCACCCCCAAGACACTCCCAGAGCAACCGATTGAAGTATAAGCTCCTACATCGCCGCCGGCGAACTTCACTAGCGCCGGTGATCCCCTGAGCCTCATTCCTTCGTTTCTCAAATCCAATTGCTTGTACTGACTTGATCCCCTTTGCTTCCTGATCACGCTGGTGGACCCCGTTGGCCGAGAGCGTCCTCCTCGCTCAAGCGGAGCTCACCGTCGACCGAAAGGGGGCCACCGTGGACAGCTCGGTAGAGAGCTTCTCAGCCCAAACCACCATCACCATTGTGATCCCCTCACCCCAGAGATGCTCCAAACACCGCCAATTTTGCCCGGAGCGCCGCCGATGGCCTCTGGTGCCAGAAAATCGCCGCCGTCTTCTTTCCGGCCGTTCGTCGTCGTCAAGCCTCCCCATCCCTCCCAAAGCCCCAAAACGGGTTCCCCATCTTCCAAGGCACCTCGTGCCACCCTCGGATCCCGCCGGAACGCACTGCCGGCGCCGTTCCTCTCATGCCGTCGTTCTCTGCCTCCCAATGAGAACGACGAGTGGGAGGTAGACGATGACTACGTGTGCGCATATCAGCCGTCCGCGTCCTCGTTGCTGTCTAACCTCGGCCACCGGATGGTCTCGTTCCTCGGCCGTCCGATCCCACTTAACGCACCAGATCTGGAGCGCTCGCTCGCTGTCGTCGCCGCCGCCAGACCGCCACGCGCCGGCCATCCAGTCGGGGGGCGCTACTGGCCTTCGCCGCGAGTGTGGCCGAATCAGAGCAAAGGTCGGCCGACATCGCTCACCAATTTCCATGGATTTTTCAATTTTAAAAAATCTAGAAAATCAAATAAAATCCCAGAAACTTCCACAAAATCCCAAAATTTCTTAAATTACACCATTTTGTTCATCTTGATGCCCTAAACCCATTTTTGACCTCCAATCCACCAAATTCTTTCCAGAAAAATTCAAAAATCCCTTATTTGAGTTTTAATGCATTTTATTCCTTTTTAATAGATTTATTTTTTCACGCTTGATTAGGCTCAAGCCGGACTTATGTTATTTTTGTGTGTTTGCGCTAGCTTCGGAGTTCTCGGAGGCGATGATACAAGGATAGGACCATGGAACCGTAATTTACGAAGTCGTCGAGCTAGTTGAGCACCAAGGCAAGTTACGAGTTGAAATCCCACATCATTTAAATTATTTATTTATGATGTTTGCATTATTGCTATTTGTGAATTGTTAGTTGCTTAAAACAAAATGTTTAGAATAACTTGTTAATTAGATAATTCCCACCACCGATAAATGTCATGTTAAATTGTAGCCATTTCCTTGACAGCCCTAGAAATATTTAAAATATTATATGTATAATTGTAGTATGTATCTCATGCAAAGTTTCACACTACTAAGATTGTGGCCGCGGGCCGGTAGATTTGGAAAAAGTTGGAACTAGGGTAGAGGAGATGTGGGACACCGTGAGACGGTCTTCGCCCACCGCTTTACCCTAGGGTGGAGGTCGGTTGCCGCGTGAAAATGTAAGGATTAGACCCTTGCGCCGAGCAAATGACATAGTGATCGCTCAACCACAGGTGTTGACTTGTCAACCCTGGTTTAGTAGCTACTCAAACTCGAATGAAACCCTACATTGGGAGTTGGTATGTGGAACGGAAACCCATACACAACAATGATAGGTCCCCACAACTCGGGCCTAGCGTTCCGTGTAGGCCTACAGATACCCGAGGTTGTTCGGTGCCTAACCTATCGGGTAGAGTGTAAGCAAAGCCTAACCTATCGGGTAGAGTGTAAGCAAAGGATTGAGCATTGAAATGACTCGGTTCCTTAACTCAGTCATAAGGGTTAATAATGCTTGTGGGTAAAGTTGGGCAACTCTGCATAGTTAATTAAATGGTATTCGAATACACCGTGCTCCCGGTTAATGGAGCTGTGTCTATTGGGTGATTCCAGCAGCGATGCATAAGTAGTTTTCACAAGTAATTTAAATTGAGTAGTTGGATAATCACTTTGGAAGAAACCCCCCTAATCTTAAGGAGTAGTCTTTGGTTTGTATTTACAAAAGTGTTCTCAAATAAAAGTGCATCCACTCAAATTAATAAACCAAGTATACTTCCATCCTTTGGTGATCCGTGCAATTAGTTAAGTTAGGGTTTCCCTTGTGACTTGCTGAGTTGTTGTGCTCACAGCTTGCTAAGCCCCCCCTCAGAGTATCAAGAAGCCGGTGAAGATCAAGCAATCGAGGATGTTCCAGAAAAACCGTACTTCAGTGAGGATGTGTGGTTTTAGGCTTTTTTGTTGTAAGCATGTTCTATGATGATATTCTTTTGCTCGATGCTCTGTAACTGATCAAATTTAAATAGTTGCGGGACGTCGAGTCCAGACGTCCCTGAAAACGGGGGCGTCACATCAGTGTTGTTTGTAGATGTTTGACAACGTGAAGCAAAGACTAGGAGGAAGAGCACGGGACTGAACAAATGACGACATCCTCTCGATCTTCCCAATTCACATCAACCACGCAGGATGAAAAAAAAACAGACAAAATTCAGAACTTGTGCTGGTTGGGAACTCCTAAATCCTTTTATGCCCCCAAAAACTTGTGCATGAGGCTTTGCCATGAGATAATAACGATGGCGACAACAATGACTTCCATATTATCTCGCGATCGGCGTGCAATCTTTGCCAAAATCAAGGGGCCAATGCGAACAAGATAAGGAAGGAAACGATAAGGAGGAAGTAAAATATAAGATCAACATTTTAATAAGTCAGAACTCGGAAGGTCATATGTGTGTGCACGCATAGTGCAGTGATACAGACATACTAGACCTAGCAATAATACTTTGTTTTTTCTTTGCTTCTCAAAGAGAAACTCGAAATTTGTTAGTCGTGGTTATACCAACTGAAATATCCCAAAACTTCAAAAATTTTGAATTATTTTTTAAGTTCGTTGGAATTTGAGTTTTTGCCGAAATGGGAAGCTTTCTTTGGTTTTTTGCTTTCTTCTTCCGGTTTTTTGCATTCTCCTTGCCTTGGCGCATTCTGGCTAGGTGCCTTCTCCCCTGTGCGGCTATGCCCCGTTGCCACTCGGACGCACGCCGTTTGCCACCACCGTTGCCCCGGCCGTCAAGCCTAGTACAGAGCTCTGCCACCTCGCTGGCCGAGTCTTAAATGGCTGTCACACCGCCTCTCAGCCACACGCCGCCTAATCGACACGTGCCTACGCCTTAACTTGCCTCGCCGGCAAGCGCGCCTGCACCAGAGAGATGCGCTGTTGCTGCCAACGCTGCCGCTGACATCGCCGAAGCCCCTCGTTCACCAGCATCGCCGTCCACACGCCATCCTCATTGTGGCCAAGACACTGCTGCCACCGCCTTCCCTGGCCTTTAAAGCTTAGCCGAGTTGCAAGCTATCCTATGTTAGCAAATAGTTGCACCACCGAAACATTTCCCTCCCAACTCCGGCCGAGAACCACTGCCACCGCCATATCATCGCCGGTGAGCTCCAAAACCAATTCTACTGCTAACCTCAGTCCTAAGCCAATTCAACACAGTTGTAATACCTACAAGCCATCCCAAACCCAACCCCCACCACGTCGACCCCTCTCATGGCCCCCAAACTGTCGACGCCGTGCGCCACCACTGGACAAGCACAACCAATATGGACAACCCAAACCACCGCCACAACTAGCCTTACCTTGCACCATAGAAGCTAAAGCCATCTTCAATTTTGTTAAGACCCTACCGGAGCACCAATGTGCCGTGGTTCTGCTCCGGCGAGCCTCTTCCGCCGCTAGCCTTCACTAATGCTCCATTGACCTTGCGAATGCCAAAAATGGAATGCCTAGGTTCCATTAGCCCTCTTAGTGCCATCGCTTGCTGCCAATAGCCATCGCAGATGCGTAATCATCATCACCGTTATGCACCTCTACTCGAGCGGCCATGACACACACGAAGCCAACTGTACCTCATGCCTGTCAAGCTGCACAGTTGGGCCGACCAAGTTGGCCTAGGGCCAGTAAACAAAATGGGGCTAAGCTCAACTGTAGAAGCCTAACACTATTCAAAGCCAGCCATTGTCCCGCACCAAAAGCTGCCTCAACGCTTTGGGTGATAACCGCCTGACGAAAGTTACTGTCAGAGAGATGTAGTGGCCCGTTCGCCGTGCAACGGTTGTTGTCAGACAAACATCGTGTGCAGTTATTAGAGATAAACACATATTCTAACCGCCTTGTTAGATGACCATACGATGTAGCAGGTTGTCGTTAGACTAGTCGATCGAAGATAGACTAGTCGTAGGAAGACCCACGATCGCAAGGTGGTCGCAGGATAACTTATAACTATATGGTCGTAGAAAGACTTATGACTACAAAGTAGTTGCAATAAGACTCACAACTTACATAGTCGTAGAAAGACTTACGACCATACGGTTGTAGAAGGACTTACGACCGTCCTGAGAAATCTCTCCCTTATCGGGTATACTGATTAAATCCTCTTTTCTCTTAAGAAGATAACATTTTATCTTGTACTTTAGAAAATTGTTTACAAATAAAATTGCATCCACAAGTATAATAATAAAACCATCACGTCCCATCTATAGAAATACTAGCAAGTAGTTAAATAACATTTCTTGTGTGACTTATTGAGTAGGGTTGTATTCATATTTGCTAAAATATCAACAGAAAAAACTTGAGAAGCCAACGAAAAGCCTTTTGAGGAAGACTCTGACGATTCATTAAGGGTAGATGATTACTGGTTTTAGGTCTTGTTCTCGCTCAGACACACCTGTGGAAGTTCTTTTATAATGTAATATAAACTTTGGGTTTATATACCCTTTGTGTAAACTTGATTGTTATACCATATCCCGTAATAAGTTTGACTTTTATGGAATAAGCGTATGTTGGTTTGATGCACACTCAGCTATAGTACTCTGCAGTTGAACATCCTAGACAGTTGTGAGAAAATTCAACAACCTCAGAAATAGGATCTTACACTACTATTGATGAGCAGATGCATATATAATTGGTCAGACTAATATAAATAGGTAGAGTAAATTGCACTTTGCTTCGGGTAATGTATCGCTTATTTTATTTTGCATTAGGGTTAACTTATGCTTTCACTTTATACCATGGTCGATCAAATAAAATTTCACTTTGCACTAACCAATCAATTTTAGTTCCAAACAAAGTGTAAAGTTAAAGTATAAGTTAACTCTGATGCAAAATAAACAACCATACGTTATCGGTGTAAATTGTAATTTACTCAAACAGGTATTAACGCTTCAGAGTTTAGAGAGCAAATGTTGTTTTTAACGCATCGTTCGGCCATCGTCCTCGAGCTCATCACGTGCATTATATATTTGGGATCACCAATATTATAATCAAGCGTAATCCTAGAACAAAATTAAGCGTACATATTACGTCTGAATCTGGTTGGTCGCATGAAGTGAATTAGTCTTACTTTTTAGAGGAGTCCTTTCGCTAGCTGCGTCACCGAGCACTGGAGATGTTGCCGTAGGTCAGATTTCTAGAGCATTTCACGCGTCTCCAAGCCCATACGAGTGACAACAGAGGGTTGCTTGGAAGCTGGCGTTACCAGCGTGCAGCCCATTCGTCTGGTCTTTGATCTCAGTGGTCTTATTTTTTGGACACTATCTTTACTATTATAAAAAAAAGTTTATGGTGATCCGACCTCTTCCACTCCTTCTCACAAAAGGTAACGCTGATATGTGGCTCCAAAGACCTGCGCCGAATCTTTCCACCTTCCCATCAAAATATCTTTCTTTCTATGATTTAGTGGTCAAGGTAGATTTCATCTAGACTGTATTGTAGAGTATATGCTGTATTTTTCATCCAGTGCTTAATCTTGAACTAGCTGAATACTCGTTGCTGCGGATTTTAAAATTTTATCATACTATATGTTCTGAAACTAACGGGTGATAAAATTTTTTAGAACATGCATACAAATATATTCTAAATTTTTTTTAAATTCGTAGTAACGCACGGGTATTCAACTAGTTATTTATATATGTGGATATATTTAGTGGTTAAACGTATGGTTATGTTTCGTAAGGCTTTAAATCTTCGTTTTGTCTTAACGTCTGTACTAGATGTATCCATGTAGATATGTACATATGATATAAGTGTGTGGTATTGTGTGTGCGTCTTTATCGTACTCTTAGAGGAAAGCCCATGCTAGTACATTTCCCCCTTAGAAAAAATTGTATAAATTTGCCATGTGGCAATTTATATACTCGATTGAATGGAATTTGTTGGCATGAGAAACAGAAGAAAAAAAATCCGGTCATGTCCTGGGAAAATAATTTGACAATTCCTATGTGGCGATAAGTACCGTTGGGCGCGTTCACATTAGCGAATTTTGATCGATCAATTCGCCTCTCGACTCTGAGATCGACAGCACCATACGTTGCCATGCATTCATGCTTAATTGCTAAACGCCCATAAATGGCGTCATGATTAGGTGGTGTTTAATTAAAAAAAATTAAAATCTAAAACCCAATTGAGCATAGCCTTAAGCTGGTCCCAGCTGGTCAATGTCATTAGCAGTCGCTGCTAGTGGCGACATTGTTCGCCTAGCTACGGCAAGGGCCGAGTTAACAATCCCGAGGGCCAAAGATGGCGTGTTTGAAAGGTCAAACCACCCAGTGACCCCCAAATGAGAATCGGACGGCGCTTGTTCGGTAAATGAAGTGATCAAATATCTCAAGAGATCTATCCATCTATCTATCATCGCATCAAGCGCCAGCGCCTTAACCGATAAGTCGAATCTTTTTTAGGCTACGATTCGAGGCAACTGCTCTTAACAAATGTGATAAACCATTCTCAGGAACTGGCATATGCAATTCTTAGGGCTCGAGGAAGGTATTAGTTAGCAACATACTTGCTGTTCTGCAGCATGATCTCTATTCTTTGAATATTCTGACACTGTTAAGGAACAAAAGTGCTCGTTAAGCATACTACATATCAGGGTCTGTTCTTTTTTGCTGCGGCTTGTGGCTCTTGGTTTTGATTTATGATTTTTAGGCTGTTTGTACGAGAGATTACAGAGTAACAAAAACTCACGTGCGGTTTTTACCGATATAAATAAAGTGAGTAAAGTAGTAAAGTACGTACTATAATTAACTAGTATATCATATATTGAAAAAATACTCTGTTTAAAAGTTAGTTACTATAGAAAAATCAAAAAACAGTTTTTAAAATTTGAAAAGAACAAATCCTCAATCCAATCGAACTATAAAGCTAGCACTTGATGCTGGCTATGTGACGAACAAGGTTAACCCTGCACCCTACTCGCCACGTCCGACATTCATGCATGTGGCTCAAACATCCCCCAGCAACCAACACTTGCTAATTAGTTATTACTACTCCAAATGATTAGTAATTGACAAGACACGGCCCCTCTAACGTCTAAACTAATCGCTGCCACGTCGGACGGATTAACCTCCGAACCTTCCCCGGCGTGAAGCCGCTGCGTGCGGCCGGGCGCAGTAGCTGAGAGGCTGACGCTGAGCTGTGACTTTGTCCGTGCTGGCCCATGTGGATGAGGACGAGGAGGCTGCGTGGGGTCCAGGGGGGCGCCACGTCGACGTTAGGCGACGCCTATGTGGCGCTTCCTCTTTCCAAGGGCCGGTTTAGCGTGGGAGGGTGTGACCCCTCGACCGCGCGGACGTCGCCACTCGAGTTTGCTGCTAACTTTTGCGAATCGCCCCCTCCGCTACTCGCGAATTCCGTAAAATGGTTTCGCTTTTATACGACTCCAACTTACGGCTGGTGTCGGCCACTTATTAATTATTATCATTACTATTATAAAAAAATAAGTTGATGGTTATACATCTGTTTTTCTCTAATCGTCTCATTTCTTCTATTTTTTACTATTTTTTACTTTTTAATTGATTAGAGCAACTCTCTTTCATACATAATTCTCTATACATATAATAAATTCTGTTGTAAATCACGAACACATAACTAGTTATAACCGAATCATCACTGGATCTGTTCTGAGACATTCTTTTCATACCTTCACCTGATCACTGCGTTTATATTTTAGAACGAGTGATGGATATTGTAGTTATCAATTAGATGGTCTGTGCCGAAGAACTTGTTGCATGCCTGCATCCATGATCCATCATGTTCAGCCGAAAAAATGTGTTAATTGTTTATTAGGTGGTCTGTGCCGACGGGTTTGGTTCATCCGTCTGCTGTTCATGTTCATAAAAAAAAAAGATATTGCTTGGGCTTCCGTCCGATAAAACAATTCACGTCGAACAACCCATCAACTGACCATTCAATCCAACAATGCGCCTGTTCTTTTCCTCCGAAGCCGATGAATTTTGGCTTTTACTATAGTACCTAACTCTCAAATGGAGTATTTTCTCAAGACGGGATCTACAGGTTAAACGATCTACACGTTAAAAGTCCAACATCTGTACCTGTCAAAATCGCAAGTCAATATATGTCTCTCCGTAATCTGTACCTAAATAGCCAAAATTCAAAAATTTCAACCAAAAGTCATAAGCCGCAGCCGAAAAGAACATGCCCAATAGCTGTTCTCACTTCGAAGCCTCCTTTTGCCATGCATCATTTCAGATTCACGCCGGTGGATCCGAGAGGAAGCCGTTGAGATGGCCACGGTTTCTCCACCAACACCAGATGTGTCATCTATGAGCTCCGTACAATGTCCCGGATATAGCCTTTACGAGTTCCGCCGACACCCTAGCCATGGCACCTGTGATCTCTGCCTCCAATGCTCGGCGAGCTCCACCCACCCCGGCCATGGCCGTCACGAGCTCCTTACAACATCCTGACCTTCATTACTATAAGTGGACTTGTGAGTCGCGCAAGCTTCATCGTTGTCACCAGGGTGTGGCCTCCTCAAGTGCCAACTTAGCTTTGCCATTGCGGGCTCCTTGCCATGTCATCGCAACCCACCCCATTAAGCTCTGTGCCTCATCACCGTCAGGCACCTCCTCCACTTGGTAGGCGTGTTGAAGCGTTTCTCAAATTGTTTTAACTCATTTTCTCTATTGTTGTAAGAGTTTTTTTGTTCGTTGTAGTGCATCTCTACAAAATATTGTACTGATTATTGTTTGTTGTAGTGGGGCGTTGATTTATTGCATAAATGCATTTCTGTTGCACGAGTGCATTTTAGTTTGCTAGTGTTGTGGCTACTGATCAAACAACATATGAGAGGACTAGCTAGAGAGAGCCAACGACAAGAGAGAGTGCTCGTGTATGAAATGAGTGGATCTTCCCCCTCATACCCCTCTTGAGAGTTTATATATATGAATGTGGTAGGATGGGACTAGGCGTCCCCCACCCTTCGGACTAGGCGTCGACAAAGTCAGCAACTAATTGAATCGTTGCGTGCGTGGCCCGTCTCCCACCCTTCGTACTTGGCGCAAGGCGGTTGTACGTAATGTCTATGACCACGAGGTGGTCAGACGAAGTCCCGACCATGAGGCGGACGGACGAAGCGTTTGCGACCATGAGGTGGTCGGACGAAGTCTCGACCGCTACGCTGTTGGACAAAGTGTCTACGATCACGAGGTGGTCAGACGAAGTCTCGACCGCTATGCGATCGGACGAAGCGTCTATGACCACAAGGTGGTCAGATGAAGTCTCGAAATTGGCGTCGGAGACGCGCTCCTTCCTACATAGACTTCGAACTTGGAGTCGACGAAGTCGACGGTAGGGATACGACTCGTGCACGCTTGGTCTGTACCCCACCCTTCGAACATGGGGTCAATGAAGGCAGCGGTGAGACGAAGCTACGGTGCGTGCGGCCCGTCCCCACCCTTCGTACTAGGCGGCGGCGAGACAAAGCTACAGCGTGCATGGTCCGTCCCCACCCTTCGGAGTTGACGTCGATGAAGTTGGCGACAAGATGAAACTGACGCACATGCAGCATGTCCCCCACCTTGGGACTCGCGGTCGACAAAGGCAGCGACAAGATGAAGCTCTGAGGCGTGCGTTCTGTCCCGCACCCTTCGGACTCAGGGTCGATGAAGGTGGCTGTGAGACAAAGACTTTCTGGCACGCACGACCTATCCCCCACCCTTCGAAGTAGTTGTCGATGAAGTCGGTGGCGAGGCGAATCCTTGCACGCGCGGCCCGTCCCCCACCTTCAGACTCATGGTTGATGAAGGTGATAGCGAGACGAAGCTGACACGTGTGGTCTGTCCTCCGTCCTTCGGACTCAGGATTGATGAAATCGGAGGCGAGACGAAGCTCACGTGCACGCCAGACGAAGTCCTGATCGTGAGTGGTCAGATGAAGCGTCTACGACCATGATGTAACCGGACGAAGTCTACAATCAAGAGGCGGTTGGACAAAATCTACGACCAAGACATGGTCGGATGAAGTCTATGACCGCAAGGCGATCAGACGGAGTCTACGACCACGACATGGTCAGACGAAGGTATGGCCACATAGTGATCTGGCGGAGTCGAGGAAGTCAATGAAACGTGGGCACATGCAGTTGTCCCCCACCCTTCAGACTCAGGGGCAACGAAGGCGGCGATGAGATGAAACTTTGATGCGCGTGGCCTGTCCCCCACATTCGGACTCACAGTCGCCGAAGGTGGTGGCGAGAGGAAGCTCTGAGCGTGATGAAGCACTGAGGCACACGTTTCATCCCACATGCTTTAAACTCAGGGTCGACAAAGTTGGCGGCGAGATGGAGCTTTGTGCACGCGTGTTCCGTCCCCATCCTTTGGACATGGCATCGACGAAGGCAACGGCGACACGAAACTGATGCACACGCGGCATGTCCCCCACTTTGGACTCATAGTCGATGAAGGCGGCAGCGAGATGAATCTTTGAGGGTCGACGAAGTCAACGACAAGACAGAACTGTGACGCGCGCGTTTCGTCCCGTACCCTTCGGACAAAGGGTCGACAAAGTCAGCGGCGAGACGGAACTATGACACGCAGGGGCTGTCCCCCACCCTTCGGACTTGATGTTAACGAAGTCGACGATGAGACAAAACTCGTACGTGTGTGGTCCATCCCACCCTTCGGACTTGGCGTTAGCGAAGTTGGCGATGAGCCGAATACTTGCGCACGCGAGCGTCTATGACCACAAGATTGTCGAACAAAGCATTTATGACCACGAGGTTGTCGAACAAAGTCACAATCGTGGGCCGGTCGAACAAGGTCATGACCGCGGGGTGGTCGAACAAAACGTCAACGATCACGAGGTGGTCGAACAAAGTCTCGACCGCCAGGCAGTCAGACGAAGCATCTGCGACCATGATGTGGTCGGACGAAGTCACGACCGTGGGGCGATCGGACAAGGTCACGACCATGAGGTGGTCAGACAAAACATCAATGACCACGAGATGGTCGGACAAGGTGTCTATAACCACGAGGTGGTTGGATGAAGTCTCGATCACGAGACGGTCGGACGAAGCGTCTACGACCACGATGTGCTCGGACGAACTTATGACCGTAGGACGATCGAACAAAGCGTCAATGACCACGAGGTGGTCAAACGAATTCACGAAGTTGGCGACGGAGACGTGCTCCTTCCCGCACAGCCTTCGTACTTGGAGTTGACAAAGTCAGTCGTGAGATGATGACTTGTGCGTGCGCGATCTGTCCCCTACCTTTTGGACTTAGGGTCGATAAAGGTGGCGGCGAGGTGAAGCTATGGCGCGCGCAACCCATCCCCACCCTTCGGACTAGGCGTCGAGAAAGGTGGCAAGATGAAGGTATGGCGCGCATAGCCCGTCCCCACCCTTTGGACTAGGCGGTCGACAAAGGCGGCGGTGAAACGAATCCTTGCATGTGTGGCCCGTCCCCCCTCAGACATGACGTTGAAGGCAGCATCCTGTGTGGCCCATCCTATACCCTTCAGACTTGGGGTCGACAAAGTCGATGGTGACATGGAGCTTTGCGCGTGTGTTCCGTCCCCATCCTTCGGACATGGCATCGACGAAGGAGGCGACGCGACGGAACTGTGACGCACATGGCCCATCCCCCACTCTTCGTACTTGACATCGACGAAGTCCATGACGAGACAAAACTGACGTGCATGGGGCCTGTCCCCCACCTTCGGACTCGCGGTCGACGAAGGCGGCGACGAGATGAAGCTCTAAGGTACGCGTTCTGTCCTGCACCCTTTGGACCTAGGATCAATGAAGTTGATGGCGAGACAGAACTGACACGCGCGCAGCCTAGCACCCACCTTCGGACTAGCGCTCGACAAAGGTGGCACGAGATAAAGCTTTGAGACGTGTATTCCGTCTCGCACCCTTCGGACTCAGGGTCAACGAAGTCAGCAGCAAGACGGAACTGTGACGCGCATGGGCCATGCCCCACCCTTCGGACTTGATGTCAATGAAGTCGGGAGCGAGACGAAACTCATGCGCGTGTGGTCCGTCCCCATCCTTCAGACTTGGCGTCGGCAAAGTTGGCGGTGAGCCGAAGACTTGCACGCGCGAACGTCTATGACCACAAGGTGGTCGGACAAAACGTCTATGACCACGAAGTGGCCAAATGAAGTCACGACTGTGGGGCGATAGTACAAGGTCATGACCGTGGGGCGGTTGGACAAAACGTCAACGACAACAAGGTGGTCAGATGAGGAGTCTATGACCACGCGGTCATCGGACGAAGTCTCGAGTGCGAGGTGGTCGGATGAAGCGTCTGTGACCATGATGTGGTCATATGAAATCATGATCGCAGGGCGGTCAGACAAGGTCATGACCGCGGGGTGACCGGACAAAACATCAATGACCATGAGGTGGTCGGACGAGGCATCTATGACCATGAGGTGGTCAGATAAAGTCTCAACAGCGAGACGGTCAGATGAGGCATCTACGACTGCGAGGTGGCCAAATGAAGCGTCTACGACCACAATGTAGTCGAACGAAGTCACGACCATAGGGCGGTCGGACAAAGCGTCAATGACAACGAGGTGGTGGGATGATGTGTCTGTGACCACATGGTGGTCGGACGAAGTCTCTACCACGAGGCAGTCGAACGAAGCAACACGGCGGACTCCCTAGTGAGACGCATGAAATGTGCAACTCACTGGGGTTACGATCTGTGGTAGGGACTCCCTGGTGGGATGGGCAAAGCACATGATGCACACGCAGCCACGCAAGCTGTCCCGCGCTATCATCTATACTCCGTAGAGTTCACGCGGTTGTTTATACTCCATAGAGTTGCCCAGGTCAGCTGAGTTCCTAGTGTTTTATACTCTGCAGAGTATGCCATGGCGTGAGGCCACCGTGTGATATTTTTTGTACTCCGTAGTGTTGCCCGAGACGGCTGAGTTTCCGATGTTTTATACTTAGCGGAGTACTCCAGGGCGCGAGGCTATTGTGCATTGTTTTGTACTCCGTAGAGTTGCTAGGGACGACTGAGTTCTCGGTGTTTTATACTCCGCAAAGTACGCCAGGGCACGAGGCTACCATGTGATTTTTTTATACTATGTAGAGTTGTCCGGGATGGCTAAGTTCCTGACGTTTTATACTCCGTAGAGTACACCAGGCACGAGGATGCCTTGCAATTTTTTATACTCTATAGAGTTGCCCGGGACGACTAAGTTCCCAGCGCTTTATACTCCGTAGAGTACGCCAAGGCGTGAGGCCACCGTTCAATTTTTATACTCCATAGAGTTGCCTGGGATGTCTAAGTTCCCAGCGCTTTATACAAGGTCACGTCCACGCAGCGGTCGGACGAAGTCACGACCGTGAGATGAGCGATCGGTCAATCAAATTTTCTAAATGAACGTGTACGACCATGAGTCGCTCAGCTGGTGGTGCCGAGGCACAGAGTCGAGGTCGATGGAGGCCAGAGGGCGCGAAGGTCTGCGAAGGCAATGCAGGTTCCGACAGAGGCCAAATGGCTTGAAGGTCGGCGGAGGTAACGCAGGGTTCGGCAGAGGCTGGAGGGCACGAAGGCCAGCGAAGGCAACATAAGGTCCGGCATACAACAGGAGGTTCGACGGAGACCCGCAGAGGCCACGCGAGGTCTAGTGATGGTGATGTCTGCACGGTGTCTGATGGAGATCGTGCGAAGTCCATCGAAGACCGAGCAAAGTCCGGCGGAGTCCAGCGGAGGCCAAACGAAGTCCGGTGGAGGCGACGTCCACGCGGAGTCCAGCGAAGATCGTGCGAAATCTAGGGAATACCGTGCGGAGTTCAGCGGAGGCCAGTGGAGACCAGACAAAGTTCGGTGGAAGCGACGTCCACGCGGAGTCTGGCGAAGATCGTGCGAATTCCAGTGAAGACTGTGAGGAGTCCAACGGAGGCCGTGCGAAGTCTTGTGGAGGTCGTGCAAAGTCCATCGAAGATGGAATCTGCACGTAGCTCAGCGGAGTCAGTGCAAAGTCCCACGAAGGTCGTGTGAAGTCCATCGGAGAAGATATCCACGCGGGGCTCGACGGAGTTCGTGCTAAGTCCTACGGAGGTCGTGCGAAGTCTCCGCATGGAGATCATTCGAAGACCTCGGCGGAGACCATGCGAAGTCTCCGCGTGGAGATGGCATCCACACGGAGCCCAGTGGAGATCGCAAGAAGTCCTCGGTAGAGACCGTGCAAAGTCATGCGGAGGTCATGCGAAGTCTCCGCGGAGAAGTCGGAGGCGGGTGCTCCGCCCCAAGTGTCGACCGCGGGGTGGTCATGTATGCCAATGAAGACTTGACCACGACACGGTAGGAGATTTCACCGAAGTCATGACTGCAGCGTGGTCGTGGGCGTCGACGCAGCTGGCGGTGGGGCGAAGGCCTTGGAGTGTGCGCTCTATGCAGAATCCCCGTCAGAGAGGCTCGACATTCGTCGGTGTTGTTTAGAGGCCAACTCCCTGGTGTCGAGATGACGGTGCGAGTGTCACGGTCGACGGTGTACCGGCGAGGGCGTCGTGGTCGTTGCCATGGGGTACTACCGGCCGCCGAGTGCTAGACTCGGCGGTCACTGCCGTCGTACCTGTCTTTCGCTTCGTTGTCGTTACTTTATAGCGCATTCTCTTGAGCAGCTTCTTGCGTATCCCCACGGATGGTTCCAACTATTGTGGCTACTAACCAAACAACATATGAGGGGACTAACTAGAGAGAGCCAACGACATGAGTGAGAGTGCTCATGTATGAAATGAGTGGATCTCCTCCCCTCATACCCCTCTTGGAGGTTTATATACATGAATGAGGCAAGATGAAAAATTCGCATCCTACCCCTTGATAATTATGAAAGGTGATGGTATATTGGTACATTCCTATATAATATTGGGTCTATTCATATTAGGCCAGTTGTAAGGCCTAGTCACGAAGGGTTGGACCACCCCTACAACATTTAGTTTTTTTGGTGCCATGGGTTTGTTGCATCAAAGAGTGGTGTTTGTTATACATATTTTTTGATGCAACATTTTGATTTCATATGTGCAACAATCAGCAACAATCGTTGCAATATCGAGATTTTGTCAACTATGTTGTAGCCCCTTTCTTTGTTTGTTGCAGGATCTGTTCCAATTCGTTGTGGATTTGTTTCTTGATTGTTGTATTTTTATTGCAATATTTTGATTTCACATATACAACAATCAACATAACAATTGTAACATCGAGATTTTTAATCTACAAATATATGATTTTTTTTGTTGCATTTGTTAGATGCAATGTGTGTTCTCCAAGATATTTTTATTGCAAGTGTCCTTCCACATTGTTCCATATGTGTTTTTAAAATGTTGCAAAGGTTATATCATGATTAATGTTTTTTTTTCAAATTTTCGTGCTAGTTTTTAAGCATATCTATGTATGCAAAACAGATCTATAATTTTTAAGTGAATTTTAACACGAAATTGGATCGCCCCTTTCTATTTTTCGAGATCAAAGTACTTATGCTGCATATGTTAAAAATTTTTGTTGTATATGTTATCAAGACATGTTGCGTTGATGCGTACGATGGAAAACTTCCTATGTATATCCGGGCGCTAGTAGGCCTCTCAAAAAACTTGATCAACTATTCTTAGGAGAAAATCTATTGAAATCATAATGTGTGCCTGTTTGGCAACGGCTGCGGTTTATGGCTTTTCGCTGAAATTTTTGAATTTTGGCTATTTACGGTACAGATTACGAAAAAAGAGATAATTACTTGCGATTTTGGATGGTACAAATATTGGGCTTTTAGTGTGTACATCTTTTAACTTGTAGACCCCGTCTTGAAAAAATAATCCGTTTGAAAGTTAGGTACTGTAGCAAAAGTCAAAAATCGTCAGCTTCGAAGAAAAAAAACAAGGCCTGCGTACTATATTGATGTTTGGAGATACTTTTTTGTCAACACTATGAGGTTGTTGTATATTAGCTCTCAGTAAAATGAACAACGCCTATCAAAAACGGGAAAATTGCGGACATACCACTAGCAAAGTGAGTTGTTGCTAAAATACTATCAGGCTATAACAATTATAAGTGAGACATAGTCTCATGTGTTGTATATGTACTCAGTGCTATAACAATTATAAGTGAGACATAGTCTCATGTGTTGTATATGTACTCAGTGGTATTTGGCATACAACGTTCGCTTGTGTTACAAGAGCAAATCATCTTATCTCTACTATTATATAAAGATGAGTTAGTGATTGTCGGTGTGTTTTCCTCTCCTCTCTCTACAACCATCCGATTTGATCTGGATCATTCGTCTCTCTCCTCTTCTCTCTCTCTTTCTTAGGATACAACCGCCTACCCTCTCCACTTTCTTCATCTCCTCGAGCATTCTGGCCACCCTTCTCTTTCTGCCGCTTGCTCTCCAATATTTGATGTGTGAAGTTAGCCAGTCAGTAAGTTTCGTCTCACTATTTTTATGACTCCGTTGCAACACACGGGTCTTTAACTAGTCAAAAAAGAAAAACAAGATCAACAGTGTCTAAGCATCCAAACCTAGGGCGTTTCTGATAATACAATTTCTCTTGGGGGTTATCTTTGGAAACGTAGAACGGTTCAAACAACGCAGTTTTGGTGGGGTTTCTCTGCCGACGTCTATATAAGCGTTCAAATGCCCGCGGCAATTTGCCTCCCTCACAAACACACGCAGCGACGCCCCTGAACATTTCGCTCTCTTCCCAGATATTTTTCTTCCCCTTTCCTTCCTTCCATTTTCTGTCGGGATTCACTTGTCCAAAAAAAAGGAGATGTGCGAGGCACCACGGGCCGGCGGCGACGCCCCCGCCGCCGACGTCGACGTCGTCATCTCCGGCGGCCGCCGCAGGATCCCCGCGCATTCCTCTGTTCTTGTAAGTATAGCTCCTCTTTCTCTCTCCTCCTCCTCCTCCGGCCGTTTAATTTCTTGGCGCATTATTCTGTTTGCAAACGCATCCAGTTGCTTCCAGTTGCTAGCTGATCTCAACTCTCTCTTCATCTAAATGGGCGCGCAACAACAACTAATTAAGGATCGCTTCAAGAATTCTTATGCTTGTGAACGTCAAATTCAACGGTCAATTCTGGTTGCCTCGGCCCTTCTGAAGAGAAGTTGTCTCCTCCTTTTTTGTTTTCACCAGGCGTCGGCGTCGCCGGTGCTGGAGAGCATCCTGCAGCGCCGTCTGCAGAGGGGCAGGGACAGCGGCAAGGCCGGCAGAGCCGTCGTCCGGATTCGCGGCGTCACCGACGACGCCGCGGCGGCCTTCGTCCGCCTCCTATACGGCGGCAGGTACCTACCGTGTTTCCTCCCTGGAATCGCATGCTAGTCTTACTTTGTACAGATCCGTTTCTTGCAAGCTGGGAATGGCTTGCAAAGACTCATTAGTAGTATTAGCACACGAGGAGAAAAGAAAACCATGTCACATGCGTACCCCCACGTTGACAAGCTGGGCGATCAGGCGGGTTTAGTTGAAAATTTCTATTTTTATGCTCCATTTTCTTAGAGGGTTGATATCATTCATCATGCATGGTAGCTAAAATCTGTACGGATCAATACGCTGAAACACTGTTAGAATAATAGTTTTTGACGTATCCCTGCAATGCTAAAGACTACGCTAAGATACACACCATCACTACGAGGAGCAACGTGCAAATCCACAGCGAATTCCCTACAAAAACCTCGCAGCTAAACATTTGCCAAGATGAGCTGCCAAAATGCAGAGCAGATCTTCTCCTCTAGAGTTTTGGCCTATCAGCGCCTGTACGTAGATTCAACGAACCGCTCCATGAATCTTGCAGCGTGATCGGGCTGACCACTCGGCATTTTTTTGCGCGCTGAGCCGTCGAGTCGAGCACCGAAACTTGCCGCGAATCTTCTGGAACAAATTTGATGCCGGCTTGGCACCTACTCGGACGGCAGAGAGAAAAATAAACTAGTGCGCGATGGAAAGCGGAAGGGAGCAAAGAAAACGAGTTGGTTTTCTTCTTGTTTTTTTCCCTCTGTGGTTCGCTTGGTTGGTGTGTGGTAGTGCCTGCCTAGTTGGAACCCTCCCCTACATACGTACGCATCACCGCATGTAGGACTGGCGACAAGGCGACCAGCCAAGCGACCCCATCGGCGGCACGTTGTTGCTGTGGCAGGCAGGGGAGGGACCAGTGGTCGCGGCGCTATCATCGTGTAACCTGACGTGAGTTGGGATTTTTCCCCCCTCCTCTTGTCGTGTGGATGTGGAGATATGGACCACCAAAATAGCCGGCCGCACCGCCCAATGTCAGGGAAAAACTTGGTTATCGGTAGGATTGGGTAAAAAATCAAATTAGATAAAAAAAGTTTCAGATCTATCTAATTTTCATCAAATATAAAGGAAATTTGCAAATTTTTTCCTTTTACATCTGAGATTTTCAAATAAAAAAAATTTCGACCGAAAAATCTGGTAACCGCCGGTTACCAGTTCTATCGCTACCCTCCCATAAAATTTACAAACCCATTGTAGCACCCCACATACAGCCAATCTAAGATAATACTGTAGAACATCATCGCCAAAGTAAAGAACAAGTAATAAAAGCAACAATAGGAATTCAAAGAAATTAAAACCTTAAGAGTACTTTATTAAAAACTAGCGGAAACTAAAATAATTGTTTGAAACATGGGGCCGGTCTATTTCTAATCAAAAGAAAATAAATGAAATAACATAAATAGTGGTAAGCCACGGTGCCAAAAACTCGAGTGCTCCCACCCATGCATGATGCTATCACTCCACTGACCTTTTACCTGAGAATGGAAAGAGCAAGCGTGAGATTTGAAATCTTAGTAAGTACCCAACAACGGTCGCAACACGGAGAGAAAAAGACAAGTAAGCAACAAGTAATTGATAGGCTAATTACAATAAAATTAAGTTACCAGAAACACTAAAACCAATCAATGATAGAGATAACGGAGATGTGGAACCAATGTACTAGTTATTTAACAAGTTATAGCCATAGTCCTGGCGATCCTTCCCACATACCCGGTTATACAAAAGTAGTCAGACATATCTCTGTTCTCGACTGTATAACTGCAGACAAGGTATAATATCCTAAGTAATGAAAAAGTATGCCCCCCATGTACGTTACTAGGTTGGTGGCAATCTCCCTTATATGTAGGTAACTCCGGACCAGGTAACAGTTATGTTATTAACGACTAATATGATAAGTGATTAGAATAATTAAGAACAAGTTTAGGTAAGGTTATGATAAGTGACAGGATTGTTAAGGTTGAGGAGGAAAGGCATAATTTCCGATATGAGACAATAGGGAATGATACTATGGTGATGGTGCACTTTAATATAGCTCACACAAGGGTTGTTAATCATCTAGGTTTTATTACGTGATAAGTGGTTATTAGTCAAGTTAATGAGTACTATAAGTAAGGCAGTCGAGGCTCACAAGCAATAACGTACAAATAAAAGATCAGGGAAGCAAGGTATATAAATAAAGTAACCCAATGTTAAAAGATTACTAGTGGTCAACCTTAAATTCGAACATGCTTATACGCTACCCCTATTAATGATTTAAGCATCAATTCTAATTGCTAATTAAAGCATGAATCCTATAGTTGAGCATTATAATAACCTAGAAGCATACAACACCAGCTAGCCTAGCACATCAAGATCTACCCAGTATAATAACAGCATATAACCCGGCAATCAATACAATATAATCATTGAGCACTAAGCTAACGACGATAGTTAATCATGAAATGGTAATGTGAGAAGAAGATAGGTTACGACTGCGAGGTGCTTGCCTTGAGCATGCTCGACGGACACACTGCACGATGGGTTCGTAATGCGCAACTATGCAACTGCTCATTCAACAACTGTGTGCGAACCTATAGGATGAAATAGAAGGCAACCAATTAGGCATAGCTAAATTTGATAAAGGAACGACAAGAGGTAAATTTGATTGGAGAGAAAACAGGTTCGTTAGTCTCACGGCCGTGCGAAACACCGTTCGGCCGAGCAAACAACGTTTGGCCGCGCGAACGGCCATTCGGTCGAGCGAAACACCGTTTGGGCATGCGAACGGTTGTTCGGTCGTGCCGTTGCCACCGACTATCGGCCGCTGCCGTCGCGTGCCACGGCCACACGTGTGTCGTGCCTTGCCGCTGCTGGCCGGCCGGTCGCCGCTGTAGCCGTTGCCGCGTGCACGAGAACATAGAGAGAGAGGGGGAAAATAGGAGAGAGAATAGTAGATAGGAAAACCTGGTGGAGGAAAAGCTGCACACGAAAAAGGAGAGAGGTCTCCCTTTTTAAAACCTTAATCTCTTATTAGGGTTTTTTTAGTGCTACACCCATAGTGCTTTCCGTGATGCCATGTACTCGGTCGTGTTCCACCAATGGTTGCACTTCTTTTCATTTCCAGTGACCGTAGATGGACGTATGATAACATATGCTGAAACGGCAGGTGCGTCGACGAGGAGGACGACATTGAGAAGTACGCGGTGCACATGCTGGTGCTGGCGCACGCGTACCAGGTGCCGTGGCTGAAGCGGTGGTGCCAGGCGGTGATGGGGTCCCGGCTCACCCCGGACACGGTGGTGGACGTGCTGCAGCTGGCCAAGCTCTGCGACGCGCCGCAGCTGTACCTGCGGTGCACGAGGCTGCTGGCCAAGGAGTTCAAGGCCGTGGAGAAGACGGAGGCGTGGCGGTTCCTCCAGCGGAACGACCCCTGGCAGGAGCTCGACATACTCCAGCACCTCCACGAGGCCGATCTGGTACTCGCCATCACTTCCATTAATTCCTCTCACGCGACTCGATCGACGCGGCGTGGGACATGCATGCCGGCACTCGAAAGACGATGCCTCTCACAGTGCGCAATGCACTAGGGACACATGTCCAGCGTGCTACCCCGATCTTTCAAACTTTGGTTCCTGGAAAATGCTGGACATGTCCGGGCCACCGTGACGCATTCGCGCGCATTAAGACGTCACACCAATGTTTTTGTGGTTGGTGCGTAGGATTTTCATGGTGTTGGCAGTTCGGGTCGGTCCGTCCGGCACGACGAATGGTCGGCGAATGTTGACATCTCCAACCACGATTCGCCGTATGTTATGTTTAAAACGTTTTTATTTATTTAGGTGGAGATACTACTGACCTGAAGCAATTTCCGGTCATGCTTAAGGCCAACCAACCTTTTGATTTCACAAAAGTCAGCAGAACCTTAGGGGTTAATTACTTAATTAGTTAGGTTTAACCTGTACTAGCGTTCAACCAAACGAAAGTCGTGAGAAGAATCATTGATCAATTTCTAGAACGGACAAACATGCCTTCACCACTTGCATAGGTTGTTTTTGTTTGTTTGACAATTTCACATCGCACGTTTTTTGTTAGTGTTATTGATGATTTGTAAGCACTAACGTACGCATGATTCCGGCCGTGCAGCGGCGGCGCAAGTGGCGGCGGAAGCGCGCGGAGCAGCGGGTGTACGTGGAGCTGAGCGAGGCGATGGACTGCCTGCGGCACATCTGCACGGAGGGCTGCACGGAGGTCGGCCCGGTGGGGCAGGCGCCGGCCAAGTCGCCATGCCCGGAGTACGCGACGACGTGTCGGGGCCTGCAGCTCCTCATCCGCCACTTCTCCCGGTGCCACCGCACGAGCTGCCCGCGCTGCCAGCGCATGTGGCAGCTCCTCCGCCTCCACGCCGCGCTCTGCGACCAACTGGACGGCCAGTGCAATACACCTCTCTGCGGGCAGTTCAAGCGCAAGGAGCAGGAGAGGGCAGCGGCGAAGGCCGACGACAAGTGGGGGCTTCTGGTGAAGAAGGTGAGGGCTGCCAGGGTCATGTCTTCTCTGAGCAAGAGGAGGCAGATGAGCTTTTCCTCTCAGTGTTGAGCAGACGTGTAATCACAGCATCAGCCTGGGACAGTCAGGGGTAGTAGCTAGATATAGTGTATTGAGTGTACTGAAGTGAGCTATTTTTGGCGTGTCTTGAGATGGTTTGATCTCTCTGAAGTCATGTAGATGCCTCGTCGCTTTCGTTGCCTTTACTATCTCTGTAGAATTCTTCTGTGAAGTGAGGTAAAATGGGCCGAAACTTGTGGTAAAAACTGCCTGCGTTGTAATAGCAAAGTATGTGATAAATCACCATAGCCAGATACATGCAATCTTTGAAGGCATTCTTTCTTCTTCCCAGTAACAAGCTGGTTAATGGCTCACACCATGACTTCATGACCCACCTTGCTCTTGATAAATTTTTGATCAGCTCAGATTTAATTAAGCTTCAGAAGGTTGGGTTTCTTTTCTTTAAAAAAAACTTTATTTCCATAAGTTGGGACACCACAGCACTCACGATCTGTAAAACAAACGGTGAAAAGCTAGTGAACAGGCGAAATAATTTTGCCGATATAAGCTGCTTTGGAACAACGAAAAAGGAAATGAATGGAAAAAAGAAAAAAATGCATCTTCAGGGATTGTGCAAAACCGCACACCGAGCTTAAAAGCAATGCAAATATTACTTGGAAAGGCACAGCAGAAAAGCAACCAAAATATTGAAATATCTATCCCGAAAGCTGAAACACCACCAAACATTAGCTTGACTGAACAACGGCTTGTTACAAAAGCTGTAGAATCAGTACAAAACAACACCTCGTAACCAGGTAATGTAGCTGAGTTGTGCTGTTCTATAAACGGCAAATAATTCAACATGGGCATAGGCGCTTTCATTCAACAAAGTTATAGCATCTCTTAGTTTATCGGAGGTGTCAAGCATACATCAGCCAAGTATTATCACTTGGAAAGTACATCACAAGGAAGAAATACGAAAAAGCAACTACTTGCAACAATGGGCCAAAAGATACTCATGATTCACTCTCTTTTGCTTGGGTCATTAGCTCTGCCTGGATTCTCTTTATCTCCAGCTCCCTTTCCATCCTCTCTTTCTGAAAGAGCAAAACCACTTTCACCTACTTCCAGAAAACGCTCGTGCATACATTAACAGGACATGAATTTGCAAAGAGTTTTTCCATGGTAGTGGTTTTGGTGGTGGGGGGTGTGAGACCGTGGGTGGGCGGACATGTGGAGTTTTTGGTGGAAACAGCACACAGAACACCTGAACCTATTTGTCTGTGTTTCAGTCCAGCACTCAAAAGTTTCTAACAGCAATTAGGCACCTAATGCTCTCATGTTTCAAGTATCAAGGTCACTAGACAAATGGGGATCCAAAAGAGAGTTAAACATGCATACAAAGCAACAATTCTACCACCAGGGAAAAATAACTACGCCAATTTTCCATCTTAGGAGTTTCAACAGTTCATTTGCCCCTAAATGACCTTTTGGGTACAACGGAGACTGATGTTTAATCACCGTATCAAAGTGTCAGATGGAAAATGCACAGAAAAATAACCACATGTGATGCGTTTGAAAATAGGTTACAAGTTGCCCTTAAGAAATTTGCCTTTAACATAAGCCCAGCATAACACAGAAACATAACCAAATGAGATGTGTGCATTGTGCAAATAGGTTACAAGTTGCCCTTGGGCAATCTATCCTTGATATGTGCCCCAACAAAAGGGCACAATGTTAGTCAGTAAGCTAGTATTAACCAACATAATACCCGGATGCTTACAGGCTACAGCAATTCATTCCCAAAGAAACTCCAACAATGTCTTGAGTCATCAGTAGGGTAGGTTATAACAAAGCAGACAACAGGGTAGCTGGCTAAATTCAAGATGTAATCCCAGCCTCAGTGGGATGTATAATAGGTTATAACAAAGCAGACAACACACTAGGTGGCTAAATTCAAGACGTAATCCCAGTCTCAGTGGGATGAGTTTTCTGCTGAATGATTAACAGCAGCAAGAAAACAGTCCAATTCATGCTCAATTGTATTGGACCCTACGGCCTGGACTCTCTTGCGAACCATAAACATAGTTGTGGACCCTACGGCCTGGACTTTCCGCGTGAAGAGGCCATACGGTGGGGGTAATTTTCAAATCCATATTCTTCTTGCAGCTGTGAAGGCTTGAAGGAACTATTGTGGGAGGCGGTGACCCGCATGGTGACTGAAGCTGCTGCACAGATGCAGAGATTTCGTGCAGTGACTGCCGGTTCCTAAAGCAAACACCCAGCAGGTGATGGTTGTTGTTTCTTTCCTCCTGCGCTTGTCTTTTGTTTAGAATAGAATACCTTGAGACGTCTTCTGTTTACGGGTTCACAGGTACTTCTGCCACACTGAATTTCCTAGTGCTTACATTGCCTTTGTGCTGGGGTGATCAGATGTAACTCTTGTGCCCCTTATATTCCTTGTTTGCTGTAACTATCTAAGATTCGTTTCTGGTCTCAAATAAGAATCTGGGCCTGCGTGCTATTTCAAAAAATCAAGACGAAATCCTTAAACAAGTCCGCAAGAACGCAGCAAAACCACAAATTGGGGAAAGCCCCCGCTTTGGAATCTCGACATCACAATTAGACAAGCAAGCCTAGCCTACTCCCAGAATCTACGGTTTATCCGGTTAGGTCGGATCCAGCAACCTCTAACCCAAACCAAGATTCACGTGGACGGAGAACACAGATAATCGCACTCGCACACAACGAAGACCTAGGTCTAACGCGCCGAACTAAAGATCAGCGTATCCACAAGCGGCACAGGCATAGCAACGAAGGATGAATCTAGTGGGGGAAGGGGAAAGATTAGGGCAGTAATTACTTTACCTTCTCGTCCTGGTGGAGGGCGATCCAAACGTGGACTCTGTCCATGGACTGCCGGAAGGGGAAAGGGGAAGGGGAAAGATTAGTTAGCTCCTTCGGACATTCCATCGTAATGCATTCTGATTTCTCATTTCTGCGTATTGCCTCTTATTGGATGCTCTACCAGAAGTTTGAGCATTGGAGCCTGTGAATATCTCCTCGTTCTTATTTTTGGTCATGGTTTTTCTCCTTGTTACTACTGGTTTGTGTAAAACCATGTGGAGGTCACCCCATTATATATGATAAATATTTGTTTTTGTTGTGTAAATATTGTCAAAATTTGAGTTTTATTTTGGATGTTTGTAATGTTCAAAGTTGATGTCAGTGTATTGTCAATCTAAACGATTTGGAGCAGTGGTCAGACTGTTGGGCACAGGTAGTTTGACCGGTCCTCGCACGGTGGTCAAACCAGAGTCAAGCTGAGTGTAGCCAAGTAAGGTGCTGCAGTCCGACCACCATAGGAAGAGCGGTCAGACCGGGTTCTCAAGGGCAGACATGTTTGGGGTGTTCAGAGAGGCTAGATATGTTTAGGATACCTAAGACATATCTGGAATTTCAATGAAAATAAATATGAGCATGGTTAAGAAGTAGGTTACCAAAAGGGTTGTGCCTACATGCTGTGAGATGCATGTCTGGGTTATGTGTGACATTGTTGGGCGAATCATGATGATTTTGAATTTGACTCATGGCTTAGGAGCTATGAGGGCTTTCAGTGTGTGCACAACATGCGTGCCGTTGTTTGGTTGTGGTGTGTTACATGATGCGTTACTTTGACTAACATGAGTCGAATGCAAGGAACTTATGCTTAAGATAGTTACTTGGTCTTTGGATGTGTAGAAGGCTTGAAGAATGTTAGCTGTCAACAACAAGGGTCCAGGATTTGCCAGGAAAGCCGAGGTCCGTGCGGTTAAGTAAGTCCAGGTGAACCTACGTAACTCAAGCGGGAAGCACAGAGAAGACAAGGATCATGAAGAGAGAGATTGGTGCATGCGGTGCTCCGAGTGACAAGGCCGATGCTCGTAGAGACGGTTTGGGAGAGTCTGAATGCGTGAAGACATGACAGTTAGTCATTGGGCACTATGGACTACATGCCAAAGTATACAGAGATGCTTTGTTGTGAAAGTAAGGATTCTTGGCTCATTAATTGTGTCAATTGATTATTCTGTGTATTGTGCAGTGTTGCATAACGGTTTACTTGTTGTTGTTGATTGTAAGATTCCGAAGTTAGGTTATAATGACGCAGACGGGACCAAGACTAAGCTAGAAGAGCTTAGGTCCAGAGCGGTCAAGGAATCGAGACTAAGCTAGGGAAGCTAAGATTATAGAACGATCAATATGCCGCCGAAAAATGACTGAGACTAGCGGAGTGGTTACAAACTAGGAAGACAAGGAATTAGAGTGGGAGCTATTGGTGGTGGACATGATGTGTAACGACAAGATGGATCAGGACTAAGCTTAGGAGGAGCTGAGGTCCAGAATAGTCAGGGAAGCTAAGTGCCATCATGGTGCATGAAGAGGCATGTAGCGCACCAAGTAACTTGAGCCTATTTCCAAGTGAGAACAGTTCGGTAGATCCAAACGCGTGAGATACTTGGCAGCAAGTCATTGGAGCCACATGGAGTCAAAGATGAGGCACATGATTATTTGGCGAAGGAAATGTGAAGCTTCATGAAAGGTGGTTGGGGGCAAAATGATCTTTTTGTTTCAAACCACGGTACGAGGAGGCACAAGAGAGGTGGTTTATATCAAGGATATGCTAAAATGTTAAGTGGATAAGTGTTGATTCACTAGTGGGTTAATGGTTGTGTGCGTTTTGAGAAACGTACATGTGTGAGCGTAAAACTCGCTATGATATTAGGTTAATGGGTTAGCCCATGTAAGTGGATGAAACCTAACTAGATGTGCTACTTAGGGTTTCTTATGAGCTTCCATATATAAGGAGAAGTGTTGGTTAGGGCTAGTTTTTGAGAAGCTTGTGCTAAGCAAGTATAGCAGGTTAGAGTTCTTGGAAAGAACTCTGTAGAGATGAGTTATGGCTCTTGTACTTAAGCCTTTTGTCATCTTTAGATTTTGCGAGTGGCTAAAGAGTGGTTATAAACATTCATCTCCAAGTATCAATAGATATCCGAAATTTGTCCAAGTTTTTCTCCTCTTCACTTAAGTATTGAAATATTTATTTGGCTTGGTTTTTGGTATGTCCTTCTCCCCTCTTAATCTTGATTTGTGCTAAGGACGTGTAAGTGATAGAGATATCTCTTGAAGATCAAATCCTATCCATCTAAGCACCCTTCTTTGCAAGTTCTTACATTTGTCCGTTTTTGACTTAAGAAAAGGTGATTTTCAGAGTTTTGACTTTGAGAGCACTTGGATTAATTCTTGATGTGATTTGAGGATGCTAGGATGTGTAGGAAACCATTCTTAGCCATTTTGGCTTGATTCCTCTCACGAGCTCCTCTCAATCACCGTTTTCGTATTTTGCCCGATTTTGGTGTAACATTTCTTAGAATTACGAAACGTCAAATCTTTGCAAGGATTTGTTTTACTTTCTTGGTGGATTATATTCATAATATCCTAGGCGAGGTGTGTGCAAAATTTCAAGTAGTTTGGACCTTTGGATTGGAAGTTATATTGATTTTATGTTTTGAAATCGTATTGAAAATCTATTCTATTCTTGAGAGAAGTCAGATAGCAAACCAACTCGAGGTTAGACCACTTAGAGGTCAGATGGCCAACCAAGTAGTGGTTAGACCTATCCAAGTGGTGAGACCACCCTCTAGTTGGAGGTCAGACCGTCAAAACTCTGTCAAGGCACATTTTGCTTGGTTTTTCGTAGAGATTTCTCTGTGGTTGATTAAATTCTGAGTTTCTTAGCTAATCATAGCTATTAGAGTAAAAGACTCTGAGAAATTTGAAGAAAAAGGATTTAAAGAAACTGGTATTTTTAAGGCTCCTATTCAACCCCTTTCTAGTTGCCTTCTTGGTACTATGGTCTGCTAGATTATTTGATAAGCTCAAGTGTAAGAATGGATAATGGATGTATTCTTGAGTTACTTGCACCATATTGGTGAGTGGTCAAGGGTTGAGTGCTGCATTGCATCAATCAAATCCCCTTTGGGCACATGACATGCTTTGCACTAAGACCATATTTGTGTCTTAAAGGAAACATCAAGGTCGTCATCGTGTTTTTCCTTTGCTCTTTTTTGAAATGGCACATGACATGCTTTGCACTAAGATAATAACTTAGAGTGCAGCTGATGATAACTTTGGTGCAACCGATGTTAAGTTTTATAATATTTTAGACTTATAGAAATGATGGCAATTTTGAAGTTAGGGTGATAATTGCTTAAAACTATAATGATAACTTAGGATTTGAATGGTGGTAATTCCTAAACTTTTCTCAAATTCGTAAACTGATGGTAATTTTAAACTTATATTGGTGATTTGTTAAGTTATTGGTGGTAACTTAGGGTCCAGTGGATGGTAATTTATGTGACTTCCGTTTGGTTATTTATTAAAAATTCAGATGATAACTTTTATATTTTAGTTTTTTTGAATTTCTTGAGATACATGATATAATTTAGTGGAAAATGTTATGTATAGAAGACCAAATATTTATAGGATTATTTCATTAAAAAAAGAAAAAAGTGAATGGTGCTCTATAGTCAATCCATTTTTCAAAAGATTTTTACCCAAAATTAAGGCAGAATTAGATGTCTCAGCTATCTCCCGGCCGAAATTGATAAGGTAAAGGTTTCGAACCGGAAAAGGCTAGACAAAGCTCTTCGCCATGGGGAACTGGAACTAGAATCTATCCAGAGCGCAGAACCGACGCCAACGTCTCTTCCGAGTACTTGATAGACCAGCAGCAATTGGCTCCGTACTTTTTAAAAATATACACCGTGTATTTTGCAACTAAGAGGGTACAATACATTTTTATCTCAAAATATTACGAAAGTACAGTCAACAATAGTTGTAAGTTTGTAACACAAATACTGATATGAGACGTGGCCGTTTGGTATGGATTACATATTTACATTTTGTCGATCACCTCATGTGGACAAATTTGATGCACGACGAATATCAAATTATCAACAGCGAACAGTTGCATCTTGCAAATGCACGGGGGACCTTCGTCTAGGGAGGCGTTGGGAGTAGAGCTAAGGCATTTCTATAGGTGAATTCTGTGAAGGGTAGCGGCTAGCCATTCGATTTCGTCTACCAAAGGTACGTAGAAGTGTCGTCGATATTCAACTGAGCACATTAATAAACGGTCAAGGTTGCCTCGCAAATTGTTTGTGCGAAAAAAAATAATATGTAGATAGTAAATCTATTCAAAACTGCTACATTATAGAGTCTATTCAAAACTGCTGCATTATAGAGTAAGTACATTATCGATACTCAACAAATTGGGTACCCAACCAACCCTTTGGTTAATAGTTAGGTTGTGAACAGGAGAACGAAATTGCTGGGAATTTCACTTGTGTGCAGTTGAACAAGCTTTATTATTCACTCAAATATGTAGTGGATTACTCAGTTGTGATTGATTCTGCTGGATCGTAAGGGCTTTCTCACCCCCAAAATCTAGCCAATGAGGTGAGGGATTCCTTTACTTTTAAGTTAAGTCTCTAACCCTTCCATAACTAATATAAGACTATTCCAACAATCTCCCCTTTTACACATTGGTGTCTCTCAGTCCTTCACCGCCACTTTATCGTACACCGACGGAGTAGTGTTTATAGTAAATCCAAAAGTTACATTTATGACTATTTAATTACGGAGTAGTGTTTGCAACTCATAAGTAAACTATTACACATATAGAAAACTATGACGACATCAGGTCTAAAGATGCTACATATACTATGTATGAGATCAAATATTAACACTTAAGAATATAACAATTCCCGTAGAGTATCATGGTAGGTGAATCCAACACTATGTTCTCTAATATGTATTTACATTATTGATTTAATATTTTTATATCTATGAGCCGTGAAACATGATCATTACTCAATATATATATTGATCTATAAATAATAATTATTCAACATAATGATATAAGAAAGACTAAGATTAATTTAGAATAACATCAAAACATAAACAAAAAGTTATACGAATAAGTTACATACTTATCGATTAATATATAAAAATTTATTTAAAAACAAAATAATATATTATTCAAAATATTATAAATATAAAAGTGATATAATTACCATTGCAATTGCCATTACAGCAGGGCATATCACTGACGCTGTCAGCACAGCTCTGAATTTGTCGATGTTGCGACGACGAACGTCTGTAGCCACTGTTGGATTTGGATAGGTGTCTGAACTCTGAAGAGTGACGAAGACGCATAGAGGGATGTCCCGTACTCCCGTGGCGCGACCGCGAGTACGGAAAGTAGTTTTTCTTTCTTTTAATTTTGGGAAAATTTGTTCAGTAGCACTGAAAGATCGCCACTTTCGGAAAATACCACTAAAAAAATCGAACTCCGGAAATTACCATTAAAAGATTCAGCATTCTTCGGGATTTACCATTCTAGGCAAAAATGTGAAGGGATAAAGACAAAAATGCCCTTACCCCTTCGGGCATTCATCTCGCGACGGAGCGAAGGGGTAAGGGCATTTTTGTCCAGAATGGTAAATCCCGAAGAATATTGAATCTTTTGATGGTAATTTCCGGAGTTCGATTTTTTTAGTGGTATTTTCCGAAAGTGACGATCTTTCAGTGCTACTGAACAAATTTTCCCTTTAATTTTTGGATCAAGAGCAACACAAGGGTAGCTCGGGCCGAAACTCTTCAGCCTAGTACAGCACACCTATTTTGGCCTGCTAGGCCTGCTCTTTGTTAATTAACCCATGGGCCTAGCCTGCTGTTTCTTGTCAAAAGCCTTCCTACTCTCTCCTTGCTTCGTCTTCCTTCATGCGCCGCTCCAATTCGCCATGAAACTGGTAAGCACCAAGCTCTCTCTCTCTCTCTCTCTCTCTCTCCCCCCATCAAACCCTAAGCATCTCGCGCTAACACTGGCGTCTTCTCACAGACCTGCCTGGTCGCCGGAGGCGGCGGAAGCGGTAGCTACTACACGCCGGCGAGCCACTTCCTGGAGCTGGAGGGACTCCGCCTCCTCCTCGACTGCCCCGTCGACCTCTCCGCCCTGGCGGCCTTCTCCCCGGTGCCCCTCGGCGCGGTCTCCGGTGATGAGGGGGACCTCATCCGCGCGGCGCCCTACTACTGGTCGCCGGCGGCGGCGGCCGCCGCCAAAGCAGGCGGCGTGGACGCGGTGCTCGTGTCGTCCGCCACGGGGATGCTTGGGCTCCCCTTCCTCACCCGTCTCCCCAGCTTCGCGAACACCAAGGTGCATCCCCCATCTCTGCTACTCTTAGTGCATAGCACCCTAGGTTGCAAATTGGTACTACTTGTTTAGGTTGCAGCTCGATTGTTTCATTGTTTGGAGTTTGGAGGATTGCTGCATTTTCTAGTGAAGAGGTGTTGCATGTTTAAGGTGTTAGTACAGGATTTAGCATTATTCAATAATCCATAGCCATGCAGGAGGAAACCAGTTGTATGCAAAGTCAAATAATCTGAAAGACATCAGAACTTGCTCATTGTTTTTTACTTTAGTTTTCTGATAATTAACCTCCATCGGTTGGCACTAGGCGTATAATGAAATAATGGGGACAAAGCAATGGGGCTTATGATGTTTTTGTTAAACGGAAATTCCTGTATGAATACAAAGGGCATGTCCATTGGCTTTTACTCATATCTGCAGGCAATTAATCTCCATAGGTATTAAGGCATAAAATGAAATATAGGGGGCAGAACATTTGGGCTTATGTTTTTTTATTGAAATAAGAATGGAAATTTTCACTCATGTATGAATACAAAGGGATAGAAATATATGATATTGGGTGTAAAATCTTCTATGAGACGAGAACTTAACCTCCTTAGGGAGCGGTTGTTGATTTTCTGTATGGATAGGTTTATGTGACAGAGGTAGCAGCGAGGATTGGAAAGCTAATGATGGGGGAGCTGGTGGAGATGTACTGTGAGTTTGTAAGGTACTATGGGCCAGATATGGATGAGTCACCAAAGTGGATGGAAGGGGAGAAACTCGATAAACTCCTGTCAGTGTTGCAGAAGATAGTGATCGAAGATGAGGGAAAGGATTTGTCTGCTTTGATGCCGCTCTACAGGTCCATTAAAAAACCATATGCCTGCAAATTGCATGACCTGTTACTTTTTCATGTGGAACAATTTATATCTCTGAAAGCTTAAAATATCCCCAATTTTCCATATTTTTCGGTCACCTTTAGATGTGGTTCACACTGGTTAATTAAAACTGGTTAATCTTAGAAGTGTCATAGGAGTGAATAATCTCCAACCATCCAATCAGCTGAAGAATATTTTCTGCATAATATTCATGTCGGAATTCTAGTTTAATGAAGTAGTATCAACAAACAGAAAAATTACATGGAACCCATCCTATATAATTGATTCAAAAGTAAATTAAATTTTTATAGAATTTTTCGTCTTAATTTATGTTCTATCTGAATTATAATCAAATCCACAAATAAAAAAATAGAAGACCATACTTGACTTTACCTGAATTGTATTTGCTATTGGTTTAGAATGTGGAACTTCTAAACTTTTACTTGGTAGGTAGCAAACTTGGAAATTTAATAGATAATGTAGGATCAAAGATAGCAATCAGAAGGGGGTGAATGATTGTCGCCACTTTTTGGAGTCTTCCGACGGTCGGAGAGGATTTCGATCACTCGAAACCAAATTGCCTGAGCTTACGACTGCTTAACCGATCGCTCGTCTGAACGCTTTGAACGTTGTCATAAGATCCACAGTACCTGCAATCACCAGCACTCTACGAGCAAAACAAGAACCAAATTGATTCAAGACTTATCTTTATTGCAGGATCTTCGTAGATTTACAAAGTGCCCTCACAAGCACCCCTAAAAACCTTCTCAACAAAAACCCTAAAGCAAGTCTTTCTCAAAACCTGCACTAAAACTTTCTCAAAAGCCACACATTAGCCCTTCACTTCTCACTGCTTTTATAGGCTAACGTCCAAACCGTATCTGCCTCAAACACGAACACAAAACTCTATCTAATCAAGAGACCCGAAACTCTTCTGAACATAGGTTTTATTCAAACTCCCAATCGTTTCGGTTATGGACTCTATCCACAACTCCTAACCCAACACGTGACGAACCCTCTAGGACATCAACTCCTGTATCTTCATCACGTACCATCACTGCTTGTGTCGAAACCTTCTGGACTGCACCGCCCGTAGCTTCTCCACGAATCACCACTTTTGATCTCCACGTGCTCCAGCGTGAGCTCGACCACCTCGTGTGACATCCTCGACCGCCTTGACCTTAGACTTCCCTATCCTAGTCGGGGTCCTATTCATCACCGACCATGATCGTCTCCACGCCCACTTGCACATGCAAAAACCAAAGAAATATTTTCCCGGCACAAGTTCTCCACAACTTGACCGACATCAGCGCGCACACACACACGTATAACACACCCTTGTCTATCCATAGACAAGAACCAAACCCTCCAAGAATACTAACTAGGTCGTCCACGACCACAAATCTCATCGCTATCCAATAATCAGCTTCAGACCACTCATTACGACCACTAGCTCAACGAGTACTCGAAAACAACAATTACTCGGAAATTACCATCGCTCCGATCAAAACACTCGGGAATAACAAGCATCACTTCCGACCACAGAACTATCGAGTACCGAGTACTGATCGCTACGACTAAAACACCATATCGCTGTCCATGATCGCCAAAACCACGACTATCGAGTACTGAGTCCTTCCGACTACCGAGTACCACAACCATCTGGCCACTGAGTACTTCCATCTTCTGATTTTCGAACCCTTCGAGTACTGTTCACTAATCACTGACCACCATGCATCAGCCAGTCATACCGCTGGCCTAACACGAGTACTCGAAGATAGCAAGAATTAAATCACTCGTACCGACCATGAAGTCTATGAGTACCGATCGTGAAACCTACGGCAACCGATCGTAAAGACTTCAACTACCGATCGCAATATTGTAGCTTACCATTTTTGACCAGGTATGGTCGTTCTGCCATAGTCGATGTTTCGTAGTTGAAATATCATGATCGAAGAATAACGAGGTCGAAATACCATGGTCGGATTACCGTGGTCGAAGCCGGACGTAGTCGAAGTCGGATATAGTTGAAACAGTGTTATTAAGGCGTCGCCTTGGCGTCGCCTAATCGTTGCTTTGGCGCCGAGTGGCTCGAGCCGCCGCCACGGCGTCGCCTGCCCTCGGGTGAATATGGCGAAACCATGGAAAACGGAGGGAGGCGCGGGAGAAAGGGATAAGGAGGGAGGCGGCGGGAGAAAGGGATAAGGGAGGGAGGCGGCGGAGAAAGGGACGTAGGCGTTACAGAGGCGGCGAAGGCGGTCGGCGACCTCTGGCGATCTCCGTGCCTCGACGCCGCCTCCTCCGCTGCTCCACGCCACCCTCCGGCCTCACGCCGCCCTCCTCCGGCCTCCACGCCTCCTCCGGGCCTCGGCGCCGCAGGGAGGGGAGGAGGGGGGCGAGGCGAGGCGAGGCGCCATGGAGGAGGAGGGAGAGGAGGCGGACTCGCCGTCGCCGCGTGAGGAGAAAGGGACACGAGAGTCGTTTCGGCAAGGGCTACACGACCGCGGCGTTTTAGCAGAGATTTCGGCAGTTTTGCAATTGAGCCCTCGTACTTACATGCAATTGTAGTTAAGTCCTCAAGAGAAGCCAGATTTTTACGATTTAGCCCTCAGACTTCTATAAAATTGCAGTTAAATCCTTTTTCCTCTTTAAATTTTTTCTAACTTAGATCTCAGGAGCAAACAAGTCGCCGGCTATTTCTGTATGCAGTAGCCAGTAGGCATATGTTTAGAACTTTAGATATTGCTAGATGTTGGTAGATGTTGTTTATATATTGCTAGATGTTGCTATTTCACGGTTAGATGTGAGTATGGCGTCGCCACGCCCGCCATACTACCTAAAAGGTGTGAAGGTAGTCTGGCGCCTCGCCTCGCCTTATCGCCGTGATAACCTTGAGTTGAAATCAACGTGGTCGTTTTGCCATATTGAAAACTCAAGCACAGAAGCGCATCGACTAGAACTTCCAAAAATGCAAATTTCAATAAAACCAAATGTCAATTATTCATCATCAACAACATGCACAACCATTACATGGTTTCACAATCTCTCCCTTGATGAATATATTGATAACACCTCAAAAACTCTTGAATGAGAGAATTTGCAAAGGAACTGACCGCAGCCAAAAGAAAGCACATACCACAGTGGAAAGCATAGAGGAGCTCAGAAAACTCCCCCTCATCTTCAGAGAGCGATTTTTAAATTTTTCCTTCTCCCAAACTCTCAGAAAATCAAACAAATACTCCAATTCGCCCCCTTTCTCTAATTTCTCCCCCTTTGGCAATAAAATCATCAAGGGCTTCAGAGATAGAATAATTCTAAAAGGGAGCAAGAGACTAAACATCCAGAAGCTTTGTAGATTATCCAAGTCACTATGTATTGATTTAACAGTGTGTCCAAGTCATCCGAGTAGAGCTCTCTCGATCATATAAAGTCATATACCATGAAGCAAGTCTAAAAAGGTTTTTAGCATGATTAAGCATATTGATTAATGACAGACATTATGGCAAAAACCAAACCAATCTATAGAGAGCACAAAGGGATACACACCTAAAAGAGTTAACCTAAAAGTGAAGCAACCTTTAAATCTAGTCAAACTAGTAATCTCATATAACAATCTATTGCTCCAAACTCATTTCTAAGCACGTGGCATGCTTGTAGCATACTTCTTTCCACGATGCCATCTTTGTAGCAAATCTCTTTTGAATGGTGGCATGCTTGAAGCATACTTCTTGTCATTCGAGCACATTTTGTACCCATTTTTTGTTTCACCGTGGCATGCTTGAAGCATACATCTTTTCATTCTTCTCTTTCTCATTTTCTTCTTTTTCTCATAACATGCCAACTTGAGTGGACATTAAAAGATCGCAATATGAAACCTACGAATCTCATAACCAAGATTTAGAAGGACTTACAATCAAGCTAATTCTTTTCGATGAACATCATAAGGTGCTATCTATAATCAATCTAGTCAAAGTCTTCATCCATGCCATGTTTTAGTGCAAGCAGAGCAAATTAATTACAACCTGTTACGACTACTACTACACGGTAAATGAGTAAATATGATAAAGACATCTCTACTACCCATCATTTGATTTCAAAGACTTGGACTTGATATATTATCTGACAAGTATAATAAACAAAGCTCCCGAAATTGTAAGCACAAAGCTACCCTTTAGAATAATTCCATAGGATGCAACACACCCAACTCACTCCGCAAACGAGCAAAATGAGAAGAATCAAGCGGTTTGGTGAAGATATCAGCAACTCGAGAATCGGAATCAATGAAGTACAAGACAACATCTTCCTTTTCCATATGATCTTTAAGAAAATGATAACAAATATCAATGTGTTTGGTTTTTGAGTATTGCACAGGATTTTTAGCAAACTAATTGCACTTGTGTTATCAGAAAAAAGTGGAACACTATCCAATTTTAAGACAAAATCCTTAAGAATAGCTGTCACCCAAAGTAATTGAGAGCAACAAGATGCAGCAGCTACATATTCAGCATACACCTGTTTCCTAAAAGTCCATGAAACAAGGGATGTGTCTAAAAAGTGATATGTGCCAGAAGTACTCTTTCTATCAATTTGACAACCCCCAAAGTCTGTATCTGAACAAGCTCTAAGGGTAAGACACGAGGAAGAAGAGTATCATAAGCCAAATTCCAAAGTTGAGTGAAGATACCTGAAAATTCGTTTTACCGCTTGACGATGTGAAGCACGTGGGGAGGCTTGAAAACGAGCACAAACACACAACAAAATGTATGTTTGGCCTCGAAGCAGTGAGATACAAAAGTGAATCAATTATGCTTCTGTATTCTTTTTGATCAACGGGTTCTCCATTTTTGTCGGGATCCAGCACAGCCATAAGCACCATGGGTGTGGACATTTTTGTCGGGATCCAGCACAGCCATAGGCCCCATGGGTGTGGAAATTGGTTTGACTGTCTCCATGTCAAACCGACGAAGTAGACCATTGGTGTACTTAGTCTGATGAACAAAAGTACTCAACTTTGATTGCTTGATTTGAAAGCTTAGAAAGAATGTAAGCTCACCCATCATGCTCATCTCGAAGTCGCTCTTCATAGTATCTAAAAACTTGGAAATAAGAGCATAAGAGGAACTACCAAAGATGATATCATCCACATATATTTGTACAAGTAAAAGATCATTGCCATGCTTGAAAGTATACAAAGTCTTATCTATCTTGCCCATTTGAAAGTCATTTTCCAGCAAATAAGATTTAAGCCTATCGTACCATGATCTAGGTGCTTGTTTTAGACCATATAAAGCCTTACAATTTGTAGACATGATCAGGAAACTTTGGATTCTCAAAATAGTTGTGGTCGTAGAAGTAGTTGCTAAGGTCGTTGTGGTTGTAGTAGACTCTGCCATAGGAGTACCACTTGAAGAAACGGTCGTGGGCGCCTCTGCCGTTGGAGTACCACTTGAAGAAACAATCGTAGAGGTGGTCGTAGGTGTTGCCGAAGTGGTCGTTGTGGTCGTAGATGTTGTAGTGTGACTGGGGAGCTCCTTGTGGTCGTCGTCGAAGTCATAGAAGATGTCCTCGAGTGCGGTAGTGACCTGTATACCTGCATTGTCGGGTCTAGTATCAGGACCAGCCTCATCAAAATTGACCTCGTAGGTCTCAACGATTTTGTTAGTTTCTAAGTTGAGTATACGATAACCTCGAGTGTGAGCTGTATATCCAAGAATGATGCCATCTGAGAATCTAGATTCAAATTTATCAAGATTGCCATGTTTAAGTATGAAGCATCGACATCCAAACACGCTCAGGTGAGAAACAGAAGGAGAATGACCAAAACAAAGCTCATACGAGGTCTTATGCAGCTTAGCTCGTAAGAATACCCTATTCGAAATGTAACAGGTAGTCGAAACAGCTTCCGCCCACTATTCCGATGAGTAGCATGTTCATTTAACATAGTTCTAGCCATCTCGGCCGAGGTTCTATTCTTGTGTTCGACCACTTCATTCTGTTGAGGCACTCGAGCTGACGAAAATTGATGGTCTAAACCCTTTTCAACATAAAAAGAAGCAAATGATGTGTTCTTGAATTCAGTTCCATTATCATTTCTAATTGCTCTAAGTGCTCTGGATGTTCATTAGCGAGTCTAAGAGCTAGCTCTCGAAAGTGACCAAAAGCTTCGTCCTTAGAGGTCATAAAATACACTCAAGAGTATCTAGAGTAATCATTAACAATAACAGGAACATATCATTTACCTCTAATCAACTGAACCCTGGAAGGACCTACTATATCCATATGTAGCAATTGCCCCGGAGAATCAGCAATTAGAAATACCGACCATGAAGTCTACGGGTACCGATCGTGAAGCCTACGGCAACTGATCGCAACGACTTCGACTACCGATCGCAATATTGTAGCTTATCATCTTCGACCAGGTATGGTCGTTCTGCCATAGTCGATGTTCCGTGGTTGAAATGTCATGATCAAAAAATGAGGTTGAAATACCATGGTTGGATTACCGTGGTCGAAGCCGGATGTGGTTGAAGTCAACGTGGTCGAAGCCAATATGGTCGTTTTGCCATCTTGAAAACTCAAGCACAGAAGCGCATCGACTAGAACTTCCAAAAATGCAAATTCCAATAAAATCAAATGTCAATTATTTATCATTAACAACATTCACGACCATCACGTGGTCTCACAGATAACAAAATTCTATTCATATCTATATATGGTAACTTTGTAACATCTGATATATTTTTTTGAATTCAAGAGTTACTTGAACACGATCCAGATTCGACTTTGAAAATGCTAAGACAAATCTGATAGGACCATTAGTTGACTGATTAGACCCCTAGTAAATCTCAGTATTAGGACAATGGTTTTGGTGAATGATGGTTGTTGTAGGGATGGTCTCCATCTAAGCCCATCCGGCCTGCTAGAGAGTTGTAAAATCTAAAATGGGATATATGTAATGACATAGATACTCCTATAGGGGGCACATGAGCGTAAGGATAGGATTGTAAAATATGCTTCATGGAAATATATATACTACCCTGGACATAGGGAAAGGGCAGGCATTACCTATCATCTTCACTCCACTACTCTCCTTATATATTGTTTGGTCAATAGCCATAACAGTGGTAATTTCGTCACTTGAGCAAAAAAATTTAATGATCCACATGCCACCATATGCCTAGTATCTTAGTTACATACATATGTAACTGACTAGATTTTAGTTCTTGCAAGCAAATATGTTAGATTGGAATATATGGTGGCCATTCAATTATATGACTTCATAGAAGATTCACCATTTGATAAAGCCATCAGTTCTTCATGGCACTGCTCTATCATCATGGTTTTTCGTGGCTTAATTGGATTATATCTACTTGGCAGTTCAGCGAACATAGAAGAATGCATGCAGAAAATCCAGCCTGTCAGATACGGAGAGGAGGTTTGCTTAAATGGCATGTTGATGCTGAAAGCCTTTAGTTCTGGCCTGGAACTTGGCAACTGTGTCTGGACAATAAAAGGTCCAAGAGCAAGTATTACATACTTGACAAGCTCAGTATTTGTGTCAGCTCATGCCTTAGATTGTGATTATAGCTCTCTGAAGGAAAATGATGTGATTTTGTTTTCGGATTTCTCATCCTTGAATTCCATGGATGAGGATAATGAGAATCTGGATGAGCATGCAATGGATGAAACAGACACTTTGCTCTGTCATGACTCAGTGTTGAGGTCTGCTACTGTGCTGCACTTCTGTTTTGCATAACTTAAAATGTTTCAATTATAACTTTCAATGCCTTTTTTATATGAAATTTGAAACTTAAATCTTCCAGGGATGATGGTGTTGATGAGGATGAAAACGCCCAATACCTGTGCAACAATGATGATATTACAGAGGAGATTGAGAGAATCAGCTTCATATGCTCATGTATTATTGATGCAATAAAATCTGGAGGCTCTGTTTTAATGCCAATAGGACGACTTGGTGTTGTTCTTTTGCTTTTGGAACATTTATCAGAAACACTACATTCTTCCAACATAAAGGTAATTGTAGTCTTTGTATTCGTATAGTGGATCCCCTTTGTTAAAATATATTCGTATAGTGCTTGATGCATTTTGTGCATGTGGGCCTCAACTCTCGAGGTTCTTGTAGTAATTTTGTGAATACCAGCATATACATTTACTTAGGATATGCATGGTTTTGCTAATGTGGAACTGTCAAGTTGACAATGCCTGATTCACAGTCAACTGTCTGTAAGATGATTAGCTTTTAGAGGGTTTAAAGATGCATGTGGTACAAAGTGTCTTCACTAACAGGTTATTCTACATTGCAATACTCATGTGCCCCTTCTTTTAGTTCTACACTGTGAAATGTGAAGCATATGCCAAATTGCTATATTTTCTGTACCACCCATTTTTTCTTACAGGATTTGCATCTGTTGCTTTGTGCTGACGATCTGTTT
This sequence comes from Bonia amplexicaulis, assembly GCA_036346245.1. Taxonomy (NCBI): domain Eukaryota; kingdom Viridiplantae; phylum Streptophyta; class Magnoliopsida; order Poales; family Poaceae; genus Bonia; species Bonia amplexicaulis. Next base: position 37,916,827 of record CM070735.1, read on the forward strand.
TTGTTTTGAGTCAGGTACCCATATTTATGATTTCTGGAGCAGGAGAAGAAATAATTGCTTTTACCAATGCCTTGCCAGAATGGCTATGCAAGTCACGCCAAGAGAAGGTCATTCCCTTTTCACTATGAGAGTTTTGAAATATGAAATTAACATAATAACATGTTCTTACTGTGATGTTGGTTATCCTGCAGCTATTCTCTGGCGAGGCATTATTTGGCCATGCGGAGCTTTTGAAGGAAGGCAAACTATTTCTGTTTCCTCATCTATACTCAAAGGGCCTGCTGTAAGAACTTGGTTAAAATTTGATTTTCAGTTATTACTTCTATTTACATGATAGGTAGCCTTAGGATCATTCAGTCAGGCTTAGGATCACTGACTAATACTTTATCTTCTTTGCTACTCTCCTTATAAAAGCTGGGTACTGGCTACTTCTTATTTTGGTTTTTGTTGTATGTTAGTTTTATGCAGGTCCAACAATATTTGGTTGCTATATTTAGCATAATTTATAATACATGTCCCATTGTGTGTTCATATGAGCTCACTTGGACTTCAATTACTGTTTTGGTCTGTTGTTTCCTCCCTTGGTTCTGCTGTGTGACAACACTAGAATCCTGTCAGGGCAGCATGGAAGGAGCCTTGCATTGTATTTTGTCCACACTGGAGCCTTAGGCATGGCCCAGCTGTCCATTTGCTTCATCGTTGGTGTGCAGATAAACGATGCCTTCTTGTTTTGGAGGTAAACAAGTGTCCAATCTTTTTACTGAACCTAATATGTATTTAATCTTGATTGCCGTATACTAAAGTGCATAAATATTTTATTTGCAGCAAGGAGTTGATGCTGAGTTGACTCTTAAGCCTTTCATGCCTGTGGCAATCCAGGTCCTTGAGTGTTCTTTCCTTTCTGGAATAAAGTATGTTAAAACTTCAAAAGGTTATGTTTCTACTACTGTGTACTAGCAAAGCTAAATATGTTGAATAAAAACTTGATTTTCTTGCTGACAGGGTGGGGAAAGTTGATCCATTACTGAGAGTGCTCAAACCAAAGCTTGTACTGGTATGCTATTACTTATTTTCTTGCATCATCAAGTGGAGCTAGTTTTCTTTAAGCCAGCAATCCTTTCCTTATGCTCTGCTTTACTGTGCAGTTTCCTGAAGATCTGAAGTCGCGGTGTCCACTGAAGGAGGAGAGGCCATGGTCATTCCTGTATTACACCGAAGGCAAAACCATGGAGGTCCCAAATTTACGGGAAGAATTTGAGGTGCGGCTGGCAACTGATGTTGCCTTTGGGTTGCAGCCTAGGCAGTTGGACAAGACCACGGCTGTCGCGAGATTGGGAGCAAAGCTCCATCTAAGCAATGGGCAGTATATGCTGGCTGCTCCAAAGAATCAATCAGATCAATTAAAGCGGCACTTGCTACACTGGGGAACTGTTGATGCAGGCCGCGTGTTGTCAGCATTGCAAGAAAAGGGAATCGTATGTTCGTTTCCTGCAGACGACAACTCTGCAAGTGGTAAACGCTCAATTTTGATTACCAGTCCAGGAGAAGCTATGATGCAGATAACATCTGACAGGACTAGGATATACTGTGACGATGAGAAAACAACCAAATATATTTATGATGCTCTTTGTAGTATTTGCAGTGGAATCTAATTGCATGATAGATATCTGTGTAAAGCACTAATGTTCCGCAAGAAAATGATTCGCGGAGTGATGCAACTTCTTTTGCTCTGAGAAAGGTTTCAGTTAAATTTGACGGTGGAGTTCTACATTCGAATCCACCAATTTTTCTTGGCACATCACTCAAATCCACCGCCGCCGGACTCCACCTACACTATGTCATCAACTCTGTCAAGGTGCTTAGTCAAGCTCCGCTCCAGCTTGCCACGCGCCTTCATCGTCATGCTCAGCTGCCGTATGGCCTCAGCTTCGCAGCCACACTCAGCGAAACTTTGATACAGCTTATATCATGCCTCTAGCGCTTGCTCGGTCTCTGTGCGCTTGCTCGGTCTATGTTGTGGACTTGTCTCTACGGGCAAGCCTGGTTGAGCTCTGATATGGCTCTGTCACACCTACAACACCATTGAGCTCGTTATGCACTTTCCTCTCGGCCCCACCGCTACACTGGGCTGAGCTTTGCTACTAGTTACGTTGTGTCTTTTGTCGTGTGACACATGCACTGTGCCCTTGGCTCTACTGCCACACCATATATATGATGCGTTAAGCACATGAACAAAAATATGCTGTATGTTTTAGTTCGTACTATTACTCATTTCACTCAAAAACGTAAGTAAAACATTTAACTTAACAGCTTTGATCGAAATATTTAACATCTTTGATTAAAATTCTCACAAACTACATTGAATGGCAAAAAAATGTGCACGTTCAATCAAAACTCACAGGATTCCTATTACAATTAACATGATCTTGATTAAAACTAAAAAGAAAACTCAAGTTTTCAGCTACACCAAATCGCCAGGTAGCTTATCGGTTTCATCATTCTCCACAAATTTCATCCAATCACCTGCTGCTCAGTTAACCAACACCCGAGTTCATATCTTAATAGTTCTCTTATAGATATATAAAAGCATGGTTCAATAATTGATGCAACTACAATTTAGAATTTACAGATAAGCAAATGATTAGGGATTTTTAAAAAATGCAAAGGAACCAAGATAGGTAAAATGGAACAACTATGAATAGATGGGCAACCTGGAAAGCCTGGGTTAGGGTGTTAGGCATTTTCTTGAATAGCTAGAAGGCGTGTGTGTCCTCCCCCCTGCTATGAAACAGATGCTTATTCACTGTGGTACTGCATGAAGAAGGGTGAAGGGAATGGCGATTATACGAGAAGTTAGGCCCTGCGTGCATGCCACTATTTTTTTATCAGGCCATTCGGCTGTGATGATGACCCATTGGACATTGGGGCTAGGTTCATAGACGACATTATGACACTGTTATGGTTCTGTCCATTAGCCTGTCAGCCGACAGCAGATATGGCAGCAAGCAAGCCAATCTGTTCTCTGGGCTCTTGGCTATGGGCTGGGTATTGAGGTGAAAAAGGGAGTGATCCATCGGTGGCTTATCCAAGAAGAGGAGGGATTTTGGGACAAGGCGAATCGAGATCAAGGGAAAGGGTAGGGCGTGGGTCAGTGGGTTGTTGCCTTGTTGGTTGGATCAGAGAAGGGGGCAGAGTTGTTGAACGAACCACCATCGCCCCCGCATGAGAAGCAGAGAGAGAGTTGCGCACATGAGAGCCCCACATGTCGGTGCTGATTTTCTCTATGAAAGGGAGGAGAGAGGCAGATGAAACACCACCATCAACTCCTCTTCTAATCTCTACTACTTAAAAAAAGAGTTAGTGGTGATGGTTGACCACCCTCTCCCAACCCCCTGGTGGTGGTTCATCTGGCTCTTCCCCTCCCTCCCCCCTTCTCTGTCCTCGTGTGCTGTCAGATCTCAACATAAGCACACCAACCATCCAATCTCTGTGAGAGCCAGCATGGAATTTGAATTCCCCTGCTCTCAATTGCCCATGCAACAGGCAAGCTTTCCGTTAACCCACCCTCCCTAATCATCCTCCTCTCTCGCTCTCCTCTAAGCTGCAACAAATCCCCACCCCTCCACTCTCGAAGGAGAGGGGGGAGACAGGGAGTGATCGCCTCTGCCTTTGTGCCAATCCACCCATCCCGCCTAATGCCGATCGATCGATAGCTTGCTGCCATCGGAGAGAGAGAGAGAGAGGAATCCGATGGGGTTTGACGGGCTGGTGGTGGTCTCCAACCCCTACCTGCGGTGTCGCTTCACACACGATGACCTCTGCACTCTTCTGGCCTAGGCACGCGCGTGCTGCCCTTCCTCCTAAGAGCTCGATCTGCATCGATCGTTGTGCTTGTGTCAGCGCTGCACTGATCGGTGTCTATTTTTTTTGCGGACGTGTCGCCCAGCCTCAGCAGGAAAGGGGGCACAGCGGGCAGGGACGCCGAGAAGGAGAACAGCTCACCAGGGACACCAGGGCTCACCGACGAGGAGTGGGCATCCGTGCTCAAGGCCATCAGCCGTACCGATGACAAGCCGCACTAGGCCACCAGGTTCGAGCTCTTCCTCCACTTTTGTGCCAAGATACAGCTGCGGCTCAAGGGTGTAGGGGGAGCTGGGAAGAAGGCGGGGGGCAGCGATGGCATCGTGCCGTCCTCCTTCTCCTCAACCGTCGCGTTCCTCACAGTGGCCACCACCACGCTATTGCACACCATTAGCGAGTCCAAGAAGGACTCCTATGTCGGCCACATCAACGCCTATCTTGCCGAGGATCCGTTCCTCAAGAACACGCTCCCCATCGATCCGGTCACCGATCACCTCTTCCACCTCACCAAGGATGGCGTGCTCCTATGGTGCATTCCCGATCCTTTGGGTTTGTACTTTGGATCCAGTGATTTGTGACCTGATCTGCTTCCATTTCGATCGGTTGTTTCATCCAGTAAGCTCATCAACTTGGCTGCGCTGAGGATGATCGACGAGCGCCATCAACACCAAGAGGCTGCTCAACCCTATGGGAGAAGAACGAGAACCACACGCTTTGCCTCAACTCTGCCAAGGCCATCGGATGCACTATTGTTAACATCAAAATGCAAGACCTCGCGAAGGGAGGGTAGGACTCTCCCTGTTTTTAGTCGATTTATTGTTTTTTTTGTATGGCTATCGCATTACATATTCATGATAGTATGAGATGCGAAGTAAAGCTGAATTTTTCTGTTTGTTCCTTTTTTGTTGGGTACTTTGGTGTTCATTCAGATGTTGATGACACACAGGAGTGAAGTCCATGTGATGTACATGGTTGTAAGGTATTCTATGTTGGTTCTCTTTGCTTTTTTTTCTGAATTGGTTCTCTTTGCTTTTTTGGTGGTGAGTTTGTTAAGCAGTTTCTTTTGATTGTTTGAAATGATAAGAAGGCCATTTAGACTGGTGGAATTTGTTCAGTTAGTTGCTAGAAGATATTTTCTCCACTTTTGCTCGGCTTTTTCTTTTGCTGGGCTTTTTTTGATGAGTATAATTACATACGCAATATAATAAAATGTGTTTGTATAATATTCTGTAACATCGTATGGACACTCAGCACAGAAAGAAGGGTTTAAAAAACAAAAAGTAGATGTGGATGCATAGCATCTCGGAGAAGCTGGGGCGGTTGTCGGCCTGTTCCTCGCGCTCATGCATCATCCCCTCCGCCTCCATTAGCGCCCGCTTTTCATAGCGGGCATCCTTAACGCGGCCATGAGCAGCTGCAGTAGCCCCCCATGCCGCCATTCCTTGTCTCCCTCTCCCTCTCTTCCTGGGTCTTGAGCATGCCGTAGCCAAGCTAGAGCATATCCCGATCGGTCTTGACCCACGGCGCTGCCTCCATGATGCAGGGGATGAGCTCACGGTGGCCAAAGCACTGCACGCAGCCGTGGAGCGCGTCTCAGACCATCGCCTGTAGTAGGCTCAGCGCACACTGCGCCGACAAGAACATGGGCGGATCTACTGTAACTTAGCAGGTGCATAGGTCGACACCGAGTCCAAAAATCATTTTTCTTTAGAAATAATGATGTATATATAGCGTGGACACCCCTAATCCAACACGAGGGGACACCACAACTCCTCAATCCACAGCGGCTAGCCGATTTGCCGAGGCCCAGGCCTAGTCGAGCGCAGCCTGTAGGCAAACAGCTGAGCACAACCTACCACAAGGCACATCACATCACCATCAATCCATGTCCATCATGTTATCACGCACAGCATAAGCCACATGGCCCACATCACATTCACCAATTCACGCAGCACAGCCACTGAGACACATTGAGCACATGCACATCATTTTCTACTTTAATTTATTCTCTTCGTCGCCTGATCACCTCATCGGTTCATTCATCTAGTGATTGTTCGTCGTCTAGTGCTGATTCCTTCGCAAGTTCCCGCCAACCGTCGTTTGTTCGCCAAATCGCTAGATCGGCTGGGCGCCTGGGCCGCAAGTGGGCCACGCTCGGCTAGCGCTCGATTCCCTCGACGCCTGAACCTTGAAGTCCCAAACGCAAGCGCCAGGCAGTCATCGGTGAGTCCGATTTCTCCAAATAATTATGATTTATCTCAAGTCCAATAACTAATTTTGTGTTTTAGAAATTAAATTTGTTGGTCGTTGGTTAATTGTTTCCAAATTATAGGGTTAGGGATTTCAATTGTGGTAGTATTTGGAATACCTCAGTGACAAATTGGAGGCGAATTTGGAACTCCTGAGTGATCGATGTGACAAACTGAATATTTGAGAACAATGTCAAGTAAGCCTTGCAATTTGAAATTGTTGATAAACATAATTATGTATCGATCACGTGTGCATCTATTATTTAGTAGTACAAATATCTAATGAGATATTCAATAATTGGCAAATGAAAGGCAAATTAATGGAAAGCTTTCTTAAAAGGAAAGCACCACCATAGGAGGATAATAATGGCCTATCGCATGAATAGAATGATGCCACTAATGCAGAGAATTCACCATCAGAAGAGATCAATTGGGAATAGCAGATTCAATTCGATCCGGGAAAAAGACAAAGAATAGAGGAGTATCTTCCTAATCAAAAGGATGTGGTAAGAAGAAAGTACTTGGATAATGGACCTTGCCAACCTCGCACTTTTGATTTTTCATATACATCGATTGGCGGTAAAAATAGAATGTTTAATCCTGAATGGTTTTATGAGTTTGGAAGTTGGCTTGAGTATAGTGAGCCTAAAGATAAAGCATATTGTTTTTGTTGTTTCTTGTTTAGAGACCGCAACAAGAAGGAAGTTGGGTGTGATGCATTTGTGTCAACTGGTTGGTCTAGTTGGAACAAAAAATTTAGACTAAAGGAGCATGTAGGATATGTCAATAGTGTTCACAACTAAGCAAAGAGAGATTGTGATGCTTTGTTGACACAAGACCAACACATTTACGTTGCCTTGAATAACCAAAGTAATGCTGCTAAGACTGCTTATTATACTCAACTAAAAGCCTCAATTGATGTTGCTAGAGTATTATTGAAACAAGGATTGCTTTTTTGGGGCCATGATGAGTCTGAGGAGTCCTCCAATAAAGAAAATTTTAAGGAATTTCATGCTTATACGGCAGAACAGAATCCATCTGTAGGCAAGGTTGTGGGCAACAATGCTCCTGGTAATAATCTGATGGTGCCTCCAAACTTTCAAAAAGACATAGTACATTGTTTTGCAAAGAAAATATTGCATTCTATTCTTGAAGAAATTGGACATGATGTGTTTGTTGGACTCTGTTCCTTTTGCGATTTGCACGGATCTGAGAGGGGAGAGGAGAGGGAGAGAGATTACCATCTGATTGTGTGGAGGGGTTAGACATCGCGGGTTCGTCAGCGGCGATCTGCGCAAAGGCAGCGACGGTCGGGGAAGAGGTGGACGGTCACGGCGGCGCTGCTCCGGTGAGGTCGACGGCGACGGCGATGGAGCTTCCGTCGCGAATCAAGGCCCTCGGATCGGTCCGGAATATTGGTGGGGTGGCGGTGCGATCAACCTCGTGACTAGAGCCCCGACCCCACCTCTATTTATAGCGCAGTGTGACAGGGCCCATCGGCCAAAGTGGGTGAGCGCCCGATCGTATGCGGGTCAAGGGCCCGATTAGCTGTTGGGCTAATCGGGGAGAGATCATTCTAACATTCTCCCCCTTGATCTCCTCTCATACTTTATCTTTGATTACTTTTGCCTTTACACATTTCATCACAGATTAGTGCATAGAACATGTCTCATCGTCACGGTCAATCGCCGATAGATTCAACAGCTACAATACACCTTTCTGTTCTGAAATAGTTACTTTAATCTCTTGGGCCATCTTTTAGTCCAGGAATCATAGGCTTTCCCTTAAACCCATGCCGGCTATATGTTCTCTGACACATTGGGTGGTAAGCCTTTAGTAAGCGGATCCGCTAGCATCTTTCTGTACTTATATGCTCAAGACTTATAATTTGATCCCGAACTTTATCTTTCACAACATAGTACTTTATGTCAATGTGTTTGGCAGCACCACTTGACTTTTGTTGTGGGCATTCGTTCTCGGGTTCATTATCGCGAGACAACTTAAGTGGTCTATTGATGTCGTCAACCACTTTTAAACCGGTATGAACTTCTCAAGCCGCCCACCCGCCTGTAGCCTCATAACATGCTACAAACTCGGCATACATTGTGGATGATGTAGTGACGGTTTGCTTTGAGCTTTTCCACGATATAGCTCCTCCCGCGAGTGAATACATATCCGGATGTAGACTTTCTATCATCTCCGCAAAATCGAATCAGATACCCCACTATATGGAGTGTATCGATTTTCTGTATGTCATCATGAGGCCTTTTGTGCCTTGCAAATAACGCAAGACTTTCTTTATCAATTTCCAATGTTCTATTCCAGGATTTCTAAGTCCCAGACTTTATTAGCCTTCATGGACCTCATTTCCTCTTCCATGGCCTCAAGCCATTTTGAGGAATTTTCGCTTCATGGCTTCTTCAAATGAGGTGGGATCATCCTCCATTTGAAATTCCTCTGTATGATAAACCGATAATCATCGAAATAGTCGATCTTCTTACTCTTTGAGACCTCCTGGGGCCTCCACATTTGGTACATCTTCGCTTGAGGTCGCTGTTGCTCCCCTCATCTCGTGGCAATTGGTTCTATATGATCCTGAAGAACAGGTTCTTCATTCTCATTCATTGTTGCCACAGGAGGAACAATAACAGGTGCTGGCACCACAGTGTCTTGTACCGTCGGTGTAGCGACAGCAGGTAGTGCGAAGAATGGTTCTTGAATCATCGGAGTGGGCGCATACGCCCGCTTCTCTTCAAGGTCAAACTTTCGAGCTACCATGCTCCCCCTCATCATTTCATCCTCTAAGAAGACAGCGTGTCTCGTTTCTACAAACTTTGTATATCTGTTCGACGGTGAGAAACGAAAACCTTTGACTTTTCGGGTAGCCAATGAAATGACAACTTCTCGCTTTGGGATCAAGTTTCCCAAGGTTTGGGTTAAATACTTTAGCCTCAGCAGACTCCCCACACACGTAAATGGTTTAGTGAGGGAACTCTTCCTGTCCACATCTCGTACGGTGTTTTGGGCACCGACTTACTAGGCACTCTGTTGAGGATATGAATGGCGGTTTTCAACGCCCATCCATAAACTCAACGGCGGTGTGGAGTAGCTCATCATACCGCACCATATCCATCAGGGTACGGTTGCGTCTTTCAGCTACTCCATTTTGCTGAGGTTCGCCCGGTGTAGAATACTGGGCCACTATTCCATTTTCCTGTAAAAACCTTGCAAAAGGTCTAGGAACTTGTCCATATGGGGTATGTCGACCGTAGTACTCCCCACCACGATCAGATCGGACTATCTTAATCTTTAAATCGAGTTGGTTTTCAACTTCAGCCTTAAATATCTTGAATTTATCCAAGGCTTCATTTCTTTCTTTGATTGGATAAATATATCCATAACGGGAGTAATCATCTGTGAATGTTATGAACGAGTCATATCCATCCACACTTTTCACAGAAAGGGACCACAAATGTCTGTGTGAATAATTTGTAGAACTCCTGTGCTTCTTTTGGCGTCTTTCTTTATTTTCTTTACATATTTTTCCTTTAATGCATTCTCTGCATTGTTCTAAGTCTGAGAACTCTAATAGAGGAAGAATATCATTCTTAACTAGTCTTTCTATTCTCCCCCTCGAAATATGGCCTAAACGACAGTGCCATAATTTCGACGACGCATCTAGAGTTCTCTTTCGTTTCCTGTTTACATTCGTAGACGAGGATTCATTTATGAACGTAATAATGTTCTCACCTTTCTTTGACATAATCATTTTCAAGAAATCGGGACAATCTTTCTTGTAGTGTCCGTCTTCTTCGATGAAGACACTGATCTTCTGTTGAGTACTGTTGAAAGTCTTTTTCTTATTATCCTTCACATAGTTGACTGAACCACCATGTGAGGATTTAAAACTTTCCTCCTCTTGCACACACATAGCTATGCACTTTTCTAAGTCCTATTTCTCGGGCTGCATATTGTAGTTGACAACAAAGGTGTCAAACTCTTTCGGCAAAGAAGCAAAAATCAAATGAATAAGGAACTCATCCTTGAGAGCCAAATCCATTGGTTTAAGCTTGGATGCCAAGTTACTCATCCTTAGTATGTGCTCTCTTATGCCACCGCCACCACCGTAGTACCTTTCGTCACAAGTCGCTTAATCACCGTAGCATAAGTCTTTGAAGAGCCAGTAAATTGACTCTTTATTTTATCAAGGTACTCTGTGACAGTGTCACACTCTGCGATTGAGCCCACAATTGCAGGCTCAATCGTGTTCTTTATCACAGCCAAACATTTCTTGTTGGCAGTGACCCACTTTTTATGATCAAGATCATATGACATCTTTATGGGAGCAAGGTCCCTCTGTATATAGTGAGAATATTTATAATAACAATAATAACAACAACTGCATATCTTGATTTTAACGTTGGTTAAAATTAAAATATACAGTTGTTTACACATTAAATCTACATCACCGTTGGGCAGAAATAGAAATAATGCATAAAATCATCAATTAAAATTATAATACTTTTAACAGCAAAATTATATGCCTTATTTTAACGTTGGTCAAAAATACGACACATAATTTTATTTATACATTAAATCTACATCACCGTTGGGCAGAAATAGAAATAATGCATAAAAACTTCAATTAAAATTATAATAATGTTATTATCAACGTTGGTCGAAAATAACAATATCATAATTAATCAGAATTTTATCTGTTTTCCAAAATTAAATTCTCCGTTGGTTCGAATTTAATAATGAAAATTAATCCATCATTAACTTTTGCAGCGGAAACTGTAAAATTATTCAAAATAATTCATTCTCAGAAGCAATGTTACTGTACATATTTAATCTCTGGAAAAATAACACGTTGGTGCAAAAATTTACAGAGATTTTAATCAATTTTTCATTGAAATTCATCAAAAAATACTTCTGAAATCAATTAAATCCCATTTCGGGATTTACTGTGCAAATTCCCAATTCGGCCCAGTCTTGGCAGGCACGGCCCACAGCCCGCTCGCCACCGCTTGCACTCGCCCGCCGCCCGCAACCTAGGCTGGGCCGGAATTACCATCACACACCCGCCTCGATCTCGCCCGTCTGTGGCGATCCGACGGCTTTCGGCCGCATGGTGTAAACGCTGTCGCCGCGATAGATCTCGGCCGCTCGTTTCCATCCGACGGCTGAGCGTCGATGTCGCCCGAACAAAACCGGCGCGCGGCGACAGCCCCCGTAAACCCTAATTCACTTTTCCCCTCACCTTCTCTCTCTTCGAACCCGAGCGTGGCGGAAACAGCGGAGCGGGGAGAGGAAAAAGCCGGCTCGGCGCCACCGCGGGCCCTCTCGCCGGTGTGCGCACTCCCTTCGGGAGAGTGCGCCGCCGTCGAGCGGCTCCGTGTCGGCACCTCTGGTTCCGCGCGCCGACGGGTGGGGGCCTAGAAGCGACGGCACGCCTACGGCTCGGCCGACCGCCACCACACCCCACCGACGACGCCGGCGAGCCCGACGACGCCGATCAACCCGCACGGCCAGGTAAGTTCCCGATCTACTCGGATCTAGAGTTAGGGTTTGGGTTTCATACCGCCCCCTCTTTTCCTTTTCTTTTCTTTTTCCCGTGGCTAGGGATTCCGGTTAGGGTTAGGGTAACCTTGCTCTGATACCAATGTTGGACTCTGTTCCTTTTGCGATTTGCACGGATCTGAGAGGGGAGAGGAGAGGGAGAGAGATTACCATCTGATTGTGTGGAGGGGTTAGACATCGCGGGTTCGTCGGCGATCCGCACAAAGGCGCCGACGGTCGGGGAAGAGGTGGACGGTCACGGCGGCCGCTCCGGTGAGGTCGACGGCGACGGCGATGGAGCTTCCGTCATGAATCTGGCGTCCTCGGATCGGTGCGAATATTGGTGGGGTGGCACCGCGATCAACCTCGTGACTAGAGCCCCACCCCACCCTCTATTTATAGCGCAGTGACAGGGCCCATCGACCAAAAGTGGGTGGCGCCCGATCGTATGCTGGGTCAAGGGCCCGATTAGCTGTTGGGCTAATCGGGGAGAGATCATTCTAACAGTGTTTTGCTTACTAGTTGATGAGTCTAGGGATGTGGCTTGCAAAGAACAAATGGCGGTGGTCTTGAGATATGTCGATAAATGTGGAATTGTTAAAGAGAGATTTGTTGGCCTTGTTCATGTGAAAGAGACAACTTCTTTGTACCTCAAATCATCTATTGATTCTTTATTCGCAAAATATAAGCTAAGATTGAAACAAGTTAGAGGCCAAGGATATGATGGTGCGAGTAATATGCGATGTGAGTTTAATGACTTGCAATCATTGATTATGAGAGAAAATAGCTCAGCATATTATAGCTAACTTACTGTTATCTTTCTTATGCCCACTATCTCTAAATATTATAGCTCCCCAATATCCAGTAATTGAAGAGTTATAATATTTGGAGACATTGGACAAAGGAAACATAATAACAAGGTAGGAGCTGAACAGCCTCATTAGGGAGCTATCCTATTGCTATCTTTCTTATGTCAGTGTTTCCAAATATTATAGCTCTCTGATCTGCATGAGTTGGGGTGTTATAATATTTTGAGGCCATAGACATAGGAAAGACTACAGTATGACAGCTTCCAAAGGTTTCATATCCCTCGGAGTTCTAACTGACAATTGATCATAATACCTGATAGGATGAGGCATTACGAAATGTTTGAAAAATGCTATACAAGAAGATAATTTACTTGGCCTGCACAGAAAGTTGGAAGATAGGCTTATCAACGGGTTGCAGAGGGCAATGGGATGTTTCCCTTTCAGCAGAATCGTGTTTGCATTGGCAAGGCCGACAAGGTTAGTGCTCCTGTTTAATCACTTTGAGAAATGGTGAGAAGTCAGGGGAACTAATGTTGCATGCACATCAATCAGCGCTTCTGCGGATCAAGTTCCTCAATCACCACTGAGCCGCGGCCATCTACTTCATTATCCTTCATGGACCTTGACCATCAGGAGAATTCAGTTTTTTTTTCTTCTTAATATCGAAGTTCAATAGTGTATGATACTATCGTGAAACAAATATTTTGATTTTAATGCCCTTTTAGTAACATTGTCTCTCATACATATCCAATGGCTTGAGTTTTGATATTCTCCACGTTGATTCTTGAGCATAACAGTTGGTTTGTGTAATGATAGTATCTACATAGTTGTCATTGTATTTCGTCTCATCAATCAGCTTTTCGAAGTAACCTATGCTAGATGTGGTTCCCTCCTCTGGTTAGAGCAAATCTTCTGAAGTATATATGGATAATGATCGAAGTTTTCTTGGTACCTGTCTGAATAAAATTTGTCATAATATAGTAAGAGCTGCTTCTATTTTGCTGCCATGTCATAGTACCTGTTTATGTCAAGCCAGCACATGTGTTCCCATTCACATAAAAATTTACAGTACTAGGGGGAAAAATCTATCAAACCTCACTGTTATGTAATGTTTGGGCAGTATCCAAGAAATCAAAACTGAAATACATTAAGTCGTCGAAAAAAGTACTTAAAAGTCAAAATCAATCAGCACTCACTGCTACAGAAGAGGGTATACTGGACGGGTACATCACAGACGGTTTTACTGGCAACCGTCTGTGATATTTTCATAGACGGTTATTAACATGAACCGTCTGTGATAATTGAGACATCACAGACGGTTTTTATTAATAACCGTCTGTGAACTTTCACAGACGGTTCTTAATACGAACCGTCTATACCAATCGAGATAACACGACGGGTCTGTTAAGAACCGTCGTGAAAGTTCCTGACGGTTATTAACACGAACGGTGCGTGAAAGTTGATAACACAGACGGTTCCTGTTAAGAACCGTCTGTGATAATCCCATGTCACTTATAATTGGTGTGTAATAGTCACATGTCACCAATAATTGGCGTATACGAGATTTCGATCTCACCCGTCTATTCTCTCCACATCGAATGGCGGCACCGGTTCCTCCACGGCCAGCCCTTATTAATAACTCCCCATCAACCTTTCCATCGGTACTAGTCACGCGTGAGTTCATCCACTAGCTAGCTTATAAGCTTCCCGTATGCATCTCCTCCGCCGTGAGCTAGCACCTCCATCGCGGCACGACCGGTTCATACTAAAGAACACACTCTTGCCGTAAGTGTCGTAAGTGTGTCTTGTTTAGTGTGGACCGTCGTGCCACGAAGGGTTTGTTAGCTTGTCATCCCGTAATAGATCGATCGATCAATGTGTTGTTGAGTTTTGTGCTTGCCTCAGATTTGCATGTTCCTCGACGATGCCGACTCATCGTCGAGATGTGATGTCCACTCAGACAATCCTTCTTTTCCCGCAAAATTCAAGGCAATTTTATTACAAAGTTCAAAAAAGACATTTCAGTTCTTGGTGATAGGCCGACATACAGACAACCGGTGATCGATATTCATCGCATCTTCCCACTTCTTTTCTTGTGGGAGAAGTGGGAAGAAGCGATGGATAGCTCGATCACCAAGAAGTCGGTATGTCGGCTCACCGCTCACCAAGAATCTGAAATGTCGCTTAGGGCTCGAACGCCCGAGGGAGCCGAGATCGCGGCGATAGCCGGTGGTTCACTCGGTGTTGCTTAATTACTCTATAAGGGTAATAATCCCTTTGAGATATCTCGATGGCGGGGTTGAACTATCACGAGCGGTTGTTACTTATGAACCGCTCGTGATACTTAGTATCACGCAGCGGTATGTGTTAATAACCGTGCGGATAGTATGCATCACGAGCGGTTCGTGTTAAGAACCGCTCGCGATAGTATGCATCACGACGGTTCGTGTTAAGAACCGTCGCGATAATGTAGACTATCGCGCACGGTTATTTATGTGAACCGTCTATGATAGGCAACAATCACCGACGGTTATTAAGTTGAACCGTCGTGATATTGCTTGTATCACAAACGGTTCATATTAATAACCGCCGCGACGGTTATTAATACGAACCGTCGTGATATGTCATTTTCATGCACCGCTTGTGGTTGGAACCGTCGTGATATTCTCGCTAGTATTAATTGCTTGGCGTTTGCTTGAAGGATGTCGACACCGTCTCATCTTCATTGCGCCGCATCGGTGGAGCAAGGCGGCCGCTTTAGGGAGTTGGGCGAAAAATATCACCGTCTTCTTAGTGATCGATCGGGTTAGTATACTTAATTACTTAACATTCTTAGTGATCGATCGAGATTAGTACTCAATTGCTTAACATTCTTAGTGATCCGATCGAGGTTAGTAGTAGGGTAATAATCATTTTGACACCTATTTGTCACTTGTGTAGCTTAGATGGACCGGTCGGATGTATGTTGAGAACCGTGTGAGTGAAGAGTACATTCTTGGCGTGTCGCTTTTAGAAGGGCGGCCGAGTGGATATGTTGAAGAAGGGATGAAATATATGTATTGCCCATGTATTGATTGTGATAATCTCAAGATGTTTAGCAACTCAGTAGATTGAAGCTCACTTGATTCAAGGGGTTTCGTAAAAGGGTACAAATGTTGGACCATCACGGTGAAGAGAAGAGTACACAAGAAGGTAGTTATGACATAGTCGAGGAGACAACGATATGCCGCTTGTGGACCGTTCTTTCGATCATGAGGAAAGGTCGCAGGATGACAACTGGATCATGAGGATAGGTCGCAGGATGACAACGGATCCCGAGGATAGGTCGCAGGATGACAATCTGGATCGATGTTACGTGATGCGAAGGGAACTATAGTGAGAGAGTTTGGTAAATTCGAGGGCTTGATGGAGGACTCGGAGAAACCTTTGTTCCCGGCCGCAAGCCGCAATACACGAGGTTGTCATCGGTTCTAGAACTGCTAAAATTGAAGGCAAGCAATGGTTGGTCCGACAAGAGTTTCACGGCATTATTAGGTCTCCTAGTGGACATGCTTCCAACGGAAATGTGTTGCCGAGAACCACCTACCAAGCCAAGAAGATTCTTTGTCCATTAGGAATGGAAGTAGAAAGAATACATGCATGTCGGAATGATTGTATCCTGCATCAGTAAAGAGTATGGTAGCTTACATGTTTGTCCGTGTGCAAAGCATCCCGATACAAGCGTAAAATGACTCGATGATGGGAAGGGCATCGAGGTGAAGCAAGGACCTCTGCTAAGGTCATGTGGTATCTTCCGTAATCCCCGTTTGAAGCGTTTATTTGCAAACCGCAAGGATGCAAGATTGATGCGTTAACCGCGAGCGCCGTAAGAAAGACGGAATGATAAGACATGTTGCTGATTACGCGGTGGAGGAACATCGATAGGATGTTTGTAGATTTCGTGTGGGCCGAGAAATATAAGGTTTGGGTTGAGTACGGATGGAATGAATCCTTTTGGTAACATGAGCACCGACATAGCACTTGGCGTGACTCGTGCATGTACAACCTTCCTCCTTGGTACGTGTATGAAGCGGAAATATATTTTGATGTCACTACTTATCCAAGGGTCAAGCAACCGCAACGATATTGATGTGTTCCTAGCCCCATTGGTGGAAGATCTTGCAATCTTGTGGAATGAAGGGGTACATGTATGGGATGCGGACAAGCGAGAGAACTTCACTCTACACGCCATGTTGTTCTCGCACCATTAATGATTTTCCTGCCCTTGGTAACCTCTCAGGGTTGAGTATAAAAGGAGCCAAAGCGTGTCCGCACTGCTTAGAGTATAACCTCTCAGGGCTTTATTTAAAATGATATAGCCAAAGTGTAATAAATGATATAGGTTATGCTTGTGTTTTTCATAAATGTATGTATGTTCCATTGTAATTGTAAAATGACTAAGGAACTATGAAATAGTTATATTTATGGTTATGCTTGCGTTTTTCATAAATGTATCTATGTTCCATATTGTAATTGTGAAATGACATAGGAACCTAGCTAGTCTGCGGTATTTATAGTGAACTATCACAGGCGGTTTATAAAAAGAAACCGTGCGTGATAACATCCTGACGGTTCTATATATATAACCGTCGCGATATACATATCGAGCGGTTCTATATATAGAACCGTGCGTGATATGGATATCCTGACGGTTATATATATAGAACCGTCTGATATAATATATCATGACGGTTATATATAGAACCGTGCGTGATAATGCATCTATAAATACCGCAACTAGGTCTCGAGTCCGCTCATCTGCCGCAGATCTCTTGTCTCCACTCTGCAGGCGCCCGCTAGCTAGGTTTTGCTCCCTCCCACCGCGGTCCCTCCTCCGGACGCCGCCGCCCCGACGCCGGTCCCTCCCACCGCCGCTCCCTCCCGACGCCGTTCCTCCCGACGCCGCTCCCGCCGCGGTCCCTCCCGACGCCGCCGGTCCCTCCCGACGCCGCGGTCCCTCCCGACGCCGCCGGTCCCTCCCGACTCCGCTACCTCCCGACGCCGCCGGTCCTCCCGACTCACTACCTCCCGACGCCGCCTCCTCCCGACGCCGGTCCCTCCCTGTGCTTCACATGTATTTTATGTTATATGCTTCACATGTATTTTATGTTATATGCTTCACATGTATTTTATGTTATATATGCTTCACATGTATTTTATGTTATATGCTTCACATGTATTTTATGTTATATGCTTCACATGTATTTTATGTTATATGCTTCACATGTATTTTATGTTATATATGCTTCACATGTATTTTATGTTATATGCTTCACATGTATTTTATGTTATATGCTTCACGTGTATTTTATGTTATATGCTTCACATGTTAGCTTTATGATATATGCTTCACATGTTAGCTTTATGATATATGCTTCACATGTTAGCTTTATGATATATGCTTCACATGTATTTTATGTAGCATATAATATATGCTGCACTTGTTAGCTGCAAGGTCTATTTGGAAGGCCCATAGCTCACTGCAATTAGTTTTTTCTTAGAAGAGAGATGGTGTCCACACAGTCTTCGTCGTCGTCATCTGGGTCTCACGCTCCCAAGACTGCGAAATCTAAACGTGGCCGAGGAGTATCGAAATGGCCACAGGCCCGAATGACCATCACGGTGGTCTCTCCGGATGGGGTCCCTCTGGAACCGTCGAAAGCGTCATCATTTGGACTACTGCGGTATAATTGGAAGGCAACGGGTCCCCATCACCATAGCAAGTGGAAAGATTTGACAAAGGATCACAAAAATCAGCTATGGGAGGAACTTACAAATTCGTTCGAGTTCCCAGCAGAGGCTAAGTCTATTGTAATATTTCTTTTGTTTGCCACGGCCGAGGCTAAGTTTTTTGAATCACGTAGGGCGTTTGCCGATTATGTTGCCCAAGGAGGAACACACGACAAAAAATCCAGTGACACACTACGACACAACACGCGATTTCCGGTACCCGCTACAACACAACAATCCTATATCATACTTTGTTATAATGCCTCTAGAATTGACAATACCGATGTATGTAATTCTATTTTGCAGATGCCACCAAGAGCTGCTGTGGCAACGTATGTGGATTCTACGTTTGCCGCCATATGAAGGAAATCATGGGTACTAAGATCAATGATCCGAGGTTTGTCGTCCTTCCAATAATTATTATTTTCTGATTATATATATGTATTTATGTTACACACATGCTAATTAATGACTTAACATTGCTCCTAGCGACGGTGGTGAACTTCGACGAAAGTGCATACGATCTTGACAATCTCGTCGATATTCGTGGAACCATCTCCCAATTCTTGCTAGCAGAGGTCATAAATAAGAATGGAGAGTTCCACGTCGGCAATGGTGATAATTAGATGTTGAAACATTGGATTCAACTGTACAATCAAACAATTCTCCTTCAATTGAATTCATTTGTCAGATGTTGTGTAACGATTTTCATTCTATATATATATGTATGTGATCTGCGGCCGTTTGTTACATTCATCGTGTATCGAATTTTGTTGTAATTTACTATGAGTTGCAATTAACTTATATCATCATTTATCGTAATCATGCGCTTGTCGCTTTCAGAGGGCATGGCTAGCATATCCTGAGGCTAGCCAAAAAGCAGCAAATAAAATGGATGATGCATATGGTATCACAGACGGTTCGTTGTTACAAACCGTCTGTGGTGTGAATGATATCACAGACGGCCTTTACAACTGACCGTCTGTGATATACACAATATCACAGACGGTTAGTAACACAAACCGTCTGTGATATTGTGTATATCACAGACGGTCTTGACTACTAACCGTCTGTGATAGTGCGGTATCACAGACGGTTGTTTAAACAAAACCGCTCGTGATAGTCTCAGACATGACGGTCTTGAATACTAACCGTGCGTGATAGTGAGGTATCACGACGGTTGTTTATAAAAACCGTCGTGATACGAACTATCACGAGCGGTTAGTAGTCAAGACCGTCTGTAATGTATGTTATCACAGACGGCTCAGGAACCGTCTGTGATAACCACCAACTATCACTGACACCTAAACACTGACGGTTCAGAAACCGTCTGTGATGACGGTTCCGAACCGTCTGTGATAGGGCTGTCTGTAGCAGTGACTGTGCCGAGCTCAGCGTGCCGTTCTTCGCGGGGTCGAGCTCGAGGTTGCAGCTAGGATACACCCAGTAGGTGTACCGGAGCCACCGGCCGAACCTGAGCTGCGTGCAGAACTGGCCGGCAAGCTGCAGCCGCACCAGGCTGGAGTTGCCCGTCCTGTTCTGCCACAACCCCCAGAACAGCACGTCCTCGTGCCGCCCCGTCGCCACCTTGCTCACCACCAGGTGCACGCGCCGCTGCACCGTCTCGCCGGGCCTCTCCTGGAGCGGCGCCGGCTGCACCGCCTGCGTTGCGACGAGGTCGCCATCCAAGAAGAGGTCCAGCTCCATGGAGCGCAGGACGATGTCGATATTAGCGTTGGGGTTGGAGATGTTGGCGAGCACGGCGAGGGTGGAGTTGAGCGGGAGGCTGACGTTGAGCTGCTGTCTGGGACCTCCCGCGCTCAGCGTGGCGGCGGCCACTGTAAGGCGGGGAGGGTGCGGGCGGTACACGAGGTAGATGACGAGTATGGTGATGCCGGTGGAGATGAACAGCAGCCAGAAGAGGACGCAGCACACAGTGAGGCTCCATGCCAACAGTGGCCGCCGGCTCTCACGCACCGGCAGGAGAAGTGGCCGGCTCCGCGCGCTTGCATTGAGTTCACGGGTCGGCGGGACCGTGTTGGTTGCACGGGCACGGCTCGGCGGCTCGCCGCCCGCCTCTGACGCCGCCGGCTGTTTGCTCATGGCTTGGTAAGGAGAGTGGCAAAAGGGATTGCTACTACAAACTAATCAAGACATGCAGCAAGAGGTAGATCGAGGGGGTACGTACGTAAGAGGACGACGGAAACGGAATCAATGGGTTGTACTTGTACGAGAAGAGTGAGGTTGCAGTTTGGTACTCAGAAGAAGTGAGGAGTGAGAACTTTGGAGGGAAAGGGAGGTAAGGAAGGTATCCTTTGATTTGTGACCGGGACAAGCAACTTGAGCCAGACTCAAACCCGCCCGATGTCTTTCTTTGCGTCTATATGCTCAAGTGCGCTTCACTTTATAAACCAAATGCTCATCAATATGAGCTTTTGTCACGTTAATTGGCTTACGAGTTTTCGAGTACCTGTTGCATTGCCTCCTGGATTCACTTAAATTCCATATAGAGTTGACGTTAGCCAATTTCCAATCAAGCTCCTTGGATTAGTTACTCCACTAGCTTGAAAACTTGCATATAGAGGTGTCCAAGTGGGCCAGGTCTAACCGTGTTATTGGCCTGGCTCGAGCACGGCACGACCCGTTATGACTGGGTCGTGCCTGAGCCGATGACGCAGCACACCGGGCCGGCACGGCCAGTTAAGAAAACAGGTCATGCCGGCACGGCACGACACGGCCCGCCAACGGTCGTAAGCAGGCCGTCTTGCACGCGGCTGCGATCGACCCGGCCGACTAAATGTAGTCGTTTTTTGACTGTTGGGGGCTAAAAATTTCAGAAAAATAGCAAAAAAATCACAAAAATCTAAATTTTTTTCTATAAAATAGGGGGCATCCGGCCTCTATTTTGCACACCTCAAACCTCACCCTTTTCTCTCTGTCTAGCTGTGAAAAAGCTGGCAGTGTTTGCGCAAATTTACAGTTGATTCAATGGAGAACTACGATTTTCAACTCTCCGAATTCGGCCGCTCGGCGGAGGATATGCAATCCTTTTAAAAATGATGTCCATCCGTGTAAGGTCCATATCTACAGCAAATTGGAGAGCTAGAAGAAACAACGGCCCCGGTGGCATAGGGTCTAATCGATTCATCTTTTGTTGGCTCTACAAGTGCATCCACAACCCAGAGCACGGGTGCAAAAAGAACAAGAGCTAGTACATCAAGAGTTTGGAACAATTTCGACAAGAAGTTCAAGACCGACGATGATGGGAATTCGGTGAGATATGCTATTTGTAAAATTTGTGGTAATGAATTGTCCGCAAAATCTTCAAGTGGGACAGATCACCTGTAACGGCATGCTGCAATCTGCAAAAGAAGGCAAGGAATACAAATGCGCCAGACACAGCTGCAATATAAATTTTGGTAGATTAATTACTTCTCAACATTTAACTTTAAATTTTGGTAAGTCTGATGTTTTTCAAAAATATATTAGGACAGTTCATAACCCTCGATTTAGTGTTGTATCTAGGCAAACCATAAGTAGAGATTTAATTAAATATTATAACAATTTGTCGTGAAAAATTGAAAGAAATGTTTCATATATGTACATTCTCTATTGCTTTGACATCAGATATATGGAGTGGTAGGGCTAGAGAGGATTGTATTAGTGTTGTGGCTCATTATATTAATGATGACTAGGTAATGGAAAAAAGAATTATATGATTGAAATTAACTAATGTTTCGCATAATGCTGAAAATATTGCAGAAAGAATTATTAAAGTTGTAGAAGATTTTGGCCTCACAGATAAGATTTTTTCTATAATTTTAGATAATGCAGCTGCAAACACTAAGCCTATGGAAATTCTTACTCCTTTGTTTAATACTTATGCAAAATCTTTCTTACTGCATAACGTTGTGCTTGTCATATTATTAAAAAAAGATTAAATGCTTGTATTGATTCTTTTAGAGATGCAATTTCATATATTTATTGTTCTAACCAATAAACAGCTGCATATAAGAGCTTTTACGTAGCAATGAACGTCCATCCTTGGGTGTGAAGAAAAACAGATAAGGTGCTTTTATATGGTGCAAACCCAGAAAGTAACATATCCAGTGCTATCCATATTAGCGCGGGATGTGTTGATTGTTTCTATCTCTACAGTCTTCTTGGAGTCAGCCTTCAGTCTATCTGGAAGAATAATCGAGGAGCGATGAACAAGTCTCTCGAACGAGATGGTCGAAATCCTTCTGACCATCAAAGATTGGGAACAAACTGAATCAGGACTCCAACATACTACAGATAATAGAGATTTAGAAGAATCTTTTGAGAATTTATATCTAGATAGCAATGAATAGGATTTTAAATATTTTTCTTTCACATGTAGTCACTAATGAGCTTTATAGGTTATACTTTTTTTTCTTTACCAATGTTTTCTCAAGTTGAGTTTTTACTTGGTAAAGTTTTTAATGAGGCAGCCATCCCATGTAATTTAATATGTTAATAAAGCTCATTATGTCATTGAAAATAGTTATTTTCATGATTAACAATGTCTACAATTTTCTATAATTTTTCTGAATTTTTTCTTAAATTTTTACATATTTTTTATAATTTTTCTTAATTTTCTACAATTTTTTTTAATTTTTCTCTTTTTCCTGGCTTAACGGACTGACCGGGGGCCCAGTTAGCCCGTTAAGCCATAACCGTGCCCGTGCCTGGGCTTAGACCGTGGCACACGGACCAGCACGACACGACCCATTTATTAAGCGGGCCTTAACAGGCCGTGCCTAAACAGGTCGTGCCGTCGTCGGGCCCGGCATGGCCCATTGGACAACTCTATTTGCATAGTCACACATAATGGACAGCACTTGACAATGCATACTGCTGTGCCTACAGACTAAACAGTAAAAAAGGGACTAGTAAAAGAAGGGGAGGAGAGCCAACAAAGACGGTATGTGGAAAAATGGCGTATGCCTGCCCTCCTCATACCCCTCTTAGGGGCTTATATACATGGGTGAGGTATGATGGGAAATTTTCATTCTAACCCTTAATAATTACAGAAGGTAGGGGTACATTACTATATTCCACTATACTATTGGACATATTACATATTAAACCAGCTGTAAGACCAGTCACAGAGGGTTGGGCCACCCCTACAACACATACATTGTTTATTTGCACATCTTCTCAACTAGTACTGCCAATATTCTTCCAATATTCTTCTGTACCAAACATCTTCATAATTTCATCCGGCTAACAAAAATACAGCAAATCTCCAAATTTCTTCAATGAAGAAATGACCAGACGAAAATACACGAGTTGTTCTTCGAAGTTGAAACGAGCACAAAAAAAGCAATTGATCAGAACCGCCTGGGGACAATCAAGAGCAAATAACGATCAGCACCGTGCCCGGCGCAGCGCGCCGCCCGGCGGCGGGTCGAGCACGAGCGTGCAGCGCGGGGAAACCCAGTATCTGAACGGGAGCCACCGGCCAAAGTTGAGCTGCGTGTAGAACCGGCCGGAGAGCTTCAGCGCCACCGGCCTGCCATTGGCCGTCGCGTTCCACACCATGACGTCCTCCTGCGTCATGGGCACCTCGCTCACCACCAGGTGCACGCTCCGGAGCACGTTGCCGCCGGGCCCCTGGTGCAGCGGCGCCGGCCACACTGCCTGAGTCCCGATCAGCCTGCCCTTGAAGTACAGGTCCAGCTGCATGTAGTGCAGCACTATGTCGATCCTGGTGTTTGGGTTGGAGATGGCCGCGAGGACGGTGAGGTCGGAGTTGAGCGCCATCCCGCCGCGGCCGTTCTCGTCGATGTACCCCGCGTTCAGGGTGGCCGAGGTCACCCGCAGCCGGGGCGGCTGCGGGCGGTATATGAGGTAGATGACGAGCACGGCCACGCCGACGGCGATGACCAGCAGCCAGAAGAGGATGCAGCACGCGGTGAAGCAGAACGCTATCGGTTGTTTCTTGGGCTTCTCCGGGGGCATCATCGGTGGCTTTTGCCCCCCGTGCCACTTGCTCTCCGGCCTCGTCGGAGGATGATGCGGCTGTGGGGACGGGCTCCCACCCGTAACCGGCCGGGCCTCCGTGCCTACTTCTGGTAGCTCGTTGACGCGCTCGACAGGTGGTTGTGGTTGCTCATCCGCCGGCCGTGACGATGTTGCATGGGATTGCTCCAGTATTCTATAGGATACCGGCACATACATCGGCTTGGGAGGTCGACGCTTCGCCTGAGTGGTCCCCGACGCCGCCGAGACCCGACGGTGCCCCGCCACAGCCCGCCGTTCGCTCTGCACGCTTGCATTGCGATGACCGGTCTGTGGCTGCTGCGCCGCCGCCCCCCGCGACTGCGCCGTGTAGGTTGCACGGGCACGGCTCGGCGGCCCGCCGCCCGCCTCTGGAGCCGCGCTCATGGCTTTGGCAAGGGGAGCGGGAAAGTATAAACTACAAACTACTTCAAGCAAGCAAGCAATGCAAGGAGAGGTGGAGGTGAAGACTGAAGAGTGGGAGGCTCTAGTTAAAAGCACTCGGAAGAAGAATAATAGGACGAGGAGGAGTGAGAATTTTGCAGGGAAAGGGTGTCAAGGAAGGTATCCTTGGATCTGTAACCGGGACAAGCAACTTAGCCATGTCTTTGTTGCTTACACTAGTAGCAGCTAGGAATTTTCCCTTGGCTTGGCAGGAGGGCTTCCTTGCCAGTTGCCACCAAAACTAGTACTACTCCGTCCATCGTGTAGTTGCAGATATAATCTTTTCAGTTTTTAAAAGCTGTTTTTCAGTTTTTTACGGTAACTAGTTTTTAAACGAAACATCTTTTTAAGATAGGGTCTACTAATTAATTGTAGTATATACTGTATCGACTTCATTTATATCGAAAAAAATCACATGTGAGTTTCTGTTACTCTGTAATCTCTCGCACGAACAGACCTAAAATCACAAGCCACGATCAAAAGCTATAAACTTCAGTAAAAAAAAAAGATCCTATGGCTTCCAAGATCTGCCGAAAAATGCTCGACACACCATGGAAATTGTACTGCTTTTAATTGTTTTCATGCCATCTATAGTCTCTTTTCCCATTGCCGGGCAGTCTCGCTGATGAATTAAGGTGGTGTTCATTATGGCTTATTTTTGGTGGTTTATGGCTGAAAAACACTGTAGCTGGTTGAAAAAATACTGTAGCTGACAGATGCTTATTTAACATAATTAAATTTAAAAAAATTAAAAAATATAAAAAATATGTTAGCCCATCACAGACAACGCAAACAAATACAGGAAAAAAAAGAACCGACAAAAAAGCTCAAAAAAAACCAAAAGTTCAGAAAAAAACAAAATTATGAATAGTGAAAAATAAGCTAGAAGCCAGAAGCTGAAGCCGAAACGAGCGGGACCTAAGACTGTTGCTTAGTTAGTTCGGATACAGGCGTCTTGTCATGGCGAGAGCGAAGTTTTCTTTTTCATGTTCCTGGGTTATGGCTAATGTAATGCTTCGAATTGCTCGCCGTTGAGTGATGTTTGGTTTGGGTGGTAGTACAAGATACGCGCGTTTGCCGTAACACACAGACAAGTCACGGATCAGCCACGGTAAAAAGGAGAGGATAATTCCCAATTCATGATTTCGAATGTCCGTCTTTCGATTTGGATGACGCAAAACACGTGGAGTTCGGTCTGATTGCCAGTCAACCTAATTATCGTCTTGCCCTCTAAAGTAAGTTTGCGAAGAAAAGGGTTACTTGCGTTTTTTCTGCCACCTATATCACTTAGTGAAAAGATTGATACAGCACAAGTTGGGATCAAATCGACAAGACATGGAAGCCTTTTTTTTTCCCTTTGAATGGCCACTTGAATGTAGAGGTGGTCAACTGGGACGTGCCGACTGGGATAGCTTGAGACACGGTATTATTGGGCTGGCTTAGGTATGACATGCCCTAGGAGGCTAGGACCTAGATGGGCTATGCTGGTCTGGTCTTACTGGTCGTGTCGGGATTAGGTTGGCACTGAGGCCTAGTGGGTCGACCCAGCATGACGCTTATAGTGTTGTGCTTGGTTCGGCACGGGCTAGCCCGTTTAGCTTATTTAACCCGTTTAGGCGTAAGCTTGTTTAGACATGTTTAGCCCATCTAAATATTATTAAATTTTAATAAAGCTCTTTATTATATTTTTAATATATTTATATCTTTGTGGTACAAAATCCCTTTTCGTAAACTTTAATTTGCATTTTTTTTATTCTATAATTTTTTGATTTTCAATTTTTTTTAAATTTTTGGATCACGATGGGTTAAACGGGCCTGTCCCAACCTGTCGGGCTAACTGTGACCAGATCAACACGACACGGCCCATGACCTGGACCCGTCGTAGGCCGTGAATATGATGGGCCGCAGAGACGAAACCAACGGCTTCGCTGCTTCGAGCGGCTGCTTCCCTATAAACCCAAGGAAGCGACAGCTCTTTCTCCACACCGCTGCGCTGCTGCTGCTTCCCAAAACCCGAAAAAAAAACACGGCAAAGAGAAGCGGGGAGAAGCCATGGGAAGCGCGGTAGGTTTCCTCCCACCCGGGGAGATAAATTTCGACTTCTGGGGTGCGTATCTCTTCCCGAATCCCCAATCTCTTCCCAATTTGATGGCATCTTTTTGGGTGCGCCCTGTGCTATTTGTGCATTTGGCCGCGTCTAATCGCCAGGAAATTTTGGTAGTAAGAACGGTGTGATCGATCGTATCACTCGGTTTCTGAGCAACCGTTAGTGATCTGATCAACCATTCCTTGGGTTCTTGATGTACGGTTCCTTGTTGCTTATTGATTTTTGATGGCAAAAGATAGCGCATTTCTGCGATTTCTGTTTGCTCTGTCCATCTTGGGGACGGGTACGCCTGCAAGGCCATTAATTATTTCGTTTATGAGTTTGGTTTAACTTGAAGAACAATTTGTCTACTACTAGTAGTAGGCAGTAGCTTGTGGGTATGTACTGTCTCTTCTCTGGAGAGAATTGTATGGTTTCTTGATTCTGTTCAGTGATGTTCCTGGTTTTGTTTTCTTTTTAACCATGGTGTCATGAATTTAATGCTGGATGACATTAGTTGCTTCGGTTTTTGCGTTAGTGGCCAATGGTAACTGAGCGCAGTGGTGACTTGGCAACGTTGAGGGTGACAGGTCTAGCTTCTAAGGTTTGCAGGAACACTAGGAAGTTCCTAACATTTTCGGTGAACGATGATTGGCTACAATTTCTTGGTGCGTGTGTAAAACTGAAATTGTAATCATTGTAACGTCTGTGATCTGCAACTTTGGTTTACGAACTATCGTGATCTGTATTTCATTTGAAGATAAGCATGTTGTGTGTTATGAATATTGTGTGTATTGATATGAGACCCAAAGGGTCATATATATAGGAGAGTACAAGAGGATATGCCATATAGAGATAAGGCATATATGGATTAGAATCCAAACTCTATCTCCTAATACAACTCTATCTCTATCTCCTTAACACCCCCCTCAAATGCAAGGCGTATGCAATAGCATTGCATTTGAAAAAGGTTGATATTAAGACAAGAAAAATCCGAAGTCCGAGTCTTGATGATGTCGTCGTTGCGTGCAGCCTTGGAATAAACTGTCAAATCAAGCCGAATAGGAATAGATAGAAGCATGACGACGCAGATCGGATGTGACGGCGACGACGCCAGCAGCCTGGTGGCGGCAATGGCGACCGAAGGTGGCGGCGAGTTCCTCGAGGCTGGGTAAGGCGAGATCCGCCAAGGCATGCGGCGCGCGCAGGAGGCGGCGGCGGGCGCGGAGGTGGCTGGCCGGTTGGCGTGGGCGGCGGATCCGGCGGAAGAGCGGCAACGGCGACTCACGGTGGGCGGCACCGACGCGGAAGAAGACGGCCGCCGTGAGCGGCGGTCGGCGTCGGCGCAGGCCGGCGTCCGGCAGAAGCAGCCGGCGACGGTGACACGGAGATGGCCGAAGCGGCAAGGAGCGGCGCCGCGAAGCGAACGCAGGCGCGGCGCGCGGCGCGAGACGCGGTGCGAGGGCGCAACCACCGGACGGGCGGGGCCGGATCGCGCGAGGTCCCGTGGGCGGCGTTCGGGAGGGAGACGGCGGCTAGAGGCGCGCGGCACTTTCGAGACCCGAGCGGCGCGGCGGACGGCCGGATCCAGCCTTGAGGCGGCGGCGGCGGCGGAGACGACGAGGCGCTTCGGCGGCCGCTAGATCCGAGACGCGTCCGGCGGCGGCGGGCGCCGAGGCGCAGCACACGCAGCGGCGGCCGGCGGCGGCGGCGGCGGCGGGCGGCTACGGCGAGGCGGCGGCCGAGGCAGCGCAGCAGCGACGGCCAACCGGGCGACGCGGCGGCGCGCGGCAGCGCGCGGCGAGCTCGCTGGCGGCGGCGGCGCCGTGGGAGCATGCGCACGACGGCGGACGGGAGGCCGAGGGAGGCCGGCGGCGAGTCGGGCGGGTGGGCGTGGTGCCGGGCCGCGGCGTGGATGGAGGCGCGGCGACCGGGAGGCGCGCGGCCGTGGATAGAGCGCGTCGGCACAGGGAGGCGGCGGCGTGGATGGAGCAGCGGCGGCGCCAGCGGCGGCGGCTCGGCCGGCGCAAAGACCCGTGACGGCCGCCTCCTACCCACGCTTGAGGACGCCGCCGATGGAGGCGGCGCGAGGTCCAGGCGGTTCACGCGGCGGCGCAGCCGACGAGGAGAGACGGCGACCACGGCGGGCATGGATCCGGCGTGGAGGAGGAGCGGCGGCGGCGGCGAGCGCGGCGGCGGCGGCCACGGGCGTGGCGCGGGCGCGAGACAGCGCGGACACGGAGGCGCGGACACGGAGGCGCGGACATGGCGGCCGAAGGAGGCGGGAGGCCGAGGCTGGCGGCAACGGTGCCAAGTGGATCGGCGGCGCTCTGAGGCGACAGTGCCGAGACCAACGGCGACGAGCCGGCGCAACACAACAAGATGTCCGCCCCCGGAGAGGAGATGGATCCTCCCGGGGGCAGCGTCAGCGGAAGACGAAAGGAGGCTAGGTATGTAACCTAGGCTCTGATACCATATTATGAATATTGTGTGTATTGATATGAGACCCAAATGGCCATATATATAGGAGAGTACAAGAGGATATGCCATATAGAGATAAGACATATATGAATTAGAATCCAAACTCTATCTTCTAATACAACTCTATCTCTATCTCCTTAACATTGTGGAAGTTGGTTGTCGGCACTGCCAATGTTTTTGTTCTGTGTGAAGAAGTTTTCTGATTGTGTTTATCATAATATAGCATGATGGATATAGCTTTGGAATGCTTCAGAAAGCAAAAAAATATCTGTGGTTCCCAAATTCCCATGTTTCTTATTTGACTAATGGCCACTATGAATGAATATTAATTTTTCCAGGAGTTGTCAAACCTGGAGAGACCGTGAAGTGTGACCCAGGAAAGCAATATTGTCATATTTCAAAGGTATGTTTTTACAAACTTTAGTAATAATAATTGGCCTTCTTTTTGCTCATTTGGAGGTGGATGAAGTTATTTACTGTTCAGTTGTTCACATCTTTGTTTACAATAGATAGTACTGGAGGCTGGCAAGGTGATTGAGGATGTGAAAGTTTTTTGTTGAAGTTGATGGTAAAAAGTTTCTGCTTGGCACACACTCTGTTGATAAGCATCCCCACATTTCAACGGATCTGGTGTTCCAAAAGGAGTTTAAGTTGCTACACTCGTCAAACGCCAGTAACATATCCTTTATTGGCCACAAAGTTATATTCACATCTGACTCTCCTACTGCAAAAGCAGGTAAATGTTATTGTTCTTTTAGTATTAGGCATCTCTGATGTTTTTACTGTACACTTGGCATTACTCTCATCACATGCCATGTTTCAGATGGATGAATCTAATGAGGAGGCTCCACTGACTATTCCACTAAACTCCAATACAGATGGTATACCCTTTGTTATACATAACAAATGTTGTTTAGGAGTTGCTTTGCTTCTTTCGAGGATATTAAGTAGATTGAACTTCCATAAAGCATATGCTGGTGTAGTTTAAGATGTGCTTTATCCTCCTTGCCTTTGTTCTAGAATATGCTGAACAAGCTAATTTGAGCTGCCAAGTGGATCCTCAAAGCATACGCTTGATTAACATTACTTACTTTCAGATGATAAGAAGATCAAAGTAGCTAAACATGGTGCAAATAGGCTTACTGCAGCAAAGCAGCCTGTTGCTGGTCCATCCTCTAAACCAAATGCTACCGTGGAGAAAGCAAAGAATCCTGGGAAACCAAAAGCTGATGATGATGACAGTGATGAAAATGACGATGATTCAGAAGATGGTGAATCTGATAATGATGAGGTTTGTAGCTTTGTATAACGGTATAAGAATGATCAACCGTAATGAAACTATTATTTGCTAGATGCTTTTGTTCTTAATATATTATTTCTAGATTATCCATTAGGATACTGGCAAATGAATCCAGTGAACAACCTAGCGTCACTTAATTGTATTACTAACAATAGTTAACTGTATTTTGGACTAGGTTTTTTGTGTGTTCACGAAATTACTTGTAATACCCGTAGGAAAGAAAATGAAAAAGAAAGTGAAGAATGAAATAAATTCACAGTTTACAATAGAGATAAATCAATTACAAAGGGGAAATCATTTCTTACACTCTCAGTTACATTTTGATCAAAAGAGAATAGAAATTAAATTCAGATTAATACATAATCTCATTGGTACATTAAAATTTAGAAAAGTCAAACTCACATGTATATCATTTCATACAGTAGGATGAATCCACCTTTTAGCTAGCACCGCACCGCCACGTTATTTGTGAGCCAGTTAGTATTAAGATGCCGAAAAAGATCGAACAAAAGAACAAATGAAATTAAGTAAATTAAAGAAAGAGAGAGATTGCCGTCAGAGCCTTAGAGGGTAATTTTAGGCAGGGTAATCCGTTCACAGATATACCTGACCGTCTGGGAGCCAGTCGGCACCTCTCACAACTGTAGGATTATCACTCGGTGTTAAACAAACCTGAGATATATGCAAAGTACCATAGTAACCGCTATCTGTCCCAAATACCCATAAACAGCCCGTAGCCACAGTAAAAGGACAACATAGCAATGTGTGAAGCCCAGGCTGAAGCCATCCAAGCAAAAGAGAGGCAAAGTTCTATTTGGTCACCAACATAACAGCAAAGCCAAGCCATCGCCATAGCCGAGGACAGCATAACACCCTCTAGAAGACACAACACAGCGCATTTGGACAACATGGCCATAAGAAAAAGGAGCATACCTAGCCAGCTGAATAAGAAAAGAAGAGAAGCCAAAGGAAACACTAAGCACGGCATCAGTGAAAACCCAACTCTTCCTTCTTTTCTTCCCCATTCCAAATCCAAGAACCACACAATCAAGCCTCGCCGGCCACCATAAGAACCGAACCAAGGCCGCCAACCAGGAGCTAGGAAGCAAGCCATAGGGCATCAGGCCGTAGGAGGAGAAGGGCAACACCGCACAGCCGACCAAGACAACGACCACCAAGGGCACATTCCCAATCCCTTCCAAGGCAACCTGACAATCCACCGACAAAGGTAGTCTCCATCTATTCTTAGCAATAGCATCCAGTTCTCATAAGTAAATCATGCATCGGCCATAGTCAACATGACACTGGAGGACATGTTGAGGTCATGTGTTCTGTCTTGGAAGGGTAGCTGGGAGGATCACTTAGCACTCGCAGAGTTTGCCTATAACAATAGCTACCACTCTAGTGTTCAAGCAGTGCCATTTGAGGTTCTGTATGTGCGGAAGTGTAAATCGCCACTGTGTTGGGATGTCGTGGGTGAGAAGGCCGTTCTGGGCCCAGATTAGGTCCAGCAAACAGTGGAAAGAGTATCATAAATTAGACAGAATCTGCTAGCTGCCCAAAGTAGGCAGAAGAGCTATGCAGATGTTAGGAGGCGAGAACTAGAGTTCGAAGTGGGGGATCAGGTGCTCTTGAGAGTATCTCCTACTAAAGACATAGTGCTATTTGGTACCAAAGGGAAGCTTAGCCGGAGGTACATCGGGCCATTTCCAATTCTAGCACGGATTGAAAAGTTGGCATATTGCTTTGATCCCCGAGTATGCGAGGAGTGCATAATGTGTTCCATGTTTCTATGTTAAGAAAGTATTTGCGAGATCCAGAGCATGAGATTGTGTTGGAATAGGTGTCTATAAGGCAAGACCCCACCTTCCAATCTCGTCCAGTTTGGATTCTGGAGGAATCAGAGAAGGTGTTGAGGCATAAAATGATAAAGTATGTTAAAATGCTTTGGACACATCAGGCTAAGCGAGAAGCGACATGGGAGTTGGAGTCTCGCATGCACGAGATGTACCCATAGTTGTTCTCTACGGGTACGAGCTAGTGTTATGTTGTGTATAGTTCGTTTTATTTTGTTCTTTCGTATAGATTGTGGAGTGCCAGAATTCGGGGTCGAATTCTGTTAAGGGGGTAGAATGTAATACCACTAAAGTGCAAAGGAGAATAAAAGTGAGAAAAAAGACAATCCAAGGGAGAATAAAGAAAATAAAGTAGAGTTTTGCCATTAGACCTATTGGCTTTAGAAATGCCAAATGAATTAAGCGCTCGCAGTGGTTCCCAGACCGTTCGTGGTCGGTCGGCACCGTCTCGCGTTTGGGTTCTCATCATCTGGCAGGAAATTCCATTATTACCTTTTACCAACTTACCTGCCGTAGTAGAAAAGCCATCAAACAATGCAAGCCCAACTGTTGGACCAAAAAGTCCTAAAAGCCCACAGTGACTTGAGAGTCAGATAGAGAGAAGGGGAAGGCCAGTTTTGGTAATACACAAAGCCAGGGGTTGTCCAACTTTGCCATTAAGCTAGCACAGTATAGGCAAACCTCTCCATAACCCCATTTCATTTCCCAATCAAGGACAAACATGCAACAACACATGCATAAAAACATGACCACATGACCCAACACGCAGCCACCCCTGCCACAGAAGCCACACTCCTAGCATTCTCTTTCCCTTCCCTCTCACCCAAGGCAAGAGTAAAGCCAAGAGAGCACAAGGTTGCACCACCACCATAGCCTAAAGCCCCAACGACCAGAGCCACCACAGAGAAAAACAATGAGGAAGATGAAGCCGGAGAAGAGCTAGGGAAGGAGGAGAAGACGAAGGAGTCAAGACGACGGTCGTCGGCATGGAGCCTTCAACGACCGTCAAGATGCTCTAGGAGGGCTAGACGTCAACCCGACCGCAAGCCAACGATAGCCAGCAAGTGAGCAGGTCTTTCCTCACCTCCCTTCCAAGCTCACCCATGCCACGACTTAGCACAACCCCCACATAGCACCACCGTAGTGCACTAGCGGCGGCGAGCCCGTAGGAGTCGCCGTGCGCCCTTGGGAGAGAGAGCATGCTCCCTGGTGCATAACTCCCTACCCAGTCCCATCACGGCGCCTCCGTAGGCGTTCCCAAGACCAAGTGCACACACATAGAGTAGAAAGGTGGTAGTAAGGGAAGGAGTACCAGAGGCGGGTAGTAGGAGGGTTGGTCGGTCGGCTGCAAGCCGTGGCCGGCCGGCGAGCTCGAACCTACCGGGGGGAGTGGTACCGGAGCTGTGGTCGGCACTAGGCACCGACGACTGGCGGCGACGACCGTGGGGGCAGGCCAACGGCCGGGAGGTCGGGGGAGGCCAAGCCATGGTGTCGGTAGCCGTGCTAGGGCAGCGCTAGGGAAGGGTGGCGGCGCCGGCAGATCCGGCGTTAGGGGCGCCACCGGAGGCAAGACCGGGGACGGCATGACCAAAGCCCCCGAAGACGGTGGTGCCAGTCGGGTCGCACCGGACAGAGAAGGGAGGCGGAGTGGCCAAAGGTAGGAGCGGCACTGGGCTCTCGGGCGACGGCGTGCTGTGCCTGATGAGCCCGAGGGAAGATCGGCAGTGGGACAACGCCGGATCTAGTCATGGCCGGTTGGATCTGGGAGTAAGAGAGGAAGAGAGTGGGAGGAAGGGGGAAGGCGGGGCATACCGAGGTCAACCGGCGGTGAGCCCGGGGCCAGCATGCCCGAGATCGGTTGTGCGTCGTCGCGTCGTCGGGAGCCAGGCCATTCGGCCAGACCAATTGGGAAGGAGAGAAAGAAAAGAGAGCTCGGGTGAGGAAAAGAAAAGAGAAAATAAATAGAGGGGAAAAAATGAGATAAGGCCGGTTCAGCCGAGTAGAAGTAGGAAAAGAAAAGAGAAAGAGAGAAAGAAGAGAAGAGAGAAGAAATGGAAGGAAAAAAGAAAGAAAAGAGGAGAAAAAGAAAAGAAAAATAGGGGTTTGGTGCTTGCGCAACGGGTCCTTAACCCTGGGCGTTTTATGCCAGAGTTGGGTTATGCGCATAGAGGTGTCGCTGCTCGTTTAAGCACTGGTTTCGATATGATGTGTTGAGTTGGGTTGACGTTTGTACAGGTGGAGGCTCCAGGTCGGAGCCATCCACGCATTGTCCTCGAGGTTAACCAGGCAAGTGCATAGTAGAACAGTGGATTATGGTGAATGATTGATATTTTATGTCTTCCATGCCATGTTCTATAGTACTTATGATTACATGCTAATCATACTTTGATGAGTGTTGCTTATGATTAAATGCCAACAGTGAAAGCATGTTGCACCATGCATTGCACTCATACACAGATAACATGACCTACTTCGGTAGGTCCGTGGAGTTTGGATCCTCGTATAAAAGAGGACGGGTATTGAGTGGTTCATCGACGGGTGAACACTTCGCTATACCGGTATAAACAGCAGTTACAAATGCATCGTATCGCATTGCATGAAAATGTAATGTAACGATGATACGATTCTGTATGCCTTGCATTGCATAAAAGTGACCACAGTGAAACAGTTACATAGATAATAATGTACAGTTCACAGAAATAGGAATTATTAAAATGATGTGTTAACGCCACTGTTTTATAGTGTGCTTGCTGAGTCTCTGGACTCACCCTTTGTTGTTTTTTTAGGTGATCGTTGAGGACGTTATGCACGGACAAGAGTAGCACATAAATAACTTCACGTACTAGCAACATTTCGCATATCAACTTGTAGTAGCATGTTTAAACTCCACTAGAATGCTAGTATAGCTGCTTAAAATGATATGGTGTATCTAGTCGCTGCTTTATAAATAAAGTAGAATTTGTTTAAAGATGTTTAGCAGTTGTTCAAAAATGGTACTATTATATAATGATGGTACTACTCTAGACTCAGAGGGTGGGCAGAGTGTTACACTATCTGTGCCAAATTTCTGAAATCCGTAGTAATCATGCTGACTGGGTTAAGTACGACATTTTTGTTGGTGAATGGTGCATAGCTTGTTGGTTGGTTCGGCATGTGTATGTTGGTGATGGGGCGGTCGACCTCTTGCCTTTACTCATGCTTGCAAGGGGTAACTCGCAGCAGGTTCTTACAAGCGCCGTGCTGCCCATGCAAAGGTAATGAAGTGGCTTCTTCGCAGCTGTATGCAACCGTACGAAACTCTTGTATATAACTTCCTTTTTAACCGTTGGCCGACCGTGGAATTTGTTCACGATGGTTTCACTCGTGTTCTTCACCCTGGTCGCGAAGTGCAGTGCGTACGAGTGACCAAACCAAAGTGATTTCTGGAGAGAGAGATCACGGCCAGGGACATGGTGCCAGTGAATTCTAAGCATCAGTGCGTGATTCCAACTTGCTGCTCGAACGGTGATTTTGATAGGTAGTACTACCACTCATGTAGCTGCTCACAGTAGACACCATAGCCTTCATCCTAACAGCAGCGCAAACTAGGTTAATGCTCTTTCGTCTAATTCCTTTCTAGCGAGCTAGTATAAGACCGTGTTGGCAGCACATGTTTTTGAAGAATTCTGAAAGGGACATACCAGACCACATTACAAAGCATAAAAATAAAAATTGCACCGTAAATAATAAGGCAAGAACACAAAGTAGACGGGTAAGTAGGAAGCGAATGAGGCGCTAGTAGATATCCAGAACAAAATCTAGAGCTTTCACATAGTATCATCAGAACAAAGTCACAGACCCGATCACAGCACAGGGAACATCGTAGGCCCAAAATGGTGGAATTACTACCTCATTCGTCACCTACAGCTCAGATGTTTATGGGATTAACCAACATCTCGATAACTAGCCAATTCACCCAAAAAAAAAAAAGAGCAACGAGCAGCCAAAATTGGGCACGTCCGAACCAACGCCAGAGACACAATGTTTCCCATGTTACAGGTTTTAGAAGAGCCAAAAAGACTATTCTACTGCTGATCAGAGGATAAACGTTGGAGGCACAGCAGCAGCAAGCCATCACTCACTAGATGTCACCACTAGCTGCTCACTTGGCGGCGTCATGCTTTACCTTCTGATGAGATTGGAGTGCTGCATCACTACCAAATGCCCTGAAAGAAGAGGACCGAAAATTAACATGGCTTTTTATTTAGAACTAACAGGGTTGTAGTTTGCAACACCAGAATACTGAATTGCCAAGTTGTCTACATACTTGGTGCACGACTTGCGGGCATGGCTTCCCCTAGTGGATTTGGGGGACTTCTCCTTTGACTTGCTGTTTGCAGGCGTCTTGCTGGCCTGCTTTGCCGGATGAGGTGTTGCCACATGAGCACCCTTCTTGCCACCTGAAGTAAAAGCAAATTTAGCTAAAGAGTTCAGGCAACGACATTCATAGGTACGTTTGACAAATAACCTCAGTAAGGCAGCAACACACCTGTTTTCTGCCCAGATGGTGTTGCAATCTTTGCCTTCTTATCAGAAGCAGGTGTCTTCAAGGCAGTTTCAGCCACTCTCTTCTTGCCAATATCAGGCTGCAGCGCACAACAAACAGCAGTCAGATGAGACTGTTGAAGCATATGGAAACAAGTACAACTATCGGAGGCACACCTTCTTAGGAGTTTCTTCATCTTCCTCCTCATCACTTTCATCAATTTCATCACTGGAATCATCCTCTTCATCAGTGGACTCATCCTCACTCATGTCCTAAGAATAAAAAAGCATTTAAAAGGACTATACATAGATAGATTGTATCACTGTCATCACATATTTCACATATCTACGAGGGTGGATGCGTATAAATGGAAGTCATCTTCATCCATAAACTTACATCGTCTTCGTCATCATCAGATAAGTCCAAATCATCGTAAGAATAGTCACTCTCATCCTCATCACTGTTGTCATCGTGTTTCTCCATTTTACCAACCCCTGTTTTCTTACCAATCCTTACAGGAGCCTTTCCCTCAGTTTTTTCTTAAAAATAAAAATACATGTACATGTGATCCAAAGGATTTAGTTCGGACAGCATCCAGAAGTGCACAAATAACATTCAAGATGCAAGTAATAGAAGAGAAAATTTACATACCAAAAATAATATTGTCCACTGGATTTTTGTTGATTTCCTCTTCATCTGAAATGAGGACAGATTAGTTAGTTTATGCTATAGAAGAAAAACATGGATACTGCAGCAACATCTAACTGGGAATGTACCTTCATCTTCACCAGAATCAGACGTGAAGAAAGCAAGAAGCAGGTCAAGGAAACAAAGGTTACCAAAAGAGATATTTTAAATAATTCTGATTAAATTGAAAATAATGTAGACTCCACATATTTAAAGGATATTCAAACGGATCAGGCATCAGAGTCTTGTAACCGCACAAAAAGACACTAGCAGTCTTTGAACTGTGCGATAGCTCAAATTCCTTCTCAAAAATCAAAGTACACATAATCTGAGGGTGCTTTTCAGCCGATAGAGTTCCAATGACCATCTTCTTATCATCAATTTTAACAGATACAACTACATTCTCATTTCCTTTCTTTGTTTCCCCCAGCGCAGCCTAAAAAACAGCAATCAGAATATGCAAATAAATTCATTAGCTTACAGAGGGACCGATGATAAAGCTTATAAGAACAGTACAAACACAAATAAGCACAAAATGGATGAGGAAAATGGGTAAACCTGTGATATGTTAAGAACATACTCATTACCAGCGTCATAAGAAACAGTCTGACCCGGCTTCACCTCTATACCTGTATGACTTAGATCAATGAGTCAAACTCCACTTTCATAAGTTTCAATCTTCAAATTCACTTTCACAAGCAGGGGTTTGAGAATACAATGCATAAGAACGATAATGTCCAATATGTAGCAAATGTAAAACTAAGATAGCAAATAACCAAGCACCTCTTGATAAACCTCAACAACACATTTATTACTCTTAAGGCAAAGAAATAATCTAGCATCAACAAATGTTCATCACCAACCATATTACTAAATGAAATTTGCTGCTTCACCAAACATAGTGCCTCTACTTGGTAGCCAAACAGACAAAATAGTAGGAAACAACCTGCAGAGCAGAAATGCCATCTCACTGCAACAAAATGTTTGATTACCAAAGAAGGCAAATGCTATCAATGACTCACTGTTGAATGGCAAAACAGCTTAGCATTATATAACTATCATAAAGCAACTACCAAGGAACAGAAGTATAGCATGCACAACCTCCAGCCATGGTTATCGAAGAACTACTCAGAAAGAACGCGTTTTAAGTTTTAACAGCAATCGACCTAAGTAAGACCACCATCCTAATGGATTCCATCTGACGATAAGAACCCCCCAAAAAGATGCAGCTGTTCTGTTGGGTGACTTTTCCAATAAAGCAGAAAGCAGGCATTCCCCCCAACTAATAATTACCACATAGATCATCCATTCTGCAAGGTGATACGCCAAAGCAACAGCTAGATCTTCCATTACAAATTCACAAGGCAATACCAAAACAAGCCACACGACCAACAAGCATATGAAATAATCCAGGCAACCTCAAGTCCTCAGCACCAAACAGATGAAGACGCCCGACCCCTAACACCCCACGGAATGGAGCCTAGATAGGATCGCGGAGTAGCGTGCTGCAACATATGACGAACTCCTAAAATGGCATACCCAAATCCGTAATGCCGTGGAACAATCACACTACCAACAACACCGGAAACACGAAACAAGACGATGCGCGTGATACCAACACCCAAAACCGGTCCGAAAGCTCTAAAAACCGGTCCCGAGAACAAATCGCGAATCGCATCAGGTAGGATGGGGAGGGATGGATTACCCCAGAACTGCATCGTGCTGGCTCGAGGACGTGATGGCACAGCCGCGCAAAACCCTAGAAATGGGAGCGGCTGAGCGGGAGGAGACGAGTAGTGGAGGCAGCGGGGGTTTAGGGTTTAGCGGTGGAGGCGAACGGGGGAGCGGCGTTTCAAGAGAAAAGAGGGGGAGGGGCGACGTAAGAGACCACCGAGACGCCGCCTCCTAACGGCATACTATGCGGTAGTCGCTCTCTTTTCTTTTTCTCTTCACAAGCACGGTTTTTTTTGAGGTAATTGATCTTTTGCCACACCTTTCATTGCATTTGATGATTTGCCCTGTGATGTCTCAATGACATGTGGGTCCAAGGCCCACATGTCAATGAGACAAATAGGGCAAATCATCAAATTCCATGTTTATGTATGGGGCAAATGCTCCAATCTCCCGTTTTTTTTTCCATTGAGAGGATCACAAGCACGAGCTACGACTTACGAGTAGCAATATCCCAGCTAAGATAATATTTAACGTGTAATCATATAGCCTAAGAAAATATGGGGAAAATGTAAGCCCTAACTCCTAAGCTGCGACGAGAGAAAAAGAGCCTCTGGACGACAGCAATGCCTAGGAAACCCTGTCTGAACAAAGTTTGGCCGGAGTCCATGCCAATCAATCTTAGGGTTTAGGGTTTACCCCCATTTCTTCCTCCTGACAATTGGACTGAATCAAAGCACTCAAGTGCAACTGCAAAACAAATGGGCATGCTTATCTGGTGAAATAGCTAGATAGGCATATCGTTTGACTTGCAACAATTTTGGCAATTTCTTCTAGAAATGTCCCTCGAAAAAAATTCTGCTGCAAACAAGATACGTACAGGTACAGCAGAACCAGCACAGCTGTGTCTTCCCTCCTACACAGGAGAAGCCTACGTTATTTTCGAAACAGGAGAGGGTTGAGCGATGGCAGCTGGTTGGTGATACTAGTACTCCTACATGCCCAGTGAATGGAGTACAAATCACTCGCATCACAACTTTCACAAGCCACGAATCTGTGGTGTCTGCTTCATACCTCCTGGACTTGCAGTCTGCCTCGCCGCTGAAGCTCGTAGAGCATGAGCAGTGCAGCAGAGTCCTGTGCGTTCTTCTTATCCACACGCCCTTCTCCTGTGAGGCTGATCACATCAGTATTTGGTATGTGCAACGTTATGACTGACGCGAAGGCGAACCCTTGGGGCGCACCTTTCCCTGAGGAATCACCAGAAGAGGGCACGCTGCTATTGCGAAAACAGGAAAGATCAGATTGTCATTTTACACACGCAAGTTAACTTACACGATACTCGCAATTCTTCAAAAAAAAGGGATACAAGCAGGCCAGTTTAAAACCATAGTACCTTGGCTGTACTTTCACAAAATCAAACGTAGGCATTGGCCATTGTAACTTTTTACACACCTCAAACAATGCTATGCGAGGTCCTCCTTTACTCAGTTTCACCATCACATGCACTGCACGAATAAGATAAAAATACCGAATTCTGTTAAACTAACAAGTGTGAAGTGCATAGATGCGGTCCAGATATTAACGAAGAACACGGGATAACAAAGAAAACAAAACTAGTGAGAATTGAAAACATACATGGTTTATCAATCACGGAACTAGCAGCTATTCTTGAACCAGCCGATTCCTTTACCCTGATTGGTTTTGGAATCTGTATATCCGTTTCATCAAGAAAGTTGCTGGAACGTTTTGCGCTACCACATTGCTTTTCAAATTGTTTCGTCCTACTTGCATTCTTCGGGATTAGATGTCCTTTTTCCTAACAAGAATAAACATTCAGCTGCTAGCCCCTAAACAATCATTGTAACATGTGCTATCAAAATAATGGAGCATAAAAAGAAAGAGATACCTCGAGATCCTTGAGTAATAAGGAAGCTGCATGTGCTTTAGCATCTTTTCTATTCATGCCACAACCTTGCCTCACAAGGAGCATCTCCTTGAGTTGTACATCAAGAGTAGCCATTATTTTGTCTCCTTGATCTCTACAGTTAATTCCTACAAAGTACCCATTTTTGTCACACCATTCAAGAAGCTCTCTGAATGGAGGTAGCTCCAGGTTCTCAGGTGTGACAATAGGGGAAAGGAGAGGTTTGAAAACACCCCAAACTACATCCAAATCAAGTTTGGTGTCTATAAGAATTGCACCCGCAATACTTTCTACAATATCACCTAGAACCTGCATGGCAAAAAGCGAGAACAATATGAAATCTTCATATAGATAGATAGTCCAAATATAATTGGTGTATGACAATTCTGACAAGTAAGACAAAAAAGATGCATAACAAGAGAATACCAATAAATTTGAAAGGAAATTAATTATGTATTAATAGGAGTGTCCTAACTGAAAGCACATGTCATTCATATGATCTGAAACACTAATCAATCGATTCTAGGTTATCCTGATCAAGGTAGGAGTAAACCATACGCACATCAAAACAAAAGAAAAGGAAACATACTTTAGGCCCTCTTGACGGTCCATTGGATAAAATGTCGATTTTATCCATGGATGAACTTTCCAGGCTATTAACATATTCAGTAATTTGGTCTAGTAGGAGCCCAGAAGAATGCTGGAGAAAATGGTGGAATTTGTGCTTTACAGCAACTCGTGCAAAATTTTCATTATTTACTGATGCAGACCGTAAATCTGTCAACTCTCCCTCACCAGTGTCTTTATGACTATTGAAAAGATGCCGTGTTAACAGAATATCCATGACCGCATCGCCAAGGAACTCCAGGCGCTGGAAAAAAAGAGAATGTTTTTCCCTTAGAGAAGTTGCATAAAATTTTAAAAGACACCTAACATTAATAACCAGGTAAATAAAGTTCATATCAACTCAATACCTGGTAGCAGTATCTTGCTCCTGATTCCTGCTGTGATGAGTGCGTGAGGGCCTCTATCAAAAGACCTTTCACTGAAAAAACATAGCCTAGTTTTGCTTCAAGCATTTCAATTTCATCAACTTTCGGAAGATAAGTATGCATAGAAGCACTTAAGATCGCACGCATAACCAAGTCTTCCTCAATTTCAACCTCAATCCCCAGCCAGTTGAGAACAGCCATGGCTGCTCTTAATCCACCTCCTACATAATATGCCCCAATTATAGCCTCAACACAATCAGAAATGGTTTTGGAACACATCCATCTGTGTCCCTTGTCACACGCCTTGCCTATAACAATAGTCTTGTCATCAATGACATGAACATCCTCAGTCACAATCTCAGAATTTACTGGACATTTACAAGGAGAGGGGTGGATAGAGATCTGTCCCGGTGCAAGCCATCGACGAGGGTCAAATGCAGCATCCCGTATGTAACCCTAGGGATCATATTCCACAAATTAAATATTAGCTTACAATGATATTAAAGCTCACAATGTTCAACAAATGCAACATTTGTATCTATTGCCCATGATGAAAAGAAATTTACCTGTATATTGCATTCAATTCCAAGCCTATGAAGTGTGGCATTACATATTATATGAGTCCTTCTGGATGACAACTGCCCCTCATGCTTACTAGGAAATTTCAAGAAAAGATGGCAACTCACTGCATACTTCAGTATAGAGTCCCCCAATAATTCTAAACGCTCCATAGAGAAGTCCTCAGAGCATCTAAGTGTCGTAATAGCTTCCAGAATCTGAAGAACTTATGCAAATTGATTATTTCATTTCAAGGAAATAATAGGTGTATGTATATAAGCGACCAAACATATTAACCTAAATTCTGTACCAGGAAGCTTGATATATTAGAATCGCCATATGCAATTTCACTTCTTAGTTGACTGGCCAGCA
Source organism: Bonia amplexicaulis (assembly GCA_036346245.1). Taxonomy (NCBI): domain Eukaryota; kingdom Viridiplantae; phylum Streptophyta; class Magnoliopsida; order Poales; family Poaceae; genus Bonia; species Bonia amplexicaulis. Next base: position 37,959,997 of record CM070735.1, read on the forward strand.
TTAATGACTCTATACGATACATCAGAGCCGGAAACAAATAGAATGCTCTCAAAATGTCCACAGGTAAATCAAGGGGAATTAGCAACTCTGGAGGCATGTGAACACGGTTGTTCACCTTATTTACAGAAGATGTGCCATTAATTTTCTTTTCCACACCATTACCTACAAAAAGCAACAAGCAAGCATAAACAATAAGAGCAGCCTATATAATGAAGGATCTAGTATAATCAAACGAGTTCATCGTCAATCATAATTTAAGTACAAAAACAGATATGCTACAAATAGCCTTTTTTTAAAAAAAGAATGATTTAAGTAGTCTTTCTTGCAAGAACTGCTAAGTGACCGATTATGCTTGGAGAAAACACAAGTAGCTATAGAGGGAGAGAAAAGGACCTTCATCTCTGAACTTTGAGGAAAGAAGGTTGTGAGGATTATGAGTGGGTTTCAACACTAGCAAGGGCTGAGAGGGATGACGAAGAACTATGTCATACCTGCAAATGAAGTATATTAGTCCAATCTGAGTAAACATGTGTACTTGAGTGAGCACATGAATATGCACAAAATTAAACATACTTCTTTTCAAAGTATTCTGTAAATGTCCGGAATTTTGATTCTTTCTTATCAGATGCACCATCAAATGTGCTATTGGCAGATAAATCGGCAACATCAAGAGCAGTATATATCTTCCCCGTGTGAACTGCTAGAACTACCATATTTCTAAGGCCACGAGCTTTACATGACTTGTTAGCTAAATGAATCAGATCTCCAACATTTTGGTCAGAATCAAATGTTCCAAGGAAATTCCTTTTGTCCCCAGAATAAATGCTTCTCATAAGTCTAACAGCCGTAGCCACCGCATCAATCATACTCCAGTCAATGCAAACTCTGCAATGAGAGTCAAGAGTAGGATACACTGGTAAAACCAAATACATATTTGCATTATTCCACATGAACGTATCGTTTTTATTGAGAATGAACTCCCTAGAAGTGTTGGATGATTTTGATCCAGTAAACAGCTTTCCAAACAATCCATTAAAGAGAAGCCCTTGGAATAGTTTTGCTTGCTCCATCTAAGAGAAAAACATAAGGAATCTTCCATATCAAAACAAAAGAAAGAAACAACAACAGAAGTAGGGAAAATAAAATACAAACTTGAGCAGACCTGTCGATCATCCAACTCAAGAGGTCCGCAAGGAGAAACTGAAGCTTTTACCGTCTTGTCATGCAGATATAGATCAATCTCCAAAGTAGCAGCTTCATTTGCTATACTTGCATCAATTAACAGAACAAAATCAGAGTAATTCTGGCCAACTTGATCACAAACAAAATTCAATTTGTAGCCTTGAAGCTTAATAACAGTTCTCTTGGATGCCCAAGTGCCAGACAAGGCACGAGCTCTGGTTGTACCATGTAGCTCCTTTCGTTTGGTTGTACCTTCAAGAACGCAATAAAAGATTGGTGAGAGATATACAGGATATTTCTCTGTCAGAATTATCTTGAAAATCAATATTACAAAATCAGCTCTACTATATACACTTCTTAGGAACAAATAACTGACAGGCTACATCTTTTTCAAACATAGCAATCACGTACCTGCACCAGCACCAGCACCAGATATGCGGACGTTAGTTTTGCTCAAAATTTCGAGCGGTGGCTCTTCAACAGTTGGACAAAGGTGGTCATCAAGTGCTCCCATCTGATGCAGCTTCTTACATGCATCAAGGCAAACAAGTTGTTTTGCTTTGTGCATGTTTCTTGCTTTTGGGCCCACCAAAAGTTGAAACACAGCACTAGATGGTAAAGTTAATGTACACACACAACCATCACCATGATGAGTGAACTGAAATGTAGGTCTTGGGGTGTAGTACCTGTGACATGAGAAGAAACGTCAGAAATTGAATGGGAGCCCTCCACACAAAAATATCAAACAGGGTATTGCAGATTTGTAGGTATAATAGTGTAGCCAAGTTAAAAGGAAACAAAATTGGAAGATGTGATCATCATACTTATCCTTCGGAAGCTTCTCACAGTATCGGTAAATAACACTAATGCTGGAATCAGCAGTTACTTTTGCTCCTGCTGTGCCTATGTGGTATTCATTTATTTCTTCAGTGGAGAAGAAACCAGGCAATAGATCCTCAGACTCCCTGTTTGAAACAATCTCAACCATTGAAGTCTTACTTCTTAAAATGGCAGATATCAAATCATTTTGTTTCACATTTCCCCTGCAAAGAACATTGAATTATGACTTCTTGTTTCCCTTTTTTTTGTCAATCCATTTTGCAATCATTTTATTACCACATGCATAAAAAGTTTAGGCAGGATAGCCAAATGAAGACTTTACCGTTCAATCATGAGTATGTATTGAGAGTCCTTCTGGCGTGCTCGTCCACGTGACTGCACATAACTACGGGTAGTCCGTGGCAAATCAAATCGTATTACACACGAGCAGTCTGGGACGTGGATACCCTCTTCTGCAATGTCTGTAGTAAATAGTAAGTTGACCTACATTTTAGTTTGGAGGGGAGGGGGAACAGAGTTAGATCATAATAACTATGTTCCAGTTTCTCCGAATGTTAAATTTTTTAAGAACCTTTCCAGAACGAAATGAATCCAGTGTGTCCTTTTGCATTTTAGGCGTCAGAGAATCAACTGAAGAACTTCCTCCAGTAAGAAAAGAAACTGTGAAGTGTGAGAGATGTCCAATTTTCTGCATTGTCCGCTCAATGACTTTAGCAGTGATCTTTCGATCCACAAAAATGAGGCATCGAACATCATCAAAGTTACTGTTAGGCACAGAAGTATGTCGTGTCAGTGTAGCGGCACATAGTTGGAAATCAACAGGTAGACTTCCAAACAATAGCACTTTACCAGAAAGAGTAAAAGATTTGGATGAGTTCGTAAAGCTTTGGGGAAATATAGCCCGTCTTTGTTGCTTCCACACATCCACTTTCCGAGTTTAGAAATGCGTCAATACCTGAAAATGTCAGTAATTCATCAAATAGATGATATATCATACTTCATGTAAGGTGTTACAATGCTACATCTGCTTAGATCCTTCGGCTAAAAGCTTTGCAAAACAGCATAAGGTTGCAAAATAGGTCAACAGCAATTAGCAATGCATTACTAGTTTTAGCTACATAGCCACACCTTGTTGGAGGCGTTTGTCAATTAAATGCAACACTTCCTCAAAAAACTTCATATGAAGTACTGAATTTTCTGCAAATAGGCACAATCCATTTGCGTCACTTTGTTGATATGTGGCATCAGAGGCTCCCTTCAGCCAACCTTTTTTCTGACCCCTTTCAATGCAGATTTTGGTAGCCTGCGAGAAATATAAATTAGTTAACTATGACAAGAAACTCCACAAGTAAAATCATGATGAAAAAGAGAAGGCAAAAAAGATAATCAATATTTCAAGCCAAAAAGAATAAAGGGGGGCAAATATGAAAAATTAGAACCAATGAATCTAACAGATACCTCACTAGCACAAAGTAGACCAACATCATTAAGGCAATAGCAGATTTTTCCTAAAGAATTTGAGAGACGCCTCCGTGATTCTTTTGTCATTTCATCTGCATCTTTATACTGGCAGCTTGGCTTATTCTGGAACTGTGCTATTAATGCATCATACTGCACAAACAAAAAGAAACTGTTATCAGAAACATAAAATGTTGAGGTACAGACATTGGTATCATACTTGAACAATAGAGCATGGAAACAAAGATATGTGGAACCTTGGAACACAAAAGTCCCAACTCTTCACTCAAATCTTCGAAACAAACTGCTTTTGGGTCATAGTATCTGTTCACTTCTTTTGCAGAAGGAACGCAAAGTTCTATCTCTTCTCTATCTGCCACTGTGTAGATCTGTTAAGAGTAAAAGATAAACATAGATGAGAATGCAACTAGCAGACTAAAACAGATATATCGGTTCGAGTAAAAGATAAACATAGATGAGAATGCAACCAACTGTTTAAAATGGTGCATATGCATTTTCCAAAATTACAGGGCACATCAGATATATGTCACTTAAAAAGACAAGTGTAGTTCTCAAGAGGACCATACAATCAATCAATTAATAATTGCAGTTAAAAACCACAATCTGGAAGCATATTCGGATATGGGAATGGCTATATCTTGGCAGTTCAATAGACGAAAATAGAATATTGCAGTGATCACAACTGGTTTGTCCTGCATAATCTGACCCAGCTTATTCACCTTATATGTGTGGCAAACCAGAAAAATAGGATGTACCTTAGCATCTAAAAGGTTTTCCAGTTCAGAGAGCTGACTTTCACAATCCAAATCAGAAGAGACACCTACAAAGATGACCAAGAAAATCTCAAATCATCAGAGAAGATTTATGAAGTGAAGAGAGCAAATCAAATCTCTGTTACAAAACAAGGGAAATGCCAGAAATATTGACAGTAGTGAAATTTATGGCACAAGTACAGCTGGAGATTATGCCTTTGAATTGTTCCTTTTCTGGATTTCTGTTTCTTTCTCTTGGCCCTGACAGGTCAGGTTTAGTACATGACCTAAATGCCATTGTTAATAAAAATGTACTATGATCTACTTCAATTTATATTTCATCAACCACAGCCAAGTCTCTTGGATCTGCCATCAGCATCTTTCATCATACTCTTCAATCAACTTAATACATGCCATCATGATTAATTTTAGCAATCACTTTTTTAAACTCAAATTCCATATCTGACAAAGTTCATCAGCTTATTCAATATTTGAGCATGTAAGTAAAACAATTCAGATCATGTCGTGATGTATGCTGATTAATTTTAGCAATCATTTTTTTAAACTCAAATTCCGTATCTGACAAAGTTCATCAGCTTATTCAATATTTGAGCATGTAAATAAAACAATTCAGAGAATGTCGTGATGTATGCAATGTAACCAAAAAAGAGTAATATATATTTTTGTGAATGCTTGCCTTTTCTTATAACAGGTGATGCTGTCATACCAAACACATTTGGCTTGTGTTCAGATCTGTGATAGAACTCCTATTCAAAAGACGATGATGACAAACACAATAACTTTAGAAGGAACAACAGAAAGAAAGTGTTTTGTTAGTATAAAAATGAAAATTTCCATGATAAGATGATGTTTCACCTTCATTATTCTCGTGTAAGGGTGGTTACCAGTTGCATGATGGCATTCATCAAATATCATGAGACTAACAATGTCCAAGATCAAGAAAGCATTGCGTAAAGCTTGTAACAGCACCTGTGGTGTCATGACCATGACCTGCAAATTTTCATTAGCACTAGAAAGTAAGTGGCAAAAGCAACTAACAAAGAAATGAAACAAAATTATAGTAAAAAATCAATATAAACACAGTTAAGAAAAGGAGCCAAGGAAACCAGTCCAAATGTATCAATAAAGTGACAGGGTCAAATGTATTGTTAACCCATATAATTGGACAGAAGTTATCATGAAGAAAGCACTGAGCAATCATATCCTAAAACATTTTTGAGTGAAAACTAAAAATTAAGAGTGGATACATATAAAAGAACTTTTTTCCTGGGTCCAATTGACAGCCCACAACATCTGAAAGCATTAATATGCTTATAAGTTATAAATTAACTATACCATGCCACCTTTCAGACACAAGTTAAGAGGACAGGAAAAAAGCATGTATTGTAATCAAATACAAAGAACTAAATACTGCAGATCAGCACTGTCGCTAGCTTGGAAAGCACAATTCCTTTAGAAGAAATGAGGAACCAATGAGCCTTAAAAAAGAAGAAACACCACTTGCCTGATATTTCAAGAGCTGCTCTTCCCATCTAGGAGCCGTCCATTGATCAACCCCCTTCGCACCATGATAGTGTTCCACCTCAAAATCTGTGTGCATTTTAATCACCTCGCATTGCTGTGACAGAAAGTGTCAGCACAAACTAGTTACACCTAACGTACAACTACCAGCCTACAGACTGTAGTACAACCTGTTTGACAGGCTGAACTGTTGGTGCAAGGAATATGATGAACATACTATAGTGCAACCTGTGTGACAAGCTGAACTGTTGGTGCGAGGAATATGATGAGCTTTTGATCATTATTTTCTCTATTGATCTTCCCAAACTCCTTGATGAGCATTACAGCAATCATTGTCTTCCCCGCTCCCGTGTCAAGCATCGCAATTGTGTTTCGTCGCATTGCAACCTCATAGACATCAAGCTGATATCTTACCAATTTCAACATCACAAAGCATCATCATGGATAATACTCTGTTTTCCGGATCATAGAAGATAGTAATCGTGAAAGA